>OX122889.2:47803277-49010777 GCA_944738655.2 Andrena hattorfiana
GGCGCGAAGCGTTGTTTTCGGTTTTTCAGCAAGGGCTGCCTGCCTGTAGCCCAGATGGGCAAAATTGTTGCCTGTAAGGCCCTTGGGGTCAGTTGGATTTTGGCTTGAGTAAAAAAAAAATATATAATTATTTTCTTACGTCCGGATAGATGTTGTGGTACTCAGAAATGCATGGAAAATTTCACGATCGATATTGCCAGGAAACGGGACCGAACGTTCTACGAGGACGTAGACGTTATTTTTCATTAATCATTCAATGTGATCAACATCTCGGTTACGTTTGTTTATTTTAGATAAAGTCAACCCTACACATCGATGGGGATACCGATTACATATTACCCGGGCGAAATCCCCAAATAGATACATACCGAGAAATCGAAATACCATCCCGTGACACCTCAATAAACAAAATATACCGTTCTATTGCAAAAAACTAACTGGACCTTGACATCGCTTCCAGTACCTCATTCATAAAAAAAAAGTTTGTACCATTATGCCCGATGGAACTGATACCAAACAGGAATATGTATATTAAACAATTTTCACTTATTGGAGTAGTTGATAAGTAATAAAAGGCGTCCCTCGGTTCGAAATTGAATTTGTACGATATAGGTATAGGTATTCAGCGAACTGCATTCTCCGATTCTCGCGGTTACTTTGTCGCTATCAATGGGTCGTAAAAGAGAAGGATAGAACGGGGGGTCGTAGCAGCCGAGAAATAAAGCCAGCGCCTCGGCTGCTAATACAGAGACACAGCGTTATTTAGCGGAAGGGGAACACCTACAGGAGTGGTAGTAATGTGTGCGTACCACCACTCCTGTAGGTGTTCCTCTCCGCTAAATAATCGGTCCTGCATAATGTTGCTGGCAACCCTGCAGATACACAACAATCTTTCAATAACAATAACGGCTCAACTTTTTTACTTTTAATTTTTTCTGCATAAATATTTTTTTCTAATATTCATAACATTTTCCTGATTATGGTGAGAGCAAACATGATACAATGTCGACAATTACATCGTGTAACGTGTACGAGAAAATCTGTGTGAAAATATGTTGCTACGGAATAGAATTCGCTTTCCGCGTAGTAGTATCCACAACTGCAGGGTACTTGAGATGTCGTAAACATTGCCTGGGCTGGGACAAAGGATGCCAGCGAGGCCTGGAGAATGTTTCGAAGACTGCCCTTTTCAATGAAAAAATTTCGCTGAAGGTACACATGGACGTATATATTGCGGACAAAATTCCACAGAGGAAAAAGCACTATGTATTTCGTATTCAACACGTAACTACATATGCTGAACATCGAATCGCAAATCATCGACGACTGTTGCTAATTTTAAACATTATCTTCTACATCACATAAATAAAATCTCAAGTGCATGTTTTATCCATTCGAAGCTACGTACAACGATTGAAATAATCACAACTGCATTATAAAGGAAGCATATCTAACGAAACGGGTATATGTAGTTTGAACGTTTTATACTAACAAAACGCATATAGTTTGTATAATATATATGACGAAATTTAAAATTTCTACATTTCGTCTCATCGGTATGAAAATTGCAGGAACGTGCTGCTGACATTTTTCACATGAAAATGAGTCCAAACACGATATAAATCGGATTATTAATTAATTAAATAAGACGAACATACGAATGGGAAAAGAATAAATGGGGCAAGAGGGATAAAGTAATGACATGCGTTGCGGTGCGCATAGCATAGAATATGTGTACGTAAAGCGTCAAAGATAGCTGTGTTGATATACATATTTGAAGAATATGAATAATACTATATTATATACAATAAAATACCGTGCTACTACTACTACTAGTACATGTCAAACTGTGACTTCATACAAATCTGTACCATAACACATAACTTACCTTTCTCGACACTTTCTATTTTTGGACAAACGCTTTGCAGATGCGGTAGGCTGCTTCACTTTTGCATCACCCTTCGAATAGCGTCTATTTCTTGCATCTGCGGCTTCCTTCTTTGATTCCATGACAATGATGAATGTGAATGATCACACACAGTTATCAGCACTACAGTAAGAAACCACGCGGAAATGGAACAATTCACAAATTATGAATATTCCATATATCAATATCCGCGCATCAAATAAAAGCCCGATTGCTTTCTGCGTCTTCACCGTAGTGCAAACGACAAAAAACTGATCAGCTAGCGTTGTCGCTGCATTGTTTACAGATGCTGAGAGGCTGAACAGAAGATAGTGGGAAAGAGACGGACATACGCATCCTGTTCCTCTCTTTCTCATTAGGATTGGTGGTATGCTGATACATTTACGTAGATTGTATGTACTTCCGGGAATACTGTTTGGTGCACAGAAATGTGCACGGGAAAGAATTTTTTATTATCCTGTGCATATACTTTTGACGTATCACCGACATTATTAGCAAAGAATTCATATTTCGTTCTACCATTATCCTTTCCCACTTGCCTGACGGTGAAGGACCACCCCGCAAGTATGCGCGGGCATGCCCCGTGTTTTCAAACCTTTGCGCATTCGAACTTTTACGCGGGCCGATGACGCGCCGCTCGGTCCTTGGTGCAAGTGAAATAGAAAATATTGAGGGAGTGAGAAAGATAGTTTGGGCCCTGTCCACCCTTGAGGGTAGCAAAGGCTCGATCGTCAGAAAAAAAGTGACTGTCGAACAGTAAAGATCGTAAGTACCTTCCTGCTTACTATTCCTGTCTTTTCACTATATGTGCCGGTTATTATGAAAGTGGTCTAAGTGCAAATTTTTCGTTTATTACATTTCATTTCTTTTTTACGTATTATATCAACATGATACATAATAAACGTAAAGTTCAATTTCTTTTTTTTAATTTCGACCGACTCCACTTTCGTAATAACTGACATATTTCTATATTTTAGTACTTCCAAACCAAGACTGTATTTAGACATATTCCGGGTAAAGTTTTCGATTACCGTCATAGTATTGTTGTTATTTTTTGTGCAAAATCCATCGTGTGAACTGTGATTGTTTGAGTGTCCGCGTGTTTCTCAAGCTGCGTATCGCCATTGCGAGGCTGCCTCGCGTGGCACACAACTCGCGGAGTGGAGAGTCTGGAGACTACCTTGACCATGATTACTTTACGAGGCATCAGCCATCAAGTTTTCGACGTGCTCAAAGGTGCCTCGCGGCCCCAAGATCAAAAATCGCTTGCTCGGGTGACGCAAATATCATGCTGGAGGTAGCGCGAGACTGTCGTACGATTCTCCAGACTCTCCACTCCGCGAAGCGTACCTCGCGCGGCATCCTTACAATGTCCATACGCAGCTTCACACTCAGAGATTCGCGTATTCATTCTCACGTAAAATAGGAAAGTTATGTTATAATTTACCTGCGAAATGTCTAGAAAAGGTACATTCGGGTGCAATATAGGCTTCCTTTAGTTGAAAGTGAACACAAGTGATGAAATTTAAACAGTTTCTAAACATCAGAATTGGAAAAATTGGAAATTTTAAAATCACAAATGTTGGAAATTTAAAAATACAAATATTTGGTAATTATGCAGAACAGGTGTCTCAGCACCGATTTCAATGATTTTTGGATACGTTGTCGGGGACATGATTCTGAATAACTTTTTCCTATACATGTTACCGCCGCTCGACCTTCGTTTCCGAGATATTTGCAAGTTTGAAAGTGAAATGCGTTGCGTCGGAATAAATCAACAGAAGTTTTTCGCAAATATCTCGGAAACGAAGGTCGAGCGGCGGTAACATGTATAGGAAAAAGTTATTCAGAATCATGTCCCCGACAACGTATCCAAAAATCATTGAAATCGGTGCTGAAACACCTGTTCTGCATAATTACCAAATATTTTGAAACTTGATAACCTCACAATTACAAATTTAGGAAATGTTTCAATTTCAAAGCTTTCGTACTTGGAAATTCCAGCATTTAGAAATCTGAAGATTCTCCTCATCCGCTAAATCTTGGCTGAAGGAAGCCTATATTGTATCCAAATGTACTAACTTGATAAACGCGTACTCTTCTCAGAGTTTGGCAAAACGTAATCTAATTACAAATCATAAATTACGAAATGTAATTGTGTGATTGATTACACATTATTTTCTGTTGAAGGGTCGGGTGCAATAAGGGGACTAGCGCTCGAAAATGGAAAAAATAATTGTCGAAATTCTAAGAAATAATGGAAAATTAAATGTTGTTAAACTGAATTTTAAAAAATATAGTGTTGTAAAGCTCGTCACGACAAATATTTTTTCTATTTACAGTTTGTTTATTCAATCATTACTATTCGAGCTACAAATTACCAACAAAAAATTCGTCATCGTCCAAAATCATTGTTTCTGTAAACATAAATTGCGAAAACCTGAGTAAATATTAACGGATCGTTATGAAACTTAAAACATAACTTCAGAAAACTCTAGCGAAGTCGAAAAATATATGCACAAAACCCTTATGTTAACAAATGTAACAATATTGAATTAAAAAGTAATATTGGACCTAACCCATGCTTTTCAACGTTCGTCGTTAAAAAGTATCGAGGCAATTTTGAGGTACGTATAACTTGCAGCGACAACGTTTTTCGTACAAGGAAGATTTTCACCAATTTTCACACTGATTAATAAATAATTGTAGAATATATGACGATATATATAAATCCCGCGCGGCACCAACAGTCAAAGCGAGTGCTAAGAGTGCTAAGTAGCGCATTATACGCGGCCGCTGACTGTTGGTGGCGCGCGAGATATATATATATATATATATATATATATATATGGTCATATCTTCTACAATTATTTATTAATCCGTGTGAAAATTGATGAAAATCTTCCTTAGGAAAAACTTTGTCGCTGCAAGTTATATGTACCTCAAAATTGCCTCAACACTTTTTAACGGCGAACGTTGAAAAGCATGGGTTATGTCCAGTATTACTTTTTAATTAAATATTTTTAAATTTGTTAACATAAGGGTTTTGTGCATATATTTTTCGACTTCGCTAGAGTTTTCTGAAGTTATGTTTTAAGTTTCATAACGATCCGTTAATATTTACTCAGGTTTTCGCAATTTATGTTTACAGAAACAATGATTTTGGACGATGACGAATTTTTTGTTGGTAATTTGTAGCTCGAATAGTAATGATTGAATAAACAAACTGTAAATAGAAAAAGTATTTGTCGTGACGAGCTTTACAACACTATATTTTTTAAAATTCAGTTTAACAACATTTAATTTTCCATTATTTCTTAGAGTTTCGGCAATTATTTTTTCCATTTTCGAGCGCTAGTCCCCTTATTGCATCCGACCCTTCAATTTAGATAGATGACAAAATTGTGGTCAACTACATAAATTAACGATTACAGAAAAGAACGTGTAATCAATCACACAATTACATTTTAATCGTAATTTGTAATTTGTAATTAGATTACATTTTGGCCAACTCTGGCTCTTCTACTACACTTTCAAATTCATTTTAAGGGGGTAGACACGGGTAATGCAGCGCTCTGTATACCGACATAATCTGGCCCGAAACATGGGTTTGCGCGCTGACGTTTTTTGTCCTTATATGAGCAAATTTTGGGCTGGGCGAGGTCTCATTCGAAAGATGAAGGTTCAATGCAGCCCGCTCTGCTCATGGTTCAAAGAGATTGTGTTGATATGTAATAATACGAGTGTCCAAAGTAGAGAAAAAATCGACAAAATGCACTCGCAGATTCCATGCATTTGTAGGTCACTAAAAGAGTTTTCTGACTCAAACGATGAGCAGAGCGGGCTGCATCGAACCTTCCTCTTTCGAATGAGACCTGACCCAGTCAAAAATCTGCTCATATAAGGACAAAAAACGTCAGCCCGTAATTGCATTCCCAAATACGAATTCCGCCATATTGGCGATAATACAGAGCAAGTCACGTGACAAATTTAGTTGAGCTAGTGGATACGAGATGGCGCCTACTCGGGAGGACTGCCAACGTGGAATCATAGCAAAACTGAAGCGTTAGCTGGATACATGTGCCACAGTAAAAGCGTGATGCAGTCAATGTATGCATTTTCGGACGATTGTAGGTTAGGTTATATGCATTTTAGGCATATATTAACCAGGAACTGCTGGGAATTGTATACATTTACTAAATTAATGCTTTTACCGTGACACATACATCACTTGAAATCGCTGTCGAATTTATGTTATAATTATATGATCACATTATTTAAAATAAGAAAAGAGAAATTGGAACTTTTTTACTAATACTGGAAATATTGATTTACTGATATCATATTTTCAGAATGTGGAAGTTCTGGCAATTATTGCTCTTATTATTATTCTTCCGACTATTGTATGTAACATGTAACAAGGAAAAGTCTCCAAATCGGTCAACAGTTGACTCCCTGATTTTTTTTGTAATTCTTTACGGTCCTATGCAGAGATGGGCATTATTTAAATAAAAGAATATACTTCCAAATGGCCCCAGTGGCCGATCGACACGAGGTTTCGGGGAGGGTGTGTGTACCCTAAATCTAAAATTCTGTTTAGCTTCGGATATTTAGTTTCCTTTGATTATTCGAAGGCCTTTCATCTTGAGCTTCGAATACTATTTCATCTGTCATCGTATTTTTATCCTAAGATCGTATGCAGATATATTGGCCGGTCGATTCGTTTTCGTGAACAGCGATCGAGGAAAAATCAGTCACCACCATCTGACGATCGTGGATTTGTCAGTTGGAGTTCTGTGGGCACCGAAGGGTATATCTGAATACGATCTTAGAAGCTCGAATAACCGACGAGAACCTTTGTGGTCCGAGCCGCGCGAAATCACCGTTGCTTGGTGATGTGTCATCGATTACAGTAAAGTCTCGTTACGGTCTCGGCAAAGAGGAGATATACCTAATAAGAGGCGTCACTCGACAAGGACAGAAATAAACTGGGGAAATCACTAGACAACCAATTTAAATGTCCATTCGGCATGGATCGGTAAACTTCGACAATAATCAGCCAACTGCGGTAAGGTAGATTTAGTTGATTTGAATATCCCGCTCGAATAGACAACCAATTTAAATGCCAAGGTCAAGTAAGGACTTCAAACGTTCCGCCCGGAGTGACGTCTCTTATTATATCTCCTCTTTGGTCTCGGTTTGGTGTACACGATACGGACTTTTCGCTATCCCCACCACTTCTGTTTCAGTCTTGTCCGGCGAAGGCGAGAGCAAGATGAAACGAAAGCGAGCGAAGGGACTGAAAGCGAGTCAGGACAGTGCGAGCAGACGACGCGTTGATATTTTGTCTCGCTCCGTCTTTCGGACACCTGACACTCCGTCCTTTGTGCGCGCGAGAGGCGTGCGCGATGGTCACAAGCGCTTACGGCGGCACGGGAATCGCTTCGCAAATCTTGAGGCAGGCCCGGCTCAAATCTTTTTTGCGCTCTAGGCGAACTTGTCAAATTGCGCCCTTTATTATAATACATTTATTTGAGATTATTTATGACTTTATTCTGAAAAAATAGGTAACTGCTAGGGCGTAAGGTTGACAAGAGGTGCAAAATGGTCTTTTCATTGTTGGCATTGTTAAAAATAAATTTGTAAATGAAATACTACAAATTGTACTACAACGGTTTTATACTACGATTAAAAATTAAGACTAAGGACATCAATGTACTCAAATAAATGTATTATAATAAAGGGCGCAATTTGACAAGTTCGTCTAGGGCGTAAAAAAGACTTGAGCCGGACCTGCATCAAGATTTTGCGATTCGGTTCCCATGCTCACGGTACTCGTAAGCGCTTGCGACCGTCGCACACGCAAAGCATTCCATCTCGCTCCCCCCTTCGGCCAGAAAGAAGCGAGAAACTCACACTTGGAATTAGGACTCCGTTCACGATACGGGCTCACCGCCGGTCCCGAACAGCGAGCGGCTAACGAGATTTTACTAGAAACGGAATTTGTTTATTTTTCATCGTATCGATATGACAGTGACACAAATGGATTCCTGGCATTCTCCCGATTAAATTGACAGAAAATAATTTAAACGGGCTTTCAATCGTGCAAACAATGTTTCACGTAATTTCCTTCAAAATATGGTCCGAATATTATAATTTTTGGGGCCAATGTGATCGAGAAAACATGAGGAATTGATGGACGTCACTTTTGCAAAGATCTGATTAAAAATGCAGAACTGCAAATTTGTCACTGCTTAGTGCGCAACATTGTATGGCCCCGCTAGTTTCGAGCGTCGAAACCCACGAAACTCAGCGAGTCGCATGATTGCCAGCGTGAAGGACAAGAGGAGACTTTCCATGGCGAAGGAAAGTCAGCCTTCTATAGAACTCAAATCACGAAAGACCTTGCTGACAAACTTTATATTCACGTTAAATAAATACTTTAATTGTAAAATTTAGACGACGAACTATTGTTGAATTTCGCCAGTTCTTTCATATGCATTACTTGGTTGGGAATTCCTGATCCCAAAGTTTCATGCATTTCCCTATTAGAAATGTTGCTTCAAGTCTTGATTCAAGTCATCATTGCTTTTTCTCGTACATAGAACATATATATGTTCACGAGTAGGGGTCACGAATGACGCGACTTTGGTTTCCCAAATAAATTCACATTTATCAGGGCCCTCGCCCGAACCGTTTGACAAGGAGACTGAATGACGTAAACCGAGTGCGAGTGAAATAACGGCGCACCAGCGAGAGACCCTCGGTCGACGGCGACTTGAGTCATCGAGTATTGAATATGAAAATGTTCATATTTCTCATTACACCTTGATAAGAGTGTTACCACCGATGGATTGGTGAGTTTATGTCCACGAAAATGAGTCGAGACGCGAAGCAATTCAGTCTATTTTATCTTATGAATACATGATTAGGACACTACGTTCACTAAAAATGGACCGAATTGCTCCATGTTTGGCATCATTTTCATCGAGAAACCCTAAAAACTCCATTGGTAATACTTTCATCAACAGTTATCAAAAACATAAACATTTTATCTGGTCCGTCCGTTTTATTACTCTCGGCTGTCAACGGGTGGTCTACTCGGGCCCGAAGGTCCTCGCTCGCAGCGAGAATGCAAAACAGTGGGGTGGGTAGGTCTTTCCCGATAATTCGAGCCTAACCATTTGCGTAATTCACACTATCGTTTATTAGCATTTATACGAGGTGATTCGCTAGCTAGAATCGTCAAATGCGATGCTTGCCAACAATCATGTGTCTCGCTGAGTTTTGTGGGCTTCGACGCTCGAAACCAGCGGGGCTATACAATGTTGCACACTAAACAGTGACGAATCTGAAGTTCTGCAATTTCTAATCAGATCTTTGCGAAAGTGACGTCAATCGATTCCTTATGTTTTCTCGATCAAATTGGCCCCAAAAATGATATAATTCGGACCATAATTAAGCAAATTAATAAACAATAAATGTAGAGCGGCTACTTCATTCTTTTGCTCTACATTTGTGAACTTTTTATCATCCTTCCGAAGCATTATTATTACGCCGTAACAGTATCTTCAGGAAATCGGGTATAGCATATAGGTCATATTTTCTGTCACTTCGAGGAACCGACCACATAATAATCACGCGCATCCAGCCTGCGCATTTTCAATAGCGGATTTCACGAACGGATTTTCTGTCCTCGAAGTGACAGAAAATATAACCTAATTTCTATACTCGATTTCCTAAAGATGCTGTTGCAGCGTAATAATGTTTTCGAAGGATGCTAAAATGTTCACAAATGTTTCGTAAAAGAATGAAATAGCTACTAAACATTTGTTGTCATATAGCATATACTTAGGTTATATTTTCTGTCACTTCGAGGAGCCGACCATATAATAATCACGCGCATCCAGCTTGCGCATTTTCAGTAGCGGATTTCACGAACGGATTTTCTGTCCTCGAAGTGACAGAAAATATAACCTAATTGCTATACTCGATTTCCTAAAGATGCTGTTGCGGCGTAATAATAAAGTTTTGGAAGGATGCTAAAATGTTCACAAATGTTTCGTAAAGAATGAAATAGCCACTAAACATTTGTTGTCATATAGCATATTGGTTATATTTTCTGTCACTTCATGGAACCGACCACATAATAATCACGCGCATCCAGCCTGCGCATTTTCAGTAGCGGATTTCACGAACGGATTTTCTGTCCTCGAAGTGACAGAAAATATAACCTAATTGCTATACTCGATTTCCTAAAGATGCTGTTGCGGCGTAATAATAATGTTTTAGAAGGATGCTAAAATGTTCACAAATGTTTCGTAAAAGAATGAAATAGCCACTAAACATTTGTTGTCATATAGCATATAGGTTATATTTTCTGTCACTTCGAGGAGCCGACCATATAATAATCACGCGCATCCAGTCTGCGCATTTTCACTAGTCCAATTCAACATCCAACACAATTTTATATATAATGTTTGTTCATAACTGTTTTCTGCATAGGACGTGTAATAAGTGTATTTCATGTTCTGTTTCGTTGCTTTGCTAATAAAAAAATGTCTAACCTAACAAACATCATTTTTTGGGGACATCCCCTCATTTATTTTCCGTTTTCACTCATATTTCCTTACTGCTAACGTAGAATATTGTAGCATAAGCACATTTTAAGTAATTAAAATGTGCAATGAATTTCCTACGTTTGCAGTACCAGCCGACTTTCCGTTTAAATTTTTATAAGTACAACGCAACAGCTGAGAATTTCTTTCCTTATTCAGAATAGAATACGGAAATAGCAAATAGCTCCCTCTCGCGTGCATCAGGCAGCGGCGTATCTATGGGTAATACCATTTCAGTGTAGAAAAAACCTGCTGTAATACCGACCTGCCGAATCGGCCAGACCACGTGACGTGTCTACCCCCTTAATCTCGTTCAATAGTTTCACTGTTTCTTCGACTCTTTTTTAGATGTCTGAAAAAGAAATGAGTCAGAAGGGAGAAAAGGAAGGGACTCCGTCTCGAAGACGGAGACCCAGCAGCCGGCAGACTCCGTCCCGACGACGGAGTCCCAGCAGCCGGCAGACTCCGTCCCGACGACGGAGTCCCAGCAGCGGGCAGGCTCCGTCCCGAAGACGGAATCATAGCAGCCGGCGGACTCCGTCACGACGACGGAGTCCGTCCAGTTCTTCTAGCGGCCGAACTTCGTCGTCGGGACGGAGTAGTCGGAAAGTGCCTAACAGCAAGGCCTATTGGCAACTGGTGTTGCGCTTGAAGAAGGAGGTATGTACATACGTGTGCGATCTCACGCAAAACGATCTTTTTTAATTTGTTACATTCTCACGAAAGTGTGAAAACGTTTAGACACTATTGCAGTAATTAACATAAGATTTATGTTTATTTTTCATATTACAGAACAGGGACATGAAGAAGAAATTGAGGCAACTGGAGTATGGGAGAGGAGGAAGAGGTGGGAGAGGAGGAAGAGGAGGAAGAGGTGGTAGAAGAGGAAGAGGAGGCAGAGGAGGAAGAGGAGGAAGAGGAGGGAGAGGAGAAATATATAATTATAATTTTTATAATTAAAATAAAAAATTTTTTATCATATTTGTAGTCTAAAGCTTTTCATCCGTCGACCATGAATAATTTTCTCGTATTTATTAGTACTTTAGTTGCGAATCATATATTTAGTCGAGAAAGTACGAATAAACACGAGAAAATTATTCATGGCCGATAATTGAATTACCCATTAAATTAATTCAATCATAAATTAATCAATAAAATTGATTCAAATAAAAATTGGCTCGGGTTATCCTTTAGCGTCCAGTGTGATGTATACGTCACATTTAGAAAATGATATTGCCACTGGTTTTTTTGGGAAAAAGAACGATCAAGTGCATGTATTGGCACCATTTTTCAGTTAACTAATCGCAATCAATAATTTTTTTCCGCCGGGAAAAGTGTCTAAGCACTAAACGGTTAAGTAATGTCCATCTCTGGAATTTTGCCATATAATTGAGGCAGTGAGAGCAACAACGGACTAACCCACATTTTTTTCGAAAGCGAGTTAGTAGCAATAACGTATTCCAATAGGCTCTACTATCATATCGATGGCTTAGTGGACACATATTGTATGTCCACTTTTTATGAAATTTGAGTTTTTATATGCAACAAATAGTGCTTGACTGTTTCTTTATGCTGCATAAAAATTACATTTTTATCTTTTTTATAAATTTATCAAAAATAATATTTTTGTTTATTGTATGTCCCTAAATTTATTATGTTGAGTGCACAAATGTTGTGTGTCCATGCCAGAGGACGAAAATAGTCTTGAAAAAATGTGACAATAAATAAAAAATTTAAAAAAAGTCTTCCTATATCTATCGCGAAGAAAAAAGATCTGTATCACAACTGAATTATTCCTGAATACTACAAGGCATTTATCATTAGCATATCATCAGCAAAATCACAACGTGATCTAATTCCAATTCCCATGAACATTGACAAAAATGAAAACGAATAATTACTTTTTTATTCCTGTTACTTTCAAAATAAATATAATATTGAAGTGACATTATTTCCAGTATTATTCCTTTCATTCATTTTTATATAATATCATTCAGTATAGTATGTCCTCCTCTGTACTTGGTTACATATAGCATGTTCATCTTCCATGTATTATTATCGAATCATTATTATTATTTTGCAGATTCTAACTTATACTACTAATTACATATTTTCAGTGATACTTATATTACATATATATGATAATACAATAATGCAAAAAGTATTTATTTAATTAAAATGTACCATTGAATGTTTGAACCTGTTTTTCTCAAAAACGCTAAAAATGGACAGACAATATGTGTGCACTAATTGTAAGCCATCGATGTACAATAGGAAATTTTTTTTAATGTAGGTTAGTCCGTTGTTGCTATAACTGCCTCAATTACTATGATATAAATACGACAGCGATTTCAAGAGATGTATGTGTGACGGTAAAAGCGTTAATTTAGTAAATGTATACATTTCCTAGCAGTTCCTGGCCTAAAATGCATATAACCTAACCTACAATCGTCCGAAAATGCATACATTGACCGCATCACGCTTTTACTGTGGCTCGTGGATCCAGCTAACGCTTCAGGTTTGCTATGATTCCACATTGGCAGTCCTCCCGAGTAGGCGCCATCTCGTATCCACTAGCTCAACTAAATTTGTCACGTGACTTGCTCTGTATTATCGCCAATATGGCGGAATTCGTATTTGGGAATGCAATTACGGGCTGACGTTTTTTGTCCTTATATGAGCAGACTTTTGACTGGGTGAGGTCTCATTCGAAAGAGGAAGGTTCGATGCAGCCCGCTCTGCTCATCGTTTGAGTCAGAAAACTCTTTTAGTGACCTACAAATGCATGGAATCTGCGAGTGCATTTTGTCGATTTTTTCTCTACTTTGGACACTCGTATTATTACATATCAACACAATCTCTTTGAACCATGAGCAGAGCGGGCTGCATTGAACCTTCATCTTTCGAATGAGACCTCGCCCAGCCCAAAATTTGCTCATATAAGGACAAAAAACGTCAGCGCGCAAACCCATGTTTCGGGCCAGATTATGTCGGTATACAGAGCGCTGCATTACCCGTGTCTACCCCCTTAAGGGTGAACAATACCTTGAAGCTCGGAAAAAAGTGCAAAGTTTGTGAATTTTATTTTAGATATCGATACTTCGTAGGAAAGACATTGATATGGGGTTTAAATGTGCATGTATTGGACAGTGTTTTAGAATTTTTGTGTGACAAAATGTACAGTTTTAATCAAGTTATAGAGGTCGCCGTAGAGCGCGACGCGTCGAACACGATCAGATGGTTTCCCAATTTATTCACATCCCGTTCATCTGAGAAAGAAAGGGAAAGCATTTTTTTAATATATATTAACACTTAACGGACGGGTCGAATCTGGTCTGTCTTTCTCGGTTTCCGGGCACTTTTTAGGACAGTGTCGGAAGTCACAATGGAAAAACGTAAATTTACGTGGCCCGTCCTAGGAAGTCATAATGGAACAACGTAAATTTACGTGGCCCGTCCGTTAAGTGTTAATATAGTTACAGTTAAGCTTACGGAAACTTAATTACAATAATTTTTGGAGAAATGGCGGAGCTTAAAATGGAAAGTTCTTAAATTTCGAGTGAGTTTAATGAAAAAATCAATATATTTTGGGGTGAAAAAATAGTAAAAATAATTTTTTTTTTTAATTTTCGTACGCTTAACTGTAACTATATTAATATATATTTAAAAAATGCTTTCCTTTTTCTCAGATGATCGGGACGTGAATAAATTGGGAAACCATCAAATCGTGTTCGAAGTATGGATATCTAAAATAAAATTCACAAAAATTGCACTTTTTCCGGGCTTCAAGGTGTTCCTCCTTAAGTACATCATTAATTACATACTTCTGGTAGATATTCTTGCATTCACAGAATTATTAGACAGTAAAATTGTGGCAGTCCAATAAATTTTTACACTATTAAGATTCTTTAAAATGCTTCCCTTTCTGTAATTGTTGATCACATGATGCTGCAATTACAGTATGTCTTCCTACATATGTTTAGGTACTAATTCAGTGCGTTACCGATAAATTTTAGTGCTTACTTTGCGAGATATAGCGAGTGGCGATATTAGGAACATGGGCGATATTAGGTACGGTCACCCTAATCATCATTATACCCATTATAAGCGGCAACAAATAAAATTTTCATAAAAAATGGAAAATTTCATAGAAATTGTAGGGGAGACCGGGATAAAGTGAACCTCGGGGTAAAATGAGCTTTCTTAATTTATTCTTTAATAATAGAATATATTTACAAATTTTGGGGACGTAATAAATGTGTGTAATATCACACTGATAATTATGCACATTTATTACGTCCCCAAAATTTGTAAATATATTCTATTATTAAAGAATAAATTAAGAACGCTCATTTTACCCCGAGGTTCACTTTACCCCGGTCTCCCCTATACTTTGGTGCCAATACGGAACCTGAAAATACAGTCCGAGAAAAAAATCCTTTCAAATCCAGATTATGGACCATCTTGCGCAACTTTTGACACCTATATCAATATTATATCTGAAAAAAAAAATATTTTCGCTCCACCCTAACGTACTGTCAGCGAGAGAATCACCCCGTATGTTCATACAATCATACTATTTGTCATAAAATAATACATTCATTATTTCATTTTCAGATGCAAAAGGCAATAATAAATGTGGGTAAAGGAAATACCGCGGAGGAATCTGTGAGGAAGAGGGAGGAAGCGCGGAAGGAAGGAGGGAGAGTGGAAACGAAGGAGGAAGGAGAGAGAGTGGAAACGAGGGAGGAAGGAGGGAGAGTGGAAATGAGGGAGGAAGGAGGGAGAGTGGAAACAAGGGAGGAAGGAGGAAGAGAGTGGCAGAGAAGATTTAATAAGGTAATTATATGCAATACTAAATACTATATTCTTTTGCTCGTAATAATGTACCTCTGTTGGAGACGAATTGAATAATGTGCTATACGATAATATTTAAATTTCATGTGAGATCTATCAATATTTCACAAGTTTCAATGAAACGAAATATCATCGTATATTGTATCAATTTGTCTCACAAAGAGTTGCAATATTATGAATAAAGTAATACAGCATTGCATTTAATGAAACTGACTTAACCGTATGTTATTCCGTTTGTGTCCGAATATTTTTGGGATCCATTATATGTATGAGTAGAAAAAGAAAATTTAATTTTTATGTTGTTTCAGATGAAAAGAGAGTTACGGAGATTAAAATATGAACGCCGAGGACAGAATGGGCACCGGGGAACATGGCGCGGCAGTGGCCGGGGAAGAAGACGCGGTAGGGGCCAAGGAGGATGGAGTGATGGAGGCTGGAGCGGTAGGAGCCAAGGAGGATGGAGCGATGGTGGCTGGAGCGGTAGGGGCCAAGGAGGATGGAGTGATGGAGGCTGGAGCGGTAGGAGCCAAGGAGGATGGAGCGATGGTGGCTGGAGCGGTAGGGGCCAAGGAGGATGGAGCGATGGTGGCTGGAGCGGTAGGGGTCGGGGAGGAAGGCGCGGTGGAGGCGACATAAAAAATTTTTATGTCATTTTAAAAAAAAATAAAAACCTTTTTTTATTAATCAATATCGTGGGTTTTATTTCTATGCGGCCAAAAGTGATTCATTTCGGTGGGAACGGACAATGTCGTATATAAACTGAATGTACGTGTAAATGAACACGCAAATGTTGAACGTGTAAAAATTCCAACTATAGCTCGGCACTTCTTACGAATTATTTCATATCGCTCATAATATTTTAAGCCAGTCTTAATAGTCAGTTGCAAACAATGAGCAAAACATGGTATTCGAGTCCAGTTTGCTTGTGTATTTATGCCCCACGTGGTCAATGAATTTACTGTTATGCCTTGAATATGACTATGTGTGTGTGTTGTCGGTAAATGTTGCAAATTTAGCATATAATAATGCTTGATGAAAAAATTATTACCTGAGAACGTAAAGCAATTATTATGTTTCTTAAATGTTAATATAAAATAATAAAATATTCGCCTTCACCTATATTTTTGCAACTATGAAACGTCCAAGAAATATTCCTTTCTGTACGCTTATAGTTGTTTGTACATTTTTTATTTTAAATCTGAACCTATCCCGAAAAACATAATACCCTATATATTCCTTTGCATAAAGTGCTAAGTATGAAGTATTTTTTTTCAACTCGCCTAAAGTCCTCGACGTTGCCCAGGTTTGTTATATGTATGTATCCCTGCATAGTATAAGAACGCATAAGGAACAAACAAAGAAACATTAATTTTTACATATACAGACTCATTTCTTGAAACGACTCGCGCGCCACCTATTATAAAGTGGTTGTACTAATTCAGAAACCTTCGCGGGCGTGCGCATAACTAACCAAAGTTTCATCGCAATCGGATGAATGGTATAGGAACACATACGGGACAAACAAACATACATTCATTTTTATATATAGAGATTGAAAATACGGTACAAAGCGGTACAAACCTAGTACAAACTGGTACAACCACGAGTTTTTAATTTTTCGCAAATTTTTTTTCCCAGTAGTACGACTCGACACTTTGGTTATGTCGATTTTTCTCGGAAACAAAAAGAGTTAAACAATTTCTTCGAACGGTGCAACGCGGTACAAACCTAGTACAAACTGGTACAGCAGAGAGCTTTTAATTTTTCGCAATTTTTTTTTTCCCAGTAGTACGACTCGACTTTCCTCGACTTTGGTTATTTGCATATTTCTTGGAAACCAACAGAGTTAAACAGTTTCTTCGAACTGTACAATGATCGGTACGACTAGTACAATACAGTACAATTTCGAAAAATGATATTTTCAAATAATGGGGGGCTAGCCAAAATTTTTCTTTCCCTATTTTCTCGACAACGCTTTCGAATTTTTGAAAACTCGGAACTCTACAATGTTCGGTACAACTAGTACAATGCAGTACAATCGCGAAAAATCATAATTTCCGAAAAGGGGGGGCTAGCTTGATTTCTTATTTTCTGATTTTCTCGAAAACGGTTTCGAATTTTTGAAAACTCGGAACGGTACAATGTTCGGTACAACTAGTACAATTTAGTACAATTTCGAAAAATGAGAATTTCTACAAATGGGGGGCTAGCCTGATATTTGGTTTTTTCTTATTTTCTCGAAAACGGTTTCGAATTTTTGAAAACTCTCAACGGTACAACGCAGTACAAACCTAGTACAAACTGGTACAACAAGAAAATTTTATGTTTTCAAAAAATGGGGGGCTAACTTCACACAGATTATCCACTAGGAGTGTGCGGATCGTCCCGAGGCTCAGGGTCGCAAGATTCGGGCTACAAGCTTGGCCGCCATGAGCGGGCAATTTGATTTCAGGTCGGCTCGGCAAAACTCGGCCGCGATCGACTCGAAAGCCAGCTATTAACAGAAGAACGAAACGGAAAGAATTCTGTATATCATTTATATCGATACCAGTGATAAGTTTTTACTTTTCTGTCTCCTGTTGAATCATAATTAACCGAGCCATCAGTAACCGAACAAAATTGTTACCTGAGAACGTAGTAAAATGATGTTTCTTACATGTTAATTGAAAATAATAAAATATTCGCCATCCCGTATATTTTAGTTACTATGAAACGTCTACGAAGTATTTCTTTTTGTATGCTTATAGTTATTTGTACGTTTTTTATTTTAAACCTGAACCTACCCCAAAAACATAATATCCTATATATCCCGTTTACATAAAGTACTAAGTATGAAGTATATTTTATTAACATTTTAAAATATTGTCGATGTAAAAATAGTCTTCCTGCCAAGTTTTGAACATGGTATTTATTTAACTATGTATATGGACATATTCAGTATTCACAGACTATTTGATAGCAATGAATAATAAAATACAATACAATAATAAAATACAAATTATGATTCAACAGCAGACAGAAAGGTAAAAACTTATCACTGGTAATGATATAAATGATATACATAATTTTTTCCGTTCTCGATCTCCTGTTAATAGCTGGCTTTCGAGCCGATCGTGGCCGGGTTTTGCCGAGCCGATCTGCAATGAAATTGCCCGCTCATGGCGGCCAAGCTTGTAGCCCGAATCGAGTCTCGGGATCTCGAGCAATGCGAAAGTATCAGGACCCCGCCCGATCCCGCCCGAAATTTTCCGGCCCGTCCCGAGCCCGAAACGTCGGGTACACGAACACCCCCACACCCCTGCTAACCACTATTTCTTTTTCTCCTTCTTCTTCCACTGGAATTTTGAAATGTTTTTCAAATTTGTTAGCAAATTTCACTGATTGTTTTTAACGTAAAAGTTTAGTGTATTTGGTGATAACGTATCAGAAATATTTATAAATGCGTAGTTACTTTCTTTCGCTGACGGCCCTCAGCGCTGCGCCCTAAAGCGGCGCGGCACCAAGGGCCACTTCTGAAACGTAAACACATGTTTGCCATACTCTCGAATTCTTTGCAACAACCCACGAAAGTCAGTTAGTCTTCAGACACAGCTCTTGCAAGATCGTGCGTTCATTTACGGCTTGTGAAGTAACTGTGAGAAGATTATATAATTTTTCGTTTCGCGATTTCATTGTAGAGATTAGTGAAAAATACCTAGAAAAGCATTGATAGACTCTGGTGTGATTCTGCACATGCTGCAGAAGTGTGACAAGTATGAATTATTCGATGGGAGCTGCATATTGAAGTGTCGTACGGATAAAGTGTGGAAAGAAGTAGCTGCAAAATTTTCAAGTAAGTTGTCGCCAGACACATTAAATTTTCACGTTAGAACCAATAGATGGAATTTGTTAACAAATTTGGAAAAACATTTCGAAATTCCGGTTAAAGAAGAAAAAGAAATAGGGGATAGTATCAATGTCAGTAACGAAAGTAATATTAGCCAAGAATTCGAACCTGACAATAATCCGAATAAAATGAATAATAAACTGCCGGAATTATATTTTAATATTACATTGTCTGAGGAGCAATGGAAATCTATTGCTCCTGTATTGAAAGTTTACAAAGAAAAGGGCACTCGTGGAAAATCTTACAAAATACTTAGCCCCGGTTGGACCGATATTATTTCCAAAACTTGTTTTTTAAAAACAAAACTTCCGTGCGCTTATACCTTTAAATATGGAAAAATTTTCGATTCTCCGGAAGCGGAAACATATTTGAAAATATATGGTATTTGCCACGAATGCGGTGCCGAATTTAAAGCTCATTGCCTATATGAACCGGCTCCTGGCACTGGCATTGTATTAAGAGTGCACACAGTCGATACTTCGGGAATACCGCATGACAAGAAAAGAGCAGTGAAAGGAATAAATAGGGTAGAAATTGAGCAACAATTGATAAATATTAAACCCAGAAAATGGAGAAACGATGCAGCATCAGATTTAACCTGCGACGATCCTGAACCTCCTTATGTTGCGCGACAATGCACTTTAAGAAAAATCAGGGAAGAAGCCATCGTACGGGAATTAGGAA
This sequence comes from Andrena hattorfiana, assembly GCA_944738655.2. Classification (NCBI taxonomy): domain Eukaryota; kingdom Metazoa; phylum Arthropoda; class Insecta; order Hymenoptera; family Andrenidae; genus Andrena; species Andrena hattorfiana. The sequence continues at coordinate 47,823,250 of OX122889.2, forward strand.
TCAATAAAGATCTTGATCCTATTAATTCGTTATGTGAGTTAAAATATAAGGGGCAATACGCGGGATACATTAAAGAGATTTCAAAGGATCATTTCTATTGTTTTTACTGGTCACCTATGCAAATGGAATTGTATAAAACATTAATTAAAACGTTCAGGAAAATAGAATTAGACGCGACTGGACAATTAGTGAAAGTAATAGAAAAAATAAATGGTGAGAAGAAACATATATTCTTGTACCAAATTATTATAAAAGGTGCAAATGGTATACAACCAGTATTTCAAATGCTTTCAGAAAAGCACGATACTAATTTAATTACGTACTGGTTGAGAGAAATCGTAAGACACGGGGCACCAGTGCCTCCAGAAGTTGATTGTGATTATTCACTGGCGCTTTTGAATGCAACCAGCTTAGCATTCAATGAACGTTGTTTGAAAACTTACATTTCGGATTGTTATAATTGGATTAGTGGAGAAATGTTGGAACATCCACTTCACTGTTTTATCAGAATTGATATTGCCCATTTGATAAAAATTATTTGTAGCAAGGATGTATTTCACAGAAAGCATCCTAAAATTAAAGACTTCTTTGTGCGATGCACGGGGCTAATGTCATCGTGTGATAATGTGGAAGATTTTAAGACACTGCTTCAGTCAATATTTATTGTCGCTTACAGTGAGTACGATGGCAAAGATGCCGATGGAAATACAGTAATATGTGAGCAGAAGCGATCGTATTTATTCGAAAGAATAAAGTCATTCACATTTACGAGCGACGAGAATGAAAAAGAATACGATGATTTAGAAACTTTAAATGAAGATGAGAGTATAGTTGTATTTATAAATAGAATCAGGGATGCGGCTGAACAAATGAAAAAAACAGTGTCGAGACAGATAGATATAACGCATTTTATTGTCCAGAACTTGTCCCTTATCTAGTTAAATTATCTAGACATTTTCCTCTCTGGACACAGGTGATGAGGGGACATTTCCCTCTGTCATCGCATGTAGCGACATCCTGTAGATGTGAGGCATATTTTAAAGATCTAAAGCATTCAGATTTGGGCGCAAATTATAGACCAATGCGCGTCGATAAATTTATCATTCAGCACATAAAATCTATTGAAAATCTCTCGAAATTGGAACGTGCTGCAATTAAACGCACCAACGAAAAAATTGCACTGCTGACTACTGAAGAAAGACATGAAAAACAAAGAAAAATTGATTCACGTGATTTTGGCGAAAATGTGCAGGACGCTACGGATACTTGTGATTATTTAAGGGAACAAGAAAATTGGAAAGGATTAAATATTGAAGTGAAATCAAGTAAATCAAAAGATTTACAAGTGGACAACGATGAAAATATACAAAATCGAAGTCCAACCGCAGATGTAGAAAAAAGCAATACATTGAATGTAATACAGAAGCCATTAATCAACCAAAAAAATACTCCTAGAGGGAAATATTTAACTCCATGCCCAGACATTCACCTCACATATCACAAGCCATTAAGGAAAAGAAGAAATGAAATATTAAGAAATGGAAACAACTGTAATTTGGTTAATCTTAATGGCGAAAAAATATATATTAAAAATATGTGTGCATTCGACTCATTGGTTGAAGTATTCACCAGTGGGTATTGCAACTATAGTACATTCAAAAACTGGATCGATGAAAATTCAGACAATATATTTTTTATGTTCGTCAAAAAATACGCTATGGAGAATATTAACAACTCCGTGTATGAAGAGCGAGGAGCAATTTTATGTACAATATTTGAAATTCGCAATAATATTGTAGATTGTACTACAAGTCCCAATTGGCTATTTTCAAAACTTGTAACAGACGTTTGCAGTGTCGAAGAAAATAGAATCTGCGGCAAATGTAAAGTACATTTGAGAAAATTTTTTGTAGTAGGTTTTATTAGTACAAACACAACTGAAGATTTTAAACAAAATTTTCTTAATTTTGTTGCGCAATTCTTCAGTACACAAACAGTCACGTGTAAAACATGTCAATCAGCAGTGCAATTAAAGAGAGGAGCAAAATCATATGTGATTATAGACCCCGAAATCTTTTTGCAACAAAATAAAATGAAATATCCGAATGGAATAGTTTTAAACAGCATCCCAGAAAAATTTCAAATTGAAAATGCGATATACATTTTAAGTGGCATCGTATGTCATAGCCCAGAACATTTTACAGCTTACTGCCGTAATACAGCAGGAATATGGACATTACACAATGATGTTAGTCAAAAGTTACGGACAATTACAAATCCACAAAGGGTAAAAATAAATCCGTCAACAATAATATTTATAAAAATATAAAAATTCTGATAATACTATAATTAATCAGAATATATGGTAATGGTATTTCACAATAATACAACTATTGAACTGGTGCGGTGTCGACAGCGGTGTAAAGTGGAGAACCACTGACTGTGTCACAATTATTAGCAATAGGACTTTTCCTCGCGGATCATGCGATCACGCGAGAGGATCGACACCGCCGTAACTTTCCCAAAAAAAAGGGACGAAGGGAATAATAAATTTGATCGGTACGGCGTCGACAGCGGTGTAAAGTGCAGGAACACTGACTGCGTCGCAATTATTAGCAATAGGACTTTTCCTCGCGGATCATGCGATCACGCGAGAGGATCGGCGCCGCCGTAACTTTCCCAAAAAAGGGACGAAGAAAATAATAAATTTAATTCACCCTTTAATTTTTTTAGATACATTTCTAAGTTTATAGGAGCAGACAAACAGAAGACAGATAGATAGTGTCGGTTTATAAAGATCCAACTGACGCGCTGCGCCTCAGAGTTTCCTCTATAGGTAGCAGCAATTTAAACCAAGCAAGATGGTGTGAGCTGACTCCTATCGAAGAACCACGGGAAGGGCGGAAAACAGTAAGGAAGTTGAAGACCACGCTTGACTGGATGGGATCACCGTACGAAATTTTGCTATAGGGTAGGCCGTGAGGTCACGAATTATACCGACAGAAGACAGCTACAAGAAAAGATACAGATGCGGATCTACGTTGCAAATTATTTGCATACCATATTTCAGGTAATATTTGACATCTTATGAATCTCTGGTAAAATTTTGTACGCTTATAATACAACTATTAACCATTTCCATTACAAAATGTGTTACAGATCCAGAAATATTAAGAATACAGTCTTAGATTCCACAAGCAACCTCAGTTGATGATTGATGAAAATATGTGATATAAATAATTAATACAATTACTTAATTAGAACAATGAGGTTTAAATAAACTGCTAAACTGTATACAACAACAAAAGATTTTTGTAAAGAAGTATTAGATGTCCCAATTACTGCCAGTGTCCATATTGTTGCCATTTAATTTATTGTAGTTAATAAAAACGTTCTGCAACGTCGAATATACAGTGAGGGACTAAAGTTTAAATACACTAAAGTGTAAATACACAAACATCACGTAAAATGAAAGTAAAGCATTTGAACACAAATGGAAGTACGCAGTTTATGTAGAGTTGAATAATAAACAGTAACGAAAACGAAAACAATTTATTTTGTCGCATAGATAACAGCAAATTCGCCAGAAATGAAAAAATACGCTGGACAAAAGTTTAAATACAATACAAAAGATATATCTCTTTTGACTAATTTTAATTAAATTGCAAAATGTAAACTTAAATTAATATTTGGTTGGTCCGCCCCGAGCTTCAATGACTGCCCTTAGACGACGTGGCATAGATAGAACTAAATTTTCTGTTTCGGATATCGTGATTTCCGACCAGGCCTTTGTTAAAGCTTCTTTAAGGGATTCTTTGCTTTTTACAGTTGTATAATCAAGTTTTCGAGCCAATAATTCCCAAACGTGCTCTATTGGGTTTAAGTCCGGTGATTGGGGAGAACTATAGAGCTGACGTGGAGCATAATACAGTAACCACTCCTGCACCAAACGAGCGGTATGCTTGGGGTCGTTGTCTTGTTGGAATATCCAATCTCTTCCCATACCCAAGCTCTCCACAGAAGGCTGCAAATGTTTCTCCAATATACTTTTATAGAGGTGCCTGTCCATTATACCATCGATAAAAGCTAAATGTCCTACTCCAGCTGCTGCAATCGCTCCCCAAACCATCACACTACCGCCACCATGCTTAACGGTCGATATTAAATTTTTTGGTTGCAGTGCTCTGCCGGGCTTGCGCCAAATTTTTGCGCGACCATCGCTGCCAAAAATATTAAATTTCGATTCATCTGTAAATAGGACTCTTCTCCAAAAGTCCTCATCCATATCCTTGTACTTCTTTGCAAAATCTAGACGAAGCCGCCGATTTTTGTCGGAAATAAGAGGTTTCTTACGTGGAACTCTGCTTCGATAGCCCTTATCCCGTAAAGCTCTTTGTACAGTTTTCGGGTGAATATGTTTGCCTGATACTGCAGCAATACTACCAGCTAATTTTGGCGCACTTATTTTCGGATTTTTCTCCACTTCCTTTACGATAAGACTAATATCTCGGCGCGAAAGTTTCTTGGGTCGTCCAGTTCTGGGCCTATTTTCCACTGTTTTGTAAGTTTTATATTTTCTTATAATATTTTGCACACTTGCATATGACAAATTCAAAACTTTGCCTATATTTCGGTAGGATTTGCCTTCTTCAAAATGTTTAATTATTAAATTTTTTACACTAGACTCTATTTGCTTTGCTTTACCCATTATTTTGTTTTTAAGTCGACAGACACTGATGAAATCAGGATTAAGACTGACTAAAACTGCGTAAACGCGCGAGTCAGCAAATAGAACGATACTTTGTTCGGAAAAACCCCACAAACAGTTGCAACACAAATATCTTTTGTATTGTATTTAAACTTTTGTCCAGCGTATTTTTTCATTTCTGGCGAATTTGCTGTTATCTATGCGACAAAATAATTTGTTTTCGTTTTCGTTACTGTTTATTATTCAACTCTACATAAACTGCGTACTTCCATTTGTGTTCAAATGCTTTACTTTCATTTTACGTGATGTTTGTGTATTTACACTTTAGTGTATTTAAACTTTAGTCCCTCACTGTACAGTATATACGAATAAAGTATGTGCGGTCGTCGCATGAATTACCGTCGAATAAATTGATACATCTTTCCTTCCTTTACTCCCTGATATCGCTATCTTTCTTTGTTGAAAATATTACATCATTCTACATATAAATAAAAAGATATTGATACGCATATTAGTATTGTTTCATCGACATCTTTAAAAACTCCACTTTCGAAGCGAGGCAAAGTATCATGCTTTGTCTTTTTCGTAGCACTGTTTCTTGCAATTTGTTCAGCCGCGTCTCTGATACTATTTATAAATAAAACTAAATTATCTTTTAAATTGCGGCAGTATATTATTTATTTTACTTGGATTATTGTAAGGCTCGAATTCTTGGCTAGTATTACTTTCGTTAGAAACATTAATGCTATCCACTATTTCTTTTTCTTCTTCTTCCACTGGAATTTTAAAATGCTTTTCAAGTTTGTTAGCAACTTCTACGGATTGTTTTTAACGTAAAAGTTTAGTGGATTTGACGACAACTTTTCAGAAATGTTTATAAATGCGTAGTTACTTTGTTTCGCTGACATCACTCAGCGCTGACACCCCAAAGCGCTGCGGCACCAAGGGCCACTGCTGAAACGTAAACACATGTCTGCGATACCCTCGAAATCTTTCCAACGACGCACAAAAGTCGGTCAGTTTTTACGACGCAGCTCTTGCAAGATCGTGCGTTTTCATTTACGGCTTGTAAAGTAATTATGAGAAGATTATATTATTTTCCGTTTTGCGATTTCATTGTAGTGATTAGTGAAAAATACCTAGAAAAGCACTAACCCACTCTGGTGTTATTCCGGGCATAGTGCAGAAGTGTGAAAAGTGTGAAGTATTCAAGCAGAGTTATAAATTGAAGTGTCGTTTGGATAAAGTGTGGGATAAAGAATCTGCAAAAATTGATGTAAGTTGTCACCAAATACCTTAAACTTTTACGTTAGAAATGATTAATAATTCGATTCTTGGGCCAACGAAATCATTGAGTGGGCAAATCTCTTCTACATCTAAACTAACGGACTGCATCGTTGAAAGAACGATTTTGATAATATTTTCGAAAAAAATCGAACTTTAACGCGATCGCTTCACAAGGACACTACTTTTCGCGGTTTTTATTTTTTAATTCGATTCTGAAGGGTGGACATACGAAATTATTGGTTGGGCAAATCTCTTCTACATCTAAATTAACGGATTGCATCGTTGAAAGAACGATTTTGATAAAATATTGGCAAAAAATCGAACTTTAACGCGATCGCTTCACCAGGACCCTTCTTTTCGCGGTTTTTATTTTTTAATTCAATTCTGAAGGGTGGACATACGAAATTATTGGATGGGCAAATCTCTCCTACATCTAAATTAACGGATTGCATCGTTGAAAGAACGATTTTGATAAAATATTGGCAAAAAATCGAACTTTAACGCGATCGCTTCACCAGGACCCTTCTTTTCGCGGTTTTTATTAATAATTCGATTCTGGAGGGTGGGCAAACGAAATCATTCAACACGGGAAGACGTGGCCAGATCGCGCACAATCGTATCCTACTTGTAAAAAATTGAAAAATGTTCATGGAGTGTGCGGATAATGAAATTTTTAATTTGTTCATAACTTTTTTTTTAATGGTTTGCCTACGAAAATTTTAGGTGGGCAAACGTGGGACAATCATTTCCCACTGTCAAATCATTAAAAAGTTTTCATGGGGGTGCTGGTGAAAAATTTTTTTTGTCCATAACTTTTTTTTGGAGGGTGGGCAAACGAAAATTTTTTATGGGCAAACGTGGGCAAACGATGGACAAACGCATGCCATCGAGTTTTTTTTAAAAAATCGCATTTGGGGGTGCTAACTTCACAGACCTTAAAAATCTATCAATTGTAAAAATTTTCTGCCTATTATTTTATGCTCGTTTTCGGATACGATAATGTTTTCTACAATAATAATGCTGCCATCATTGAGAGGGCAGCAATTGTTAGGGTGCCGGATCTGTAAAATAAAATTACTGAAACTAATACGTTTAAATTGCTTTGCGTTATTAATACCTTCTATTAATGGACCACGAGAATGTTCCTTTTGGAAAATTGGATATACAGGCGAACTATGTACTGCTTCTATACTAAAATGAGACTTTTCTAGTTGGCGTTTCACGAGCTGTTGCAATGGTTTCTCACTCTTCCTAATACATTTTTTACTACTTTGCAAAAAGTTTTCAAACGGAAAGCAACTAAAATCATCAAGAGGTCCGTGATTTTTTACATCATCTACCAAGTGTAACAGATTATGAACATTGTGTGCGACGTGTTTTGATCCATATAATGATTCGAAGGTTTCAACAAAATACTCTAATAATTCTACTGCATAATCGAGGTGAATAAAATATTTTCTGTGCGACAAGATGACAAATGCGGTGTGAAGTACAAGAAAATTTAAATACCTATCATCATCTATATTTTTTAATAAAACTACTGGCCCGATGTACAATAAAAATTGACGCAATTCAGTTGCTTTCCACCGTTTTAAAATATCCAAGCTTCGAGGTTATCTCATAAATTCTCTTGACATGCTGGTAGATATGTTTATTAAGGCCAGTGATATTTTGCATTGAGATTGTAGTGATATTTTGGTCTTGGGTTTGCCACAACACCACAGAGAGAGCAACTTTTTTACTACGCCCAGACAAATCAGGTGCATGTAATCTAACGGAAACGAATTAATCATGTTGATGCCAGGAATTCTTCCTATAATCGAAGTTCCAGTATGGTGATGTTTGTCAGATTTGGATCTGATATCATCATCTGTCCTTAAACGGAGATTATTTGTCCCAGGAAAGCACGTTCTCTTATCTACAGTGAGTGTAAAAAGTATTCGTACAGCGACCAATTTAAAGCAAAACTTTGTTTATCCGTGTGATTAATACATTTTAACGCAAAACAATGATTAATCAATGTTCCTCGATGTTTGTAGAATAGATTTTGTATAAACAAAATTTATTCCCTTTAACATTTACAAAGATATTAACAAAAATAAATAAACGTGCAGAAATGGACACGCAAAAAGTATTCGTACAGTTGAATAAAGAATTAATAAACTATGGAAATAAACTAAATATTTAATGGTTTAATAATTTGTGGGATTGCCTTTTGATTTTATAATAGCTTCGAGGCTACGTAGTATGGAATTTACTAAGTTGGATGTTATAACAGGCTGTATTTTACTCTACTCTTCTAGCAGAGAGGCTTTCAAACTTTCATTAGATGTAATATTATGATTACGTATCTTTTTGTGCAGATAATCCCATAGATGCTCTATGGGATTGATATGTGGTGATTATGACGGCGTTATTAAATATTTTAGTGTGTTATATAAAACCTTCTGCCTAATATTATATGCACAATGCTTTGGATCATTGATATGGGTAAATATGAAATTGTCATTAAGTTCTATTTTATTTGCACTAGCATGGATCTGCTTGTTCAGGATGTCAGTATAAACTCTATGATTCATAATAGCATCGATGAAATGTAGAGATTCCACTCCAGCTGTACTCATACAACCCCAGACAAATACAGAACCCCTAGCAGTATTTCATCACAGGTCGCAAATTTTCTTTCCTGAATTCTGTATTCTTTTTTCTCCATACTGTGAAATGTGTTTTGGGCCCAAATATTTCGAATTTGTTGGCGTTAGTGAATTCGAAATATTTGGGTTCAAAACATACTTCACAGTATGGAGAAAAAAAGAATACAGAGTTCAGGAAAGAAAATTTGCTACCTATGATGAAATACTGCTGCGGGTTCTGTATTTGTCTGGAGCTGTATGAGTGCAGCAGGAGTGGAATCTCTACATTTCATCGATGCTATTATGAATCATAGAGTTTATACTGACATCCTGAACAAGCAGATCCATGCTAGTGGAAATAAAATAGAACTTAATGACAATTTTATATTTACCCATATCAATGATTCAATGCATTGTGCATGTAATACTAGGCAGAGGGTTTTATATAACACACTAAAATATTTGAAAACGCCACCATAATCACCACATATCAATCCCATAGAGCATCTATGGGATTATCTGCACAAAAAAATACGTAATCATAATATTACATCTAATGAAAGTTTGAAAGCCACTCTGCTAGAAGAGTAGAGTAAAATACAGCCTGATATAACATCCAACTTAGTAAATTCCATACCAAGTAACCTCGAAGCTATTATAAAATCAAAAGGCAATCCCACAAATTATTAAAACATTAAATATTTAGTTTATTTCCATAGTTTATTAATTCTTTATTCAACTGTACGAATACTTTTTGCGCGTCCATTTTTGCACGTTTATCTGTTTTTGTTAATATCTTTTTAAATGTTAAAGGGAATAAATTTTGTTTATACAAAATCTATTCTACAAACATCGAGGAACATTGATTAATCATTGTTTTCCGTTAAAAATTATTACTCATATGAATATACAAAGTTTTAGTTTAGATTGGTCACTGTACGAATACTTTTTACACTCACTGTATATTCTTACCTACTATATGGCATTTAGTGCAAGAGGCATAGCCGGCATGGCCTTTTGTATATTTAAGAAAGGATTTGGCAGGTACGTCGCATATATATGATTTTATTTTTAAGTGATAAAAATGGCCGTTAATAGAAATTCCGTTACTAATTAAATCTATGGCTTCTTTGGCGAAATCTTCTAGAAAAACGTTGGCATCATTAGGCTTTTCATACCCATGGTATGTGCCAATCATACCTACTTCATTGTATCCGGCAATGGAGCCTAAAATGGGGTAAACTTGACTCTTGCAATTTTTACAAAGCGGTAAACCGTCCACATTGATATTAATATAAATTATGTTGTTTTCGATACGGGATAAATCTACGGACTGAACGAGTTTTAAAATGGTGGATTCTAAACCAAAATGGTAATACTGACCTGGATCGACACATTTAATCTGTACATTCCTGGGAGTTTTTTAAAAGAGTCCTGGCATCCGAGGGTAAATGACTTGAAATTGATTTCTTTAAAATGGGTAATAAATCGTTAATGGCTTCATGAGTAATATTATGTTTTATAGCCCACTCTGCTAGTGACTTTGATAAATTTTCAATTTCTTCCACATTCTCAACGAATCCTACATCACTCTGAGTGATATTAACAGAAGGTTGAGAATTAATACCAGGTGAAATGGCATTTGTAGTGGTACTGGGATCGGAAGATGTTGATTGAGAAACTGACTGTGAACAACTAGTGCCAGGTGGGAGTAAATGTGGGAAAGTAGCATCTGATGGTGTTGTGGCTCGGATTTCCTGAAGGAAACTATTTTGAGATCTCTTGGCACGCATATAGTACTTCTGTAATTTTATTTTGCCAGTCATTATTGCGGTAAAAAAGGAGATAGATAGTACTAACTGTATAGTTGGGAAGAGAATAGCGTAATGGAAAAAAATGGATATAGAACTTACGTGTAATAAAACCGGCCCTTGTATATCCTTGAATGTTAAAGAAACACAACACTTTATAAAACTAAATGTACGTCGTTTAAAATGTCACCCTTTGCCTTCGATGGTTCATCAGTAACTACCGTGTCGCGTGCAGTGATGCCAGAATCGTGGGTTTTCGCCCACGGGCGCTACCCCCACTCCACGACCAAACGTACCCCCTCCTAGCGCCTGCACCGCGCCAATCAAGCATACCCGCCCTCCGCCTGGCCGGCCGCGGCGCGGCGCTCTCCTGCGCGAATTCGTTTTCCCGACATCGAATAAAAATATATAAAAAAAATATTTTATGTTAAACGATTTTATTAAAAATGTACTAAATACTAAAAAATGTTTCGTTTCTTGTACTGCAATTTCGATGGTGTTTTTTTCACTTTAAATAAAATCGAGGAGCAGGATATGTCATAACAGAATATGAATCAATTTAATACAGAATCGAGGGTCGAAATGAATTTGTTGTGACATATCCTACTCCACGATTTTATTTAAAGTGAAAAAACTCCATCGAAATTGCAGTACAAGAAAAGAATTATTTTTTAGTGTTTAGTTCATTTTTAATAAAATCGTTTAACATAAAATTTTTTTATATATTTCTTATTTTCTAGTTTTTAGTGTTTATGGATTTATATTTCGCAGCTCAGACTTCTTTACAAATATCTTTTATTTAATTTCAAATCGCGATGCGACTAGCGTCCCGAACGCAGTGGCTTTTTATCGTTTTCGTAAAGAACGCGAGTGGCTGATTTCAAGTCGTTTGGATCTGTAGTTATGGGTTATATTTATTGATGACTGCGTAATTGTTTTGTCATCCAAACTACGCAAGCCTGCAAAGTTTCAAGACAATTGGATAGTTGGAAGTGGGTTAAATTTGAGTTGCCACATTTGAATCATACACACAAACATACAAACAGAAGTTCGAAGCTGAATAAAATTGTTTAAAAACTTGAAAAATGTTAATTTACAAAACATTTTCGCAGCTGGCTAATGTACGATGTTGGTCTTCTGCCTTCCGTATACACTATACATAAACAGAATTAATTCCTTGAAATGCTACTTACAAAATAATCTCCTTTCTAGGATGGATTCTTTAACCGTTTTAGTGCCACGCAGCGCGATCGCGCTGTTCGCGTACTGTGGTGAACCGTGTCGCTTTTTTTGGTCACGATCGTCAATTCGATTACGCTCGGTTCAGAATGTATCTTGTCGCGAGTCTGTCAGAGTTTCCTCTCGTAATTACAAATGTGGGGTTTAAAAAGTGTGTGATGGCTCAATATATAATATTAAACAGTTTATTAATATGGATATATGAATATAAGTCGACGTAGTCAATTAGTACATCTTCCCGCAATACACCCAACACGACGCGCTCTCCACCAAGTCTCCAGTCGCTCTCCCCTCCAACACCCTTTTCACTCCTGACCCGACGGTCCCCAATCTCCCCTGCATCCCCGCGCCGGGCTCCTCGGAAAAGCCACCCAGTGCGTAAGGCACTTCACTTCAAGGAACGCTGATGCCATGCATCCCATCAATATCCCTTCACACCATGCCTATCGCTCGATTACTCTGACACAGAGATGGGCATCATTTAAATAAAAAGTTATTTAAATAACGTATCAAATAAAAGAGACTTTATTTTTATTAGTCGTCGAATAAAAATAACTGTGGGTTATTTTTATTTGAAGCGCCTGAAATAACTTTTTTATTCGACGGGATTCATTCGACGGCTACGCATAATTTTTTTATTCGACGGGAATTCATTTTAAGCTTGAAATGATTTTCTCCGTTTCAGGCGTCTTTTATTTAAAAAATTTATCGGAGTTAAAATAACTTTGGGCGAGCCTCGAGAGCCTTTGATCGAAGCCGCCGGCTTCTCGAGCCGAGCGACATTGTATCGTTCACCCGTATACACTGCAGCGCGGAGTTGCTCGGCGATGTGTCATCAATTATACAGAAACGGAATTTCTTTATTTTTCGTCATATCAATATGAAAGTGACACCAATGGATTCCTGCATTCTCCCGATTAAATTGACAAAAAAAAATATTTAAATCGGACTACTGTTAACGAAACGGGCTTTCAATCTTGCAAATTAATTTGATGCCTAATATCGTTAATTAAAGTTCAAATTATGTCAGGTTTGGTATCATTTTCATCGGGAAAACACAAGGAGACGATTGATATCACTTTCGTGCAGATTCGATGAAGAATCTGATTTCACATTTTTCCGTTCTTAATGGCTTGTGCTATCTATGTCTTTTATGGCCCCGTGTTTCTCGGCTGTCGAGCGCTCGCTTCTGAAGGGTCTCAGGTGTGAACAAGGTCAGGCACGCATTTTAACTGCAGTACTTATTGGCAATACCGAAGATTCTAGGGCCTAGAATATTAGCTTCGTATCGCGATGTTCTTAACCAGATCTTCGTATCAATCAATTGAAAAATAAATGGATTGGCCAACTAATAAGTAGTTATAATTAATGAATTGTGCATGATTGTAGTGACGTCTAATTTAATTGCACTTAAAAACTGAATTACTAAGTGTATTTAAAATAATACTTTTCGACGTGTAACACGAATTTCATGGCCGAGCATGATAGGATGCAACGTGATTGGTTACGTAGTTTGCGCGCGCGCGCGCGCGCGAGAGAGAGAGAGAGAGAGAGAGCGAGAGAGAGGGGGGGGGGGGTGGTGGGAGAGAGGGAGGGAGAGTGGGAGAGGGAGAGAGAGAAACATAGAAACCCCAATAACACACAGGCCAAACTCAAGGTTCTTCCCCAAAATTTCCACTTCTCGACCTAATATTAACCGGAAAAAATGTACGAAACGTCGAAAAGTATTATTTTAAATACACTTATTAATTCAGTTTTTAAGTGCAATTAAATTAGACGTCACTACAATCATGCACAATTCATTAATTATAACTACTTATTAGTTGGCCAATCCATTTATTTTTCAATTGATTGATACGAAACTCTGGTTAAGAACATCGCGATACGAAGCTAATGTTTTAGGCCCTAGAATCTTCGGTATTGCCAATAAGTATTGCCGTTAAAATGCGTGCCTGACCCTGTTAATACCTGAGACCCTTCAGAAGCGAGCGCTCGACAGCTGAGAAACACGGAGCCATAAGAGACATAGATAGCACAAGCCATTAAGAACGGAAATATGTGAAATCAGATTCTTCATCGAATCTGCACGAAGGTGATATCAATCGTCTCCTTGTGCTTTCCCGATGAAAATGATACCAAACCTGACCTAATTTGAACTTTAATTAACGATATTAGGCATAAAATTAATTTGCAAGATTGAAAGCCCGTTTCGTTAAAAGTAGTCCGATTTAAATATTTTTTTTGTCAATTTAATCGGGAGAATGCAAGGAATCCATTGGTGTCACTTTCATATTGATACGACGAAAAATAAAGAAATTCTGTTTCTGTATAATCGATGACACATCGCCGAGCAACTCCGCGCTGCAGTGTATACGGGTGTACGATACAATGTCGCTCGGCTCGAGAAGCCGGCGGCTTCGATCAAAGGCTCTCGAGGCTCCCCCAAAGTTATTTTAACTTCGAATAACTTTTGAACTAAAAGACGCCTGAAACGTAGAAAATAATTTCAAGCTTAAAATGAATTCCCGTCGAATAAAAAAATCATGCGTAGCCGTCGAATGAATCCCGTCGAATAAAAAAGTTATTTTGAGGCGCTTCGAATAAAAATTACCCAAAGTTATTTTTATTCGACGACTCTCGAATAAAATTTTTGTCTTTAATTCGAAATCAATTTTTTATGTAAAATAATTTTTTGCCCATCTCTGACGGAGACAACGGCCTCGACTTCGGCGGCGAAACCTGGTGGATCAGCGACGGAGGAAACACCTCGGCGGCCCGCTGTTACCTGTTATAATTGTGGGGAAGTAGGGCGTTTCTCGACCAAGTGTCCAAAAACCCGTGTTACCTGCCGTTCGTGTGACAAACAGGGTCACCTAGACAAATTTTGCGCTCAAGTGAAAAGAGTGAACATGACACGGGTAAGTTTGTGCAAAAATAACATGTATTTATTATCGGCTACGATCAATGAGCGTAAGGTTACGTGTCTCGTGGATACCGGGTGTTCGAAAACATTGATTCAAAAACCAGTGGCAGTTCGGCTAAGGCCGCGTCCAGATCTGAACCGAACCCCGAACCGAACGCCACTTCAGTAGTTAGATGGAGCAAGACGGGCGATCTAGTTGTCTTGCTCCATCTAACTATTTAAGTGGCGTTCGGTTCGGGGTTCGGTTCAGATCTGGACCGGGCCTAAGACTTCAAATAGTTAAGGACACAAATTTAGAGTTACGAGGGTTTGCGGGTCCCAAAACACGCTGTAATTTATATACTAATGTCACGGTAACGTTCATGGAGGTTACAGCGAAAGTACACGCGGCAATTGTTGGTTCGGATATGATGCCTTATAAGGCAATCGTCGAACGCGATTTTCTGGATCAACCCCATGTAATGCTAATCAAGCAGCAGGGCAGCGTTGTGATTCGAGGATTACCTACAATGGAAATCATGCGCAAGGATGTACTGGACGTCTATGCAATGGACGGAGCGTCAGGAATAGAACAAATTGTTTTTGGGGATGTCGCTGATCGCGAAAAAGAACAATGTAGGGATCTTGTTAGGTCATATTCAGATATTTTAACTTCGATGCGGACTCTCAGAAAGACCGATACCGTGAAAATGGAGATTTTTTGTACGACGGAAACGCCAGTATGTTACAATCCATATCGGATGGCTGAGGTCGAGCGTGAAGCAGCGCGGAAGATAATTGCTGAATTAATTTATAATGGTATCGTCCGTGAATCTGTATCGCCACACTCTAGTCCGATCGTGTGGACGATCGTCGTTTAAATGCGGTGACCGTTAAGGACCGGTATCCTTTGCCGTTAATAGAAGACCAAATTGACCGACTGGAGGGCAATAAATACTTTACAGCCTTAGATTTGGCTTCGGGGTATTATCAGGTACCGATGGATGACGCGTCAATAGAGAAGACAGCGTTCGTGACGCCTGACGAGCAATATGAATTCTTAAGAATGCCTTTTGGACTGACTAACGCGCCCGCTGTATTCAACGCTTGATTAACACGGTTTTGGGTTCTTTGAAAAACACAATAGCATTTCCATATATCGATGATATAATCATACCATCAACTACCGTTCCGGAGGGATTGCAGCGACTGCGACTCGGCTTGGATAAGCTACGGGAACACAAATTGACGCTCAATTTGAGGAAGTGTTCATTTTTAATGACGACCATCGTTTATCTTGGACGGGAGATAAGCGCAGAAGGTGTCAAACCGGGTCGTACGAAAATAGAAGCTGTGTTAGCAATGCCAAGACCCACATCAGTAAGGGAAGTTCGACAATTTCTTGGGTTGGCGGGATATTTTTGAAAATTTATAAGTGGCTACGCGACCATGATCACACCATTAACCGTTTTAACGAGGAAAAGTACAGTGTGGCACTGGGGGGACGCGCAAGCAACTGCGGTCGCGAAGGTGAAACAAGCCCTCACTACGTGACCAGTACTTGCAATATTTGACAGTGCGCTTCGAACAGAATTACATACCGATGCTAGTTCATTGGGGTTGGGTGCTATTTTGTTCCAATTCGCGTCGGAGGGAACACAGCAAGTAGTCGCGTATTATAGCAAAGAGACGACCTTTGAACAACACAAGTATCATTCTTACGAACTAGAGACGATGGCCGTAGTGTTCGCGCTTCGTCATTTTCGCGTATACTTGCTCGGGTTAAACTTCACGGTCGTTACGGACTGTAATGCACTTCGTACTACGTTCACAAAAAAATTTAATACCACGTATCGGACGATGGTGGTTGGAGGTGCAAGATTACACTTTCAACATTGTGTACCGAACGGGGTCTAGTATGCATGTCGACGCTCTCAGCAGAAATCCTTTGCAAGAGGTGGAAGTTTATCCTGTGGATATTACGGAAGCGGACTGGATTTTAGCTGCGCAATTGTAGGATAAACAGATTTTGGACCATATCTCAGAAGACCAGCGGCGACAGAAAGAACGGTATGATAAGTCTCGACGTGAGGCAACCCGTTACCAGGAGAGAGATCTGGTTATGGTGGAGATTACAAGTGAATAGGCAACGGAGGAGAGCAGGAAGCTTCACCCAAAATTCAAGGGACCGTTCAGGGTTTGCCGAGTCCTTGTAAACGACCGTTACGAGGTCGAAGATTTACGACAGGGAGGTAGACGGGCCAAGACAGTCGTTGCGATCGAACGTTTAAAATCCTGGATTGCGGCAATCGAATGAAATCGTAGTGTATGTAGTTAATACTGGTCTTTAGTCATTTACAGATATTAATTAAACAGCGACAGAGGGCACACTTGCCGTGAAGCATCGGCTTCTGGACTATTACAGCGACAGTGAGAGGAAAAGTGAGATCAAGTGAGATTCGATATCATGACAATAGAGTGGTTGTTGGCCACTATTGTACAATTGTTTTGTGCCATCAGGCAGGCAGTGATGATATAACCACTGTTGGATGGTGAAGAAACTGATATCACAGTAATAATAAGGGTTGTGACCATTATTATGTGATTGTACTCGATATCATGACATTAGTGAGCGTTGTTGTTGCTACTATTGTATGCTTGTATTACGCCATGGGGCCGATAGTGATGATATAGCCGCTATCGGACGATGATGAACTCCATATCATGACATTAGTGAGCATTGTTGTTGCTACTATTGTATGATTGTACCGAATCATTATGACAGCAAGCGCAGTTCGTTACTGTATGATCGAGGAATTGGATCATCGGTCATCAGCTGGAGATCGAGATCATTAGCTACCCGATTTCAACATCTTACATCGCATCGGGGTTGCAGAGTGTCTGCAATCCAACAACAAAAGTATGCAACGAGCAACGAGCAAATGATGCATCGCCAAACATCTGCACGCGATGTATTCATTTTCCATGGTCGTTATTATGCAGCGATAAAGAGGATGATTTGAAGAAGGGGAGTATCGTCAGTTGATCGAATATTTTTTGTTTGTTGAGGGGATTCCTTTGTCAATCTTGAGATGATATTATCGATATTGACGTGGATACTCAGATGTGTTTTTGATTCTTGTTTTACAGAAAGCAATGAAATTTAAGGACGGTTACGTGCTTGAGGACAAGCACAACTGCAGGATGGCCGAATGTTAGAAAGTTGAGTTGCCACTCCATAAAAGGGACTGCACGGATGAGCCTAACCAGATGTGGCCATCGTGACGAGAACAGCGACGATGGGCCCGACTAGCGAGACGCCATAGATGTCATAAATTAGCATCGGGGTCCTTAGGAGTTTTCCTAAAGAACAAGAGAGGACTTTCCACGGGACGGAAAGACAGTCTTTTCTAGACCTCGAATCGAGGAAGACCATCCAACGCTATTCTTGATCACCATCGAAATAAACATATAAAACGTTTAATTTAGACATCGAGTTTATCTTTCAATATTTAGTCTTTATGTGAACTTTTCCTCTGGGAAACCTTTTTTTTTCACCGGAAATTTACATGGATCGAAAGCACGTATCAAATAATATGCAAAAATAAAAAAATTGAGTTTAGGAATCTCTTCGTTGAAAAGTTATGAGGCGAAAAAGTTGCAAAATTTTGACATATTTTCTAACCTTTATTGTGACAGTTACAGTGACTGTCGCATATGATTCGTTGTAGGAGGTTGGAGGGGTAGGAGTTAGTTTCTTTGTTTTTTGAAATGGTTACATTGAGGGATTTCGACAGCTTAAAATACTTAGGTTGTTTCTAAAAAAGAAGGTACAAGGAGAGTACATACATATGTGTTTAGTATTTAGTTTGTATTTTATATATAGGTTGTATGTTTTATTATGGACTTTCTATGGAGAAATTGTCTTTTTATGTTATATATTTAAATACTGCACTCCCTCCCCTCTGTATAGTATTTCCGTTGACTTATTCCGAAACAACGCATTCCACTTTCTAATTTGTCCAGGGTATTAGTACTGGTTTGGGCTAGATTAGCAGGGGGGGCGTGCGCCCGCTTGCGGGCGCGTAAAGCATGGTAGCGAACCGATGTGAATTTGGGCATAACCTAAAATAATTTTTTTCTCAGAAAAAGTAGGAAGAGGGTGCGTTTTTAGTATCTGAGGATCTGTGATTATACTCACCAATGCGACCGTGCCAGGTCCGTGCCATACGTTGTATAGTATTGGTTAAAAAAAAAGTATCCATTCAAATTGAAGCATAATAGTTGTTCACATTACGGGTTAGAATATACGTCAAAATTTCACAGTGCGTTTTACTTAATAACTTTTCACTGAATAGATTCCTAAACTCAAAATTGCTATTTTGCATGTTATTTGATACGTGCTTTCGATCCATATAAATTTCCCATGAAAAAAAAGGTTTCCCAGAGGAAAAGTTTACCCTAGTCTTTTCTTACACGGAAGTTTTTTATTAATATCTCAGAAACTAACAAATACCCGCGGCTAAAATTTTATATTATAGGTTCTCTCCGTCTCCCACCCAACACCTCAAAATTTCGGTTCGTTGAGTCATACCGTAGTACAGCCATATATATATGGCAAACTTTATTGTATATACAAATTTTATACATCACTGATCATGTATTTTGCTCAGCGGTGTAACAGTTTCACAGATAAATAAAATTTTATTTATACCAACGACCATACTGCGCCTGTTAAACACCTCAGCAAATATAAACTCATTAATCAGCAATACGAAAAGAATAGCTCTCACATTTTTATTAGAAAAGCCAAACCCGGATATAGTATTACTAAACGAAACACACCTTAATGAAAAACATACATTATATTTCAAAAATTACAAAATTTTAAGAAATGACAGACAACACAATAAGGGAGGGGGAACAGCAATTCTAATAAAAAACGACATAAAATTTGAAGTAAACGAAAACATAGAAAATGAATTGTTAGAAACAACAACAATAAAACTGACCATGACGAACAACAGTAACTTAGTATTAGTTTCTATATATGCTAAGAAAGGACGAACATCAAAGTTCAGAGCAGAATTAGAACAATTATTTTACAAATTAAACCTAGAGTCGCAAAACAATTACTACATTATTGCAGGAGACTTTAACGCAAAACACGAGGAATGGTCGAATAGCATTAATGATGAACGAGGAATAAATTTGTTAGACTGGATAAACAACAACGACATTAGATACAGATTAAATCTATTCCATTCAAACACCCCGTCATACCCACGAAATGGATCCTTTATAGACCTAATCATGATGGACGCAAGATTGGAGTGTACTAACGCAAACCACAATAGACTCTCCACCATACAAATCACAAGCGATCATTTAGCAATAAAAACAGAAATAAAAATACCAGATCAGAACTTAATCCTAAGAAATAACGTAGATAACATGGCTTACAATTTTAAAAAGGCGAACTGGGAAAAATTACAAACTATACTCCAATCTTGCGACCTGAATATAAAATCAGACACAAATCTCACAATAGCACAAATAGAGGAATATATTGGTAATATCACTTACAAAATTACAAACGCCATGGAGCGTACGATACCGAAAATCAAGACACAAAACTCTGTAGACAAATACGTAACGCGCAATATTAAACAACTAATGCTACAAGAAAAACAAGCTATCTCGTCAGTTCGCAAAATACATAGAGCAGGTAACTACGGACCGCACATAAGCCACTCATTAAGATGCTTAGATAATAAAATAAAGGCAATAAGGAAAAAAATAAAAACAGAAGTAGACAGAGAGGTAAATAACTACTGGTATACTAGAATAAGTCAAATTAACACCAATCAATCCGACAAAATGTTTTACGAAATTAACAAAATTTTCAGAAAGAAAGACCCGCTGCAATTGCCAACACTTAAAATACCACAATCCAAAGAAAACCTACTACGTAGAGCAGACATAGTACCGGGTACTCTCAACACAGACATTAATAATAACTTTTTATTAACCAATAGCGGAAATAAATTAAATTACCTCGGCATACAATACGCAACTATAAACGATCAAAACAATAACTTAAATAATCCAAAATTTAGAAACATAATAGAAAAAGATTACAGGCAAATAATAGAAGACATTACAAACAGTATCCCGGACACCATATGTAAATTCTCAGTAGATAACAACGCAATAGCGCCAATCGAGATAGACGAGTTACCAAATTACTTTACAAACTGCGAGCAAGTAAAACAGAAATTTAGAACACTAAATAACAAAACATCGACGGGTAATGACACAATACCGAACATAGTTTTAAAGAAATTACCGCCGAACATAATAGTAGGGTACACGATATTATTTAACAATCTTTTAAATCATGGTCACTTCCCAATCTCCTGGAAGAAGGCAAAAACATTGCCGATCCAGAAAAAAGGTAAAGATAAGAGTGATCCCAGTGGTTATAGACCTATCAGTCTACTTCCGAACATAGGCAAGGTTTTCGAAAGAATCATAAACGATACAATTCAAGCAAAGTGTAAATTAGGTAGCATAATCCCAGAGAACCAATACGGCTTTAGACATCGCCATTCAACAGTTCATGCGATAAATAAACTAACATCAGATGTGAACTGGGCACTAAACGAAGGAAAGTGCCTGGGAGCGTGCCTGATTGACTTAGAAAAAGCGTTCGATACGGTATGGCTCAATGGCTTAATAGTAAAACTGAGGAAAAAAAACTTCCCTCTAGCATTAATTAAACTCATCCACAGCATGATATACGAAAGAAGTTTCCAAATATGTTTGGGGAAAGAAATATCGTCACAATCCTTCAAAATTGAAAACGGTTTGCAACAGGGGACAATAAACTCCCCCATATTATTTAGCATATACACAAGTGATATACTAAAATTATTTGGTCCAGAAAACACCAACTGCAATATGATAGCGTTCGCAGATGATTTAATATTATATAGAGCGGACAAATCACCAAAAGAGTTACAGTTAACGCTGCAAAAAGGGTTAAACAAAATATTCGCGTATTATAAAGAATGGAAACTCAGGGTCAACGCAGATAAATGCGAAACAATCCTTATCAGACCCTCCTGCAGAAAGGCTAGCGGTACTATCGTAAAAAACTACAAACACTTCTCCCTAAAAAGCGATGAAAAGAATAATATAAGTATTATACACAAACGAGAAGTAAGATATCTGGGATTATTGATAGATGATAGATTTCTATTCAACAAACACATAGAGAACCAATTAAAAAAAGCAAAAAAAATCTTCATCGGATATGCTAGATTATTTTACTCTAAAAGATTAAATAGTAAGGTGAAACTTACCTGCTATCAACTGTTGATAAGACCCATAATAACGTATGGGTGCGAGATGTGGTACAACATAGGAGCATCCATAATGGAGGAATTACGCATATTCGAAAGGAGATGCTTGAGAGCGTGCCTCAATCTATACAGATCTAGGGAATCGGATTACCAGAAATACATAAGCAACGAAATAATATACAACAAAGCAGGAATCAATAGAATAGACAATTTTATCGTAAAACTCACAAGAAATTACTTTGCATCGGCAGCGGAAGTAACCAGTAATAGCTTAATTTTCCCAATACCATATCCAGATGAAAATTACATAAAGACTACATTAACAACAGGTTACATACCGCCAGAAGCTTTCGTATTTCTGGATAAATATGGATACATACAAAACAAGAAGGCTGTCCCTCTATTGTACCACATCCCGCGCCACAAAGCGGATAAAAAGATCCTTTATAATCCGAAACGGTTAGAAGAGCGGAGCGACGAAAAATACCTTAAATATAGTATAACGATCCCGCGAAGGGATATGTTAGAGTTGAAAGATATAGATAGGGAAAGACTATGGTGGCTCAATAGCATTTAAACAGCGGTTATAGTAAGTAACTAGTAATATCAAATGCGATCAAGAGCGCTAAATGCCTTTAGTAATGTACCTGATTACCAAATAACTAGACACGATCAAGAAAACTGTAAATAGTTGAATTGAAACAGAATGGAAGAATGGATGGGAACGGTATGAATCAGGATGGTATGAATGTATGAATGCGTAATTATAATTAATTTAAGCTTTATTATAGCACACTATCCAAAAGCTACAGCACTGAGTGGTGTGATGAAGTACAAAGAAATTAGTACAAAACCAAAGTTAACAACGAGTCTGAAAAGAATACCATAAGTGCAATTATATACATGCCACTAGACGGCAGGCAAATGCGCAGACACTGTGATACTCGCAGCCCCCTCCTATCCTTATCCTATCCTATCCTTACCGCATCGGCAGCCACACTGTATACGGCTCCTGCAAATCCGACATCCTTATATTCCTTACATATCCTTTACCCATAGCCCTGCCCTTCCCCTTGTAAATAGTGTACAGTATTTATATAATTTTATATATTTAGTTATAAGGTTAGTACGTAAGAAAATATATGAAAGACTAGCTCCTGTTTCAATAGGCGTTTTGGGGAGCATTAAAAATAGGATAAGTAATAAGTCGAAAAACTACTAGAAATACGACACGTAAACATAACGAGCGATAGTATTAATACTATCTCAGTGATAATACGCTGGCAAATGTAAGACTGAACGTAGTACTACAATTAAGTCTTCCATACGAAAGAAAAAACAACTATTTGTTTATTTATAGTTATACAATTATACCAATTCTACTATGCCACAAATAAACGATTTAAAAAACGCAAAAAAAACGCGCCTGTTAAACACCAGTTCCCGTCTGTCTCTCGTCCGAGAGCTTGCCGGACACGGACACATAACCAATAAGAAAGCACAGATAACTGTGGAAATTATTCCATAAATAAATTTAGTTTAGCTTAATAGCAAGTTACTAGAAGCATAACAAATACGAAATAAAAGTAGAAAGAGAAGCAAGCAAGTAGTCATAAGTTGGACGACGAAAATAACGAAATCCAAAAATGTCCACCACATGGGCAAAGAATCGTAGACGAAATAAACTTTAGCGAATTATTAAACCAGGATAAAAAACGAAAAGGTAGTCCGATAAGGGCTCAACATACAAAAATGAAGAAAGCAGCCAGGAAAATTAAAAATAATAATTCACCCATATCTACAAGCAATAGGTTTGAACTGCTACAAGATAAAGGATTAATGGAAACAGATAACATAACCAACGAGGATAACACAGATCAAGGGAAAATACTAAAGCCAGTTCCAATAGTTGTGCATGGTAGCATAAAAACACATGACGGGCTAATCAACAAAATTAAAAGCCATGTTAAAGGCAAATTCCATATCAAATATAGTAAGGACAGAATTAACATACACACAACAACAATAGAAGATTATAAGGAACTTTTAAATAATATCGATGAAGGTACGGAATTTCACACGTACACAATGAAGCAAGACAAAACAAAGGCCTTTGTAATACATGGCTTAACAAACAATTTAAGTACTACAGACCTACAATCAGAGCTTCAAGAGCTGGGAATCAAAGCAGAAAAATGTACTATAATGAATGGTACAAATAATCCACTGTACATGATTACAATAAAGGGAAACGTAAACGTACATATGCTAAACCAAAAAGTTAAATATTTAGCATATACCAAAATATGGTGGGAAAAATATTATAACAAAAGGCTAATTACACAATGCCATAGATGCCAGGAGTGGGGGCATGCTACAACAAACTGTCATGCAAATCCAAAGTGCCTTAAATGTGCAAGCAGTCACATAACAAGGGAATGCAAGAAAAGCAGAGAAGAACCTGCAAAATGTGCAAACTGCGAGGGAAATCATCCTGCAAACTCAACTAAATGCGAAGTCTACCAAAAAAGGGTGGAATGGATAAACTCAAACAAGAATAGGAAACCGATCGACATGGCCAAGAAACCGCAACTTCGACAGCAAGAAATTAATATACACAACAACAAAGAATTTCCTAACATAAGGGTAAGAGGGAATGGAACAACAATATCAAAAGAAGGGACGGCAACGGCAATAAGAGAAGTAGGTCCTAGTATTAGTTACAAAGAAACGTTAATAAATAGCAAACATACAAATAGGATAGGAAGCGATGTACAAGACTTAAATACATTATTTAACGAGATGAAAACATTACATCAACTGGTAAATGTTCCGCAAATGATAAGACTAGTTAGTGAATTAAATAAAAAATTGGTAGCAAGTAGGACACCTATGGAGAAATTTCAAGTATTTTATGATTTTAGTATAATGTTAAACAATGGTTGCGAATAATTTAGTAATTTGTAGTTGGAACGCAAACAGTGTTAAAGGTAAAATAACACAGGTAACAGATTTTCTATTTAGAAATAAAATAGATATATTTTTAGTAAACGAAACCAAACTGAAGGGGGAAGAGACAATTAAAATAAGGGGATACAACAGCATGACTAAAAATAGAGATAATGGTGCTGGGGGAGTAGCCATAATAATAAAAGAAGGAATTCCATATGAAAGAATAGATATTAAAAGACAGATCTCATTAGAATATATCTGTGTTAGATTGAGAAGTAACATGCACATTGTGGGGGTTTATAACAGACCGCTAAATCACTTCACTGATGGTGATTTGGATTCATTACTGCAGGTCTCACAAAAAGTATTAGTCATAGGGGACATGAATGCTAGACATGCAAACTGGAACTGTCATAGAAATAATACGAATGGTATAACACTCAATAATTATGTACAAAATAATAATATAGCAGTATTATACACAGACTCCCCTACACATATACCATCCAATAGTGGAACACCAACAACAATAGACATAATAATAAACAAACAAGTCACAAATATAACGCACCCAAGTACACTAAGCGATTTAGATTCAGATCATGTCCCAATATATTTTGAGTTACAGAACGAATATAAGGATAGAATACAAAGACGCATTTTTAATTACAAAACAACAGATTGGAAGGAATTTCGAAAAATTTTAGACAGAAATATTATCATAAATAACAAAATAAACAACAAGGAAGCAATAGAAAGTGAGACAATCAAACTGACAAAATCAATACAAAACGCACGAGACAAGACAGTTAAAACTAAAACGATATTAGCCCAGGGTACACAACTATCAGACATAATAATAAATCTAATCAAAAATAGAAACTATGTCAGAAAACAGTGGCAAAGGACAGGCATACCACTGTACAAAGACATGTTTAAAGAGATGGTGAAAAAAGTGAGGAATGAAATTAGAATATATAGAAATGAAAAGTGGACTGAAAAATTAAAAAACATTAACGTACAAGATAGTAGCTTATGGAAAATGACTAAGGTTTTGAAAACACAATTTGAAACAATACCTGCTTTAAAAAAAGACAATAAAACCGCACTGACTGATGACGAAAAAGTAAACATGTTAGCAACAGAGTTGGAAAAAATCCATAACATAGATTTATTTAATAATACTGCTGAGCAGAACAATATAATCCAGTATGTAGAGAATTTTTTAAAAGAGCCGGAAGATAGAATAGATGAAGTAAATATAACACATACCTCATCGCAGGAAATAAGGGAAGCAATTAAAACAGTGAGTGCACGCAAAGCTCCAGGATATGATGGGATACAAAATATTTTATTAAAAAATTTATCTAAAAAGTCGATAGCACAGCTAACATATATAATAAATGCCATACTTAAACATGAATACTTCCCAAAGTACTGGAAAAGGGCAAATGTAATCCCAATCCCAAAGCCAGGTAAAGACAAAAAAGATCCAGTAAATTATAGGCCAATAAGTCTACTACCAATACTAAGCAAGATAACAGAAAAAATAATCTTAAGAAAACTCAAAGATTATGAAGAAAAGCATAATTTAACAATAGATATACAATTTGGTTTTAGGAAACGACATAACACTGTACAACAAGTAGTACGCATAGTTAACGACATAAGTATACATTTTAATAAAGACAAAGTAACGGTGCTAGCATTATTGGACATACAAAAAGCTTTCGACAAAGTCTGGATTGATGGTCTTATATATAAAATAATTAAACAGAAATACCCAAAGAATTTAATAAAACTAATACATTCATATATGGTGGAAAGAAACTTCAAAGTGATGTATAACAGTGCTAGCTCAGGTTTAAAGCAGATTAAAGCAGGTGTGCCTCAAGGATCGGTACTAGGACCACAACTATTTAAAATATACTTAAACGATATTCCAGAATTTGACAGAACTAAATTAGCACTCTTTGCTGATGACACAGCTATATATACTCATTCATTTAATGCAATAGTAGCAGCAAAACAAATTCAAATACATATATACATTTTAGAAAAATATTATGATAAATGGAAAATAAATATTAACCCGGATAAAACAGAAATTATAGTATTCAGTAAAAAGATAAAGGATAGTAAAATACTTACACCAGTAACAGTATACAATAAAAAAATAGTACCAACGAATAGTGTAAAATATCTTGGGGTCCATTTAGATTCTAGGCTAACTTACAGACATCATATCAAACAAGCACTAAGGAAAGCGTATGCAGTATTAAAGAAAATATACTCTCTGATGGTAAAAAACTCACCAGTACAAACAAAGAATAAAAGATTAATATACACATCCATACTGAGACCTGTGGTAATGTATGCAGCACCAGTATGGTGTGCAACGGCACCCACGAATATAAAACCTCTTCAGGTATTTCAAAATAAGTGCCTTAGATTAGCATTTAACAGAGATAGATATGAAAGAATAAGTAACCTTCACAATGACGCACAGTTGCCGCTAATTTCTGAGTATATTAGGGAAATATCACAAGCGTTCTATACAAATAAAATAAAAAATGACAATAAAATACTTGATAATGTAGTTAGGATAAGACATGATAATAAGCCATTTAGAATTAAACATAAGTTACCGTACCAAAGACTGCCTATTTTCTACCAAAGTAATACATAAGAAAAATATTTATAAGCGAACAAAAGTATACATATGTATACAAAAACTGATAGCAATTATAAAGAATAGACTGAGGATATGAATGAGGAGAGTGATAGGATAAAATATGTGGATGAGTGAGTGTGTGTTAGTATGGGTATATGAGAACACAAGAGTGTGACTTACTATTGTTAGTACAAAGTCGTGAATAAGTTAATGTAAGATAATATAATATAAAATGTAAACGTGCAATACAGGCTGTGTATTGCCATCTTCAACTACCAAAAACAGGTTTTTATGATATGTTTTCCTGTAGAGATAAAGATATGTTATAATTCATACAACTTGGACATCACTCTGTGATAAATATAATAACAAAGGGACGTAATATAATCTATGTTAAGGGAAAATGAAGGGTAGAGCCACGTAGGAGGCAGGGACCTTCATACATCAAACGGATACGAGAAAAGAATGTATAATCTGCAAATGTTATGTGGTTATGCATGTAAATTATATAGAAACTGTTAATAAATTATTACGAAAAAAAAAAAAAAAAAAGTTCCCGTCTGATCACTGCAGTTAAGCGGCGCTAGGCGCGGTTAGTACTTGGATGGGTGACCGCTTGGGAATACCGCGTGTTGTTGGTAATTTTTTTTGTTGACAACCTATTTTGTATTCCCCAACATTCCGAACTTTTTGAAACATTGAAAAAAGCGGGTGAAAAAACCTCGGCTATCGTCGCCTATACATATACACTATACAGGGTCAACGTTTTATCCAGAGATGGGCATCATTTAAATAAAAAGTTATTTAAATAACGTATCAAATAAAAGAGACTTTATTTTTATTAGTCGTCGAATAAAAATAACTTTGGGTTATTTTTATTTGAAGCACCTGAAATAACTTTTTTATTCGACGGGATTCATTCGACGGCTACGCATGATTTTTTTATTCGACGGGAATTCATTTTAAGCTTGAAATGATTTTCTCCGTTTCAGGCGTCTTTTATTTCAAAAGTTATTCGAAGTTAAAATAACTTTGGGCGAGCCTCGAGAGCCTTTGATCGAAGCCGCCGGCTTCTCGAGCCGAGCGACATTGTATCGTTCACCCGTATACACTGCAGCGCGGAGTTGCTCGGCGATGTGTCATCGATTATACAGAAACGGAATTTCTTTATTTTTCGTCGTATCAATATGAAAGTGACACCAATGGATTCCTTGCATTCTCCCGATTAAATTGACAAAAAAAATATTTAAATCGGACTACTTTTAACGAAACGGGCTTTCAATCTTGCAAATTAATTTGATGTCTAATATTGTTAATTAAAGTTCAAATTATGTCAGGTTTGGTATCATTTTCATCGGGAAAACACAAGGAGACGATTGATATCACTTTCGTGCAGATTCGATGAAGAATCTAATTTCACATTTTTCCGTTCTTAATGGCTTGTGCTATCTATGTCTTTTATGGCCCCGTGTTTCTCGGCTGTCGAGCGCTCGCTTCTGAAGGGTCTCAGGTGTGAACAAGGTCAGGCACGCATTTTAACTGCAGTACTTATTGGCAATACCGAAGATTCTAGGGCCTAGAATATTAGCTTCGTATCGCGATGTTCTTAACCAGATCTTCGTATCAATCAATTGAAAAATAAATGGATTGGCCAACTAATAAGTAGTTATAATTAATGAATTGTGCATGATTGTAGTGACGTCTAATTTAATTGCACTTAAAAACTGAATTACTAAGTGTATTTAAAATAATACTTTTCGACGTGTAACACGAATTTCATGGCCGAGCATGATAGGATGCAACGTGATTGGTTACGTAGTTTGCGCGCGCGCGGGAGAGAGAGAGAGAGAGAGAGAGAGAGAGAGAGAGGGAGAGAGAGAGAGAGAGGGAGGGAGGGAGAGTGGGAGAGGGAGAGAGAGAAACATAGACAACCCAATAACACACAAGTCACACTCAAGGTTCTTCCCCAAAATTTCCACTTCTCGACCTAATATTAACCGGAAAAAAGGTACGAAACGTCGAAAAGTATTATTTTAAATACACTTATTAATTCAATTTTTAATTGCAATTAAATTAGACGTCACTACAATCATGCACAATTCATTAATTATAACTACTTATTAGTTGGCCAATCCATTTATTTTTCAATTGATTGATACGAAACTCTGGTTAAGAACATTGCGATACGAAGCTAATGTTTTAGGCCCTAGAATCTTCGGTATTGCCAATAAATATTGCAGTTAAAATGCATGCCTGACCTTGTTAACACCTGAGACCCTTCAGAAGCGAGCGCTCGACAACCGAGAAACACGGGGCCATAAAAGACATAGATAGCACAAGCCATTAAGAACGGAAAAATGTGAAATCAGATTCTTCATCGAATCTGCACGAAAGTAATATCAATCGTATCCTTGTGTTTTCCCGATGAAAATGATACCAAACCTGATATAATTTGAACTTTAATTAAAGATATTACGCATAAAATTAATTTGCAAGATTGAAAGCCCGTTTCGTTAAAAGTAGTCCGATTTAAATATTTTTTTTGTCAATTTAATCGGGAGAATGCAAGGAATCATTCAATCTGTGTATACGGGTGAACGATACATGGTCGCTCGACTCGAGAAGCCGGCGGCTTCGATGAAAGGCTCTCGAGGCTCGCCCAAAGTTATTTTAACTTCGAATAACTTTTGAAATAAAAGACGCCTGAAACGGAGAAAATCATTTCAAGCTTAAAATGAATTCCCGTCGAATAAAAAAATCATGCGTAGCCGTCGAATGAATCCCGTCGAATAAAAAAGTTATTTTGAGGCGCTTCGAATGAAAATTACCCAAAGTTATTTTTATTCGACGACTCTCGAATATTTTTGTCTTTTATTCGAAATCAATTTTTTATTTAAAATAATTTTTTGCCCATCTCTGCTCTGACAATCTCCGAGACAGTACAATAAACGAAAAGGCGCCAACAGTCCTGGCATTCATCCGCTAGCCCACACGGAAATGTGCATCCACACCACACTCGTCCATCCTGACTGGACATATGACCTCATATGTCACTTCCACTTTCTTCACCCGAAGAAATGTCACTAATATTTGAAATCCACGGCTTGAGGTTATCAGCAGACGTGGACGTCTGCTGCGGCCCTTCACCATCACCCACTCTTAGTACAATATATCGATCATTGCGCAACACTTTGACAATTTCATACGGTCCCAAGTATTTTGACGCGAACTTCATTCCCGGTCCTATCTGCGTCCTCTTCACAGCCACTAGGTCGTCCCCACGGTATCGATGCGCTTCTTTCCTTTTTTTGTTGTAGTTCTTAGCATTCTCCTGTTGCATCTTCAATATGGTTGTTCTTGCATGCTCCTGCAACTTGTCGCGATCTTCTTGAAATGTAGTTATCCACTCCGCCTCCATCATTTCCCGAATTTCCAGGTCGTCCTTAATTCTCATTCTTGTCCCAAACAGTACATCAAAAGGTGTCGTACCAGTACTCCTACTCGGGGTTGCATTCAAACACTGTTGCGCTATGTTTAGGTATTTATACCACTCCGCTGGTTTAGGCGCTGACAGTTTCGTTATTATCGGTATTAGGGTCCTGTTAATCCTTTCCACCTGCCCATTGCCCCTAGGTACACCCGTCGTTGTAAGGACGTGTTCAATGTTCTGCTCCTTACAGTATTCATGGAACTCGTGGGACGTGAACGCCGTTCCCCGGTCGGACACGATCCTCCTCGGATTTCCAAAAATGAACGCCTGTTTTTTTAATTTATCCACAACCTCAGCAGTACCCGTTGACCGAGTAGCATACAACCAAACGAATTTGGAGAATGCGTCCACCACTACTAATATATGATGGTACAATTTCTTCGTCGATAAGAGTGGGCCCAAATGGTCCACATGGGAAACATCAAGCGGAACGCTTCCCTTATTTATCGGGTGCAGCCAACCGTCTTGTTTACCCCGCTTCTTTTCGGCTAATATACAACTTAGACCGTTTCGAAGCACCTTTTCAATTTTACCGCGCATGTTGGCAAACCAATAGTCTCTTTTTAAAAGCGATTCAGTTTTTCCCACAGAAAAATGCCCATTTTCATGTACGCGCTTCACTATCTGCGACTGCATCACTTTCGGCACCACAAGCCTCACGTCATCGGCATCCACTTTAAACAATAACCCGTTTTTCATAACGTAACCCTCATATTCATCCCGCTCGGCTTACGCCATAATTCCTCTCAGGTTACAATCCTCGCACTGCGCTTTACCGATTTTCACACACCCACTCTCCTCACTCTCATCTACAACCATACTTGACGGAAGAGGGTTCCGACTTAATGCGTCCACATGCATCATATTTTTGCCTGGTCTATGCTCAACGACGTATTGAAAGTCCCTTAGAACCATAGCCCATCTCGCCATTCTCACACTAAGGTCCTTCTTGCTCATAGTCAAACAAAACGCCTGGCAATCCGTGACAAGTTTAAACGGAATGCCCAACAAGTACACACGGAATTTTCGCAACGCCTTTACAATCGCGAGTACCTCGAGCTCATAGCTTGAATATCGCGATTCGGCCGCTGTTGTCTTACCGCTCGCGTAATACACAGGGTGAACTTATCACCGTTTTCCTCTCGCTGCAATAAAATTGCGCCATACCCGTGCATGGAAGCATCGATGTGAAGCTCAGTCTCCGCGTTCAATCTATATAAACTTAAAACCGGCTTTGTACTTAGAATTTTCTTCAACTGTTCAAACGCGAATCTTTCTTTCTCGTCAAACACAAATTTTGCATCGGCTCTTAGCAAATCCGACAACGGTCGCGCTATTGAAGAATAGCTTTGGATAAATTTACGAAAGTATCCGGTTAACCCCAAAAAACTTTGGACTTGCTTTATGGTTTTCGGCTGAGGAAACTTCATAACAGCTTCACTCTTCCGCTCCGACGGACGTACAGTTCCTTTCTCAACGATGTACCCCAAAAATTCTATTCTAGTCTGTAAGAAGCTACATTTCTGCCAATTAATATTTAACCCGAACCGCTCCGCAACACTCAACACCCTTTTGAGATTTTCTAATCCAACTTCGCGATCTGAGGAGGGTATTATCAAGTCGTCCATATAAGTTAAGACAAACTTCGCATTAATTAGCTCTCTGAATACTGCATTTATGAATTTCTGAAAAACTGCAGGCGAATTGCACAATCCGAAGGGCATATACAAAAACTCATATTGCCCATCAGGCACTATGAACGCTGTGTACTTTCTACTCTCTGGTTCGACAGGCACGTGAAAGAATCCATTTTTAAGATCGAGTGTACTAAAAATACTAGCGCCCTGCAACGCATCTATCTGATCGTCGATCAATGGAAGAGCGTATCGGTCTTTAACGATCAGCAGATTTACTTCGCGGAAATCTATGCAAAGTCTAGTATACATTTTTCTTTTTGACCAGTACTACTGGACTCCCATACTCGGAAAGAGATGGCCGTATGATTCCGTCGCGAAGCCACTCACTAATATGCCTATCTACCTCATCTTTCTCGGAGGGAGATAAGCGTCTAGCTCGCCGATAAACTGGTTTATCCTCTTTAAGAATTATTTTCATTGTCACATCGACTTTACAGTCCTTTTTTGGCATGTAATCGTCAATTATCTTCACAATGGCTCTTCTATCCTCAGCGCATGCTATGTTCGACAAATCTATCTCATTGACCTCATGTATGCAATTGATTTTATAGATATCCGGTACAGTATCTGCTCTAGACCCTTCCGGTTTGCGTATTGTAATTTTTCCCCCGGTAATGATTACATCAACGGTGTCTAAAAAGTCTGTCCCTATTAGAAGCCCATGCCTCATCAACGTATGCGATACCACGCAAATCCTGATTGGATAAAAATTACCGTCTACTTCCATCTCCGTTCGAAACTCGCCCAGCGTTTCATTGTCATCCGATCCGACTCCACGGAATTTAATTTCGCGTTGTAATAATTTCGGCGATCCTATCTTAACATATTGGTCCGCACGCATCAAAGTGAGATCACTCCCAGTATCAATTAACGCCGCTATTGTTCTATCGCCTAATCCCACGTATTTATAATATTTACTCCGCGCAGATCGAGAAACATCACACGTATCCTTCACAACATTTGCTTTTCCCGGACACCTCGCCGCAATGTGACCAAACTCTCTGCATTCAAAACATTTCATACCTTTACCTTTCTCAGGACAAACACCACTCCAATGATCTTTTGCGCCACAGAAAAAACATCTTTTAACGTCTCTAGATGATTCTTCATTCCCAGATCGCGCAAACTTGTTGTCCGTCTTCGGCTGATGCCCACTGGTTGCCCGGTTGCCACTGCCTGGCTGCTGTCCACCAGCTGACCGGTAGCTGCCGCTTGGCTGTTGTCCGCTTGGCTGTTGTCCGCTGGCTGGCCGGTGACCGCTGCTTGGCTGCTGCAGCAGTCTTCCCGACAATTACACCTTTTCGAACGCTTTTAAGAGCGAATCCCTAGTCCGGTGTCCTTGTACATACGCCTGGTCTCGCAAAGACGAATCAGGAATCCCAGCTATAAGGTAATCCAACATTTCGTCGTCATCCATATAGAGACGATTAGCCATGATAATCTTCTCGTGAAAATACTCGGAGAATGTTTCGTCACGCTTCCAACTACGCTCCTGGAATCGGTCCCTGATCACCATCTTACTTGATTGTAAATAAAACATACGACTCAATTCGCCTATCAGGCCGTCAACCGTCATACGAAGATATTCGCTTCTCGAATGGAACCACTCCAGCGCCTTCCCCTTAAGACGCTGTACAATTACCGCATTCGCCACATCCTCGGTTAAGCTATAGGGGAGACCGGGGCTAGTTGATACAGAGACATGTTGATACAGACGAATTATCTCGACACTGTATATATGTAGCACCTTGTGCGCGAGATATGTGAAGCTAGTTGTTCAATTCTTTACTACGATCCAGCGTACGTCTGTGTTCCTTGACGTTTGCAATCCATTTGTAACTGTTTTCGTTTCTATAGAGAAAAAGTAAATAGTTGTGTTCACTTCCCAATCCGTCGTGAGACGGTACAGAGAATTTTATCACTCAAAGTAATTAGGCATCACATTGAGTCCTTTGAAGGTAAGGTAATTACGTTTTGTTATTTTGTTTATATGCTCTACATTTTTTTATGGAGACGTTTGTACATAATGACTTCCTGTGGGGTACGTTGATACGTTTTCTCTGGGGCATGTTGATACAGTGTATCAATTTTCCCCGACTACTTTTAATTGGATTTTTTCCTTTTATTTCTAGAAAAATAGTTCGAAATTATACCAAAAAGACAAATCGTGGCGAAATATCGCTAGAGATTTTTAAAAAAGCGCGTCTCGCAATAGAAAGAAACTCAATATCATTAAGGAAAAGCGCGAAAATATACAATATTGACAAAATGAGTTTATTAAGATATATTAACAAAAAAAAACGACACCTCATGTTAAAATGGGATATTCCAGACATCTGCAAATTTTAACAGACAGTTTAGAAGATAAGCTACAGGAATACATTCTGCATTCTTCCAAAATTTATTATGGGTTAACTCCTAAGGATATACGAAGTCTGGCGTATGAATTAGGTGTTGCCAATGATATTCTAATTCCCAACACATGGAAAAATTCTAAAGCTGCATCAACGGAGTGGTTCAACTGCTATATGAAAAGGCACCCTATCCTTTCCTTAAGGACTCTCGAAGCTACTAGTCTGAGTCGTGCAACAAGTTTTAACAAATCTAATATTAAAGCCTTTTTTACAAATTTAAAAACCGTTATGGAAAAATATGCGTTTACAAGTAAAGATATTTGGAATACAGATGAGACTGGTGTTCAAACAGTTCAAAGACCTGCAAAAATTGTTGCTGAAAAAGGGATACGTCAGGTAGGCAAGGCGACATCGGCAGAAAGAGGTACCACGCTAACAATGATCACTGCGGTAAATGCAACTGGTAATTCAGTGCCCCCTATGTTTATTTTTCCAAGGGTACATTTCAAAAACCATTTTATTAGGGATGGTCCTCCTGGTTGCATTGGCACGGCATACCCGACAGGGTGGATGACTGGCCCATCATTTTTACAATTTATCAAACATTTCCATAGCCATGTAAAACCTACAATAGCACAACCTTCTTTGCTCATCCTCGACAACCATCAGTCCCATTTATCCATAGCTGTCCTGAATTTTTGTAAAGACAATGGCATAGTTTTGTTACCATTTCCCCCTCACACAACTCATCGACTTCAGCCACTGGATAAATCAGTTTTTGGGCCTTTCAAAAAATATTATTTTGCTGCAGTTGACAACTGGATAACGAACAATCCCGGGAAAACTTTTTCCATTTATGATATTCCCGGGATCATTAAAAATATACTGCCCATGGCGTTAACCCCAAAGAATATTTTATCAGGCTTTGAAGCTACAGGAATTGTGTCATTTAATCCTGACATATTCACCGAAGAAGATTTTTTGTCTTCTTCAGTTACTGACCGTCCCTTGATTGAAGAAGCACATCAAGAGAAAGAACTTGCAGAACAATTATTGCCATCAGCTAAATCCGGCTTTGGACGTATAGCAGATCGCATTGAAGTGACTCCTTCCACTAATCAAGAAAGCCCTAATATATCTCCGAAACAGTTAAGGCCCTATCCAAAAGCTGGTGAAAGAAAAATAAATTTAAGAGGCAAGAAAAGAATGTCTTCAATGATTCTTACCGACACGCCAGTTAAAATAAAGCTAGAAAATGAAGCAAGACAGCGGGATACAAAAAAAGGTATAAAAGAAGAAAGAGCACGGAAGAGATTGTTTAAATCTCTGATAGGTGATGAGAAAATGAAAACCATAGGTAGATCTAACAGTAAGGAAAATATAAAGAAAAGTACAATTAAAAAAGCTAATAATAAATCTGCAAATAATAAAAATATATTAAAATCGAAAAATGAGGACGCCCTGTGTTTGATTTGTCTCCAACCATACTCAAAATCTGAGCACGGTGAAGAATGGATTCAATGCATATCTTGTATGAAATGGGCTCATATGAAATGCGGCAAAGATAATCCTAATTATATATGTATTAATTGTTACTCAGACGAAAGTGATTAATTTTATATCAATTAAATGTCAATTATATTATTATACTAGATTTTATGTCAATTAAATTTAAATAAAAATGATTTTCTATGTTTGTTAACAAAATCGGTTTGGTTTTTAGTTTACATCTTTGTTCAATTTTATTCTATATTGTTGGAAAGGTATCTAGATTAAAATTTTATTTTTCAAATTTATTAGTTACGTACCCATTAAACGGATATTTTACAGATGTATCAACATGCCCCAGAGCAGTATCAACTTTCCCCGCAGTGGGGTAAATTGATACACATTGCCTTCGTCCAAATAACATTTTTTCATTCATTTTCTATGTATTTTCTCAAGTTTTCGCTTACTATATATTAAAGAGGAAGGACCAAAGTATATTTTGGCATATTTGTTATTATGTAATTAATTCAAACAAAAATGAAAAACATAGAAAACTGAAAAACGTATCAACTTGCCCCGGTCTCCCTACGTCGCTCTCAAGAACTGTACCCTTTCAGCCCATACTTCATACAACTCGCTGGTTCCGTCGAAGTAGCCCAGCAAATCTGCAATCACTTTCAACTCAAGGTGCGATGACACTGCCGTCGGACCCTGCGGCGTCGACGCCGTTGGAGTTTCCAGCGCCGTCGAAGCCCCGATCACCGGTCCCCTTTCCGCTGGTTCTGAGGGACGACTAATACTTGCATTCTGCATCCTTAGCTGCTCAATCTCCCGACGAGCCAGCTCCAACTCTCTCTCTGCTACAGCCACCTCCCTGCGAGACACGATGATTTCCCGCTGCATCACCAAAATACTGTCCGCTGTCATGTTCGCCACATTCGCCTCGCGTTCCGTTTCTTCCACGTTATGCACGGTATCATCCGTGTCCGAAGATCTCGTCCACGCACCCTCTGGATCAGCTTCCATTAACCTGCTGATCAACTCAGCTTTCACCCCCGTGGTGCTCAAGCTCAATCGACGTAATTTCTCCTTCAACTCGGCCACAGAAAAGTCACTCGCGCTTTTTTCCGTAGAACCCATCCTACTGTCACTCTCAACACGAGTCTCACTTCCCACAAAATGTCACACAACCCAACCAACTCAGGTCAACTCAGTCCGACACAACAATCGTTCCGCGTTACACACTTTAACCCCGAACCACTATTGTTCCCACTCCACGCAACACAACACTGTCTTACTGTACACACGCGACTTGTCAAATCCCGGCTGAGCCCCCAATTGTGGGGTTTAAAAAGTGTGTGATGGCTCAATATATAATAATAAACAGTTTATTAATATGCATATATGAATATAAGTCAACGTAGTCAATTAGTACATCTTCCCGCAATACACCCAACACGACGCGCTCTCCACCAAGTCTCCAGTCGCTCTCCCCTCCAACTCCCTTTTCACTCCTGACCCGACGGTCCCCAATCTCCCCTGCATCCCCGCGCCGGGCTCCTCGGAAAAGCCACCCAGTGCGTAAGGCACTTCACTTCAAGGAACGCTGATGCCATGCATCCCATCAATATCCCTTCACACCATGCCTATCGCTCGATTACTCTGACACAGAGATGGGCATCATTTAAATAAAAAGTTATTTAAATAACGTATCAAATAAAAGAGACTTTATTTTTATTAGTCGTCGAATAAAAATAACTTTGGGTTATTTTTATTTGAAGCGCCTGAAATAACTTTTTTATTCGACGGGATTCATTCGACGGCTACGCATAATTTTTTTATTCGACGGGAATTCATTTTAAACTTGAAATGATTTTCTCCGTTTCAGGCGTCTTTTATTTCAAATTCGACGCCCGCTGCGCTATTACGGTCGGCTTACCACTCGCACTCCAGATTATTGTAATGAGGTTTGAAAACAATATCGACGGGTCTCGTACCCGTTGCAACGATGTCGTGGCTTTCTTCGCCGAAAAGAATATCCCTCTGTCAATGGCATCTGATCTGCTTGCACTTATGCAGCATATAGACAAGGAACCGGAAGTTTTGTAAGGTATGAAAGTTGGCCGCACCAAATGCGGTCAAATCATTACCAATGTTTTGTGCGTGCATGAAACACAACGCATCATCGACAATGTTCGCTATTGTTAATTTTCCATTTACGAGGATGAAATGGAGTGGCTCTCATTGGTGGTTAGATATGTTGAGTAGGCTGTCCCGAAAAAAATGAAAATGATTGTAGCGTTAAGCCTTAGTGCGGGAAAGTTGTGTCTTGGGATCAATAACAACTGTGGAAAATTTCAGCCCTGTGAGTTAATATCCTCTGTTCTGGCAAGAGCCTTGAAATTTCGAAATTTGAGTAAAAAGTATAAAAATGACCTTGCAACCTTTTGCCCCTATGTCAACAGAATGACTCAGAAGACATCACCACGTGACGGTGCTGCATGTGGAGTTCCTCCCTAGCCCACCCCACCCTACCGTGTGGAGTAAAAGGCGAAATTTGATAAAAATGTCCTAATCGCGAAAGGAGACTCGAAGTCGGGTTTATAGACTTAATGAAGTGGAAACATGAGATTTGTACTGAAAGGCGGGTATCTGACTGCGGACTCAAGGGCGGCCCGAATGAAGCCATCACTTGCGTCGACTCCAATTACTTTGCTGGATGCCTCTCTCACGAGCTTTACCATACGTTCCATAGCCTAAGTGTGGCAAGGGTATGCCTCGAAGTCCCATTATTTGGGGATCTCTCCTTCCCCTAGCATTTTTTTTCTGGGAGATGGTTTCAACAGAGTCCAGTATAGGTGGTAAAGTTATTAGACATCTGTCCCAATTGATCAAGTCAGCATAATCGGTAGCATAAAAATTCAACAAAGCTGAAAAACATTTTCGGATTTCTATCGACCAACAATTTGTATTCCTTATGTAAAAGTAGTCCGATTTATATGATATTTGGTATGATTTTCATCAGAAATGCATAAGGAATCCATCGGTGCCACTTTCATATCGATACGATAAAGAATGAAGAATTTCTTAATAAGCTGAAATGAATATTTCACATTTTCACCCTCGACTCATACCTGTTTCAGAAAAAAATAATTCTTTATTCTTTACCGTAGCGATATTGAAGTGACACCGATGGATTCCTTATGTCTTTTCAATGAAAATCATACCAAATTTCATGTAAATCGAACTGTTATTAACGAAATCAGCTTGAGGTTATGGAAATGAATTTTTCATGGAATTTCCTTCATTATTTTCGGAATTACGTCGTTCTTGGTGTCAGTTTCATCGGCGAAACACAAGGAATCAATTGGAGTCGTTTTCGCAAAGATCTGATAAGAAATGTGGAAGTCGAAGATTTTTCGCATCTTAATAGGCGCTTCAACACCTCCGAGGGTCGAAAGCCATAAAATTCGGTGAGGCACTGCGCGGGTTGTCCCCGCCACGGGGTACAAGGCCGCATCCATTGTCGGGCGTAGCTCCAGAATCACCCTGTATAAACCTTGAGCAATTCACTTTCCCGTCACCCACATGAGTTTGATTTTTTTGCACGAAATCGGTTATAACGTACAATAACGTATTAACGGAAAATACAAGGAGTTCGGTATATACCATATAACCGTAAGAGTTTAATCACTGCAGTTTGTCAAGGAACAATAGGTACTGTAAGATAATTCGGCGCTGAGCGGAGAAGGCTGTTCGAGGGATTGTGGATCTGCTTAAGGTCGAGTTTCCTAGCTGCGATCGGCTACGGCGACCACCCCGAAACAGCGATACCCTCGTCGATTATCGACTCAGTCTTAAAAACGAACGGACGATTGGGGACCACTTTATATTCTGTGCATAATATATCACAATTCCACCAGTATAGGCCTAGCCTTTCCTTGACCTTCATTTATTCTTACAGTACAAAGAATAAGAGAAATAATTAGTTCTCGCGGGTGTATTTTACAATTCTGAAATGAGATGAATACCAGCATGCCAAGACGGCCTTTGCCCTCGCCGTGGCATAATCATCTGAATGAACACATTAGTGATTAATGGGTATATTAATTAGTCACCAATTAGTACTATAATTAATAAGTAAATATAATAATAATTTCAACGTACAACAGATTACACCGGGAAAGACTGATACGGCGAGTTTCTCCCACGATTCATCGTGCAGCTCGCAATTCTTGATTGCCACTGTTATGCGGCTAGGTTTATAAGGTGGCCAATAACAAACTCCTCCTCCTACCACCCAATCCGAGGGGATTTCAGACACCGATTCATCGCCAATGAATTCGACGATGAGCCAACCCGTATGCACCATTTCTAATCCTGTATACACAAGTATTCGTGAAACAAAACATGTTTAGAAATTTGCTAGCGTGTATTCATAGCTTGAAAGGTATAGCGAAATTGAGACCAGAAAAAATCAAAACCTGAATCATTAATATTATCGTCATAAAGACATTCTAAAGACAGTACAAATATTGAATGAGCATATTCTAAGTTCACACATTTATATGCTATTTCTGCGACATTAAAAAGTAGAGAAAGATCCAAATTGCATTCTTCTGAAAGGGAATTTCCTAATTTTTAAGAATTATACGGGGATATACCTATAGATTTAATGAGTTTTAAAATGCTATTTTTTAATCCAGAATGGTGATAATTAGCTGTTTTGATACGTTTAATTCTACGTTTCTGGCTGTTTTTAAAAGGGTTCTAGGTTCTGGCATGTAAAGTGCTGGAAACTGATCTTTTTAAAATGTGCAGTACATAGTTTATTATTCGATGTGAAATTTGATGTGATACAGCCCACTCTGCCAATGAAGAAGCTGAATTAGGACTACTCAATTCAGTTGAAAATTCTTCAGAAGTCTGTGAATTTTCGAAGGAGGCAAAATTCTGAATATCTTCTAAATTCGGAGAAAGTTCTACATTACTTGCGGTGATATTGGAAGAAGATTGCGAGCTTGTGCCAAGTGAAACATATAAGTATATTGGTAATGAGAAGATAAGGACAAGATGTTGAATGTGAAAATGATTGTGAACTAGTTCCAGGTTAAACATCACTAGTGGGGTACTAAAAAAAGGGATTGCAGATGTTAAATGCAAAGAACTAGCATCTAATAATATTCTGGCTTCCTGAACGGAACGATTAAGTGATCTTGTTAGCACGCATACAGTACTTATTCAATTTCAATTTGCCAGTCATTATTAAAGTAATGAAGAAAATAGAAATAAACTGACTGTAATGTAGAAAAAACAAAATGCAACACTGGTTTCAGAAATATAGAGATATAGAACTTACCTGCCGAATATATATATATATATATATATATATATATATATATATATATATGTATTCCACGCCAAACGCCAAGGAAACACTCTAAGCACACTAACTTTAAATACGTAGACTACTAATAAAAAAAAACACAATAAAAATACTATAAAAAGTACGACAAAAACACCTTAAAAATAGAGTTACACGGATTGTCATAAAAATCTAGCAATTTTAAAAATTTACTGCCAATTATTTTGTGCTCGTTTTCGGATATGATAATGTTTTCTACAATAATAATGCTGCCATCATTGAGACGGCAGCACTTGTTAGGGTGCCGGATCTGTAAAATAAAGTTACTGAAACTAATACGTTTAAATTGCTTTGCATTATTAATACCTTCTATTAATGGATCACGAAAATGTTTTTTTGGGAAAATCGGATATACTGCTTCTATACTAAAATGAGACTTTTTTAGTTGCCGTTTCGCGAGTTGTTGTAATGGTTTCTCACTCTTCGGAATATATTTTTTAATACTTTGCAAAAAGTTTTCAACCTGAAAGCAACTAAAATCATCAAGAAGTCCGTGATTTTTTACATCATCTA
Source organism: Andrena hattorfiana (assembly GCA_944738655.2). Taxonomy (NCBI): domain Eukaryota; kingdom Metazoa; phylum Arthropoda; class Insecta; order Hymenoptera; family Andrenidae; genus Andrena; species Andrena hattorfiana. The sequence continues at coordinate 47,865,790 of OX122889.2, forward strand.
GCAAGTGGAATCGATTATGAACGTTGTGTGAGACGTGTTTTGGGCCGTATAATAATTCGAAGGTTTCAGCAAAATACTCTAATAATTCTACTGCATAACCGAGATGAATAAAATATTTTCTGATGGCAAATGCGGTCTGAAGTGCAAGAAAATTTAAATACCCATCGTCAGCTATATTTTTTAATAAAACTACTGGCTCGGTGTACAATAAAAATTGACGGAATTCAGTTGCTTTCTACAGTTTTAAAATATCCAAGCATCGAGGTCTTCTCATAAATTTTCTTGGCATGCTGGTAGATATGTTTATTAATGACAGTGATATTTTGAATTGCGATTTTATTAATATTTTAGTACTTCTTTTAATTAGATCTATCATTTGGTAAAAAAATATTTTACAGTTCACAAGTTATAACACAAAATTGGAAAATAACCGGATTTTCAGGGCTCAATTAAACCCCTTAAAGTGAATTTGGACAGTGAACAAAAAATGCGTTGTAATCAGAAGGAAATTCGCTACATATTCGCAAAGTTTCAGTATTTTATAAATTTCCGGGTTCGGGATCTTCCCTTGTAAGCGGTAAACCGTCCACATTTGGTGTTAATATAAATTGTGTTGTCTTCGATGCGGAATAAATCTACAGACTGTACGAGTTTTAATATTGGTGGATTCTAAACCAAAATGGTAATAAATGGTTGGGAAGAGAATAGCGTAACGGAAGAGAATGGATATAAACTTACGTGTAATAAAACCGGCACTTGTATATCTTTAAATGTTAAAGAATCACAACATTTTGTAAAACTAAATGTATACATCGTTTAAAATGTCACGAACAGTCGGTGTTCCTTTGCTTTCGTGTATCCAGCGACTTGGCAACATCTCTGTAGAATACAGCAACTCGCCCCTTGCTGCAAGCGGCCTTCTAGAAATCACTGTTGGCCATATGTACCCGAAAACTGTACATATATTCAAGTGGACGGTGAGCAAACTCGCCGCAGTGCTAACGGCGTGACATTGGCCGTTTTCAGGTTTCCCGTTTCGGAGGGGAAACATTGCCGACTCTGTGGAAACATCAACCTGCGTATTCATATGGAGTTTTGTCACCTGGTTATCATCATCAGGTGACACTCGTATCATGTATTGTATAGGATTTGTAATCCATTGCTAATATATTCTCATAAACATTTAATGAAGATGAATATATGTGTATATACATTACATTCTTAACGATATGCATTGACTATTCACTATATGATGTACTTTAATACATGACAGTAATTTTTATTAACATCTCCTTTTTTTTGTTCAATGCGTCCTGCATTGTTGTTAATCTTTCCAATCCCACTACCTCGCTTTTGCATTAAAAAATCACACGCGTTTACTATATCGTCAATACACTTGGCGGAGAGACACAGGAACAATAGTGGTAGTTCTTTGAATGCGCGCGGCCCTCAAAGTTGGGAGTGAAAAAGACTCGTCTGCCGCAATATCTCGGAAAGTAGGCACCATAGGGAAAATCTTTGAGGCGAAAGTGATGCATCTTTTTATAACAAATTCAGCCGATCGTGATCAAATTACGAATAATACGTCAATTTGTTTAAAGAATATATGAAAATGTAGTCATTTTTACTCCTTTTTCTTATAGATTGTCGATCCATTTTCGCGTAAATTTGTCAACGTACACTACAGACCAAACTGTGAAATACGGATAATTAGAATTCTTCAATTTCGGCAGTTTTAGTGAGAACTAAATACACTATATTGAACTCGCTACGCGTAGCGAACGGGAACCTCAGGTATACGTTGTCGTAAAGGATGTAAAATTTTTATTACACGTGGGGCCTAATGAACCAGTTGTTTCGGAAAAACTGGCTAGGCTGTTATGACAGTATTGTCCCGCGAGGCGGCCGTGGACAACGGTGCGCGCGGGTACGGATGGTTACCAAATATACCACCCGCCAACAGAGCAATATACGGATTAACGAAAGGTGGCGTGTTCGTTCACATCGAATAATCTCTAAATTTCTTGATTGCCGTTTGGAAATCTGGCAATTAGTTGTTGTCGAAACCGTCTTCGAAAATACGGAATTGCCCACCATAAACGATTAATGAATTTTCGCTTCGCTCTGTAGTCTGAACTGTTACCTCCGAGAGCTCGCTTCGTTTGAGGACCCGCGCGTACCCTTCTCCACCGCCGCCTCGTGGGACAATACTGTCATAAACCGCGACTCTATCGAGACTCTCTGGCCGATCAGCTCGGCTAGTTTTTCGGAAACAACTAGTTCCACTGGGCCTAACGTGTAATAAAATTTTACATCCTTTACGACAACGTATACCTGAGGCTCCCGTTCGCTACGCGTAGCGAGTTGAATATAGTGTATTTAGTTTTCACTAAAACTGCCGAAATTAAAGAATTCTAATTATCCGTATTTCACAGTTTGGTTTGTAGTGTACGTTGACAAATTTACGCCAAAATGGATCGACAATCTATAAGAAAAATGAGTAAAAATGACTACATTTTCATATATTTTTTAAACAAATTGACGTATTATTTGTAATCTGATCACGATCGACTGAATTTGTTATAAAAAGATGCATCACTTTCGCCTCAAAGATTTTCCCTATGGTGCCTACTTTCCGAGATATTGCGGCAGACGAATCTTTTTCACTCCCAACTTTGAGGGCCGCGCGCAGGCAAATAACTACCACTATTGTTCCTGTGTCCCTCTGCCAAGTGTATTGGCGATATAATAAACGTGTGTGATTTTTTAATGCAAAAGCGAGGTAGTGGGATTGGAAAGATTAACAACAATACAGGACGCATTGAACAAAAAAAGGAGATGTTAATAATAATTACTGTAAAGTATTAAAGTACATCATATAGTCAATGCATATCGTTAAGAATGTAATGTATATATATAAGTATATAGTGACTCCCGAAAGTGTTCGTTCACAGTTTAAAACAGATTAATCCCTTCGAGGTTGGGTCAAACGATTCGAGTTTTTTTGAGAAGCTAGAAGGATGAGTTTACTCGTTGAGGTGTTTCGGCGTTTTGGAAAAAATTGCAATCGATCGGAATATAGCGAGGAAAATAGTGATGGTCTCTTTTTCAACTTTATTATCTGAGTCCGTATTGGAAATGTAAAAATCCCGTTTGTAGATTTAAGTAAGTTGTATGCATGCTGAAAATTTCCTCAAAATCGGTTAACGTAGCTACGAGCTATAAACAATTAAAAGTGGTGATAAAAACAACTTTCGGCAGTTTTCGGCTGAAATGTGTGATTAAACCTTACTTAAATCTACAAACGGGATTTTTACATTTTCAATACCGACTGAGATAAAAAAGTTGAATAAGAGGCCTTCACTATTTTCTTCGCTATATTCCGATCAATTGCAATTTTTTCCAAAACGCCGAAACACTTCAACGAGTAAACTCATCCTTCTAGCTTCCCAAAAAAACTCGAGTCGTTTGACCCAACCTCGAAGGGGTTATTCTGTTTTAAACTATGAACGAACACTTTCGGGAGTCACTTTATGTATCTTCGTTAAATGTTTATGAGAATATATTAACGATGGATTACAAATTCTATACAATACATGATAAGAGTGTCACCTGATGATGATAACCAGGTGACAAAACTCCAAATGAATACGCAGAAAACGGGAAACCTGGAGACGCCCAATGTCACGCCGCCAGACTCTCGGGCGGCTTTGCTCACCGTCCACCTGAATATATGTACAGTTTTCGGGTACATGTGGCCAACAGTGATTTCTAAGTGGCCGCTTGAAGCAAGGGGCGAGTTGTTGTATCCTACAGAGATGGTGCCAAGTCGCTGGATACACATTGGCGGCGATTTGTTGCCCGGTCTACTCAGACGCACCTTAAAGCGACTACCCGTGGCGCAAACAAGACAGTGTAAAATCAGTAAATTTGCAAGCGCAATATCTCGAAAACCAGTTGTAATAAAGTGTATACGTTACAGGTTATTAAATTTGTCTTGAATCGCACTGTCAAGTGATTTCTAAAAAAATATATCGTTCTATTTAAAAAACGAACTTGACCATCGTATCTCTTAAATTAATAATTTACAAAAAAATCGTCTGCTGGGCTAATAAATTTGCCCCATCGAACCATGCAATTCCATACATGTTGACATTTTTAAACGATTTTATTCAGTTTCGATCCTCTGTTTGTATGTTTGTTTGTATGGTTCAAATATGGCAACTCAAACTTAACCCTCTTCCAACTAACCCGCGAAATTCGTACTACAAGTAGAGCTGTTCAAGTACCCGGAAAAAGCAAGCCGAGCATAGATCGGCTCGAAAAACCGAGCGGTTCGGATAGAACCAAATAAGTACTTGATTTTTTTTCAACCGGCCCGAAAGAACAGGGCAGAATGGAAAGAAGCGAGCGGGTCGAATGAACTTCGAGCAGATAGAAAACTATTTGTCTGATTTATTTGAAACTTGGTACACATATTCTTAATGGTATTATCTAAAATTTAGTATAAAATAAATGTTTTAAGTTTGCCTTGTTAGGTAAAAAATAAATAGCGATATTCACCTTGCTCTCATTTGTATAATAAATTTTTTTCTTCTCAAATCCGTATGCTAATTGTCTTGTTGCTTTCCGCGTCACCTTGTCCGCGCGGATTTAGCTGCAGGTACAGGTAAAACGGCCTTTCGCCCCTACGGCGTAGGACCTATGCGGATATATACTACTACCAATAAAATAATAAAACGTTTCGTACCGACCGTAGCAAAGTATAATGACTTGCCACGTTTATTTCTTAAGGACCTCTGCTGAATTGTACGTGTCTTGTATTTTTTTCGCCGAAATTATTAAACAGGACCTTCCGTTGGAAAAAGAATTTCAAACAACGAGACGCGTATTTTCGTCGTAATTGCCACCACATGAAATGAGACAAATTCAATGAAATGAATTTTGCCGTACTTGCTCCTTTTTCACGCAGAACGTTCGTTCACCCTCGGCGTGAGCTGCTTACGTTCAATATTAATTACGTCTTTGTCTTGTAAGATTTTTGCCACTTCCTTTCTCCCAATACCCGAAACGCGTTTCTTTTAACGGGCTAACAATTTTACGGTCCCAGGTTTATTTAACATGAGAAAGACCATGATTCTAGTGTTCATTAATAAAATATCTACAATGTAGCATACGGATTTTAGAAGAAAAAATTTATTGTACAAATGAGAGCAAGGTGAATATCACTATTAATTTTTTACCTAACAAGGCAAACTTAAAACACTTATTATTGTAAGTCCGGGAGATTCCGACCACTTTTTGGAAAAGAAATTGTAGTTTTTCACATTTTTGTCGTTCTATGCACATTAAAGCAAAGCCCAAGCAATTTAGGGTATATATAAATTATAGTGTGCGATAATTTCAAATGTTTATTTTCATTTTCAATCAAAAACATTGGCACTGTAACTGGTCGGTCTCACCCGCATGTCGGGGTTAAACCGTCCACCCACTACGAGTAATCAAGGTAGTGATCGAACCTTATCAAAAAAAAATAAAAAACGAATACGTACGTATTGTTGGTGTTACACTGTAGTTATATGCATATTATATCCCCAATTTCGGGAGAGCGTAAATAAACTTACCTGTTTTTCAAGTCTCGCCCCCACTGTAAGTTTGTCTAAAAACTTTCAGCCTCGCAAAAAGTCTTAAGTGTATCTTATAATTCAAATATCGATTTGTGACAATGGTCAATGTGAGATAAACAACAAGCGCCTTCATTTCTTTTGTGTCTATGCTACATTTTAGATACCATTAAGAATATGTGTACCAAGTTTCAAATAAATCGGACAAATAGTTTTCGATCTGCTTGAAGTTCATTCGGCCCGTTCGATTCTTTCCAATCCGCCCGGTTCTTTCGCGCCACTTGTAAAAAAAATCAAGTACTTATTTGGTTCTGTCTGAGTCGCTCGGTTCTTTCGGGTACCTGGCTCGGCTTGAAAACCGAGCCCCGGATTGTTTCGGATTTCAAGCTACCCGAATAATCAAGTACTCGAACAGCTCTAACTACAAGTCTATATTTTTTACATCGCGATAGAAATGAGCATTTCGATCGTTCGTGCTACCTCATCCCTCTCCCCCGCACCTACCGCAATGGCCTTTAAATTGTTTTAAAATATGCAACAAATCTTTAGTCGTACAATGAGAATCATGATGCAAAAGCCCACAGTCCTAACCAAAAAGACGATTTGGGGTTATTTGTTTGATCCGGCAATTCCTCTCATTGTCAGTACTACATATAATAAACGCAGGGTCCCACTAGTGCAACGGCGCGCCGCGCACGGGTCTTTTCGAGCAGTTTGGGGCACTTGAAAGAGTTGATTTTTACGACGAGGCGCGCGTCGAAAGCGTTCGTGTGCGCCCTATGCAGGGATTTCGACGTGCTGAAAGCTGCCTCGCAACCTCAAGAGCAAAAATCGAATGGCGGAGAAATATGGACACCAATGGAGTCCGGGCGTTCTCCCGATTAAAATTATACCAAATGTCATGTAAAGCGTGCCTTCGACGTCGGCGTTCTTTTAATTCGATTGGGAAAACATGGGAACAGACACGGATCATGGACATAGGTCCGTTCCTATGTCCATGACACGGATGAGTGCGTTCGCATGTTTTTCGAGTCGAAGTAAAAGAACGTCTACCTGTACCGTCGTTATCCGCCAACTCGCGGGACAATACGGTCATAAACCGCGACCCTGGCGAAACGCGCTGGCCGATCAGACTGATTAATTTTTGGGTACCAGATAGTAGTAGCTAATCCCTCTACGTTCGTCAGGCAATAAACCGTGCTCCGCTACAGCATAATTAAATTATACTGATGTTCTGAGCACTGGCCATGACGTAAAATTAATCTTATGGTCCGCACGATGACCAAAAGAAGATGTTCTTATGTTAGATCGAAGAATGTTTCCCCGGCAATGGGGTAGAAAACGAAATAACTCTGAACAAGTACCAGTACGCCTCGCGGTGAGACACAGGGACAAAAGGGGTAGTCCTCTGCCTGCGCGTGGTCCCGCCCGCGTCGTCCCCCCTTCTACGGCTCCCTTAACTCTCGAGTATAAACACGCGCACGAATTTTAAAAGAAAAGCACGCGTTGACGTATTCCGTGTGAAAGAAGGTGAACCTTGGGGAGGAGGTATTTGTTGTGAAGAAGGCTTCTTCCAGAGAGTGGCCGTTTGGGACGAATACAAGCCCGATTGGTTAAGGAGCAGCTTACATTAGGATCGAGCGACGCCGAAAACGCGCAGAAAAAACGGGCCCGAAACATCACCTGAAAAAAAAGTAACCGTATCCACGCGCGAAAAATACATACCTGTGGGAGTCTGGTTGCCAGATGTGTAGCTTGGCTATAGCCCGACTCACCGAGGACCTCGGGGGGAAAAAGCCGACAGTATGCCGAAAATCATAAAGTCCTTTTACCTGAGAACGGAGGCACGATAGCGACGAAATCCCTGAAAAACGGCACGGTGTCGATTGCCCCTTATCGACATATCTGGTAGACAAATGTTTAACAACGAACGCTTCGGCAACAAGCGATTGCCCAGTCGCAAAGAAACGAAGAAATTTCGCTTCAAAAATAACAAATTTCCAGCTGTAAATCGCCATCACCGCCAGGACTGTTCAGCTTCCACACCCCTTTTCGAAGCCAGATACAGCGTAAGTCCCCACCGTAAAACCCTCGAAAGTAGAACAGCATGGGCCCATCCGCCCTTGAATATACTTATACCTATTAAAAATCACGTTGACTGGAACAGTTTGTACATACTACTAATATGCAGAGTTGTGCAGAATTGCAATTGAATTACTCCATGAATTATAATCACAAAATAATTCAATTACATCGTACACGATTACATTGTAATTCGTAATTCAGATCTCGCATTCAATTAAAATACATCGTAACTCGTAATTGCAATGTATTTGCAATTGTAATTGTGTAGTACAATGTAATTGAACTATAATTACGAATTAAGGGGTAACCAAATTGAGAGCTAATAAGAGGTGGGAAAGAAATATGTAGGTAAATGTTTCGAATAGAAAAATATTACTATGAGTGCAGAATATGGTATTATTCATAAATTTATAATATATAAAGAGAAATAAACTCTTTTGTTACATTTTTTCCACTTTTTTTCTCAGTTCTTCAGAGTTTTGAGCTGTAATTTAATTACATTGTATTTCAATTACATTGTAATTCAATCACACGCACAATTACAGTAATTAGGAATTTAATTAATTGAAAAGTTTGAATTATGTATATGCACAAAACCCTTATGTTAGAAAAAGTAATAATATTTAATTAAAAAGGAATACTGGACTAAATTTGCTACATATGTAACGCACTAGACGCGGCTGTCGACTGTTGATGACGCGCGAGATTTATATATATCGACATATTTTCTAAAATTATTTATTAATCAGTGTGAAAATCGGTGAAAATCTTCTTTGTATATTAAGGAAAAACTTTGTTGCTGCAAGTTATATGTACCTCAAAATTGCCTCGATACTTTTTAACGGCGAACATTGAGAAACATGGGTTATGTCCAGCATTCCTTTTTAATTAAATATTATTACTTTTTTTAACATAACGGATTTTGTGCATACATTTTACGGCTTCGCTAGAGTTTTCTGAAGTTATGTTTTAAGTCTCATAACGATCCCTTAATATTTACTCAAGTTATCGCAATTTATGTTTAAAGAAATAATGATTTTGGACGATGAAAAATTCCTTGTTTATTATTTTTCAACTCGAATAGTAATGATTCGATAAACAAACTATAAATAGAAAAAATGTGTGTCGTGACGAGCTTTACAACAACATATTTTTTAAAATTCAGTTTAATAACATTTAATTTTCCAATATTTCTTAGCGTTTGGACAACAATTGTTCACATTTTCCAGCGCTAGTCCCCTTATTGCATCCGACCCTTCAATTAACAATTACTTGCGCGATACAGTCCACAGTGTATTTGAACGCTAAACGCGGTGGACAGTTTAAACTTTTGCCCACAAAAAAACGGGTTTTCAGCCCACTGTGCGCCGTACGCGAAAACGCCTAGACCTGACTTTTGATTTTTCCATTATTAGCAGGCTCGCGCCGCCGACGACCCTCACGATTTCCTGTCTCTGCTTATTGTCACCCCCCCCCCCCCCCCCCCGCGAATCTGGTCATTGCCAACACGTGCAACGCAGATTTGCGGAAGAGACGATCGGTTACTGCGAGGTGAAAGTTTTAAGACTCAACCCCCTGAAATACAAACTCCCCTTAATTTCACGTGAACAACGTCATATCCGATTTTGAACAGAATCCCAGACATCGAGTTAAAAAAGTGATCAATTTGACGCGGCATTAGGCACTCTAAAGGCCGCCATACACGCTCCCTCTTGCCCGTTCGATTTACGGACTTGCATGAAGTCAAAAGTTGTAATGCAACACGGAGCGCGTGTGTTAATTGTCTGGCATGAACGCAATCACTGCGAGGTTGATTTTTCTGGATTCCGATTTGTCGCAAATCAAAATTAAGGGCCCGTTTCAACTTTTAGATTCGATCAAGAATTGTATTTGTTATTGTGGCGATAGTGCTTGAAAAATTGTTTCGGGAAAAACGTACCTAAAGTTTGACGCCGAGCGCGTTCGTCTAGTGCCGGGACTTGCCCGTGAGCGCCCATACTTTTCCATGCTTTTATTCGATTAAAACAAAAATTGAATCTTTTTTTAGATCAATAAATGTATTATTAATTAAAACCAGAATTACATTTTTATCTATTATATATTTTGATATTTGGATTGTACTTATGAATTTTTATTTCGAAAACCAACGTTGGATAATTTGAAAAAAAATATATCATAATAAATGAATTGAAGGAAATAGATCAGGATGCGAATAAAGATGCAGTAGTAATTCTGATCTTTTCAGTAACCACACTCTGTACTCTGATCACTGTACTCTAGATCATTGCTTCTTTGTATTAGCGTTTTTTTCGGGTTTAAACTGCCGAAGTTTAGTCGATTTAGTAAGTCAATTTCTTCTGCTTTTCTGCTTTAAAGAGCTTTGCTGGCAAGTCTTCAGAGGTATATCCGTCGCACAGTGGGGTATTTGGCTCGAAAAAAATTTTTGGTGTTCCAGGCAGTTGAATATCTGAGGAACAATGTATGAATATTGTTTTTTTCATTTGTGCACTCATGAAGCAACAGGCTTCGTCGAAAGTTAAGAGATTTTAGAGCTCGCGATTCTTTCTTAACCGTCCTCTGAAACATCGTTGGCTTATTAGAGTTTTCTACATGTTGTAAAGAAATTTTGTCAATTCTTGCATTATGGAAGCTTTTCAGGTAGGTATATACTACACTTTCCAAAAGGTTTTACTTTTTCATCACATATATTTGCACAGTTATTAACATTTGAAGATAATCGAGAATTCAGTAAATTTTCTTTACGATTATAAGATTTCATTAACGATTTTGTTATACTGCTAAGCCCTGTTAACTGCTTTTGGTGGTGTCACGTCCTGGGTGGCGGAAGTTAGGGCTGTGACAAAGTTGGGAAATATTGGGAGGTTGAGCACGAAGGCCAGCTTCGCAGCTCTGGGGAGTTTAGGAGCTCAGGCACGAAGGCCAGCTTCGCAGCTCTGAGGAGTGGATGGTATTCAGGCACAAAGGCCAGCCTCGCAACTCTGAGGGGTAGAAGGCGTTCAGCACGAAGGCCAGCTTCGCAGCATAAATCGACCAGGGAAGGTTAGGGAGTTATCGCTCACCAGAGTGACACCCGTTAGAACTCTTGTGGTTTGTATTTATGGCTCTATAATTGGCTTAACTACTGCATTGCAATAAAAAGACACGCGTCGTAGTTCTTTACAATAGGTGTAGCAATGGGCATGCGGGACCCTAAGCGAAAGTAAGCTTGTAAACACTGATAAGAACTCCCGGTGTTCGCGAAGAGAGATCAGCTGTTGCTATGGCTCGTAATGATTCTAGGTATTCGAAGGATAATTACAAGAATTCAAACGTCGGGTAAAACAAAAGCGTTATTTATTGGAACGCGTGCGAATAAGCCATGCACTACTGAAGCAATGGCGGTAGACGTATTATAACAATGCGTTGGACATTAAGCATTAGCACAAAACATTTATATAACGATGATCAATGATAATAATATTAAGCATAAGATAAGATAAACATAAGAAGTGTTAGAATTGGTTATAAACAAGTTAACATAAGGCAATAAGCTTAAGCAATAATATAATTAGGCGGTAGTATAAGCAATGAAACGATATAAAGCGATAAGCGTAAGCAAAGAAGATAATATAAAGCAAATAACATAAGCAAAAGGAAACAATATAAAGCAATAAGCGTGAGCAAAATTAAATGATATAAGTATAGATAAGCATAAGTAAATGAAATAATAGAAAACGATAAAGTTAGTGATGACCATAAGATAAAATGATATGCGCTTACAGTGATGTAGAAGGTTTGGTAATCCTTTTGGGGACGTTGCACTGAAGCGAAATTTAACAATATACTTCAGAGATTTTAGAATGTCGTAATAAAGTGTCTGACGTAGCGGATGTTCCCGAACTAACTGTATGTGGCCCATGCGGCGCTGGTATTTATACAAAGCGATGGAATGTCAGGTATGCGGGGAATTTGCGGTATACGCGATGACTCATGCTTAAAATATGTGTTATGTAATCGGAATGTCTCGATGAGTCCTGCGCGAAATATACGTCGCAATAGTTTAGTTGGCGGTCCTTTGGGATTTTGAAAAGGGGGTACTCACACCGTTGGTGGATTTTGTGGGTTTTGATTGAGGAGTTTGAGAGGGGCTTGTATTTGATGTTGATTGGTGAAGAGGGGAGGGGAAGAGGTCTTGATTTAAGAGGGCTTTGGGACGAGGGACTTGTGAGGGAAAAGATCGTGTCTTCTAGGGCGAAGAGGGGACGGGTTTTTGTATTTAATCGTCTGGAGATGGGGACCGGTAAGGTACATCGTCCAGGCGATTGATGATTGGGAAAGGGTTAGAAGTTACTATTTTATAGATAGTAGGGACGATGTTAATTAGGACCGCGCGAAAAATAGTGGGACGTCACAGTGGTGCCATTACATTTGATAAAGGTTTGTGATGACAGTGCAAAAAAATTGGTTCCGGATTCGTCCGGATTTAAGTTTGATAGCTAATTTAGCTAGAAATGACAATCGAGAACTGCTGCGGTTTACCGTACGCCGCGCCTATACGGTCGCGCTCGCCAGGCCTCCGGGAAGTGTTGTTAAGGAACTCTTCAATGGAACTGTTTAAGTTATGGACACATATGTATTATTTGAATAAAATGAAAGAAAAACTAAAATATAATATACATATTAGTACGTAAAAAATACTTTGAATATTTCGCCATGTAGTCTCTGATGGCACTGTTTCAACTGAATGCAGACATAAAGTAGAGGACTTAAAATTAGTAAAAGATTTATCTACAGCATAATATAAACATTTTATGAAATTCTGTCTGCATTCAGATGAAACAGTGCCATCAAAGACTACACGGCAAAATATTCAAAGCTCTTTTTACGTACTTATATGTTATATTTTAGTTTTTCTTACATTTTATTGAGTTAAAGTTTTGTTTTGTGTAGCCTATATTTAGTGTGTGTTATATATATTTATCCTGCGTTTATTAAGTTTATTAGTTAAGTTCATATTTAAGTGCTGTTTTAATTTTACTTTTATATTAAATTTATTTTTACTTGTACTTGGAAAGTACGCTAAAACATTTGTCACATGAACTATGTAGATATTTTCCGCTATTGTTATTCAGATGTTACTTATTTAACGAAAATATATATACGTATAGGTATTATAATGTCAGCAAATTGTTCGGTGCAAGCTACAAGTTCATCTAGAATTAAACTAATGACGCGAGACGACATAAAATTTATACAAAAAAAGCTGTCAAGATGCAATTTCTAAATGAAACAATAGATTTACTTCTTCCCCCTGAGCTTACAATTTGTGTAAACGAAAAATCTCTGTAAAAACATTTAAAAATGTAGCTTTTTTTAAATGGCTGTACTTTTGTTAAAAAAACATCTTTTTTTATGAGGTTCGGCTTATCGTAAAGGCAAAGGATCATACTTTCCGATAGTATACATAAAAATTAAAAAAAATATTATTTGCACTCCGCAGCACTTGTCAAACATCAAGAAACTTTTACAGTTTGGTACATTTCTCTTTAAGGGCGGATTTTACCCCCTGGATACCGATTTCGATAAAATTGGTTTAATGAGTCGAAAAGTAAAAAGTTTAAACTTTAAAATGGTCTTTGTTTCATCAACATTGGATGAATTTTAGCAAAGTTACGAGAGTTTGAAGATTTTAAAATAGCCATGTCCGGGTTTCGGGGCAAAATACCCCACAGTGGCGCATCGGCAGGATAAGGGTTGTGCCGCGTAGTGGGGAGTGGCAAGGTTTCCTTGGAGCCTACAGGTAGCAAGGAAACTGCGGCAGTTATCGCAGAACCATCGCAGGGGACGCACGCTATTTTTCACTACTTTTCATACACAGATTTTTTCATTTTATTATTAGTCTCTAGTTTGTTCCTATTTTTTTCGTAATATATTACATAGTTTTAGTATTTTCGTTTTATATTACATAGTCAGTTTTAGTATTTTCGCTTTATATTACATAGTTTTAGTATTTTTATAATATTTTTATAGTGTCCTTTATCGTGTTTTTATCTTACTTGTATTGTGCTTTTATCGTATTTTTATAGTGCCTTTTATCGCAATTTTAGTGTTTTTTATCGTATTTTCGTAGTATTTTTATTGTGTGTGTTTTTGTTAGTATTAGTCGACGTATTTAAAGTTAGTGTGTTTAGTGTGTTTCTTTGGCGTTTGGTTTGGAACACATCCATATATTCTGCAGGTAAGGTCTATATCTCTATATTTCTGAAACCAGTGTTGCATTTTGTTTTTTCTACATTACAATCAGTTTATTTCTATTTTCTTCATTACTTTAATAATGACTGGCAAATTGAAATTGAATAAGCGGGCTAAAAGATCTCTTAATCGTTCCGTTCAGGAAACCAGAACATCATTAGATGCTAGTTCTTCGCATTTAACATTTGCAATCCACTTTGTTAGTACCCCACTAGTGATGTTTAACCTGGAACTAGTTCACAATCATTTTCACATTCAACGTCTTGTCTTTATCTTCTCATTACCAATATACTCATATGTGTCACCTGGCACAAGTTCGCAATCTTCTTCCAATATCACTGAAAGTAATGTAGAATTTTCTCCGAATTTAGAAGAAATTCAGAATTTTGCCTCCTTCGAAAATTCATAGATTTCTGAGGAATTAGCAACTGAATTGAATAGTCCTAATTCAGCTTCTTCATTGGCACAGTGGGCTGTAACACATCAAATTTCATATCGAGCAATAAATTATTTACTCCCGATTTTAAAAAGATCAGTTTCCAGCACGTTACATGCCAGAACGCTTTTAAAAACAGCCAGAAACGTATAATTAAACATATCAAAACAGATAATTATCATCATTTTGGATTAAAAAATAGCACATTCCGTACTTTGCGGCGAGAACTAGCACATTATCCTGTTTCGCCACGAAAAATTACGCGTTTTGGGTTCTACCGCAGAAATTATCACATTTCCGCGCGTGGTTAATTTAAATTGTTGAAGTGCATTTTGCATCGAAGAATTCAACTTTTGAAAATATTATTTAATAAATAACATAACTCCATCTAATCTCCAAAAGGAAACACGTATAAAAATTTTAATCTGCATAATTTAAGTACGGCATTTTAATGTTTAATAAATTACCGTCCTAGTATTAAATAAAAATCGCGTCGGAAGGTATTTAAGTTGACGCGCTCGATGTTTCGTAGTGAACCATCCAAATATGCTGCTTTTCGTAGCTACAGTCGAAACATGCTACTTTTCGTGCGAATCCGCTCAAACATGCTAGTTTTCGCAGCGAAAACCGAAACATAATAGTTTTCGTAACATCGAAGACAAACGTGCTGTTTTTCGTATGAAAAGTGAAACGTGCTACTTTTCGTAACACACGTCGCACAGTGGGAGAAAATCGGTGCTGCAGTGGCCAAAAATCTATAACTTTTGAACGGATGAAGATAAAGTAATAATTCGTAAAGTAATAATAAAAGTAATAATAATTTTTCTTTAATGAAGTTGAAGAGTCCTTCATTAGTTAGATAGCATTACGTTACTTATATTAACTAATACTTAATTACATTAACTAATACGAAAACGTTACTTGCATTATTACTATTTAAAATTCAAAAATATCTATTCTGGCCACTCTTTTTGAATATCCTTCCCCTTTTGTTGCAGCCTTAAAAATGATATTAAAGGGTCCGATGAAAGTAACATAACACAGAAGAGATCTTGATTAACTCTTTCTCTTGATATTTTTACATTTATTGTTTTCTTTTTTTTTTAAAATAATTAAACTCTGAGTGTTTTAGGATAGAATGGACCAAGTATAGACAGGAACATTTATTTTGAACTGCAAGCAATCACCTATAATGTCTTCGAGTTACTTACATTGTTTGAAACAAAAGAATCACAACGTTTCACAGTTGGAATGGTACTGTAGTATATTATTCTACCATGTGTCCCTGACCAGTGTACAAAGAATGATATCAGTCTCTAACCGTTTACACATAATCTAGAAGTTTAAAGAAAAGTATACAGCTTTAGTAATTGATAAGGTGTGATTTTACAAAGAATATCGAAAGTTAAGACACTTGAAAAATATCAAGACAGAGAATTAATCAAGATCTTTTCTGTATTATATTACTTTCATCGGATTCTTTAATATCATCGTCAAGGTTGCAACGAAAACGGAAGGATATTCAAGAAGAGTGGCCAGAAGTGATTAGGGATATTTTCGTATATTAAATAGTAATAATGCAAGTAACATTGTCGTATTAGCTAATGTAATTAAGTATTACGTAACCCTCGGTTATCACACCTATTTTTTCGAACATTGTTGTCACACTGGGTTCGATTCGATATTCAATCAGCTGCTGTTTACAAACTATCTGTTAAATTAAGTCGCAAAAGTTTTGAGATAAAGTTTGAACATAGAATATATGCCCACCGTTGAAAACTAATATTTAAAGCATCCTCATGTCTAAAAAAATTTTGAAAAAAGTTCCAGAAAATTTTATTGCTTAAAAAATCACTGGGTTAGCGTCTCTGCCTGTAGAGGATACACGAAATTACTACTACATGGCACCAGGAGTATCATTTTCAACGATGCCTCAAATATATTATACTACCTTAAAATCAAAATTTGGTCAGTGTGACAACCGAGGGTTAACATAAGTAACCTAATATTATCTAACTGATGAAGGACACCTCAACTTCATTAAAGAAAAAAGAATTATTACTTTATCTTCATCCGTTCAAAAGTTATAGATTTTTGGCCGCTGCAGTACCGATTTTCTCCCACTGTGCGTCGATTAATAATACAATTTCAATTGATAGGCAGTTGTATCGTGTAAAAATAAAATCTTTTATTTGAGTGCCCATGCAAAATCGTACATCAAATACATTAAAGGTGACAATGTGTATGATTCCTGTAGTAAATGTTCTACCGAAGGAAATTGCACAGATAACAGGATATATTTTTCGTATATAATTCGCATAATCCGTTTACGAACAGGCCGTGATTTTAGATCCAAGCTATAACACACTCATTACACAGGCGTATCAATTTTTAAAAAAAATACCGGGAATTCACATGATAGATTCATTTCCTCTTGAATATATGCACTTAATGTGTCTAGGCGTTGTAAAAAAATTACTACTTAATTTCTAGTATGAGCCGTTCGTGGTCAGTAATAAAATTTTTGGAGGATGGATGCGTCGAAGCTGTGCCGTCATTATGGCTTGACGGCGAATTCTCCTCTTGGCCACCGATTGCGGCAAAAATGGTCACCGCTGTAATAAAAAAGTGCGAGCCAGCACCATCGAGTTGGCCAAAGCATCCAGTGAAATTGCTTACACGAGTCACTTTTGGTAGGTTGAAATTATTATACTAATTAATTTCGAATTATTATATCAAGTAATTACTAATATGTACTTCCAGATACTTACCTCAAAGCGAGGGAGAAAGCGAAGCTGGCTGAGGACACAAGCGACCTGCAGTCGGGCGAGCCACCGAGCAAGCGTAGGCGGATTATTCCGAAATCATTCTGGAGCAGTGAAGACTCCGGCAACGAAATTGAAGATTTAGGTGGGTTAATACAAAGGGGAAATGTGCTGTACAAAATTATAATATCCGAAGCCGCTTAATTCTTTTTCTTGTATGAAGTAGCCCTGTCAAGTAAATATCATTTTCAGACAAATCGACACAAAACATTGACTCCTTCAACGAAGAATATTTAGAGGAGCGCCTAGACGATGCAGAGGAGCCCTTAGATGTAGCTATAGAGCAACGGTTGGAAGAAATTCATGGGACGGACACTTCCTCATTCCAGAATACTCCTACCGGTAAATTAATTTTTTTTCTAAAGATATTGCACACGGAAATATTTTTTAACGTCAACAGTTGCAGTGAAAAAATATTAAATGTAATAAATAATTTGCAGAAAATGTAGCAGTGCCCAGCTGCAGCGGCTGCATCGAGAACAATAAAAAACTAGAATCGTTGACGACACAAATCTTTTTACTTCGAGCCCTTATGGCGGACACGCTGCAGGAGGTAAAAAGTTTACGGAAGGACCTAATAACCGGCCGAGCGGCAGAGGACCAAGTCACGTCTATTTTTACAAAACATAATATCCAGTTCCCTTTAAGCACGATGGAGGATTTGAACAAATTTGACGAAATTTTAAATACGGACAGTCAATTTAAAGACGCAGTAAGTATAATACCGTCATTTTTAATATCTGTATTCTGTATGTAGAAAATATGTTTTTGGTGGACGGGTAGACGGATATAAGTCGAATTTTGCTAAAAACGGAATAAGTACACTAACATTTTCTACATTACTATCCTTTGCTTATGGTTCCAATAGTATCAGTCAATATTTAGCGTGTTACATTCGCGCCCCCCCCCCCATATTACTATCGTCCCCGGTCTACCCTACTCGATTACCCGCCCACCACAGATGTAGTTTCGATTTTTGAGAAAAAAATTGTTGACGGTAATTCTTCGAAACAAAATTATACTTAACTTCTTAATGTTGAATAATTTTCAAATTTTAGGTCAAAGAATTTGCCGAATATGGGGGATTTTGTAAAGCGGGTGCTAACAGCATTGGTCAGTAACGAAGTTGCCATCTTCTTCAGTTGGCTGGGCCGAAAGGGGAAAGAAGACTTTCACCGCTTGAATATTGCAAGGCTTGTAATATGTAACTATCGCCCTTATTTTACTGTTCCTAATATTGATTACAGTCAATTTCAATGTAATGTTCCCTCGAAATTCTTCTTTAAGGTGCAGCAAAAAGGGGGAAAATGTCGGAAAACGAGAGACAGACTGAGCTGTCCATACAAGGATGGCTCAAAACAGCTGGGGACAGAAAAGGGTCGAAAAAATTTTAAGAGTGTGGGATCAGGGATCCCGAAGCCTATAATTCAAAAAATTCTGAACCTTTATAAATATCTAGGGGATTTCCTCCTGGCTACAACGCAATTTTTGTTTGCTGCTCAAATTCACTGGAAGCGGGTGAAATTAACCCCTGAAAATTCGGCTATTTTCCGATTTTGTGTTACAACTCGCGAACTATAAGAGATAGAAAAAAAGTTTCAAGACAAAAGTTACTTCATTTAATTAGATCTATCATTTGGTAAAGAATCTCTCAAGCATAAATGTATTATGCTGCATATTTCACGTATAACTACGTTTTTTTTGTCATTTTGCAAATTATTACGCGAACTGTTATCAAACGCTATAACAAAATTCGTATTTACTTTAAATACAACGCTTAACACAATTTGGGTCCCCATAGCCGCTGCATACCTATATGGTGCGGGGAAAGACGTAGTTCTACGTCAAAATTATTTTACAGTTCACGAGTTATAACACAAAATCGGAAAATATGCGAATAATCAGGGGCCAATTACACACCCTTAGAGTGAATTTGGGCAGCATACAAAAATTGCGTTGTAATCAGGAGGAAATTCCCTACAGATTCACAAAGTTTCAGAATTTTTTGAATTTCCGGGTTCGGGATGTTCCCTTGTAAGAGACCAAGGAGAGGCGGCGTAGCCGTGGTGGCAAACGCGATTGGTCAGCACGCGTGCGGCTCTGGTTCGATCCCCGACGCCCTGTGACACTCTCTTTTTCCGGGGCTCCGGAACACGTAGGAATTACTACACCTATTCCTACAAATGTATGTATAACACATTACAGGGAGTCTTTATATAAGTATATATACGTCTTTACACATGTCTTTATTTAATTGTTCGTAGAATAATCGCGCAAATAAAACTATCTGCAAGACACAGGACTCTAGGATTTGTAATGGAAAGGGCAACAACATAATGAGCATAAAGGATACTACAGAGTTATGCCCCCCAATTCTGTAACATGGAAAGGCTGGAGACTTTGAAGCATCTCCTTAGATGGATGCCCGCAGTATAAGCAATGCCGTCCGAAGGAAGATGAGTGGAGGAAACGCTTCCCCCAAGCCATGATTGTGAGGGACGTACGAGAAGCAACAGCAATTCTAAGACTAGGTGCTATTTGCCACATTTAGGATAGAACTTATATATTACTGCGGTATTTGCGCCTGATCAGTATTATTATGTTTAACTATATACTATAGATGTACTATTATTACTGAAATTAAATCTTCGAATTATAGAAGTTTCGGCTTATCGAGTTTTCGACTTATAGAGGCTTTGTAATACTGTTAATTTTTCAACTTGTGAAGCTGTAAAGCAGGACAAATTCCAGTGTTAAAGATCAATTGTTTGTACTACATGTATACCTACATATACAAAAATAATTATAAGACACATTTTATGCTCGAAATATTACTCTTTATTACATATGACAAAATTGTGATTTTGCTTTGTGCTAGTCTTTTAGTGTATTGTAAATCAATAGCATTTTCAATTGTGAATAATGCAGCGAAAACATTTTTCTCAATATTTTGAGATCTTTCAACAATATTATAAACATCTATTGTAAGTGCAGATATTTTGCATATTCTGTACCTATATTTTGTATAATTTGTATAAACGATGTGTACTACCTACATGTTCTACATATTTCATATCTATTTTAAGTGGTATATTCTGTACATTCGCCCTTGTACTCACATTTTCATGCATCTATTGTAACTGCATATATATTCTGCATACCTATATCCTGTATACGTAATAATACTACAAATAAATTTAATTGAAATTCAGTAAACGAAATACATTGTTATCGAGTTTGATATTATTTTGAAAACCATTTACATCCTTAAATTTTTATTCAATCGAACCAGTACCGACGAACGTCCTAAAAACGCCTATTTCAGACCTAACCAAAACGTCCTGAAAACGTTTTAAAAACGTCCAGAAAAGGTACTGAAAACGTTTTAAAAACGCCCAGAAAACGTTTTAAAAACGTCCAGAAAACGTTTTAAAAACGTACTGGTTTGTGAAAATGGACGTTTTTAGGACCTTTTCTGGACGTTTTTAAAACGTCCTGAACGTTTGACCTGGACGTTTTTAAAACGTTTTGGTGCTATCTGGGTATTTACTTTTGCAATTTGTTGTTAACTGGATACTGACTAACTTTTGTTCGAAACATTTTTGTATCAAATTATTTTTATCACGTGCATCGAGTTTGTCTACTATTTTAAAACTGATGACAGCATCCAGGTTGGAAAAGTCATGGTAGATATCGTATAAACAATTGGAAAAAGCAAATCGGATGTTTAGAATATTCTTTTTTTGTCTCTTGGTGCAGAACAAACCCACTTTTTAAAAATTTCTTGGTTTGCTTAGAATTCTTGATCTACATAGTTCTTCATAAAAAAAATTATTTCTCAAATAGTCGCTGGTAGTAAAGCCTAAAGCTAGGCGAACCAAATATAAAAAAATCACGCATACGTTTTTTTACGTATTTTTTTAAAACATCGGTTGAAATAAAACTTTCATTCTAGGGATTATGAAGTTTTTTAATGATCAATAAGGCCATAAGTCTAGACATTAGTTTGGAAGTACACATACCCATCATAATAGTAGAATCCATGGTGAATAACCCACACAGCACACAGGCGCCTAGTCCCAGGCGCGCGAGGCGCCGACGCCTGGATTAGGACTGACAGGCGTCTTAATTATCGATAAATTAGGTTAAATGCAGCTGTTTAAAAATCGCCATTAAAGCGTATTTACGATGGTTATCGATACTGATTAATTATAATATAAATTTAATAAAACAAAGGGTTATCAAAATGAAATCAGACTCGATAAAAATTATATATATATATATATATATATATATATATTTCATTTTGTATCATTATTAATAACCTATTTACAAAATATACATAACACAATGTGTGTGTGTGTGTGTGTGTGTGTGTCAAGATGACCTTACACACGCAATGAATACAGAATGCACTTACATAAGAAGTATAGCTAGGTGATACACATGTAAGTACGCAAATTACACAATATATACAAAATATACATATAAAGACACTTAACGCTTCAGCGACGGCGCTGAATTTAACAATAATTTCTCTCTGCGGACGGCGGTCGCGTGCAGGTATTCTCTCCAAGCGGACGGCGGCAGTGATGTAGTCAATTTCAAAATTATACTGGGATTGGTTATTACAATTTACATTAAGTTTATAAAAATCGTTTATTTTTAAGTCAAAATAAATTAATAACTATAGGTGAATTAGTTGAATCTAATAATGTCCCAACTACTAACTGCATCGGAAAATAATGTTTATAAAATAATAAGTACAAAACAATGTACAAACAATTTACAATTATTTTTTAACTTATTATAACTGATTAAAGACGATTTTTTCCGTAAAATGTGGGGAAAAATTGATTCATGTGTAACTTCCATAATTTTTGTTCAAATTCATCGGTAAGTTTCCACTTTGTAGATATTGGTGTATAGAATAATAATCACCTGAAAGCATTTTGCTTTCATATTACTGGTTCACCTGAATCGATGTAGCCGGGCGCGCTGTACAGCAGTGATGAGCAACCCGCGGCCCGCGGGCCACGTTTGGCCCGCCAGCCGCAGACCTGTGGCCCACCTGAACATCGCCCATATATGTTTTTCACGAACGAGCTTGACAATATTAGGTGCGATATTTGAAACTGCTACTCTAACACAATATTTAATCGTGCGTCATCGAGTCGATTACTATGATCATTTTTTAAAATTTTCATTCTCGAGAATAGTTGCTCACACGCATACATACTGTCAAATAAGCTCACTATTTGCTTGGAGTGGATAGCTAGCAATGGATATTTATTAGCCGGAAAATAACGCTTATAAAACTCAATAAGACTATAGCATTCTGAAATTTATTCCTTAATTCTGTGTCGTTTTGTAAATCGATTAATTCCATTTGAAATTCTTCGGGAATTCTTGCAACATTTATATTAAAATTAAAGGGTGATGAGAAAATATTAAGTACCACATTCAATGGCTTGAAGTTCTTGGTTCTCTGGTCGCTAGGCAATTTACTTTATAGTTTATACCTCATTTAGGTTCAGTTACTAAAACAAACGTGAAGGTTAACAATTTTTAGATTGATTTTCACTAAAAATCAAGGTATTTTTAAAGCAGGTATTTTGTTTATTTCACCATGAGTTCAAATTCTAGTAGAAAACGCAAAGTTGAAAATGAAAATCGACAATTTCACAAAAGTTGGACATATGATTATTTTTTTACTTACATAAAGAACAGTGCTGTTTGTTTGATATGTTGTGAACAACTATCTGTATTGAAGAAATATAATATTAGGAGACATTATGAAAGTAAACATTCTTCCAAATTTGATAATTTGCAAGGACAATTACGCAAGGACATGGTGGATCAACTGCAAGAAACACAACGAAATTTATTTGAAAGTGGTTCATCCATCGCAGATACGGTTCGTGCAAGCTATCTTGTTAGCCAAATTTTGGCAAAAAGAATGAAACCATTCTCTGATGGAGAAATGGTAAAAGAATGTTTATTAGCGATAGCAGATATTATAGCTTTTCCTGATAAAAAGGATATAATTTCAACAATTAGCCTGTCACGATTTACAATCGCAAGAAGGATTGGCGAACTTTCGGAAAATATTGAGGAAATGTTGCGGGAACAAATTTCTAAGTTAGAATGGATTTCGCTAGCTGTGGATGAAAGTTGTGACATTTGTGATACCGCACAACTTGCTGTATTTTTAAGAGGAACAGATACTAATTTCAATGTCACAGAAGAATTTGCATCTTTAGTTCCGTTAAAAGGAACTACTACTGGATACGATATATACAAGGACCTGAAAACTATTCTTAATTCATTAAATATCCCATTAGAAAAAATCGTTGGAGTAACTACAGATGGAGCTGGAGCTATGTGCAGTCCGAATGTTGGTCTGTCGGGATTATTATCCAAAGATATAAAAGAATTAACAGGACGTGATATAATTATTACTCACTGCATTTTGCATCAAGAAAATTTGAGTGCAAAAGTTTTAAAAATGTCTAATGTTATTCCACCTATTATTAAAATTGTAAATTTTATTAGATCTCGAGGATTAAATCATCGCGAATTTAAAGAATTTTTAAGAGATATGGAAAGCGAATATGGCGAGATTCTTTTTAATACCGAAGTTCGGTGGTTAAGTCGCGGCACAATGCTTAAACGTGTGTACGATTTAAAAAACGAAATTCAACTCTTTTGCGAGATGAAAAACAATCCGTTTCCTCAATTTAACGACAAAGACGATGATTTTGTGTGATTTTGCATTTTGTGTTGACATTACGCAACACTTAAACGTATTAAATTCAAATCTTCAAGGGCAAAACAAAGTTATCACTGAAATGTTCGATAAGATAAAAGCCTTTAAAAGTAAACTAAGAATTTGGAATCGGCAACTAAAATCAAATAATATGATTCATTTTCCAATTCTGAAAAAAGAAAATCCATCTCAAACGAAGAAATATGCGGAGGAGATACAGAGATTACAAAAAGATTTCAGTTTGCGGTTCAAAAACTTCCGCGAAAATCAAACAAGTTTGGATATTTTTTCATTACCCTTTAATATAAATGCTACAGCTAAAAGAATTCCTGAAGAATTTCAAATGGAATTAATCGATTTACAAAACGACACACAATTAAAGAATAAATTTCAGAATGTTAGTCTTATTGAGTTTTACAAGCGTTACATTCCGGCTAATAAATTTCCATTGCTAGCTACCCACTCCAGGCAAATAATAAGCTTATTTGGCAGCACGTATGCATGTGAGCAATTATTCTCGAAGATGAAAATTGTAAAAAGTGATCGTCGTAATCGACTCACAGACGAAAGATTAAATAATTGTCTTAGCAGTTTCAAATATCGCACCTAATATTGTCAAGCTCGTTCATGAAAAACAGAGTCAAGTATCTCATTAATTAAATTTCAGTGGTTATTTACGTTCATTTAATTCGAAAAATATAGGTACATATATCTGTTTAGATTATAATATGTATGTATATATTAATGTGTATATATTGCTAATAAACAGTACATCAAAGTTTAAAAATAACGTTTTATTGTAAATCAATGTCAGAAATAACAAATTCAGCCCATAAATTAAAATTCTTGGATTAGTTATATTTATGTATTTAATATTGCGGCCCGCGTAGAGAAGTTGGTTTTTATCTGTGGCCCACTTCTGACAAAAGGTTGCTCGCCACTGATCTATCATATGTTTTGAGATATTTAACGTGTTACAACCGCCCCAGGTCTACTGTATTTTCTACTCAACTATTTTGTGCGAAATGTTGCAATTGTCAGAATGTTATTCCGTTTTAAGAAATATCCGAATATTTTTTTTATGATTCACTATATGTATGGGTAGAAGTAGAAAACATAATTATTATGTTTCTGCATCAGTTAAAGAGGGAGATTCGGCACCTGAAATTTTTACGAGGAGGCCGTGGAGGCCGTCAAGAGCGCGGGAGGACACGCGGCGGGTGGAGAAGAGGCGGAAGAGGTGGTTGGGGAAGCGGCGGAGGAGGTGGACGGGTAGGAGGCGCAGGAGGTGGTTGGGGAAGAGACGCAGGAGGTGGGTGGAGAAGAGGCAGAGGAGGTGGCTGGGGAGAAGGCGCAGGAGGTGGATGGGGAGGAGGCGCAGGAGGTGGATGGGGAGGAGGCGCAGGAGGTGGATGGGGAGGAGGCGCAGGAGGTGGAAATATAAAAGTAGCTAAGCTATGCCGATTCTGGACCAAATGTGCGCGAGGGGGTGAGGCGGGGCGGGGGGTACCGCGCTCTTGGACGAGATTGGTGCGGGGGTGAGGTGGGGAGGGGGTACCGCGTTCGTGGGTGAGGGGGATGACGTCACAGGGGAAGGGGGATTTAAAAATTTTCAAAATGGTGTCGCGCGCGCAGGTCGAGTTCGTCGGTGAAGGGGATGACGTCACAGGGGAAGGGGGATTTCAAAATTTTCAAAATGGCGTCCGCCGCCGCGCAACCTCCGTACACGTGCGGGGATCGGTGCGCAGGCGCGAAAGATAAGGCACGAAAGGATGTAACGCGGATGCTGTAATTCGACACCGATAACTATTAGAGATTAATTAACCTAAATAGCCCAACCGTCTCACGAAAGAATGCAACGTCGCCCTCGTATAAACATCCGCCGACGATTCGACACCCTCAGAGCGATAATTATTCGGACATCGCCCAACGTATTTTGAATGAAATAACTATTCGAGATCAATTCATAATACGACAAGAAGTCTTCCGAAAGATAAGGAATCATGACGCGCGACAGGATGTAACGCGTCCAGGCGCGTACGTGCGTGCTCCGCAGATGCTGTAATTCGACACCCTCTGACACAGCGCGAAGCGATACCTATGCGAGATTTATTAATCTAAACAGTACAGCTGCCCCATGATCATCATGTAAGAATGGGGCATTGCGTTCGCGTAAACATCCGCCTACGAAAACATAGAGCGATAATTATTCGAGTTTCGTTTCGAATATTTCAAAGATTGGGACCGCCGTGACGGATGCGAATGCCC
Source organism: Andrena hattorfiana (assembly GCA_944738655.2). Taxonomy (NCBI): domain Eukaryota; kingdom Metazoa; phylum Arthropoda; class Insecta; order Hymenoptera; family Andrenidae; genus Andrena; species Andrena hattorfiana. The sequence goes on from OX122889.2 coordinate 47,892,049, forward strand.
TTATCGCGAACGGGGGAATCCGATACACGTGGTAACGCAACGAGTTAGTGCGACTTTACGTTACTCGATTGATGTGGATGAGAGAAAGAGCGATAGAGAGAATTCGGTGATCATCGCCATCAATGCTGCAATATATATATTCATACATTGACGTGCACGCGTACGTGAATCTGTATAAAAGCAACGTTTAAATGAATCGTTACAGGTATTAACGTGAAAATCATCCATTTATTAAAACATATACGCGTACTATAGTGGTACATGATTTACATCGCGCAACATGGATTGCATTCCTAACGCTAACAATTCGCAATCAATCAAAGAATGTTGTTCAAAGCGATAATTATTCGAGCATTTGCAACGTATTTTGAGGATCGAGACCACCGTGACGGGTGTAAACACCCTTATCATCAACGCTGTAATTCGATACGCGCGGCAACACAAGTGTGACATCACGCCACCTGATTGAGACGTTGAGGGTGAGAGAGGGAGAGAGAGTGTGAGATGAAAAGTATTTGAAGCGATAACGACTCATGAATCTCGGCTAGGGTAGGTGGTTAGTATATTCAATCAGAGCCGGGCAGTCCTTCGGTAAAGATCTCGAATAATCGTTACGTGCAAACAGTGTCGCGAGACATGGACATATTCGTAAATTCGTCCGAGTTGTTGACGGAGTGGATTCCAGTACTGACTACCGAAGGGCGGTGCAGTGAGTGGCTAATAGCGTGTAGTGACTATTTACGCTGCCTCAACGAGTACTTGAACACCCAACGAATATCGCAAAACACGCATCAACGTTTATCGTTATTTAAAAATATCATCGAAATAGCTCGAACACACGTTCGGAATATAATAGCGCGGATAGGGTAGCTCGGGGTAATATGCCACCGCAGGTAATATGCCACTTCTCCATAATTTTTTACATCATACACAGATGCCGTTACATTTGCACTAATTCCGTTCAATTTAATGTAACTGCTAAGACGACAATAGATTTTGGCTTTAACCTTCTTTTATTTTCAGTTAATCCTGATAAGTTATAAAAGTATCATCTTGATCTAATTTCACACTGTAACTAGAATGCAAATCATACATTTGTGTGAACTGTTCTACAAAAAATCAATGGTTTATGATAAAGTATACTGACAAACGAATTTTATAACCTCTCGCACATCCGTTAAAACTATGTATTTTGTGGAGAAATTTTCAATCCTTCTTCTTATGGCCGTGTGGAGTAATATGCCACATGTTTGTCGGTACAATATGCCACAAAGTCATATCTTTATAACTCTTTCTATTTAATGCCATCGAGTTGTTTTTTTCGCATTAGAACCATGCCTAAGAAGTATTTACGAACTTCAAGCCGTGCTGCTTGGTCAGAAAGTTTAAAGGAAGCCATTCGAATGGTGAAGGAAGCTCGTATTATAATATATAGAACAAATTTTGAGAATGTAGATATTTCTTATGACGATTCGACTGATGCAGAAAATGACAACCACTGTGCAATAAGTGGACTATATTATTACGATAAGAAAGGACCTAAATGTGACTGGGTAAAAACTACTCTTTGCAAAAAGTGGGTCCATGAAGACTGCGTAGACATTGGGGACTATTCAGTTTGTAAGAAATAGCTATTTTTTTAAATATATTTTACGTTTCGTCGAGTTGAAATATTTGTTTTTAGTTACTAATAGCTTGAATAGTTTAAAATATTGTTGATTCTCAAAAATTTGAGTGATTAGTTCACATTTCATAGCTTGTGGCATATTACCTCAGAGGTTGTGGCATATTTACCCGCCACTTGGGTAATATGCCACTTTCGAGGACTTTTGTATTTCTACGTTTCTGATTGAACTATAAAAGTTACATATCTCTGCTTATTAGACAATGCACAGAATTAGTTACACTTTCATATGGTTTTATCTTTCTCCCTGTATCTACTTATACTTGCGAGATATCGCATTTCAAAGTTAACTGTGGCATATTACCCCGAGTTACCCTACTCGACGAATTGGACGTCGCGTACCCATTATCCACGATGCCACAGTTGAACGATCAAACACTTGAAATCGAGAGACATAAAATCCGCGGCGAGTTAAGCGTGCCCTCATTATGCGGGTCATCGTGGGGTAGGATCTTTCGAGCTGGATTTATGCGATTCTCACCCGAGCAACGTCAACTACTACGTCATATCGCGCAATATAGTACTGTACGGAAATGTACATTATATTGCATCGTCGGTGACAGGGATGTGTCTCGACAACGAATGAGGTATTTTACCGCGATCGCGTGTACAGCATTAACACTGCTACACGACATCGAGAATGGGGCAGTCGTAGTATACGAAGTGTTGTGCCCTCGAACATCAACGATCACCGTGAATACATTCTTGTGTCGCGAATTATCACGATTTTTGGACGAGCATCCGATTCCTATTGTGCGACAACACTTGTCACGCCTTATTCTTCCTCTGAGTTTTCGATATCCGGATGAGAACAGCATCACGTGGAAGAGTCGAATCAACCACTCGTGCCTGATCGTGCGCGCCTTTTAATTGAATATTGAACATTGAATATCGAAGAGGCAGAAGTAAACATGGAGGTATTCATGGATACGTTCAATGTTCTTTATCGAATGTCAACGCTTTTACGCACGATTACGGAATTCAGAGATTGGATGGATCGGTGCGACGCGTGCTTACGACTCATCATCGAGTATCAGTGCGGCGAAGGAGTGTCGGTGACATCGAAGCAGCGTCTGGCATCGCTAATCGCGCGTACGAAGACATTACGTACGATCGTGCGGGCACGGTTTTCGCGAGTAGGGTGTGGGGTTTCGGCTCGATTGACGGCACCTAAAGTCGTATGGGAGGACGTGGAAACCGCGTTTCGGAATCGTATTTCGACTGGTGCGGTCACTAACGTGGGTTACATCGATCCGCGTCGATTTTTAGAAGGTGCCCGACGAATGGTGCTATCGCGCGTGACAGACGCTATCAGGGAATATTCTGGTGTGGCCGTGAATACGATTCTGAACGCAAACTTTATGTTAAACGAGAATACAGACATGAAAAGTTTTGGGACGCGAAATCGCGTACTGTTAATGACTTCGAACGTGCGCGAGTGGTATTCAAAGTGCGTGGTCGCTCCCACATTAGTGGCGATCGAGGAGTTTCAAGATCGCGATAGTGGATGGGCTCTGAGGGCTGTGCTAAACCTAATAATAAACATTAATAAGCATAACCCTCTTCGCGCCGGCTGCGACGTACCACTTCCACGCGAGGTAATTCTTAAAAAGGCAGTGGTCAATGTACAGAGTAGAGACAGTGCATGTTTCTTATGGTCAATCGTCGCAAGTTTGTACCCTGTTGCTACGCATGCGGATAGGGTCGCGTCGTATCATCATTACTCGACGGTACTTCGCACGGACGATGTGACGCTTCCCGTGACGTTGGACCAGCTGGCGAAGTTCGAGAGGTTGAACGACGTGTCGGTGAACGTGTACACCTGGACCGACAAAAGCTGCATGCCTCTGCGTTTAACCGAGGACCTATACACCGACACCGACAGTTTAATGTATAGTGTGGAATGCGAGGATGCGTATGAAAGGATGAAGCGTGACGTCGCCCGATTCGACACGAGTGATTACGCGGTGGACAATCCATACGGTATGCCCCGCGTAAACAAAAAGGTTCCGGGACTCATGAAAGATGAGAACAACGGCGCCTTGATGACCGAGTTCGTCGGACTACGGTCTAAGATGTACGCGACTAGAACGTTTAACGCGGCAGTGGGATCTACGAGTGAGACTAAAAAAGTGAAGGGTGTGCGGAGACACGTGGTCGTGAACGATATACAATTCGATGATTACATTCGTTGTCTCCGCGATCTCACCGAAAAATACACGAGGTGTATTCCGTGAGTGGGGAAAAGAACGCTCTCAGTCCGTTCGACGACAAGCGATATATTTTAACCGATCGGGTCAGCACCCTTCCGTGGGGGCATTATCGAATCCCCGAGCTCGAGCTTGAGCCCGACGAGTCCCTCGAGAATCCCATTGAATAGAATGCTTGCATGTTTGTATTTTTTGCATGTACATATGTATATACGTTTCTTTTGTATATGTTATTTATTTATTTATGGATATGTAATATATGTATAGCGTAGAATATAACCAAAATTGTATTTTATACGTATTAGTATATATATATTTTTTCTCTACTTTATTCAGCTTAATTGTACGCATATATATGCACGAAGAAGAATGAGAATGAGGAGGAGGAGAATGTGAATAAACGGACAATGTATATATATATATTTATATGTATTTATTCATTCATTTATTTGTTCCAGTAACATCAAGCACGATAACGAATCAGAGAATATCCTTGTCGCGTATCCACGAGTTCCGCGACGAATCGAATCCAAGCCACTTAACGTACACCTGATTCCCCTTGCGACGAATAATCTTCTCGACCAGATAGACGTCCGGATTCGCGACCGAATGCAGTTCGTACTCGTAGAATCCACCCGATATCGGCTCTCCCGCGAAATCGCGCAGAATGTACGTCACCGATTTCGAACACCTCGGTCGACCAGTTCGGAGTGTACCCCTTCTCGAAGAGGGTCTTGAACTTGCTCACGCGTACCTTGTCACCGACGTTGAATTTCAGGCGTCGTCGAATACCTTCCGAGGCAGATAGGGGGATGGGCTCATTCGCGGCGAACGACAAACGCGTCGCGGGGATCGCGTCAACGGGTCGGGCGTTGATCGTTCGATGCTTGCGATGATTGTAGGTGCGTACGAGCGCAGATAACAGGTCGATCCAACGATAGGACGCGTTCAAGGAGAATTGTTTCTACATGAGGTTTTTCAGCGTGCGATTGGAACGTTCGACGATCGACGCTTTCATCACGCTGTACGTGGAGTAGTGGTTGATCCCCCGGGTCTTCGCGCATCGTTGAAACTCCGCGTTGTAAAACTCCTTACCCATGTCGGTTTGTAAATTTCGCGGGCATCTGTCGCTCTGCCGCAATACGATCGTGAACGCCGCGGTCACGTCGCGCCCGCTTTTCGTTTTCACGGCTACGGCCCACGCGTACTTGCTGAACGCATCGATGATCGTTAGTATGTAGTGATAACCTCGATTTTGCTTCGCGTACGGACGCATCTCCACCAAATCGGCCTGCCACAAATCATCGTAGCCGCGAATCACGACGCGTCGCCGCGGAAAATTTCGTCTCGCGGGTGCGTGTAATTCGTTCACCAATTGTACTCGCTCCTTGCTCATGCTTCGCCGGTGGGCGGGGATGGTCGCGACGTTCCAAAGACGTTAGAAGTAGTTTTTCGCGTCCGTTCGTTATTATTATACGTTTCGGAGTCGTAGCCGCTATTGTCACCGTCAGCGATCATCGTCATCGTCGCCGTAGACCCTCGTTTGCTTTTCGTTTGTATCGATCCGTGGTTGTTATCGCAGTCGACGACGTCGTGAACTCTTTGAGTCTGTCTTTCAAGTGATCGAAGCGTCGTTCCATCGCGTTATTTAAATCATCCTCTAGTCGAGACAATTGCGCGTTAACGATATCCGTAATCGTTCGTTGTAGGGTAAATGACCCAATTACTGACACATTAAGCGTTGACGCTGACATTATTTTATAGTTTTGTACTTATAGACTAAAAGTATATGTTGTTCTTGTTATTTATTATTGTTGAATATGTTTACTTGATGAAGAAAATTTGGTGGATCTTAAAACTTCGATTTTTACGTATAAATTCATCAATTTCAAAAATATATTACGGTATCTATTACTGACACCCTTCAAATGTATTTGACTGAATTACTGACACCCCAATTACTGCCAGCTAACCTAATATTGTTTATCTGTCATTTTAACGTTACGTCGCGTCATGTACATGAGCAACTACTGCTATGACAGTGATACCAAAATGCTTGAAACGCTTGTACCAATCACTGTCACCCAATTAACACGTTCCCTGCCAGACCGTTTTTTGAAGACTTCCCGTTCAAGCCGCGTGGGGCGTATGCGCCCCACGCTTTACATTTGTATTATTTTGTTTCTGGCGTATGCCTTACAATAATTAAAATAGTGCAAAAATCATAATTATCAAGGAAAGGTTGTATAGTTTAACATGCATAACACAACAAACCAATAAATTTATTTTTCTAGGAATTAACTGAAATAATATGTACGTACCGTATTTCCTTCGTTTAATACACTGAAGAAACACACTGAACTATAAATCAATCCTAGCTTCAGTGATGCAGTAAGTATTGTATCAACGACACGCGAATAAATGACTGATCGGAATAAGAGAAATGCGGTTAAAACAAGTCACAGTAAAGAAAAATTGCCCATCACTCCGCGTGGGGCGTATACGCCCCACGATTAAATGAGGGCATCAGCAATAGTATTAAGGTGTCCATAATTGACTCCATAATGAATTTTTAAAAAATTCTTCATTTTACAATGATAATACCAAATGGCTGGAACGGAAAGTTCAGCGTGGGGCGTATACGCCCCACGCGGCAGGGAACGTGTTAATAAGTAAAAAGACTTAATGAATCGTTGAATTCGGATCTCTATTACTTTCTATGATGCTTATATTATTTAAAACATTATATTTTGTAATGTTAATAGCTTAAATATTACAGTTACAACATTTTCTTTAACGCCTTGTTTTCTCTTTCGCTAGTAAGAAAGTCATCGTTCCCATTCTCCTAATATCCGCTTAAAATTTTTTATCATTTTATCTAAATTAACGAAGAAAAAATTAAGTACTGTTTTTTTGTATCGTATAAATTTGAATTGTATGCTAAATTTTTTTTATGTATCATTTTATAAGATTTATTCGTTATTTTACGTAAAATAGTTTAGGGTGACAATAATTGGGTAGGTGGTAGTAATTGGGTCCTTTACCCTACTCGCGTCTCGAGTTGAGATCGTTGATACTCGGCGTCCAGTCGCGCGCTCGCGATAGCCGTTTCGATTTTTTGGGTAAAGCGTTCGTCCACCGAGGATAATAGTCTCGTCATTGTCATCGCCGCTTCGTTGTTATTGTTGTTGTTGTTATTGTTGTTATTGCGTAACGAGGTGCCAAACTTGTTCACCGACATAACGATGCGTGCGCGCGAACACTACTGACGCGACGATCACCGGATCGTTCAATTTAAGATGCGCCCGTCCTCGAGAAGTTCCTCCACGATGGATGCGATTTCGTTATCGTGACCCGTGTGACCTGCCGCGCGCGATGCTACGAGCAATCCAAGCCTATCGACCAATTCGTTCAGATCGTCCCAGTACACGTAATCGATCGCGTTATCGGTGAACGTCATCGATTCGTCGATGGGCAATCCTCGACCTTGTCGCGTGCCCGCGCCGCCCGCGTCGCCTGCGCTGCCCCTAACGCGTCTGACACTCGATGTTCGCACCCCACCGATCACCTGGGATATGATTTTCTTATACTTGTACCCCTTGTTACCCAGCGTGCGCTTGCTCGGCGAATGGTTTTGCTTATGCGCGCTCGTCGACAACAAGATGCGTCGGTACGAGCGAAAATCAGCGTCCGTGCACGTCTGCTGGTTGGGTTCTCGCATGAACAACAATTCGTACAAACCCCGAGTCCCCGGGTATCGCGTTCCGTTCACGTGAATGTCATCGCCGTCCGCATCGATGGTGAGCACTGAATCGCCGATCATTAGATCTTCGTCGGGTCCCAAGTATACGCCGTACACATCATCGATTAGTCTCCTGTTGTCGGTGAAGAACAGTCGTAGATATTGTCGCGACAAGGGTCCTTTGGCGTTCCGTATATACACTTCGATATCATCGACGGGTTTACGCACCACATCCAAATCGTAAGCCTTTACCGACGTCTCATCATCAGGAATTTTTTCATCCTCTTCATCGACGATATCAACAACAACATCATCAATAACATCATCGACAACATTATCTTCATCGACAACTTCGTCAACAACGTTGTTGTCGTTGTCGTTGTCGTTGTCGTTGTTGTTGATGTTATCGTTGTCGTTGTTGTTATCGTTGTCGGTGTTGTCGGCGTCGTCAGCGTCGTCGTCGTCGTAGTCATCGTCATCGTCGTCGTCGTCGTTGTCGTCACTAGAATCTGAAAGGTCATTCGGATGTTCCTTGATTATCGACGGAGTGACGGGTTGAAATCTCTTCGATGATTGTTGTCGATCGTATTCGTGTTTCCTATTCACGGGTCGCGATCGAGGCGTTGAGCGCGTTTTCGACGCGGACGCGTTCTCGATCAACCGTTTCAACGGTTCAACGATGGGACGCGTGCTCGCATCCACAGCCGCTTCCGTATCCATTTGTAGCGGACTGTAGGCCGGGAGAAAGTTTTATTTATTTCTTAGGCCTAAAACGGTCGGTGGCTCGAGTGCCTACTGCGGGTGGTCGAGCTTGAGCGCGAGAGCAATAAAAATGACGATTGCCAGAGCCCCAGTAAAATCTTAAGGACAGCGGGTCCTCTTCCGCAACCTTGGGGGCGCGTGGGAAATTTGTTTTCCCCTCCCGTTAATATTCGAACGTTCGTAAAACGACGATGGAAAAGAACAGAACCTTGCAGGACTTGGGACCGAACGTTTCGTGCTCCTGAGATACGAGTTATTTCTATGCACTTCGTTGGTAGTTAAATACACATCGTTATTGTTACATATATATTGTGTCTCACTAAATCATACACACCCCAGTATCCAAAGTGGTGACCCCGACGTGATTAGTGTTAAAAGCGATACCGCGGATAGTGCGTGATAAGTATAGTGAGTGAAGATGGTGAACGAAACTGATGGTGCGACAGTCCCGACAGCGACAGAAGATCAAGATTCCGAGCATGTCAAGGTCGTTACGGCTGCTCCCATTCGGGTTCCTACTTTTTGGCCCCAGAAAGTGTCGCTATGGTTTCGTCAATTGGAGGCGCAATTCGTCATTGCGCGGATAACCAAGGACGAGACTAAATTTGGGTACGTGGTGGCACAACTCGACGGGAAGTACGCCGAAGAAGTCGAGGACATAATTTGTAATCCTCCCGACACTAAGAAATATGAAGCCATCAAAACCGAACTGATAAAACGCTTGTCAGATTCGGACACAACACGCGTCAGAAAATTATTGGAGACGGAGGAGATCGGTGATCGGACGCCCACACAATTTTGGCGTCACCTAAAGGAGTTGGCTGGCTCGGCAGTGAAGGAGGACTTTCTGACCGAGATGTGGAAGAATCGTCTTCCGGTTAAGACGCGGGTGGTTTTAGCGGCGACGTCCGATAAAGACGGGGCGAAGTTGGCCGAAATTGCGGACCGGGTGCACGAGATACCGGGTGAAAGAGGAAAGATCGCTTCCACCTCGCAAACCTCGGAGATGGATCTGCTACGCGAAGAATTGCGGCAAATGAGGGTGCAGTTAAATGCAGTTGTAAATGGTCAAAGGAGACCGCGAGGGCGATCGCAGTCCAAGGACCGGCGGGGGAAGAGATCTCCTAGCAAAAATCGCCAACAGCAGGACAACAAGCCGCGGGAATTATGTTGGTATCACCACAATTTCTCCGAAAAAGCGACGAAGTGCGTTTCCCCTTGCAAGTGGACCGGACCCAAGCCGGAAAACCAATAGGACCGTCGCACATTAACGCGGCTGAGTTTGACGGTCCCAAAACCGGTCGCATTTTTCTTATAGATCATTATTCCAAGACACAGTTTCTTGTGGATACAGGTGCCGATCTGTGTGTATTTCCCCGATCGCGAGTGCGTGGTCGCTTGTACAAAGACGATTACGTGCTTTACGCGGCGAACGGCATTAATATTGCAACTTACGGCACCATAAATTTAAGACTAAATCTTTCATTGCGTCGAGAGTTCGTGTTGAGTTTTGTTGTGGCCGACGTAGGAGGACCAATCATTGGCGTGGACTTTTTAAGCCATTATAACTTATTGTTGGATTCGCGGAATAAACGTTTAATCGACGCGACGACAAACTTATTCGCGGTTGGACAGTCCGCCGGCAATACCGTCGCGTCTATAAAAACAATTGTGGGTGACTCAGTGTATCATAATCTTCTCGCCGAGTATCCTGATCTTACTAGACCAGCCGTTTTTAGCAGAGAGACGGTAAAGCACAACGTTGAGCATCACATTGTGACGACACCGGGACCACCTGTTTTTAGTAAGCCACGACGTCTTGTTCCGGATCGACTGCAAGCAGCGAAGGCCGAAATCGACTTGATGCTGCGACAAGGGATCATACGACCATCCAAGAGTTCCTGGTCTTCACCGTTACACCTGGTGGTGAAGAAGAAGCCTAAGAAGGGTTTGAAGGAAGAAAGAGCCATCCGACCATGCAGTGATTTTCGGGGAGTCAACGCTCGCACCGTTCCTGATACAGTCGGTGTAGAAAGCATTCGTACAGCGACCAAGTTAAAGTAAAACTTTGTATATCCATGTCAGTAATAAAATTTAACGGAAAGCAATGATTAATCAATATTCTTTGATGTTTGTAGAATAGATTTTGTATAAACAAAATTTTATTCCCTTTAACATTTACAAAGATGTTAACAAAAAGAGATAACCGCGCAGAAATGGACGCGCAAAAAGTATTCGTACAGTTGAATAAAAAATTAATAAACAATGGAAATGAACTAAATATATAATGTTTTAATAATTTGTGGGATTGCCTTTTGATTTTATAATAGCTTCGAGGCTACGTGGTATGGAATTTACTAAATTGGATGTTATAGCAGGCTGTATTTTACTCTACTCTTCTAGCAGAATGGCTTTCAAACTTTCTTTAGATATAATATTATGATTACATATTTTTTTGTCCAATTAATCCCATAGATGCTATATGGGATTAATATGTGGTGATTATAGCGGCGTTTTAAAATATTTTGGTGGGTTATATGAAACCCTCTGCCTAGTATTATATGCAGAATGCTTTGGATCATTGTCATGGGTAAATATAAAATTGTCATTAAGTCCCATTTTATTTGCACTAGCATGGATGTGCTTGCTCAGGATGTCAATATAAACTCTATAATTTATAATACTATCGATGAAATGTTGAGCTTTACTCCAGCTGCACACATATAGCTCCAGACAAATAGAGAACCCGCTGCCGTATTTCATCATGGATCGCAAATTTTCTTTCCTAAACTCTGTATTCTTTTTTCTTCATACTGTGAAGTCTGTTTTGGACCCAAATATTTCGAATTCACTAACGCTAACAAATTCAAAATACTTGGTTCCAAAACAGACTTCACAGTATGGAGAAACAAGAATACAGAGTTTAGGAAAGAAAATTTGCGATCCATGATGAAATACGGCGGCGGGTTCTGTATGTGTCTGGGGTTGTATGAGTGCAGCTGGAGTGGAAGCTCAACATTTCATCGATGGTATTATAAATTATAGAGTTTATATTGACATCCTGAGCAAGCACATCCATGCTAGTGCAAATAAAATGGGACTTAATGACAATTTTATATTTACCCATGACAATGATCCAAAGCATTCTGCATATAATACTAGGCAGAGGGTTTCATATAACCCACCAAAATATTTTAAAACGCCGCCATAATCACCACATATCAATCCCATATAGCATCTATGGGATTAATTGGACAAAAAAATATGTAATCATAATATTATATCTAAAGAAAGTTTGAAAGCCATTCTGCTAGAAGAATAGAGTAAAATGCAGCCTGCTATAACATCCAACTTAGTAAATTCCATACCAAGTAGCCTCGAAGCTATTATAAAATCAAAAGGCAATCCCACAAATTATTAAAACATTATATATTTAGTTTATTTCCATTGTTTATTAATTTTTTATTCAACTGTACGAATACTTTTTGCGCGTCCATTTCTGCGCGTTTATCTCTTTTTGTTAACATCTTTGTAAATGTTAAAGGGAATAAAATTTTGTTTATACAAAATCTATTTTACAAACATCAAAGAATATTGATTAACCATTGTTTTCCGTTAAAATTTATTACTGACATGGATATGCAAAGTTTTACTTTAAATTGGCCGTTGTACGAATACTTTCTACACCGACTGTAGGTATTCGCCCCCGCACATAGAGGATTGCGCGCAAGGTTTGCATGGAAAGAACGTTTTTTCAATTCCGGTTGCATCGGAAGATTGTGAGAAAACGGCTGTTACAACTCCGTTCGGATTATTTGAATCAGTTTTTATGCCGTTTGGGCTGCGAAACGCGGCAAAGACATGCCAACGTTTTGTAGATCAGGTAATTCGCGGGCTAGACTTTGTATACGCTTATATTGATGATTTCATTATTGCGTCAGAAAATGAAACCGAACATAAGGAACATCTTAGAATTGTTTTCGAGCGTTTGAAAGAGTATGGTATTGTAATAAACCCTGCAAAATGCGTTTTCGGTGTTAAAGAAATTAACTTTTTGGGGTATTCCATTAACCGGGACGGTATGAAACCTTCGGCAGAACGCGTCGAGGTAATAGCAAACTTCACGAAGCCCGCGACAATAAAATTGCTTCGAAAATTTTTAGGTATGGTTAATTTTTATCGACGGTTCATACCTGGCGTCGCGAATTTGATGCAGCCCTTGAATGACCTGCTCAAGGGATCTAAAAAGGGTAATATACCCGTACCGTGGTCAGAAGCGGCAGAGAAAGCTTTCGACGATGTGAAAGCGGGGCTTGCTAATTCTACGATGCTTGTGTATCCTGTACCTGGTGCACCAGTTAATATTACTGTGGATGCATCAGATTATGCCATTGGAGCTGTTTTACAGCAGTTCGTGAATAACATGTGGCAGCCTCTCTCTTTTTACACGAAAGCTCTTTCTGCTGCCCAGCGGAAATATAGCGCCTATGACCGCGAATTATTAGCAATTTATATAGCAGTTAAGCGATTTAGACATTCGGTTGAAGGCCGCGATTTTTCGATTTATACGGACCATAAACCGCTGGTGTTCGCGTTTAAGCAAAAGCTTGACAAATGCTCGCCGCGCCAGTTCCGTTATTTAGATTTTATTGGTCAATTTGCAACGGATATTAGGCATATTAAAGGCGTTGAGAACACCGTAGCGGATGTATTGTCGCGAGTTGAGGCTATAACAGCAGCCCCAGATTATAAGGCACTCGAGCAGGTACAAGAGCAAGATTTAGAGCCTAAGGAAATTTTAAAAACTGAGTCGTCTGCACTTCGGCTCAGGAAAGTCTATTTTCCTGCGTTCGAGGTTTCTTTATATTGCGATACGGCTAACGAAACAATTAGACTCTTCGTCCCAAAATCATTACGCCGAGCGTTTTTTGATTCCCTTCACGGGCTTTCTCATCCAGGCATACGGGCATAGCAAAGGCTAATTACCGAGCGTTTTGTTTGGCCTGCAATAAATAAAGATTGCCTGGAATGGGCAAAGCATTGTATTCGTTGCCAGCGAGCGAAGATTACACGACATGTTACAACTCCCGTAGTAGATTTTAAAGATGCTGGCAGGTTCGAACACGTGCATATTGACATTGTGGGACCGTTGCCAATGTCCAAGGGTTGTAGATATTGTTTAACGTGTGTAGATCGTTTCTCTCGCTGGCCAGAGGTTATACCAATCGCGGAAATTGACGCGGAAACCGTTGCAACAGCCTTTCTTAATATCTGCATTGCTCGTTTTGGCGTGCCGTTGAGGATTACAACAGATCAAGGACGCCAATTCGAATCTCATTTATTTAAAGAGCTATCGCAGTTAATTGGCGCGACACATTTAAGGGGGTAGACACGTCACGTGACCTGGCCGATTTGGCAGGTCGGTATTACAGCAGGTTTTTTCTGCACAGAAATGGTAATACCCATAGATACGTGGCTGCCTGGTGACGCGAGAGGGAGCTGTTTGCTATTTCCGTATTCTATTCTGAATAAAGAAAGAAATTCTAAGCTGTTGCGTTGTACTTATAAAAATTTAAACGGAAAGTCGGCTGGTACTGCAAACGTAGAAAATTCATTGTACGTTTTAATTACTTAAAATGTGCTTATGCTACGATATTCTACGTTAGCAGTAAGGAAATATGAGTGAAAACGGAAAATAAATGAGGGGATATCCCCAGAAAATGAAGTTTGTTAGGTTAGACATTTTTTTATTAGCAAAGCAACGAAACAGAACATGAAATACACTTATTACACGTCCTATGCAGAAAGCAGTTATGAACAAACATTATATATAAAATTGTGTTGGATGTTGAATTGGACTAGTGAAAATGCGCAGGCTAGATGCGCGTGATTATTATGTGGTCGGTTCCTCGAAGTGACAGAAAATATAACCTATATGCTATACCCGATTTCCTGAAGATACTGTTACGGCGTAATAATAATGCTTCGGAAGGATGATAAAAAGTTCACAAATGTAGAGCAAAAGAATGAAATAGCTACTAAACATTTGTTGTCATATAGCATATACTTAGGTTATATTTTCTGTCACTTCGAGGAGCCGACCATATAATAATCACGCGCATCCAGCCTGCGCATTTTCACTAGTCCAATTCAACATCCAGCACAATTTTATATATAATGTTTGTTCATAACTGCTTTCTGCATAGGGCGTGTAATAAGTGTATTTCATGTTCTGTTTCGTTGCTTTGCTAATAAAAAAATGTCTAACCTAACAAACTTCATTTTCTGGGGATATCCCCTCATTTATTTTCCGTTTTCACTCATATTTCCTTACTGCTAACGTAGAATATTGTAGCATAAGCACATTTTAAGTAATTAAAATGTACAATGAATTTTCTACGTTTGCAGTACCAGCCGACTTTCCGTTTAAATTTTTATAAGTACAACGCAACAGCTGAGAATTTATTTCCTTATTCAGAATAGAATACGGAAATAGCAAACAGCTCCTTCTCGCGTCACCAGGCAGCCGCGTATCTATGGGTATTACCATTTCTGTGCAGATAAAACCTGCTGTAATCCCGACCTGCCAAATCGGCCAGGTCACGTGACGTGTCTACCCCCTTAAGCGGTCTGTAGACGCTCAATGTTATTGTGCGATATATTGCACAATATTTTTGCTGTGTGCCCCACACGGTCAATAATATCGTGCAATATTGAATATTGTCGTATAATAATATATAAGTCGTCCTTCGCCAACGAATTCACAGAGGGAAGGTCCCCCCTCTCCGAGGGACGGTGTTTCAATTGTGTGTTTCTTAATTATATTAAAACAACAATTACATTCATATTATTTTCTCTTCTTCATACAATAAATATGAGGTAACAGTTGGGAGCGGTGCGAAAATTCATTTACCTATCGTTTATGGTCGGCAATTCCGTATTTTCGAAGACGGCTTCGCAACATCTGGTTGCCAGATTTCCATAAGGCAATTAAGAACGTACCTTCGCCGTCTTGAAGTTAAAAAATTATTGTGGCTGGTCGGCCAGAGTGCCTCGCCAGGGTCCGGTTTATAACTGTACTGCCCCGCGAGTCGGCGGTTAACATCAGTCTTGATTGCCCTTTAGAAATCTGACAAACAGATGTTCTTAAACCGTCCTTTGGAAAATACGTAATTACCGATCGTTAGCGAATGATTTTTTGCTTCGTTCTCAGTCCGCTTGTCCCGACGCACGTGAGAAACATGCCACCAATATAGCAATTAAAAATTATTATCCACCAAATCCACCATCAGTACACCTCGTGGAGAGACACAGGAAGAAAAGGATAGTTCGCTGCCTGCGTGCGGTCCCGCCTGCGTCGTCCTCCTTTCGAATTAAAGACGGATCTCTTATCTCTCGGTTATAAATGCGCGATGGAATATCAAAACCAAAGCACGCGCTGACGTATTAGTTGCGAGAGGAGGTAAGCCATAGGGAGGAGATTATATTATAACCAATCGGTCCTGCATTCCTTTCAAACAGCAGCTTTTCACCTCTGCCCAGTAATATCTCCTCCCTATGGCTATTTCTCTCGTACCTAATACGTCAGCGCGTGCTTCTGTTTTGATATTCCAATGCGTGTTTGTACTCGATAAGTGCTTTCTCTCAAATTTTGTAGGAAGGACGATGCAGACGGGAACACGGGCAGTCGGCCGACTACCCCGTTTCTTCCTGTGTCTCACCCAGGGGGACCAAGCCGTCTGGGATTGGCCGAAGTTCCCGTTTAGTTAGCACCAAGTAGGTAGGAGGCGCTAGGTACATCACACACACATACCTAGGTGTATCAGTGAGCACGACACACAACCTTTCGACGTTGATGAAATGTTACCATGACGACCGTCATCATTTTTAAATGTTTGGCGCGGACACGAGGAAGTGTAACCCACCATAACCCACGTGGATCAGTCAGCACATAAGATAAGTAATTTTTGTAATATAGCGTCTTTGAGATACTGTAAGTTTTTTTGTTAATTGCATGAATTTGAGTTTTAGATTATGTCCGGACCTAAGAAGTGCGAAGTGAAAGGTTGCGAATCGGAAAATAAACTACTGTGGGCATTTCCCGATATCGTTAAAGACCGAGAGAGGTGCTTAAAATGGATTGCTGCTTGCGGCAATCCATTGTTAATGCACCAATCTCTTCGCAATAGGAAGATCTGCGATGCGCACTTCTTAGGCATCTACAAATTACAAAGGAATCTTTGTAAGACTGCTGTTCCAACGCTTCAACTTCCAGGTATGTTTAATATATAGGGTGTACGTTTCTTAAAACGTGCTGAAAATATTGTAAGGGGTGATTCTAGAGGTGAAAATAAGACGAAAATCAAGAATAACGATTTCGCGTTTGGGCCTTCATTTTGCAGTAATAATTAGAGAAGGATGATTCTGGATAACTTAACGTTCTCGTCGTTAATCTTTTCTTTTCCTTTCATAAGTTGTATACGTCTCTCCTGAACTAATAGTCGGAGAACACTGCGCTTTTATAGTTACATTATCGACTAGCAATAGAACAAAAAAGTATTCATACATTTTTCTGTATCTCTTAGGGTTTAACATTTATAAAGTTTATAATATTCAAGATTCATTCCTTATCGACATTTCGGATTTTAAAAGCTTTATAAATGTTAAACCCTAAGAGATACAGAAAAATGTATGAATACTGTTTTGTTCTATTGCTAGTCGACAATGTAACTACAAAAGCCCAGAGTCCTCCGACTACTAGTTTAGGAGACAGAAATTTAAATTTAACCCATTATTACTGCAAAATGGAGGCTCAAACGCGAAATCGTTATTCTTGATTTTCGTCTTATTTTCACCTCTAGAATCATTTGCATGGTTTACATATAATTTACTTTACTAAAAACTATTTTAATATTTTGTAGCACCAATTGATGTAAGCTGCTTGCTACAGCATGCAGTTGACCATCAGGAGGTACCGGAAGTAAGGGAACCGTTGGATGTACATATTGGTAAGGAAATACAAATATATACTTATTATAAAATTTAGAATGCATGTGTTTGTTTTTTTTAAACTTAGAATTTAACTAGTTTATACAATATGAATATTTGTAATTTGTGTTACAGATAATAATGGACCCTGTGGAGGGATTGGCCGCCTGGACGTTCAGCAAGCAGCTGAACGTATGGAGGTCCATACTGGTAAGAAAATACAAACATTCGATACTGTCTCCCTTGTTTCAACTGTTAGAATAACAGATATTTTTCAATAATAATGAATAGTAGCGTAGTAGTACAAATTGAATTTTTCTATCTTTATGCCATTCCGATCAGCAAATTATTAATTTTCGTACAAAGCCTCTGTAATGGCCGATTTCTTCGCCTCTGGATAAAAGTTATCTGGCGGATAGGTACAGTAGAGTATGATTAACTCGCGTTTCCCTAGGTTAGTTACATCGCAAAAATGTCAATATTAAGCTGCTATTTCAAAGTGAAAATTGTATAGATATAAATATCAATTAATAAATGGTCATTCTTTAAACATTCACCAGTTTAATTCTGCAACAGCAGCTTAATATTTTTTCGATGTAACTAGCCTAGGAGAACGCGAGTCAATCACACTCTACTGTATCTATCCGCCAGATAACTTTTATCTAGAGGCGATGAAATCGGCCGTAAAAGTCTCTCTTACCCCATAACTTCGATAAGTCGAAACCTCTATAACTCGAAGATTTTAGTTCTTCCTTTCAGATTCGAGTTAACGAATTAATCATTTGCAATAAATTTTACAGATACTGGATATGCTGTTGCTAGTACCTCTGGACAATCATTGCGGACAAGGAAAGGTACTGTGACGTTTTATATTAGAAACTATTCTTAAGGTTGTTTTATCCAAAATCCAGTTCCTCTAAAAACTCCCTTAAACTTCTGCTATTTGTACTGTATTTTTTTTGCATGCATAAATTGTTTTACTTTTACTATTTAGCATCTGTGCTGAAATTGTTCAGGGCAAATAGGAGGTCTAGCCTTTCTCCAGAAGAGGTGCGGCAGTATAACGTAATTGTCTCCATGATGAAAACAAGGAGACAAATACGTAAACGCCATATAGAATGTAAGGAACGTTTGCAACATACCGAAATGTTGCTAAAACGTGGCTTTGCGGAACGCATTGAAAGTCTGCCATCAACTGTGCGAGACTTTTTTGCATTACAAGTCCGTAACATGGGACGACCTAAGTTCAATAGAAATTACACTTTAGATGACAAAATTTTTGCGCTTTCATTGCTGAAGCAAAGTCCAAAGGTTTATCGATACCTTTCCAATATTTTCCTCTTACCAAGTACAGAGACCTTAAGAAAACTGGTCACTAAAATCATTGTATTTCCCGGTATTAGTAAGTCTGTCTTCAACAGCATCGAAAATATACTCGACAATTTCGAGGATTCGCGGTACAGATATTGCATTTTGTTATTTGACGAAATGAAGCTTAGTCCCCGGCTTCATTATAATGTCAATTCCGATATTGTAGAGGGACTAGTAGATTTCGGGTTTTCGCGTAATAGAGACATTGCAGACCATGTTCAGGTCTTTATGTTAAGAGGGATATTTAGAGATAAACCGTGGAAGCAAACAGTGTCGTACTCCTTTTGTAGGGGCACCGCTTCATGGGAGTCGATAGCGCGTACATTTAAGGCCATAGTACGGGAATGCACTCTTATACGCTTAAGAGTTGTTGCTTCGGTTTGCGATCAAGAGTCAACAAATGTACGCGCGATTAAGCAATTACTTTTCGACACGAAAAGAGATTGCAAGTCGGCTGAAGAGGGGCTCATCATGGTAGATGAACAAAATATAGTACCATTGTTTGATCCGCCATTTATTAAAATGTATTAGAAATAATTTGTTAACGAAGGATCTTCGTTATACTCTGGACGGTGTAGAAATAACAGCAAAATGGTCCCCCTTCGAGGATACTTATTTCATTGATCGGTGTAGACGTGATTTTAGAACTTTAGTCAATATTACGGAACAGCATGTCGTTCCAAGTAGAATTAAGAAGATGCGTGTCAAATATTGTACACAAGTCTTCTCGCGTAAAGTATCATCTCTTATGGAACTTATGAGCACTACTGAGGCGGAAAGTGCTTGTAAATCCAGAAAGATGTCAGCTTCGGGAATAGATACGGCGATATTATTTCTAAATTTAAATTCACTTTTCGACAGTGTCAATAGTAGGGCCATTTTGGATAACGAAAGTAACGCCACAGATATTTGGAATAAGTGTATAAACTTATTCCAAAGTATGCGATTTATCAAACGCAAAGCGGGAGATAAGGAGTATCCTGCGGCATTGCAGAATTGGATACATACCCTGAAAGGGTTCAAAATTCTTAAGTCTTATTTGCTAGATCTTGGGTTTGCAGGATTCAGAACCAGAGATTTTAACCAAGATCCTTTGGAAAATTTTTTCTCGCTGGTACGACAACATGGTGGAAGAAATACAAATCCGACTTGTTCAGTATTTACCGGATACTACAAGTCATTGCTCATAAATTCATTGTTTTCCAACTCAGGAAGACAAAACTGCGAGGCAGATTGTAGTGAAAATTTGTTAAATGTTAAAGAAATTTTCGAATTTTACTCTCGTAATCAAAATTCTCAATTTTCTAATAATGCAGTACCAGTAGTAGCTGTAGAATCAATAGAGTCAATTTTGCAAAATTATGATGCTACTACTGTCAATTTAGATTATTTAGAACCGTTTATTCAAGCTTGTGCTACGTGTTGCCAAGCTTTTTTAACACAAAAAAAATTAATAGTACAATTTATGCGAGAGGTTTATGTTTTAACTAAATACTGTTTCGATAACTTCGCGGAACATTGTAATTTAAAAATTTTAATTCAAACGTGCCTAAGCCTTTCAGTTGATGTCAACCTGAGCGATTGCCCTTTAGGGCATCTCAAAGTGTATTTGACCGACAACTATGTCGATCATGTATTAAAGAAATGTATTTCTTCCACCAATAGGCTACTAAATTGTTCCGAAGAACCTATGATTCCAATGTCTGGTTTGTCATTATGTGCTTTGACGTGTGGCAGATCACATGGGAAGCAAAGGTTCTAATTGTGTTTTTGTATATTCGAATCTACTTTTAAGTCTTTTTGCATGTATGCGATTGCAGTATGAGTGTGTAATGCGTTTTTTATTATGTATATATGTTTGGCTGTCGGACTGTTGCATGTGTGTTTAATTTTTTATATTGCATGTGCGTTTCATTTTTTATATTGCATGAGTGTTTGACTTTTTATATTGCATGAGTGTTTGACTTTTTATATTGCATGAGTGTTTGGCTTTTTATATTGCATGTAGGAGTGGAAATGAGTGTTTTGTATGCGCATGGGGTTAGCGGTTTTAGTCGGTATAAATCCGACACTGCCTAGTAGTGCGGATCCTACTAGGCGTCTTTTGAAGATTCCCGCTGTTTTCCCTCGTAAAAACAACCTAAAGAAAAAAAAATTTTGTAAACAATTTAATTATTTTGCAGATTCTATTGATGTCAACGAATTGAAGCAATTTGGGAAATAAAGTAAAATATTTTAGGAGTTGTATCAATTTTGTAATATTATTGTTGAATTTAATATGATCATTGTTATTGTAATAATTGTAATGACTAATATTATTTAAAATTAATAAAGAATTTTTATATCATTTAACATATATTTATGTATCTAATTATACTTTTACTTTTAATTATATTTATATTTTCAGAAGGTAAATCGGAGGAAGTACGGACGTGACTCAAAGGACCCCTGTCATTTCTAAAATAAAATTTAAAAGATTAAATTTTGGAATGACCAGAAATCCTTCAAATGGCGTCCTCACTTTCCCTGGTTTACCTTTTCTAAGGCCGTCTGACCATGGATCGTCGCGTCAGTGACGCGTATGCAGCAGATAGAAGGATATACAAAGAAATTGAATATATTTTCTTTTCCTAAGAAAAGAAGAAACATTCAGTTTCAATGTTTATCCTTCTATCTGCTGCATACGTGTCGCTGGCGCGACGATCCGTGGACAGGTTTTAAAGTAAGCGGTGCATTACACGTATACACATACACATACGACCCGATTCACACATTCACAGTTTAGTACGCACCTAGTAGTCAGGAGGCGCTACAAACTCTGCTTCAACTTTCGTAAGAGGGAAGCTTGGCCCCCCTGGTCTCACCGCGAGACGTACTGATATTTCTTCAGTGATTTCGTTTCCAACACCATTTTCGGGAAAATTTTTTCGATCTAACATAAGAACATCTCATTTTGTTCGTGGAGGAAAATGCCACATCTGATTCCAAAACGTTAATCAGGCTGACCGACCAAAGCTTCTCGCCAGAGTCACGGTTTATGACCATATTGTCCCGCGAGTCGGCGCGGCGGTTAATAGCAGTACCTACGTCCGGGTCCGAAACCCATCGTACTACCCACCGACAGAGCATTATACGGATTAACTCATTGTGTGACTGAAGAATGCCTAAAATTATTAAAGACGCCACTACGTTCTGGACTGCCCTTTAGAAATGCTGGCAAACAGATGTTGTTAAAACGTTCTTGGGAAATATGAAATTATCAGTCGAAAACAAAGAATGAACTCTCGCTTGCGTCCGATCCCGCTTTTGTCCCAACGCGCAGTGGGCGTCAATCCCAAGAATAGAGAACAAATTCAATATGCCAGTTTTTCTAATCAAAATGTCGAATCTTATGAACATACTTTATAAAACACTAGTACTGGATCTGAATAAAAAGATAAAATGTTTAAAACATCTTCGTTTGTATTGCAATGAGAATATTTTGCGCGTACAATATTTCTGCACTTTCCATAGTAATATAGGTATATTTATCAAATTGTTCTAGTTTTATTGGAATTATTGACATCATTTTTTTAAATAACGTCAATCCCCCGTATGAGTTGTATATTAATACTTTCTTTTATGAACTTCCTTAATTATATTCCGCAGTTTCAGTGCAAAAAATGTGATGTTGAATTTCCCCCTATTTCTTGAGATTCAACCTCGCTGTGCGACATAGAATACAGGTAATTACTCCATTATTGGTAAATATTGCCAAATCTTGTTTTCGGAGTTGCAAAGCCAAATAGATGTTGATTATATAACAAAAAAGAAATTTGCTCGGAAGTTCCCGGAGGGTAACTAAAAAGCCGATAATTGCTGATATTTCTTCAATGGGTTTCTTATGGAAAAGTACTGTATGTAACTAATTGTTTGCTATTGCTTACCAAAAACAATACTACTCATTTCGGTTCTCAAAAAATTGATATCATCACGATTTAAAAGACTCGATTCAAAATTTTCCACCAGACAAAACATACAAACTTTGACACGTGTTTACACACAGATCAGACGTAGTCGCCACGATATTTTTCCCTTTTTATAGGATCTCATATTATTAGTTTACAATATATAAAAAAAAATCATAATCCCATAACTTTCGAATTCTGCCTTGTTTCCTTATTTTTGGGATTCTGTCCCACTGTGGCGTAGAATCGCAGCGCCGCCGCGGCTATGACTCAGTTTGGAGAAGTCACGCGATTTGCCGCCGTGGCTAGCCGCGCGGCTAGTAGATTCCGCCATCATGGCGGAAAACAGACACTCATCGCATTGTGTTGCGTCTTGAGTAGCCTAGGTTGCTGCTGTAGCAGGCGGGCAGCCGCTGCCGCTCGAAAACGCGGCTAGGAAAACGGTTACATGCTTCTCCATAAGAGCGGTGCTTAGGATTTGGCCGCCGCCGCAGGATCGCGGCTAGGAAACTCCACCTTTACAGAGAAGACAATACCTACTCCCTTAAGGGGGAAACAGACTGTTATCACCTCATGAGAGCTCACGTGCTATCACGTTGACAAATTTGCGCGTGAAAATATTGTGATGTTACGTGATATGTAAGTATGAGCTGACTTGAGTGTGGTTCTGATACATTAAAATACCGTAAAAGGACAAGTAAGTAAAACGATACTGCACACTTTTTGCCCGTGACGTGAGTTTATGTGACATCACGAGAACTCACATGAGGTGATAACAGTCTCTTTCCGTCTTTAACCCTTTCAGTACGGCGTACATTTCCGCGAAAGTGCTTTTAACTATTTTTTTTTTTTAAACTATCGGAGATGCCGACTGAAGTCGGCGCTAGGAACGACGGCTCGTTCCGTGACGCCGGATATATCCGGCACTCGTACACACAGGTCATCAGATGAATGCCGGATATATCCGGCGGTCGTACCGAAAGGGTTAATCATGCTTATGCCGCAATGGCATGACATACTCCTGGGTTGGGTTCCTTCTAATACTCCACATTTTACACATTATTTGTGATACCAGCCAATGACACAATCGTGTCTCGTTCGAAACAATACAAACTTTTACAAATGACGATGGACAGGGTTTTTCATATAGATTATGATCGGCTATTTTGCGTTTGTGGCCTATTATATTACATACCTCTTCTGTGCGTGTTTGGATTATATTTAAAATTCGAATAATCGTTCTGTCCTTCAGCATGAAACAATTATTTTTCATATCGTCGCAATTTATATAAAATCCCTGAGTTTGCAATATTTTATACTGGTTCACTGTTGTGTTTGTAAAAATGTGGATAAGTGGTTCATTGCGATGGAAACCTTTCAAACAAAATTTTTCCAAAACTGGGGATGTTTTGGAAACAGATCCCCGCTGTATTTCGCCATAACGCCTTGCCAATTGCTGCAATGGTTTCTCCGATTTTCTTACTAATTTTTTTAAACTTCCCAAAAAGTTTTCATATGGAAACGCACTAAAATTATCTAATACTCCAAATTTTCTTACATCATTGCAGAGATGAAGTAAATTATGCACATTATGAGAAATGTATTGTTCCCCATACACTTCATCGAAATGTTGCACGAAGTACTTCAGCAAATTCTCTGCATACTTAATATTTTCTTCAGTCTTAATTAGTGTAGGGCTGACTAATATAGTTACAGCCACGTGTAAAGTTAAAAAATGCTCGTAAACATTTTTTCGAAGTACACGCCGTAGTACAATGGGACCCGTATAAGGCAAAAATTGGCGAAATTCGGTAGCTTTCCAATATGACACTTCTATGAAACTTCTTGGTTTACGCGAAAATTCTCGCGGTATAGAATTTCCCACAAAGATTAACTCATCCGAAATGGAGTTTGTGGCTTGTCCACCAATTCTTACGGACAACGGTCCCTTCATCCACAACAATACAATTTTTTTCACAACCCTCAAACAAATCAAATGCATGTAGTCTAGCGGCACGTTTGGAAATAGTCCAATATTTGGCACTTTTAATAAAGAAGTTGTACCTCTATGGTACTCTTCGTCATTATGCCGTACAAAATCTTCGTCTGTTCGAAGTTTAGCAGGGACTTCGGTATACGGAAAACAAGTCGTGTTATTAATCGATTTGCCATGAATTATACACTTCGAACAACTCAAGAACCCTGTATGGCCTTTTGTGTATAATGCGAATGATTTGGCTGGAGCATCGCAGATAATTTTCGAAAAACTTATAGTAAATTTACTATTATTATACATAAACCCATTATTTATGTAATAGGTTACCTCATCGATGAATTTTCCCAGAAACTCATTTGCTGATTATGGTTTCTTGTACCCATAGTATATACCAATTATCTGTATCCGTTTGAAAATATTATCCGCTACTAAAATAGGCCAAAAGCTATTGGAGGAGGCCCTTGATAAAGGCAAACCATCAATATTTAAGGACAGATTTATATGTTCTTTGGTAACATTCGCCTGAACGTACATTTCAGCATATGAATTAAGAATGTGCCCTACACCAAAATGTAGATAATCTCCTCCTTGTATTTTAGTACAATTCATTTTACGGGGAGTGTTTAGTAATGTCCTGGCATCCTTTGGAAGTAGGCATTCAGGCATGTATGATAGAAATATCCTCAAAAGTTCATTTATGGCTTTGTGAGTAATATTATTTTCCAGTGCCCAGTTTGACAAATCCGTTTTTAGTGATTTGCTGTCTGGTTCATTATAATCGACAACATTGTCTGACTCATCACTGAATGAGTCCTCATCAAATGCACAATGATAATAATCATTATCTTCATCAACTAATTGATGAAGTTCTTCATCACTTTCATTGCTATCGGAGTTAGTGAAATTGTCATTATCAGTACATGATACTTCATCGCAGGACTCGTAAACTTCCTGCAAACTATTGAGTTCATTGTCCGATTCACTATCACATTCTACGGAATGTGACTATGCTGGATGCTGATTGATTGTTAGTATCGATTCTTCATCAATGCGTTGTCCGATTTCGTTCTCAGGTGATTGCCTTGAGTGATTACTTCTGTTCTCAACATCCATTAAATAGTGTTGGACAATTCTTCTTTTATGTCGAATAGAACATAAACTGAAATTTTTCCTGATATGTTTTTTGCCCGCCATAATAACCTGAACATATTTCACACACGAATGAAAGTTAATTATAACAATTTATTACAAAATATATACTCCAGACCATTATCTTAAGAAGATCTACCAGTGGTACTTACCAGATGTTTACACGCAAATTAGTGTGATTCCCTACGCAGTGATGCCAGAATCTTTTTTACTTTTTCACTAAAAAATAATTGACAATTTATTACAAAAATTACACAGCAAACTAATATTGAATATGTATGACAGCGTTGTCTTTGTCTGTACGTATTGTGATGTTATGCTCTTACTTATCGATGATGAAAATTATTTCGAGAAGATATTCAAAGTGTATTCGAAGAACAAATACTTAACACGCGAACAAAATAAAAAAAGCCAGCTAAAATATAAAAAAAAACACGATTACTATAATATAATATAAGAATGTAAAAATAGGAATATATTTTAAAACATACAAAACTAACACGATAACTATATAATATAAGAATGTAAAAAAGAGGAATATATTTTAAAACATACAAAACTAACATGTTGGATATTTCGCGTCTGCCATGAGTATGCGAAGGACAAAATTGAATCAACACTCTAACAGCAGATACTGCGTTGCGGTTTATTGTTTATTAAACTTGAGAAGTTCCTTTTGCTCATTAGGCCGAGTGGGCACCGATATTCTTTCTCTTGGCTCTCGTTGGAGTCATTCGTTCTTTGCAACTCGAGTGTAAAAGACATATTCCAACACCTCTCTTAATAAAAGTTTTTAATAGTACTTATAAAAGGATTGGCTTTATTAAATTCACCTACCCAACAACCAACATAACACGATAACTATATAATATAAGAATGTAAAAAAAAAGGAATATATTCTAAAACACACAAAATAACGCGAACTATAAAAAGGCGGTGAAAACGTGAGATATTTGTTCTTCGAGGGATTACTTCGAACTAACGATGGATCGCATGCAGCATGCTGTGTTTTCCGTAGGGCGGAAAACACGGCCGGAGCGGAAGGAATAAGGGTATATGTGTGTGTAGGGACGCGGCGACACGAATGTGTGCAGAAGCGTATTAAGGGGATGTTTCTGTTTAGAGGCCGCAAAAATAGGCAATGTTTAGGAAATAATTAAAGAAAAACTACCACAGACAATTTAATGCAACTTTTAACATAGAACATGTTATTGTAACGGAAGTGACGTAGCGTCGACGATTCCGAGAAATGGCGCTCGAGAGAGAGAACCGACGAGCGAGCGAGAGGGGACGAAAGAGGGGATACGACGTTACCGAGATTTCAATGCCATTATATCATTATACTTTCAATTCATATGAAACCATTGAAATATAAATATTAATAATATCTTTTTCCCTGCAGCTCTTGTACTTGCGAGATATAACGTTTGTAACGTACCGCTACGAATCACCGTAAATTTTTCCTTTAATTGTTACTTTCGTTCATTTATATTAAAGTTATATTAAAAATATACGAAACAGGTGCGAACGAAGTACCATGTGGCGGGAAACAGAGAACTAAACGACGCGCAACGCATGCGCAAAAATCGCCCATTCAAACAGTAAACTCAGCGCCGCGAATGAATCGAGTGCGCGTGCGCAGACCGCACGTTCAACCGGACGCCGAATAAAGGTAGATTCACACTAGCCGTCTGAACGGCGGCAGGCTACCGTCCAGCAAACGACCGTCAGCTGGTTGGTTCATTCCCACTATCCGTCTAGCCGGCGCGTACGGCAGCGCACAGTGGGCTGGCCGGCTTGAACGACTTGGTCACATTTCTGTATATCTTTTGAGCTATAAAAGCTATCGGAATGAATGTTGCGCCAAAAATAGGATAAAATTATCCCTTTCCAATGATATATAATCTAATGGTTTTTACATTTATTTAAATTTTCTTTTTTCATTTTTTTAAGTTAATTACGATTAATAAAATTGGAAAACTCTTTATACAGTCCTTTATTTAATGCTCTTTTAAGTGGATTAAATCGCATGTCGGGGAAACGTTTCGTTTCCAAGTTATAAGGAAAAGTAAAATAGTAGAGGGAAGTAGTAAAAAATTGTTATTTTTAATTTACAAGCAATCTTTTGCGATAAATTATAATCCTTTATTAGTAATTAATCTAAATAATATATCAAAAAGTAATGCTGAATACATTAAAGTTCCACAGAGTTCCACATTCTAACTAAAAAATTTGGATATTTTCAGTACATCCTCCTCTACACAATTATATGAAAACATATCCTATTTCGTCCTACTGAATGTAAGAATTGATCACATGGAAAATGTACCAGCCAAAACGTTTTCTATTTCGATGCCACAATTGCGGTACCGCATAATTGGTTATAAATTTATTTTTTTTCATTTATTATTATAAATAAAATCAATAAATATTTCAATTTTGTTAAGTTACATTTGTGCTACTGTCGATTCCATGCAGTGTTACAACCAATCCGGGATCAGGGACGGTTGTAACACTTTCTCCGCTTGCCATTTTTTATTAATAACCTCGATACTACTTGACATACAGCGCGACTGTTGTGTCTCCATTATGTTAGATAAGTAAGTAACATTTTCGTATAAGAACTTTTGTTCTAACTGTGATAGTTCTTGCGTAATCGTATTTCAAAGTCAAAGTGTTACTACCGCCCCCGGTCTACCCTACCTATTGAGAGAGAATACAATTTTAGCATTATCATTTATTCTTCATAATATATATATATATATATATATATATATATATATATATATATATTGTGGGAATATCTGGGTTTGGATCCTTGCGGCATCGAGTCGGGCACCGAGGCAGAGACGCCTCGGTCCCTCCGCGATATGCGTCGCCGTCTAGATGACGGCATTTGTTTTGGGAAAAGACGCCCGATCCTTAGAGCGCGTGACTCGCGGTGGCGTGATCGAGAGTCAGTCTGGCGACGAAGCGTGGTCGAGCAACGTCTTCAAAATACAAGGACTTAAACAGATACTGTGGGTTTTGCATTCGGCTTTGCCGTTTCCCAACTCCTATCTCCCACAGTATTCATCAGAAGTGGGATTGAATTTTCGCGACCGGCTCGTCTCGATTGCTGTTCGTGTTCCGAAGTTGCTATAATTCATAGTGGACGGACGTCGTCGTGACTCGTGGATAGTGGCGTTAGAAGTTGTTCCGCCCTGTGTTAACAATTGTTAATTGGTGATCTCATTTCGAGGAGCTGTGTGCATACCGAAACCGAGAACAAGTCGTCCAAGACAGTTGTTATTTTGTGATCTCGTTTCGAAGAGCTGTGTGCATACCGAAACCGAGAACAATTTGTCCAAACCACCTCGCGGAGCTTTGTGCATACCGAGACATTGAGTGGTAATTGTGGGACTTAGTGCATTTGAAGATAGCTGTGCGCATTTGTGTTGTCGCGTGTGCTCGTCTGCCTGTGGCCAAGTGCCGGACATTGACTTTGGTTTAGCGTTCCTATACCTCTTTGTGTAACCTCGTCACAATGGATAAACTTTCGAAGTGCACCGTGGCCCAGTTGAAGGAGTTTCTAAAAAAATTGGACCTCCAGACGACCGGCACGAAGGCCGAGCTGCTCACACGACTGGAGGCCACGGACGTTAATTCGTGGTTTGTACACCACGAAGAGGGTGCTACGGGACTAGACACGCATCAAGATGGTACATCTGACCCGACGTGGGAGAGTGGTGTGGATACGCGTTTCGAACATGGCGAGCATCGCCCGGAAGAAAGGACCAGGCATGTGGAAACGCGTGAAACCATTCCTGAACACGTCCGAAGAGAGCTCGATCTCCTCCGACGAGAGAGAGACGTATTGCAGAGGGAGCTGACTCAAACAAGGGGTGAGCAAAATAATCCGGCGCCCCAGCGGCCGACCCCTCGAATTCGGGAAATCAGTGAAATGCTGCCGGCCTTTACCGGTGAAGCTGACACTTTTGAAAACTGGAAAGAGCAGTTACTGTTCCTTCGTACTACGTTTGAGTTAGACGAAAACTCAGTGAAAATATTGGTGAGCATGAAGCTGAAGGACACGGCTTATGCCTGGTTCCACTCTGGGCCGGCATACATGCGGATGACCGTAGACGATCTTTTAACGAAGATGAACCGCATGTTCAATCAGCGACCAAACGAAATGGTACTGCGGAAAAAATTTGAGGCGAGAGTGTGGAAACCTAGCGAGACCTTCGCACAGTATCTACATGACAAGGTGATACTGGGGAATCGAGTTCCAGTCCCGGAAGCTGAGCTGGTCCACTACGCGATCGACGGAGTTCCGGATTCGCGTCTACGTGACCAGGCGCGAATGCATAGGTTCAGGACGCAGGAGGACTTGTTGGAAGCGTTCGAGATGATGACGTTGGACGAGGATACGAAGGAGCCTACACGTCGGAAGGATGACAAGGTGGACCTTCCGAGGCGTTCGAAGGGGGAAGCGACGGCGCCACGGCGGGGCCCGCCGCGGTGCTTCAATTGTGGCGAAACGGGCCACGTATCGACGGCGTGCCAGCGGCCGCAGGTTCGCGACAGGGGGACGTGCTACCGGTGTGGCAGCAAGGACCATAGAGTTGCGACTTGTCCAAAGGAGCAAGCAAAGGAGCAACCGCCGACCCCCGCAGCGACTACGAACGTCGTCCAGTCCATCGCTGGTGGTTAGCCGTACACAACGACCCTGAGTTACGCCGTTAAGGACAGCAGTGGTAACCCTTGCACTTTTAACGTGGTCGCAATGATCGATTCGGGCTCTCCCATTAGTTTGATTAAGGATGATTTTGTTCCGTATCACGTGCGCCAACCTGTCCCGTCGAGTATGACTCCGTATCATGGCATAAATGGATCGAGGTTAGATGTATTAAGCTTGTTCGAGAATGATTGTAGCGTTAATGAAATACCGTTGAGTCTGAGGTTTCATGTTGTGCCGACTGAGACAATGGTGTTTGCCGCGATATTAGGTAGAGACTTTATGTCTTATCCCGGTATTAACGTTTCGTTAAGCGGGAAAGTCACCATTTCGCAAGGGAAGGGTGGTGAGAAGGAACAGGTCGGTGGTGTCAATGAAATCTTACACATTGCTTGCGATATCGTTGGCGAAAGAGTGTCCCAGGATTTGAATATAGACCCGCAAATTGACCACGATGTAAGTGAAGATCTTAAAAATATTTTTGAAACCACTTATATTAACCACGCGGTTGCTGATCTACACCCGAGCGAAATTGAAATGATAATTGTTTTGAAACACAACCAACCCATTAGCTTCCGTCCGCGACGACTGTCTTATTCTAATAAGGAGAGGTTGAGTGTCATTTTGGACAAACTGTTGAAGGATGGTATCATCCGGCCTAGTAATTCCCCGTACGCTAGCCCCATTGTTCTCGTACTGAAGAAGAACGGAGAAGTGCGGTTATGCATAGATTACCGAAAGGTTAATGAGATTACAATTAGAGACAACTTCCCGACACCCCTGATCGATGACCATTTGGATCGGTTGCGCGATAAGTGTTACTTTAGTTGCCTCGACTTGACAAATGGATTTTATCACGTGTAAATGGCCGAATCGTCCATAAAGTTTACATCTTTTGTTACCCCTCTTGGACAGTTCGAGTATCTGCGTATGCCATTCGGATTGACTAACGCGCCGCGGGTTTTCCAGCGATTTGTAAATAATATATTCGCCGAACTAATCCAGGAGGATAAAATTCTGTTATACCTGGATGACATCCTGGTGGCCACACGGGATATTCGCGAACATCTAGAAATTTTGCGGAAAGTATTTAGTCTTGCGGCACGGAATAAGTTGTCGTTTCGCTTGGACAAATGTTCGTTTTTGTATAAAGAAATTACTTACTTGGGCTATGTAGTCAACCAAGAAGGCATCCGGCCCAGTCGGGAAAACACCGACGCTGTTTTGAATTACCCAATTCCTCGTAACGCGAGGGATGTGCATCGCTTTGTCGGATTGGCAAGTTACTTCCGGAAATTCATTAAGGACTTCTCCCGTATTGCGAAACCGTTGTATGACCTTATCAGGAAAAACGTTGAATTTCGGTTTGGAAGTGACGAACTAAGTGCTTTCGAGGCATTGAAACATTGTCTCGCGTTGCGGCCGATTTTGGCCTTGTACTCACCCAGATTAGAGACTGAATTACATTGTGACGCGAGTTCGAGTGGCTTTGGAGCCATCTTGTTGCAGAAACAGCCAGATAAAGTCCTTAAACCCGTGTTTTTTTTTCAGCAAACGAACTAGTGCCGCCGAGGCAAGGTATCACAGTTTCGAATTGGAATGTCTGGCAGCTGTTTATGCGATACAAAGGTTTCACGTATATCTGGCCGGAATTCCATTTAAAATCCTTACCGATTGCGATAGCTTTAGGCTCACGCTGAATAAACAAAATGTCAATCCGCGGATATCACGGTGGGCACTTTTCTTGCAGTCCTACGATTACCAAATTGAGCATCGCCCCGGTACAAAAATGTCGCATGTTGATGCACTCAGTCGGTGTTATATGATACTGGTGTTAGAGGGTAATCCGTTCGAGCGAGCCCTGTGTTTGAAACAGGATAAGGATGAGGTCATTCGAAAGATACGCGGAGAGTTGGAGACTCGGGAGGATAAACATTTTGAGTTGCGCGACGGTTTGGTCTATCGGAAATGGAGAGATAAATTACTCTTTTATGTCCCCGAATGTTTAGAGTCCAACGTTATTCGAACGTGTCATGACGATCTTGGCCACGTTGGCTCTCGTAAGGCTGTCGACAACATAATGCAGGTTTATTGGTTCCCGAGATTGCATGAGAAGGTGAAAAAATATATCGCCAACTGTCTCAAGTGTATTGAGTTTTCACCGGTTAGCGGTAGACGCGAAGGATATTTACACTGCTTACCGAAGGGGGATTTACCGTTCCAGACACTTCACGTCGATCATCTGGGTCCACTCGAGAAGGCTGACCGGGGATACAAACATATCTTGGCTATTGTCGACAGCTTTACAAAGTTCGTGCGATTGTACCCTTGTAAATCTACAACCACGGAAGAGACTTTGAAACATCTGACCGACTATTTCCGAGCGTATAGCAGACCCAAACGCTTGGTGAGCGACCGAGGGACTTGTTTTACGTCCATTAAATTTACCTCATATCTTGAAGAACTGTCTGTTATGCATGTGCTGATTGCGGTCGGCACACCGCGTGCGAATGGGCAGGTTGAGCGATATAATCGGATTATTTTACCGATGCTATCGAAATTAGCGGAGGAGCCAAATAAGTGGGACCGCGTTCTGGGCTCAATCGAATACGCGGTCAACAACAC
Organism: Andrena hattorfiana; assembly: GCA_944738655.2. Taxonomy (NCBI): domain Eukaryota; kingdom Metazoa; phylum Arthropoda; class Insecta; order Hymenoptera; family Andrenidae; genus Andrena; species Andrena hattorfiana. The sequence goes on from OX122889.2 coordinate 47,925,243, forward strand.
AGTTTGTCGTTCGATAGGCGACACGCCCTGTAAACTGTTGTTCGGAATTAACCAACTGGGAGAGTCGAGCGATCGAATCCGCGACGTGTTGCAGAGTTTGTTAGAAAGCGATCGCGACCTCTGCGCAGCCAGAGAACAGGCGTCGGAAGCGATTGTTAAAGTCCAGGAGGAAAACATGCGTAATTTTAATAGTAAGCGGAAAATAGCACAAGTGTATAAAGAGGGGGACTACGTGATGATCCGCAACATTGATACCACGGCTGGAGTAAATAAGAAACTTATTCCGAAGTTCAAAGGGCCGTATGTGGTCAAGAAGGTGTTAGATTTTGACAGGTATGTGGTTGCCGATGTTGAAGGGTTTCAGCTGACACAAATCCCCTACACTGGCACGACAAGCGTGGACCACATGCGGCCTTGGGACGAAAGGTCCTAAGTACGTTTGTATATAGGGTATTGTGTAAGAGTTGATGTAAAATTTATAACTAATTGTAACAAGAATTTGTGTGTGTTTTATCTGTGTGTGTCGTGTGTAATCTTGTTATAGTTCTTAGTATTTAAGTGCATGGTCGGGACGACCATATTGTCAGGATGGCCGAACTGTGGGAATATCTGGGTTTGGATCCTTGCGGCATCGAGTCGGGCACCGAGGCAGAGACGCCTCGGTCCCTCCGCGATATGCGTCGCCGTCTAGATGACGGCATTTGTTTTGGGAAAAGACGCCCGATCCTTAGAGCGCGTGACTCGCGGTGGCGTGATCGAGAGTCAGTCTGGCGACGAAGCGTGGTCGAGCAACGTCTTCAAAATACAAGGACTTAAACAGATACTGTGGGTTTTGCATTCGGCTTTGCCGTTTCCCAACTCCTATCTCCCACAATATATATATATATACAATAAAAGTACTATTTTACTTTTCCGTATAACATGGAAACGAAAAGTTTCCCCAACATGCGATTTAAACCACTTGAAAGGGCATTAAATAAAATACCAAATAAACAGTTTTCAAATTTCATTGACCATAATTAAGTTAAAAGAAATGGAAAGAAGAAAACTTAAATAATCGTAAAAAACAGGGATAATTTTATCCTATTTTTTGGCACTAAATGTCACCAAATCGTTCAAGCCGGCCGACTGTGGCGGCGGGCGGCAGGAGGTAGCTGACGATCGGCGGGCGGCGGGTGACGATCGACGGGTAGCGGGCGGCAGGTACCGTCCGTAAAAGACTGACCTGGCCCCCTCCACTAGTGTTTGATTTTTACTGTGCCCAGAGGTCTGTCCGGCAGAAATGATTCAGTTTTCGTTCGACACGCACTACGGATAGTATCGAAAAATCAGATTCCAAAATGTTTGGAAATTTTTCCTTAGTGGAGTTAGCAGCTATTGCCATTTCGTTGGAGGAGGAGGAGGAGGACAACGCTCATCAAAACAATGTGCCAAGAGAATGGGTGCACAAGAGTTTATTGAAACGGAAAACGGAAGGAGAATTTTTCACTCTGTACAAGGAATTAATGGATGACGACTCAAAGTTTCACCAATACTTCCAAATGTCAATCTCCCAGTTCAATGAATTATTGGCGAAATTAGGACCATCAATAGCCAAGCAGGATACGAGGTTTAGGTTGGCAATAACGCCAATTCAGAAGTTGGCAGTATGTTTAAGGTAAATACATTTACATTACATATTACAATTTTACTGTAGTCCAAGTATAAACAATATTTTATCTATTCGCGTATGCGTTTCACATATATCTCGTTTCCCAACTTAACGAAATTAAAAATAAACTGAAATTAAGCAATGAAATTGTCGAAGGAGTAACACTAAATGAACAGATTCACGACGGCATGACCGGTGGGTCAGTGCAAGCGGAATTTTTAAAGTCGCAAAACAAACTAACCGAAGGCAAAGAAGGAATTTCTTAGTTTTATTATATTAAGTGAAAGTACACTGTATGGTTCCTTAATATCAGGATTACGATTATTTGAACGGAACTTTTTTTTATCACTTTTTGTGAAATACATATAAGGAAAAATAATTTAAAAAAGGCGGTCACTGTGTATTTCATATATTTTACAATTTTATATACATATATTTTGGGGTAAACTTGTCGAATTGCATGTTCTTCAGGTATTTCAATGACTTTGAAATATGTTTTCAAGATCAACATTCTCAACAACTTTTCCCTATTCATGTAACCATCACTCGGTTTTAGTTTTCGAGATATTCGCAAAAACTACTTAATTGGTCACTGGGCCGTTCAGTTTTTGCCAGCATCTCGAAAACTGAAGCCGAGCGTCTGTTACATGTATAGGAAAAAATTGTTCAGAATGTTGATCTTGAAAAAATATTTCAAAGACATTGGAATCTCTGAGGAAGATTCAATTCGACAAGTTTACCCGACTTTTATAATCCTTATTACAAAATATGTACATTAAAAATATAGCGCTAAGGAAAACGTTTTATAAAATAGTTATGAACTAAGACTAAAGTAAAACTAAATTAAAATAAACTAAAATTACAAAAAACTAAACTAAATCCATAAAATTAAAATCCAGAAAATTGGATCGGGCGAGAGGGACGGGGAGTCGTCCGAAATGGATTGGACGAATTCGCGTTCATAATGTGTTCAAACTCCATTTCGGATATCACGTTGTAAATTTTGTCCTTTGCAATATGTTGTTTCATTTTGGTAAATGTCATAATTGTGTCTCCGATGCTATCTAAAAAATTGCGAATGGGGTGTCGTTTTTCGGGGTTTCTGTTACCTATTTCATTTAAACGTGATTGTTCTTGCTGTTTCTCGTGGGTATCAATCATGAATCGCATGCATTGCGCGGAGGGTGACTAGTAGTCCCTGGATTTTTTGCTTTTTTGTGGGAGGGGGTTTGTGGTAGCTGTCTTCGGTTTCTTCGACCTCGTCAGTGGTTTCATCTGTTGGCGAGGTTGTGGGGGGGGGGGGGGGCGACAGTCGCCGAACTGTGCTCCCTTGCGTCGGCTGTGGACGGCTCTATAAAATCCAGGGGGATGCTCGAGAGCGTGTCCCGCTCTTGGAAGTACGGCAGCAGAAATGCCATCTGCTGCTCGTACTTCCACGGTTTTTGTTTTGAGGCCGCTTGGCCCGATTTGGTCTTCCTATTCTTCACGGCTCTCCTATATTGGTCCCGTAAAGAAGACCACCGATCTTTACATTCACTAGCTGAAAATAATTATAAATTAGTAATTTATATATTTTTAAAAAATTGTAATTTCTTTTAGATTTTTCGCCACCGGAGACTCAATGTTAACCATAGCTTTTAACTATAGGTTGGGTCACTCCACGGTCTGGAATATAATAAGAGACGTGTGCGACGCCATTGTTGAGAGAATGATGGGGGAACAAATGCCATTTCCAGAAAAAGAAGGTTGGGAGAAGATAGCGAAGGACTTCTGGGATGTTTGGAACTTTCCAAATTGCGTGGGAGCCCTGGACGGCAAACACGTGCAAATTGAGGCACCAGCAAAGAGCGGCTCATTGTATTTTAATTATAAGAAAACGTTTTCGATAGTTTTGCCAGCATTAGTAGATGCGAATTACAAATTCATCGCCGTCGACGTCGGGAGTTATGGGAAAAATAGAGATGGCGGCATTTTTAGTCATTCGCACCTGGGATTTGAGAATGGGACAACGAATCTCCCGGAACCGAAATGTCTCCCAGGTACGAATGATAAAATGCCATTTATAATGGTTGGGGATGTGGCTTTCCCGCTAAAAAAATATTTGTTGCGCCCATATCCTGGGTCACAAGTAGAAAAGGTGGAAACCAAAGCTACATTCAACTACAGATTGTCCAGAGCGCGAAGGGTTGTGGAGAATGCGTTTGGCATCCTTGTCCAAAGATTTAGAGTATACCGCAGGGTCTTGAAATCCCAACCCAAATATGCAGACAAAATTATATTGTCAACATGCATATTGCATAATTTTTTAAGCAAAGACAACATTTTGTCAAATTTAAATTCAGAGTGTGACGGGCAGCGCAATAGTCTGTTGAACGATATTCGAAGACAGGGAGGCTGCGGAGGAGTCACAGCTCTAGGAACACGCGAAACATTTAAAAAGTTTTTCACGTCCGACGCGGGAGCCCTGCCGTGGAGGAGATAATTAGCGCGTGCGTGTGTGTGTATATATACGTGCGTGTGTGTGTGTGTGTGTGTGTGTGTGCGCGCGCGCGCGGGCGCGTGTGTGAGTGTGTGTACATATATGTAAGAAAGCAAGAGCGAATGTGTGTAAAAATAAAGTGGCGCAGTATGGGCATTCTGCTTTCTTCGTTGTAAATATATGCATGTACACGGTGTATCAAATTATTCCTATGTCGCGACCACCATAGCGGGATTCTACACCTCTGGATCGGTCCAGGTCTGTTGAAAAAATGGACCGCAAAATTCTCCTTGACTACGTTTTTGAAGGTTATATTTTTTATTGCAACGCGTTCTACTTGTCTAGAGGGCAAAAAGGGGTTGAAGGGTCCGTAGACCGCAACCCAAGCGTTCTCTTAGAAAACGATGTTACTAACTTTCGATATTTCTTAAACTCACTTTGCTATTGATGTTCTCTATTTTACAATCGAGAATAGACTAAATAACACACTATTGCCACTGTTCCCCCAATTTACGGTACTGCTATGAAACATGTAATCATGTTTATTTTCCTGTCAATACCCTACATTATTTATATTATAAATTTTATAATCACGTAACTGTGTCTATTACTTACCGGAAAATCCCAACTATTTTCCTATAGTGGACCACAACTCCCTCTTCTCCTTGGCATCGCTGTAGGCTGTATGCGCCTGATTGTATAGGCACTCGTGTTGCTGCACTAGCACAATCAATTTTCCATCCTCCACTGCCATACTGACACTAGTCTTGACACAAAGGGGTTGTTGGTGACTGATTTCTGTTTCGACGGAGAGCGTACTCGACAGTCTTATGTTGGAAATTTCGGCGGGGGTGAGGGTACCGATATTCTGCTTCCTGTAATTGGCTCCTTTCCGATAGTTGTTCCTGATTGGGAAAAATTATCCAACGACCTCATGATGAACGGCAACAATTTGTACTACTTTGTCCGCGTGGAATCTCGTCCAGGTCATGTAGTATACGCGTCCAGGTAATAATCGCTGGGTGGGGGGTATTCGGGGACGCTAGATTCTCGGGACCGTTGCTCGGTTTTAGGGTGACGCCACATTTGCGTTTTTTCCGCGCGAACCGACCGCGAGCGACTTTGCAATAAATTAAAATTATGTGTTTCCATTTTCGAAGAATAATATTGACATTGCAACTGGCCAGAAAACGGAACTATAATTACAGATAGAATTATATTCTGTGCACGTAGGGTCTTCTCGAGTGGGGATTTCCCACCAGCGGTTGGCCGCGGCGCACAGTGATAGATGAGGAAATTTTTTTTCAAATCAGTTTACAGGTCATAATTTTTCAGTAAACTTGACAACTTTTTTTTAAATTCTTCATAATTAATAGACTGCGGATGTTTATGCACGTAAAATATGCAAAAAGAATATGCAAATATGCACATAAAATATGCCAATGTGCATGAAAAATATGCCAATATCGCATATCTGGCGTATGCAACACTATCTGAACTAATACGCGAGATTATTTATTAATTATATTTTAATTAACAATTTATTTATGTTGAAGCGCCATAATTTGCGTTACAATAAAGTACTAGTACTTTTTCCATGTTTGTAACAAGTAATTGTTGCCGTTTGTCAGTTAACTTATGTGCTGAAAACGAACGTTCTACATCACAGGATGTAACGGGTGCAGTTTTATATCTGCTCGAATAGTGTTGTAGTATATTTGTTGATACATATATGTATATGCTTTTTAGTAAAGCATATGTCTTTTAACCAAGCATAAGCAATATGCATAATAATGTTTGAATATAAATATATGCATTAGCAAAAACTTCCACAGTCTAATAATTAAAATCTCTATCGATCTGTCCAGCCCGAATTTTGAATTTCTTTGTTAACTTTGTTATATTTAGCGAAATATACAGCATTTTAAGAAGATCAGTAGCTGTCGCCTTTTTTGGCCGGCGCAGTGGCCAATCGCTTGACTCCTCCAGAAAGAGTTTGGCTGCAAACGAACCGCGATCCTCGCCACATTGGGACAGAATCCCAAGAAATAGGGGAAAAATTCAACAACACATATTATTAAGGAAGTTCACACAGAAAGTGTTAGCATACAATTCATACGAAGGTTTGACATTATTTAAAACAAACCAAGGTCAATTCGTCAATAATTAATGTCAATTATTCCAATAAAACTCAAAGAATTTAACAAATATACCATGGGAAGAGCAGAAATATTTGTAAACCTGTATCCATGTTATCCTATAATATACCAAATACTGTCCACAAAGTGTTAATACATTCCTGTGAAATTATAAAGTAGCTTAAGAAGATTCGGTATTTTGATAGAGAAAAGTAACATGTGGAATTTTTCTCTATTTCTTGGGATTGAGGCCCACTGTGTGCCGGAACAAAAGCGGGCTCACAGAGAAGCGAAAATTCATTTGTTGTTTACGATCGGTAATTTCATACCTGTTTTCCCAAAAACGTTTCGACAACATCTGTTCGTCAGCATTTCTAAAGGGCAATCAAGAACGTTTTGGCGTCTTTAAGAATTTTAGGCATTCTTCAGCCTAAGTTAATCTGTATATTGCTCTATCAGTATGGTCATAAACCGCGACCCTCGCGAGACGCTGTGGTCTTTCAGCCTGATTATTTTTCGGGAACCTGGTTTAGTATACAAGTCAGCCTGTTCAGTTTTTACCTAAATATGCCCGATATGAAAAAGATGCCACCAATATAGCAATTGGGGAGATTATATTATGACCAATCGGACCTGCATTCCTTGCAGACGCGATGTTTCCAATACGTTGCGCCTGCTTTTGTTTTGATATTCCAGCGCGTATATATATTCGAGAGATAAGGGATCCGTCTTTAAGGGGAGGTTCCGGTCTAGAGCCCAAAAAAATAGATGATATTTAGGAATTAATTAAAGGAAAACTACTATATATAATTTAATGGGACTTTTTGCATTGTATTAAGGATGTCTTAAATTATAGAAATATAATTTTTGTTTTATAATTAATCATTGCAGACGGCCCTGGGGAGTCGTTAAAGTCAAGGCGTCAAAAAATTCATTCTAATCGGTGGGAACTGTATCTCCAAAAGTTATTATCCGATTCGACTGAAACCTTTTTTATTTTGAAGATTATTCTTCTGGCTAGTGGGGAGGGGGGGGGCTATAAAAAGTTACAAAAATGACATTTTTTTTAGAAAATAACGACACTTCATGTTTGAAATCACTTTCCCCTGTATTTTTTCGTCCTTTCAACGCCTCTGAAAATGATAAATTTTCAATTTTTTGTAATTTTTTCTAGTTCCCCCCTTGCCAGAAGTATATTCTCTAAAATAAAGAAAGTTTCAGTCGAATCGGATAATAACTTTTGGAGATACAGGTCCCACCGTTTTGAGAACACTTTTTCGAGAAAAAACGCGTTTAAAGTTTTACGTGAGCGCCGAGTGGCCAGTTGTTGCCCATGCATTTGCCGCTACTCAAATGCCTATAACTTCGGGAATTTTACGAATTTCAACAAATCCTTTTAAACACGTTTTCCTAAAAGGTTGAACATTCAAAAAATGAAATATAAAAAAATCGACTTTTAGACCGGAAGTTCCCCTTAATTTGAAGGAAGAACGACGCAGGCAGGACTACGCGCAGTCAGCGGACTACTAGGTACCCCTTTTCTTCCTGTGTCTGAACGCGAGGCATATTGATAGTGGATAATACTTTTTAATTACTATATTGGTGGCATCTTTCTCATATCTGGCATATTTAGATAAAAAGTGAACAGACTGACTTGTATCCCTGGCACGGTGCAATAGAGTTCGACGAGACGACAACCCTGTGTCGTTTACTTGACTCGTTAGAGGCCTCGGTATGTAATTTACAGCCCTATGCGACATTAAATGGCCTTATGACCTTGTTTATTTCGTCTGGGCAAATGATATCGTAATATGAATATAAACGTATGTATGCCAATACACGAAAGAATACCCCTCAAGAGTTAGGTATGTATGTAGGTACATATACCGATGCCAGGAATTCATACAGTACAAGGTTTCTTATTTCAACTATTTTATATTTTTCACTTTATTCTGTCAAGAGGAGAATATAATATGAAAGTAATTGTTGTTCTAATATAATTATGAAGCGCACATTGGAAACACCGTTTCCTGCATTCGATAAACGAGACATACAGTGACTCACAGCCATAATCGTACACTCTTTAAAATCGCATAACATTTTTAAAATTGGTCCAAACGACTTGAGTTTATTTGAGAAGTTAGAAGAATTAGTTTGCTAAGTGACGTGTTTCGTCGTTTTTAAAAAAAAATGCAATTGGTCGGAATAGTGAACAATAATAGTAAAGGTCGTTTTTTAAACTTTTTTTTGTGAGCCTGTAATGAAAGTTAAAAAAAAACCCGTTTGTAGATTGAAGTAAGTTATATACATGCCTAAAATTTCATCAAAATCGGTTAACGTTGCTCTGAGCTACAAACGTTTAAAGATCGCAGAATAAAGTCGAGAATCGCTGATTTCGGGAATTTCCGCGATTCTCGACTTTATTCTGCGATCTTTAAACGTTTGTAGCTCAGAGCAACGTTAACCGATTTTGATGAAATTTTAAGCATGTATATAACTTACTTCAATCTACTAACGGGTTTTTTTTTAACTTTCATTACAGGCTCACAAAAAAAAGTTTAAAAAACGACCTTTACTATTTTTTTCACTATTCCGACAAATTGCATTTTTTTTAAAAACGACGAAACACGTCACTTAGCAAACTAATTCTTATAGCTTCTCAAATAAACTCAAGTCGTTTGGACCAATTTTAAAAATGTTATGCGATTTTAAAGAGTGTACGATTATGGCTGTGAGTCACTGTATGTAGTAAACCCCTTGGAACATCTCAAAATGTAGGTATGTATGAAATCCTTCTTTCGGCTACTGAACCCAACCACCGCCGTCAGATAAACACAACAAGATGTACATAATGTAAAAGAAGTCTAGGCTTTTCACTGTCTTTGATGACGCATCGTCGGTTAATTTCGTCCTCGAGAACTCATAAAATCGGCCAGCCGTGGCCCATAGCGCTTAGGAAATTCCACCTTTATACAATGGGTCAAAGCAATAGATGTGACTGAAAAAGAATAAAAAAAAAAAATACACGCGTATACGTACTACATAAATTTGCGCCTTCATTCGCGTGCGTGCGATACCAGTTGATTTTGAACCCTTACCAGAATCAACAAAGAGAATAAGTTGAAACTGATGAGAAAAACATGATGCACTGCAAAAGCCCTCCCCCCCCTCACCCTCTTTTATACTAAACAACCTTTCCAGAAACGATCTTTATTATCTTCGACACATTGCGAAATATTCCAACATTTCCAGATACAATATACATTACACATACAGTATGTCCGGTTTGTTCGTATACACGCTATTATATTTTTAATTATTGCAAAAACCAAAAAATGTTTCAGATGAAAGTTGTCTGATTTGATGGAGGAAACTTAATGGAATATTAGGATTTGCGTTTAAGCTATTATTTACAGAGATTTCAATATAAATGTAATTTTTTTAAATGGAAATTTTATTATTCGCTATTATTCGATTTTTTATTAAGACCCTTTCAACGATGCGTGTGAAGCGTATGTTTGAACTATAAATTACCGGATATCTTTATGAATATTGATGGCAAATTTCTAGTTCGTCTAGTGTTTTCTACTCATAATGTGTACATCTACGAAATCTTGAAATTGATAATAAAGTGGCAATAATGAAAAAAGATACAGTTCCATTTAAACAAATTTTCAATAATTAGAAAAGTAATAATACGCATACGAAAAAACTGTACATACTCTAGAATAGATTATAACATACATCAAATAAGATAATATTTTTTTCAACACCTGCATGAAAATGTGTGTTTTTTTACACCTGCTGAGCGGGAGCAAAATGACCAATTTCAGACGTATCCACGGTTATACTTTTCTCCCAATGGAAAAAGACTTTACGCGCATGCGTATTCGCAATTTTTTACTTTACTCCCAAGAAAACTTGAGTGTGGCGTTACGCTGTGGTATGAAGATGCAGTTGTTCGACTAATCGCTATCGATCATGTGTGTTTTATCGTATATTACAACTGTCACAGCACTCTTTCTTATTAAAGATACAATTAAAAGATAAAACGAGTAATGATGAGAATACACGTATTTATCAATTTCGACAGAATAAATGAACAATCGAAAATGCATATTTTTTTGCGAATCGCTCAGCAGGCTTTTCAAAAACACCTTTCATGCAGGTGTTAAAAAAAATATAGTGCGTGACAAGGGAGAGACGCGATTTCGCATCGCGGGAATTGCTGCCCTCGCTGCGCTCTGGTAGCAAACTTCACGCTCGTCGGAATCGTTTACTTCTCTCCCTTGTCACGCATAAATGCAATGTAATTTACATGATTTGCTACATAATCAGAGTAGACGTCCTTAAAACGAGTGATAAGTTGTTTTCTAATTTTGTTAGTACAGTTTGGCCATCTAACTTTAGCGTACCCTGTATGGCTTAATTAATTAATTAAAAAATGGTAAACGGAAAATGTTTTATCATGCATATACCTGACTATTCATCGAATAGAAACTTACATTAGGTATATAAAAAAAGATCTGGTATAGAGTTACAAGCAGCCAAAAACAGAGTATAACTTTTACATACTGTATCAAGACGCGCGATGGTTAGCGCAAAGCGCCGTTCGCCGGTCGCCTACACCGGCAAAGTATTCTCTCCGAGAATGCTGACCGTCATTTGTCGGTCATCGGAGGGTCTTCAATATGACCCTCGAAACACAATGAAGAATTTTCGACGGACGGTAGCCTGCCACCAGCTAGACGGATAGTGTGAATGAATATGATGGTCACCGTCTGTCGGTTGCTGGACGGTCGTCGGACGGCACAATGTGAATGCCACCATACTAAACCCATTGAAGAATGTTTCGACGGACGGTAGCCTGCCGCTGTCAAACGGATAGTGTGAATCTACCTTAAACCGAGCGTAGTACGCGAGTGGCGCGAGTCGGATGTTAATTCTAATTGGTGCGGGAGATCGCACAGCGAGTGATTGGTGCGGGCTAAGTACCAATTAGTAGTATAAATACAGGCCCGCCAGCAGCAGAAACAGACTTGCTTCTGCCACCGAACCAACAAGACCTAGGTCGCTTTAACTAGCCCCCTCAGTCTCGCAAGTCTAAGAAAGTATATTTTAAACTCAATTTCCTTACATACGAACTACCAACTTCCATACCAGGTCGCTTTAACTAGCCCCCTCACATTCCTACGAGGTCGCTTCAACTAGCCCCCTCACATCCATACGAGGTCGCTTTAACTAGCCCCCTCAACTTCCATTCAAAATCGCCTAACTAGCACCTCCACCTCTTCCTGAACGCGTGGGCCAGCTGATAGGCACCAGAAGACCAAATCAAATCCGAGAGAAGGAACCCTCTCAAATTTTCAATCGACCTAGCGTCGTTTCTTATATTACACCGACTACGTGTCGAGACTTTACGTTTAATTAACGATTTAGTATCGTACCTTCATACTAGATCTTCTATATTAACGCCTCAATTATAATTACATTCTTTATTACCGACTTAGCGTTAGGAACCGAAACCAAAACGATATTCTTTATTACCAACTGATACGCAGTTACGTATTACCTTAAGTTCGTTTAATTAATTGTCACAAGTTCACACGACTAAGTGTCGTAATTTATGTACTATTCCGACCAACAGTCAAAACCATTTATTTTGAATAAACCATTGTTATTTTTATGTTAAAAGAAGGACTCTCGTATCATGAAATTCATTTCTTAATCGCACGCCACCCGAACCAATCCCACAAATTCACAGGTAAACCGCTCTACTTGTGAATCTCCTATAAAGAACGGCAACGTCTCGTTCGTGAACGTTACACGTTTTAAAATAAACCGTGGCACGTATTACACTTAGCCAACGTATATGTATTTGGGAAAAGCCCACGTTCTCCGGCAGTTACAGTCAGGGGCGACTTAGGCGGGGGTGCAACCCGGTTTTAATTTAACATTCTGTTACATAACTCGCGAACTGTAAGAGGTAGAGAAAATGTCTTCAGACAAAAGTTACTTATTATAATTAGGACAATCATTTCGTAAATTATAGATCTTATAGTTCGCAAGTTATAATAGAAAATTAAATTAAAACCGTGTTGCACCCCCGCCTAAGTCGACCCTGACTGTAACTGCCGGGGACCCTGGGTTTTCCCAAATACGTATACTGTGGCTAACAAGGAACGTTCGGCAACCCGAAAATTCAGAAAATTATGAAACTCGGTGTGCAAGTAGAGTAGTTCATCCGTAATACAATCCTATTTTTTGTTGGTGCCATAATGCAATTTTTAGGGGTGAAATCACCCCTTGAAAAAAATTCAGAATTTTATTTTCCGTGGAATATCTCGAGAACGGTGAGAGATATCGCAAAGAAGTTTAAACAAAAGTTGCATCCTTCTTTTACATCTACAAAACCGCGTAAAAATAATTTTCGAAAATCCATATTTTTCAAGTTACCCCCACCACCAATCCTTAAAATTAAGTTTTTGTATTTTGTAAATATACGCTGAAATACCTCTGGATTATCTCTTTTCATACATATAAATAGTTTATGTGTTATATTTTTTTTTGCAAACAAACAAAACCTCTATTACCGAATTTGAAGTCCATTTTGGCAGTTTCCATTAATAACATGGTTTCTTAAAGCCATATTTAGATTATTATTTATGTAAAGTTCAGACAGCTTTCAATTATTTAAGCACTACAGTACGTACCTAAAATTGCATCAAAGGTAAAACTCATTAAAACTAATCAGTGACGTGCATGAATCAGTATGATAACAGCACATTCGTACATGCATTACTTGAAGTGTAATCTTATTAGGCTATTTTGGAAACCATACGAAAAATAAATAATGCGTGAAGATTTACAATGACTTTGCAAAATATATATGTTATTGAAATGACGCAGAATGATATAAATATTCCCGAGGATGCAGCGAATGGCAGTTACATTTTTGCAAGCATTCGGTTACCATTCAATTGAAAAATGAACTACTCTACTTGCACACCGAGTTTCATAATTTTCTGAATTGTCGGGTTGCCGAACGTCCCTTGTTAGCCACAGTATATGTATTTGGGAAAACCCACGGTCCCCGGCAGTTACAGTCAGGGTCGACTTAGGCGGGGGTGCAACACGGTTTTAATTTAATTTTCTATCATAACCCGCGAACTATAAGATCTATAATTTACGAAATGATTGTCCTAATCATAATAAGTAACTTTTTTCAACACCTGCATGAAAATGTGTGTTTTTTTACGCCTGCTGAGCGGGAGCAAAATGACCAATTTCAGACGTATTCGCGTTTTCTACTTTTCTCCCAAGGGAAAAAGACTTTACGCGCATGCGTATTCGCATTATTTTTTACTTTCCTCCCAAAGAAACTGGAGTTTGGCGTTACCCTATGGTATGAAGATGCAGTTCGACTAATCGTTATCGATCATGCGTGTTTTATCTTGATGTTACAACTGTCACAGCACCATTTTTCATTGAAAGATACAATTAAAAGGTAAAATGAATAATAATGGCAGTGATAGCGACACGGGATACCACACGCCTCCCGATATAACAGAAGCTGCAAAAGCCATCGAAGAAAATTTGCTGCCATCAAAATCGAAAGTAAAATACCAGATGATATACCAAAAATTTATGGAGTGGCGAGATAACCACAAATTGGATTCATTTTCGGAAGCAGTTTTATTAGTTTATTTTAATGAAAAAAAGAAAGATGTTAAGCCATCAACGCTTTGGGCACAGTCATTTTCTGTCTTCGGGTGTTCAACTGTTTTGACGTGTGTCGATCTTGCTCTGTATTCTTTTCGATTTGGCAGTGTTAATCTGAGTTTGATTTGTTCGGTCTTGTATCCACTTGTGAATACTGTGCATATCTTTGTGTTGCCGCAGTGCTGTTCGCTTAGTGCCTTTACTTTCCGAGTAATCCGCCGTTAACTCTCGGTATTCGGTTGTGGCTTGCTCAACTTGTGGTTTCTTCCGCCTGTTTTTGTTTGACTTTGTCCTCGACGTCGTCATCGTGATTACAAACTCTGGTGTGCCTCGTGTAAGGCTAATTAGTAATTAACGACATCTATTGAGCAGTTCAAAACACTGCTGTCGGTGTACTGTCGGTATGGCCCACTGTCGAGGATGCTCCAAATTTCTGCCTAAGTCTGGTAAATGCACAGGCTGTGGTATGAACAATAATTTTCCTGGCATCGGCGTTTTTGACTGCAATAATGCCCTATCTCTGTCTGGACCCTCTACCTCGTCCTCAAGATCAAGTTCTGACGCTTCACCAGATCTAAGGGCTATCCATGGCTGCCTTCAAGATATCAAACTCAAACTAAGTTCGCTGGATGATCTGGTAGCGCGTGTTAACTCTTTGCACACCATGATGTCAGATGTTGCTGAACGGGTGGATAGTTTAGCCGTTGACCAAGCCTCTTTGGACCGACGTATGACTTCGCTGCAGCAGCGTTTTACTGGTGGGGCGGGGGGGGAGGGGGGGTCTGCTGTGGCTGGCTCGGTGCCTCTTGCTGAGGTCACCCAGAGATTTGAACGTATGGAGCGTTCTACTAGAGACTTTGAAGTCGTTATATCAGGGCTGCCTGATAATTCAAATTCGGGGCTACTACAGACTATTAAAAGTGTTGCGGACGCCATTAATGTACCTTTCTCGCAGTCGCATGTAGCCTCTGCGCTTAGACTTCGTCATTCCAACGCAAAGTTTAAGCCTCTCGTCATCCGATTCACCTCTACGTTTACTCGGGACGAGTGGATTGCCAAAAAGAGAGCCAAAAAGGATCTTCGTGCTAGTGAGGTTGTTCCATCATGGCCTGACTCACTTATATATATTAATGAACGTTCAACTGCTAGTGAGCGTAGCAGTTTGCTGGAGGCCAAGAAGCTTGCGAAGGACTATAATTTTAAGTTTGTATGGATGAAACGTGGAATTATCTACTTAAGGAAGGATGATGGTGCTCCGGTCCGGCGGTTTACATCTTCTGCCGACTTCTTGGAGGAATTGTCTACGCAGCCTCCTGTTCTGCAAGGCTCCCAAGTTCAAGTGCTTCATCCTATGGATGGGAGTCGGTGATTTGATCCGAGCCTACACCCGGGCTCCGAAGCTCTCCGCCCGCCTTCCCTGTATGGGATAGATGGGCTGGTTTCTACTTCTGGCAGTACATATTCCTCCGCGACTTCTGCTTTGCTGGAGCTCTCTTCTCCCACTTCTGAGCATGCGTCTCCTACGTTCTCTACCTCGCTTTCTTGTAAGCTGCGTGCGCATTCTAAATCCTTCTTTGCTGCTCACTTAAATATTCGGTCACTTATTTGTCATTTCTCGGATCTTGCTGATTTAGTACGCTGTTATAAGTTTGACGTGTTGGCTCTTACCGAAACCTGGTTGCGTACTGAGCACGACTCTGGGTCCCTTGTGCTGCGTGACTATTATCTCTATCGTGCCGACCGCCGTTCTCGGTTCCTCTCTCGTGGTGGGGGTGCGGCTTTGTATGTCAAATCCAGTTTACATTGTGTAAACATCTTTGATGTTATTACTGATAATTATTTTCGTGATAGCCTTTTAGATGTAGCTGACGTTCTTTTTACTATTAAACATGCGCGCATTGTGGCTCTGTCTGTTTATCGTCCGCCTAATTGTCCTTTGTCTTGTATGAATGATCTGGAACTGTTCCTTGTTGAAGTTTCTTGCACTGCTACTTATATTATATGTATGGGTGACTTTAATATTGATTACAATAATGTATGCGATCCGGGTTTGCCTCTTGTTAGGCACTTTATGTCATCGCTTTCTTTATACCAAACTATATCTGTGCCTACCCGAATTACTGCGCTATCTTCAACTTTGTTGGATTTAATATTTGTAAGTGATGACGTGGATATTGTATCCGCGGGTTCTCTTGATGTAAGCCATATTAGTGATCACTGTCTTGTTTACTCGATACTTAATATTCCTAAATCGACGGGTCGCCAACGTTTCATTTTGCGACGTAATTTTAAGGATTTACCTGATGGGCAATTCCGCCGTGAGGCTGAGGGCTTAAGCTGGCATCGGATTGGTGACTGTGATACGGTCGATTCCAAATTTGCTGTGTTTGAATCTTTGTTGGTCACATTATACGATCAGTTTGCGCCTATAAGACTAGTGCGTGTCTCTAGGCCCTCTGCACCTTGGCTTACGCAGACTGTGAGGAGATAAGGCTTCGCAATCGGACACTCACGAAATACAGAAGGACTGGGACAGCTGGTGCTTGGGATTATTATAAGCATCTTCGTAATGTTGCTAAATCGGTCATCCGTGCTGAGAAGAGGGCGTTTTTTAAAAGCTTTCATTCGTGTTCCTCTAGAAGGCTCTGGGATTTCCTATCCTTGGCCGGATTTTACCGATCGTCTAGGGCCTCGTCTTGCATTGATTCTTTTCCTGATCCTACTTTAATTAATAATCATTTCATTGACTCTCTTCCTGCTTGTTCTGCCTCTCCTAACCTTATACATAATTATGCATCCTTGCTTAATCTTGATCCTGACTCTCCTACCTTCTCTTTTGTGCCCTTTACTCCTGAGGATCTCCTTGCCGTCTTTAAAACTATTAAGCTTACGTCCTCTAATCCTTACGATATTTCTGGCGGTATGGTCCTTACTTGCCTTCCTTACTGTTTTGACTCTCTCCTACATATCTTCAATGCTGCTATTTCCGATGGTGTATTTCCTCATGCATTAAAGCACTCCTTTGTAGTTTCTATTCCCAAAACACCTCATGTAACCGTCCTTAATTCCCTTCGTACTATCTCTCTTACTCCTTTCTTATCTAAGGTGCTGGAGAAACTTTGCATCTCACAGCTTCAGAGGTTTTTCACCTCCACCAATGCTGTTCCAGTTTTTCAGTCTGGTTTTCGACGTGGTCATAGCACTACTACATCTTTGCTGCATTTGTTGGATACCGTATTGCGGAGCTTTGATTCTAGACACCTAACTGCCATTATCTCCTTAGACTTTTCTAAGGCATTTGATACGATTAATCATGACCTGCTGATGGCTAAACTTCGACATACTGGTTTGTCCTCTAATGTCCTGTCTTTCCTTGAATCCTATCTCTCTTCTCGCTCTCAGCAGGTTATGCTTAACCAGTTCATGCCTACGGTCTCATCTACTCGCGAGGTTAAACGTGGAGTACCTCAAGGCTCTGTACTTGGGCCGCTACTTTTTAGTGTCTACGTAAGGGATCTGCCCTCGGTGTGTCATAACTGTCTGGTTTATATGTACGCGGATGACACTCAGCTTGTTAAGGATTTTGCAATTGGCAGTGCTGAGTCTGCTAAATGCGAGATGGCTTCTGACCTGCTACGCCTCACGGCTTGGGCTGACTCTCACGGTTTGCATTTAAATCCTGCTAAATCTTCTTTATTAGTGGTGGGCTCTCCCGCTTTACGTCAACAGCTGCCTTCTTTTGTCATTTCCTGGGGCTCTGCATCTCTTTCTATGCAACCTACTGTTAAAATCCTCGGTGTTACTTTTGATCCTCCTTGGTGTTTTGACCAGCATGTAGCTGTTTTGTGTCGCTCTGCTTTTGCTCGTCTACGGTTCCTGTATCCTTCTCGTCGTATTTTGTCCACCCACACCAAGCTCTCTCTATGTCAGTCACTTGTTATTTCTCTCTTTGATTACGCCGATGTTGTGTATGGCCCTTGTCTCTCTACTCGTCTCTCGTCAATAGTTCAACGTATCCAGAATTCGTGTCTTCGCTATTCCTATAATGTGCGTAAGTTTGATCATATTTCGCCGTTTTTTCTTCGCTCTGGCTGGCTCAAAGTCAGACAGCGGTGGATTTTACACCCGTGCTGCATCGTGCACAAGGCTTTGAAATCTGAAACGCCTATCTATCTAAGTGAATTACTATGTAGTAATTCATCTTTGCACTCTGTTTATGCACCATCTACTAGGCGTGGTGCTGACCTGTCTGTGCCTGCTCATCGTTCGGTCAAGTTTACGGCATCTTTCTCTTATTTATCATCCTTTTACTATAATTCTCTTCCCTTGGATATTCGTTCTCTGACCTCTTTTCCTGCTTTTAAATGTGCTGCCCGTTCTTTTATTCTTGTTCAATATCCCTAACTCCCCTTGTCATGTGGTCCTCTCTCTCGCTCATCTGTTGTTTCGCTAGCTTTATTCTGTTTGTTATTGTTTTTGGGTTAGGTTGTAAAACGGCATGTATGCCGAACCTCGCCTATTTATCACATAAGTTTTTTTTGTAATTGTGGTAAATAAAGACGAATTATTATTATTATTATTATTATTATTCCATGCTGAGGGCTACTTTGAAAATTCATAATCAAGTAGACATTAGCAAATATAGTAAATTGAATTGTTTATTGAAACGAAATTCTGAGCGCTTCAAACAAAAAAATCAAAAGTTATAACATCCGGTGAAATTCAGCAATTTTTAAATAAAGCTCCAGACAATAAATTTCTGGCAACGAAGGTACATTTTGAAAAATATATGATTATCTAAATCTAAAATATAAAGTCATAAATTAATTTTAAAATATCATTAATTCATAGGTAGCGCTGATTTTTGGAATCAAAGGGGCTTGTCGCAGCGACGAATTAATAAAAATAACAACTGACAATGTTGAATCACAAGGACGATTATTATACATAACTCTGAAAGACACGAAGAACAAAGATGATCGTTCTTTTGTAATTGATGATGAGTACTGCGAAATAGTGAAAAGATACTATAATATACGTCCTGCAAATGCAACCAGCAAGAGATTTTTCCTGAATTTCCAAAACGGAAAATGTTACAATCAACCGATAGGCAAAAATAAATTCGGAAACATGCCTAAAATTATCGCTCAATTTTTGGGTTTGCCGGAGATAGAAAAATACACTGGCCATTACTGTTTCCGCAGGACTGCAGCAACTTTACTCGCAGATGCGGGGGCAAATTCTGAGGCTTTATGTAGATTTGGTGGTTGGAAATCTGTTAAAGTAGCAGAAGGTTACGTTGAAAATTCTGTGATGTATAAAGCCAAAATTGGAAAACAAGTAACATCAGGTAAATTAAAAATTTTAGAATCATTATTTATTGTAATCAAAAATAAGAAGAATAATGTTCATTGTATTCGTATAGGTATCAAATTGTCAGAAACAACTCCTTTGATTAGGCCTGCACCTAAAAAATTAACCACCGAGAGTCGAAACATCGAAACGCCAATTGTTAATGCGGATGAATTGAAAACAGATGCGACGGAAATCATAATTCCTAGTACAAACATGAGTCTTCAACTTATTAATTGCTCAAATATAAACATTACTTTTACAAATTCATAAATAAAATATGTTTGATACTCGTAATGCATTTGTCATTTATTTTTTATATTATTTGAATATATTTTCGAAATAATGAAAAAAAAAATATTTGCTGGAAATTAAATACTCGTATTTATTAATTTCGACAGAATAAACAAGCAATCGAAAATGCATATTTTTTGCGAATCGCTCAGCGGGCTTTCAAAAACACACCTTTCATGCAGGTGTTGAAAAAAAATATAGTGCGTGACACAGGAGAGAAGCGATTTCGCCTCGCGTGAAATGCTGCCCGAGCGTAGCAAACTTCACGCTCGTCGGAATCGCTTACTTCTCTCCCTTGTCACGCAATATACTATTTGTCTGAAGACATTTTCTCTACCTCTTATAGTTCGCGAGTTATAACAGAAAGTTAAATTAAAACCGGGTTGCACCCCCGCCTAAGTCGCCCCTGACTGTAACTGCCGGGGAACGTGGGCTTTTCCCAAATACATGTACGTTGGTTAAGCGTAATACGTGCCACGGTTTATTTTGAAACGTTATATCTCGCAAGTATAAGCAGATGCAGGGAAAAAGATATTATTAATATTTGTATTTCAATGGTTCCATATGAATTGAAAGTGTAATGATATACTGGCATTGAAATCTCGGTAACGTCGTATCCCCTCTTTCGTCCCCTCTCGCTCGCTCTTCGGTTCTCTCTCGCGCGCCATTAGCGGCTCGGAATCGACGACGCTACGTCACTTCCGTTACAATAACATGTTCTATGTTAAAAGTTGCATTAAATTGTCTGTGGTAGTTTTTCTTTAATTATTTCCTAAACATTGCCTATTTTTGCGGCCTCTAAACAGAAATATCCCCTTAATACGCTTCTCCACACATTCGTGTCGCCGCGTCCCTACACACACATATACCCTTATTCCTGCCGCTCCGGCCGTGTTTTCCGCCCTACGGAAAACACAGCATGCTGCATGCGATCCATTGTTAGTTCGAAGTAATCCCTCGAAGAACAAATATCTCACGTTTTCAGCGCCTTTTTATAGTTCGCGTTATTTTGTGCATTTTTAAATATATTCCTTTTTTTACATTCTTATATTATATACTTAGTTATCGTGTTAGTTTTTTTATTTTTTGTTAACTGTTTTTTAATTTTTGTTCGCGTGTTATATTGGTTCTTCGAATACACTTTGAATATCTTCTCGAAATAATTTTCATCATCGGTAAGTAAGAGTGTAACATCACAATACGTACAGACAAAGACAACGCTGTCATATTGCAATATTCAATATTAGTCTGCTGTGTAATTTTTTAAATAAATTGTCAATTAATTTTTAGTATGAAAATGGTAAAGAAATATTCTATCGTGGAGTTCAGTGATGGAGTGCAGGTTATCCCATCCTGCTGGATGGATGTGGATAAGAGCAAATGTACATGGCCGGGACATGTCAAAAGTTCTTACAAACTTAAGGGGGTAGACACGTCACGTGACCTGGCCGATTTGGCAGGTCGGTATTACAGCAGGTTTTTTCTGCACAGAAATGGTAATACCCATAGATACGCGGCTGCCTGGTGACGCGAGAGGGAGCTGTTTGCTATTTCCGTATTCTATTCTGAATAAGGAAAGAAATTCTCAGCTGTTGCGTTATACTTATAAAAATTTAAACGGAAAGTCGGCTGGTACTGCAAACGTAGAAAATTCATTGTACATTTTAATTACTTAAAATGTGCTTATGCTACAATATTCTACGTTAGCAGTAAGGAAATATGAGTAAAAACGGAAAATAAATGAGGGGATATCCCCAGAAAATGAAGTTTGTTAGGTTAGACATTTTTTTATTAGCAAAGCAACGAAACAGAACATGAAATACACTTATTACACGTCCTATGCAGAAAGCAGTTATGAACAAACATTATATATAAAATTGTGTTGGATGTTGAATTGGACTAGTGAAAATGCGCAAGCTGGATGCGCGTGATTATTATATGGTCGGCTCCTCGAAGTGACAGAAAATATAACCTATATGCTATACCCGATTTCCTAAAGATACTGTTGTGGCATAATAATAATATTTTGAAAGGATGATAAAAAGTTCACAAATGTTTCGTAAAAGAACGAAATAGCCACTAAACATTTGTTGTCATATAGCATATACTTAGGTTATATTTTCTGTCACTTCGAGGAGTCGACCACATAATAATCACACGCAACCAGCCTGCGCATTTTCAGTAGCGGTTTTCATGAACGGATTCTGAACTGGATGTTTAAATAATTATGATACACAATGTTTACGGGGCTTATTACTATTTTATTTGTTAAAGATGTTTCAATTTTTTTAATGTTCCTGTCCATATAACCGTTGGCTATTAACAAATAAGCTACGAGCACCAGCAGGCTATGCACGGGCCTATACCCGGTGCTCGCAACACTGCTCTCCCTTCTGGAAGAGCGGACCTCTTGGCTGCATTGAATCCTCTTCGGAATCTTCGTACCCCTGCCTGAAGAAGTGGTCGTGCAGCCCCGTGGCTTCTTCAGACATCCGCCTCGGCAGGGGATTGCCTTCTCGCTCAGGGGAAAACCACGGAAAAACCCTTAGCAAGGCGTGGGTACAACGAGACTTCTCGACCTGCCACGACGAAACGCTCCAACTTGTGGTCCCACGACGTCTCTGGAACTCTGCAGCTTCCTGTCCCACAACGTCTCTGGAACTTTGCAGCTTCCTGTCCTACGACGTCTCGGGAACTCCGCAGCTCCTTGTCCCACGACGTCGCTGGAACCCTGCGGCTCTTGGTCCCACGACGAAATCCACGGGGAGCTCCGGGCGCGTTCCTCTTCCGTGTGTCCCACGACGAAATCCACGGAGAGCTCCGGGTCCAGCAGTCAGGCACGGGTACCGCGGGGCTTCTAATTCTCCTTCGACGAAACGCCCCTGGTCCTTGGCCCGCGACGTCCCTGGAACTTCATTCTGGAACGTCCCACGTTGACTCCAACGCTGCATCCTCCTTCGTGCAGCCTCCGGAACTCCGTGCAGACTCCAGCGCTGCCTCATTTGCAGGCAGCCTCCTCCAGAAGAACATCCGACGACGTCTCCACTGCTTCGGCGACGTTCCCTCCTCCTCGTCGAATCCTTGGTCGCGGTCAACCCTCTCCTCCAGGGACTCGTCCTTGATGTCCTTCCGGTGGCCGTACGAGCTTGACACTTCAATCCCTTCACGGCTCCGGATTCCATGCAAAAGAGACGGAGAAGCATTAACACTTACTTTCATTTGAGAGAATCCGTTGGAGCTGAAAGAACCGGGAAGACGGAAAGGCGAGACGGAACTGATAACAGGGGATCACAGCTCATGAGCATGTTATCGGCCCGTTCCCCGATCAATCTGCCCAGCACCTCAGCTCGTCTGCATTGTTTTTCTTCTGGACTTCTTGTCCTCTTCTCCCTCTCTCAGGCCTTGGCTTTCAGATGGCCCCATTCCTCTTCATGGCTTCTGGTGCTGACCCAGGGGACCGTCCTATGCGTCCTGTTAACGCTCCCGTCTCCGCGA
The DNA here is from genome assembly GCA_944738655.2 of Andrena hattorfiana. Taxonomy (NCBI): domain Eukaryota; kingdom Metazoa; phylum Arthropoda; class Insecta; order Hymenoptera; family Andrenidae; genus Andrena; species Andrena hattorfiana. Next base: position 47,948,374 of record OX122889.2, read on the forward strand.
CATCTCCTCCAGCCGATCCAAGCAGTCGCACCGCTTGTCTCTCCTCGAGCGAGAGACTTCCTGGATCTTTGGTTGGCGAACGACCCATGCTGTCTAAACAACTCCAGTCTTCGTGGCTCTCTCTCATGGGGAATTCAGCCATTCTGCGACGATGTTCGCCCTCGAACTCCCTTCGTCGCAGCTCAGTAACTCTGCGCACTCCAGGTACCTCCACGTTGCTCCGGTGGTGCCTGCGCTTTGTAAACTATATGCTTATACTTACATTTTGGAACATTGCTTATTCGACAGCTCTTCATATGCGCTGGATGCACTCGCCGGTGCATCAGTGACTTTGGATTGCAATTACTTATTCGACAGCTCTTCATATGCGCTGGATGCACTCGCCGATACTATCGCAATGTTGTCATCCATCGTTTTATGTACTTTCTTGTGTACTCGTACCTGCTCCTCCTGTTTTTATGTACGAAGGTTCTCTAATCGGCTGCTGTCGATTGTATCTACTATCTATAATTTCTGGCAACATGCAGTCCTCATAGAACTTCCTCAGTTTTTCCTCCATCTCTGTTTCCCAGAATCGATCATCTCTCGATACTGTTGTAACTTTCATTCCTTTCGGCGTCCATAAACAGAATAAAGCCCGTTGCCTTTTTGTTATATGCAATTGTCCTTGCACTTGATAATAGTAGTGATGAATTTTATTCATTTTATCACCGCGGAAAATACGCCGTATTGCAGGAAGTTGCTCTATTGCTTCAGCAGGCGATAAATCCTTCGCCGATTCGGGACATTTTACTTCGACGATGGTATCATCGTTCACAAGGCCGTCAGGAGTTGCACCTAAGTGAGGCACAGTCTCATCAATGAAGAGGCCACACGGTAGAATCCCTAATTCTTCTTCCATTTGTCTTAAGGCGTTTGCCTCATTTTCCCTTCCGTAATCGAGAGAACGTAAATTTTGGAGTTGCGGGTACATTATACTCTTCAAAGTATTTGCCCGTGGTGTATCCTTTCGTAATCGGCATACCTTGCCGAAACTGGATGCAGTTAATAATTTTTTCCTATAAGAAATCCACTTTTCGCTATTCGCCTGATCGCGCGTTTCCTCTTCGATCTTGTATCGCATCGTTTGCCACTCATGGAGTATAGCCACATGCCTGTCACACTCGGAAGAGTATACTCTCTCTTCCATATCTGGTTTGTCTGCGTTGGGGCCGTAATCCTGGTCGCACGATTGTTTTTTATTTTGGAAGGAGGATGCTTTCGCTTCTTTTTTATATTCCCTTGCTTTTTCTGCTGCACGCTTCCGACGTCCTTCCAGCTTTCTTACCATGGTTGGCGGCTCTTTATTCATTGCCGTACTCAATCTGCTAAACGCCTCTTTTGTATTATATTGGACGACTGCAGCGGAGACTCTGCCCTGATACGAGCCCGCTCGTCCAAAGTTTATCCTTTTGCCTCCGATGAATTTGGCAATGATATTATTAAAACTTTCAACAGCATTATTATTTAGACCGTGCAGCAAACTGTCAGCTTTAGGGAAAAGTGGCTGCATCACTTCTTTGATACTTTGATAAATGCCAGCTTCCTTCAGCCGTGGTACATAGTCCTCTCTGTTGGGACCAGAGTATTTATTACAGAAGTATGCTAACTTCTGACACTCCTTGTGTTCACCGAAAACGTGACTCGGTACATTTGTCAAGTCTTCCTTCAAATTTCTTATTCGTTCCTCGAGTGTTATTTCTTCTTGCAACCGGTATTCTGCAGCTTTCTTTATACCAGTACGCAGGCGGAGAGCATTATTCTTTACGACAGCTCTTAGGTCTTTATCACGGCCTTTTGCCACGATTTCGTTTATTCTTTTACTGAAATTGCGTAGCAGGTGATTGGTGCATTCTATTTTTCGTACCTGCACCATGTACTTTTTATATGGATCATTGTCCAATATCTTCTTGTACACACTGCTATCGCCATCGGCAACTAATATAGAGTATACTAGGCCGTGCAAATATCTATGCTGCAATTGAAGCCTTCGACAATAGCAACACTTTCCATGCTAGTTGAACTCTGATTACGACCCCAGTTCTTGAAGCAACGATGCTCGCGCGGTTCTTCCATCTTCGTAGATGCTATTTGGCAAGTCATGCAGAATTTATTTTTCACGCTGATGTACAGCACTTTCTTCGTGTGGTATCCCACGATGGCTCCTACGCCAGAAAGAGAATTGTAATCTCCTCCGCGGTAGGACCTTTTCATCCAGCTGCCATCCGCGACAACTGGGATAAACGGTAGATTGGATTCTGCATGTACGTCGCCTCTTGCTATAGCTAATGCTTTTTCCTCTTTTCCAGCATCTTCCATTTCGCGTTGTGCGGCCACTTCGAGGGCATCGATTAGGTCATTCTGACAGTTCTCGTAGATCCTTTTTCGTCATACAGGACACGTTCACGGCAGTCAGTATGTCCTCCAGTTGATTATATCCGCCGCCCGTCATCATTGTTGCGGCAACAGCGGCGCGATTGATATCCATAGTGGCATCATTCTTCCGAAGACAGGATATGCGCTCTATGTATTTGCACATTTTGCACTCTACATAATACACATTTTCTAATGCATTCCGTTGACATCTAACTATTTCAAAATGTTCGATGCCACAGCCAGTAGTCGAATGTTTTCGAAGATTTTTTATTTGTTCGAAAACATACGGAAAATCAACGAAGTCTATTCCTTCTGCAATTGGATTTTCCGGGTGTTCTGATGCTCCATTCTCCACCACATAGTAATCGGCATCACTTCCAACATCTTGATTCGTTTCTTCGTTAATGTGTCTTACGAAATGTATCTCGTCTTGAAAATTCCCTACGCCTTCTTCGCGTATTCTGTCCGTAGGGAAATCATACACAGCAGATGTGCTGGGAAGTGTTTCGTCGTACGAGGTACCTGCACGCGTACCTGCTTCCGCCACGGTGCCCTGACCTACCGTGAGGCACACTGCTGTTTTCAATCGTTGCCTGCACGTAAAGAGTCAATAATCAGTAACACGTGGTACATACATAGAAATAAAAAAAAACATACATTAGAAAAGAAAAGCAGGCACAGTAAAAGAAGATATAGTACAGTAAAGTCTCGATGTAAGCGAAAGCCTCGGAACGAAGTAAGTTTAAATACCCGTGTGCGTGTGAGACAATACTAACGCAATGAAAATTTAAAATTAAAACTTTTTTATTTTTGGTCCCATTTTCATGAAACTTTTACCAACATGTTTGTTAGAATCTCCTGATTAAAATGATATCATACACGACATAAATCGGACAACTTTTACTTATCGTGGATATGAATCATTTATATTTATATAATTATCCAAACCATATCGTGTTTGGTGTCATTTTAATCAGAAAATCCTCACAAATATGTTGGTAAAAAATTTATAAAAAAGAACCAAAAATAAAATACTTTTATTTGTGAACCTCGTTTGCATCGGTGTTATCCCTCACCGATTTTCGATTTCGGATCGGGTTACACAATCGGCGTACGAGCCATGTTACACGCTTCACAGGTTCCAAGGGGGACCACCCCAACTAGGGGTGATAGACGGGTCATTCCACGCCAAATCGATCACTTTTTTCCCTCGATGTCTCGGATTTTGTTCAAACTTGAATATGTTGTAGTCCTCGTGAAATTAGGGGGGGTTTAATTCACCATTTTGTCGATTTCGAGTTTATTTAAAAAATATAGGGCCTTGAATTTTGCGATTTTTGTCTATTTTCGTGAAAATGGGTTGTACTTATGAATTTTTATCTCGGAAACTATTTGTCGGATTTAGTTGATTCTTACGTCGTTTTAATGTAGTAGGATCGGCCTTCCTGAATATTTTTGTTTCCGGTTAGAGAATCATGTTTACAATAATGAAAATTATAAATAAATTTTTATTTTGCAAATTGAGGCTCAAGGTCGCGATTTTAAAAATCCGAAAAAAATACTATCATATTTGCTGAAGAATTTTCTATAAAACCAGCTTATCTCTTGTTGGTAATTTGCATATTCAACGTCACAGAAAGCTGTTAAAGACAGCGACGCGCGCCGTTTCAGGTAAGCGAGCCGCGCGCTCCGCTATTACGGTCGCCTGACCGTACCCCACGCACCCTCTATTACTTCAATCAGGTCTAACAACGGTAGAAACAATAATGACAGCTCACGTACCCATCACGAGGGTGTCATTTATACCTGCAGAAGAATTTTAATAACCCACTCTTGGCCAATGCCACTTTTTTTATAATAATCAGATTTGTAAGTACCAGCTTGACTGGTACTGTTCGTTGATTATTTGTTGAAAAAGTGCCATTGCTCGATGGAAACCACGAGAAGGTGGTGGGTTCTTTCCATCAGGAGGTGATAAGGATGGATGAGGAAGGTTTGATTTCAAATTCTTACACCCCGAGGTTTATTTGAATGGGCAAGGACATCTTTTACAAATATTACTTTCGATTGTGTAAGTCAGGATGAACAAACAAAACATGCTACCACCTTAGAAGCTCGCTTTGCAGCAGCATTACGTATCACTGGCACTAGAAGTTTTCATACCTAAAATCGCGACCTTGAGCCTCAATTTGCAAAATAAAAATTTATTTATAATTTTCATTATTGTAAACATGATTCTCTAACCGGAAACCAAAATATTCAGGAAGGCCGATCCTTCTACATTAAAATGATGTAAGAATCAACTAAATCCGACAAATAGTTTCCGAGATAAAAATTCATAAGTACAACCCATTTTCACGAAAATAGACAAAAATCGCAAAATTCAAGGCCCTATATGTTTTAAACAAACTTGAAATCGACAAAATGGTGAATTAAACCCCCCCCCCCTAATTTCACGAGGACTACAACATATTCAAGTTTGAACAAAATCCGAGACATCGAGGGAAAAAAGTTATCGATTTGGCGTGGAATGACCCAGAAATTAACACTAAGGTTACATAGTCACAATTTTGAACTCTAATCGAGATTTTACTGTAGGTCCTACATTTTTAGAAGTTTGTTGACAGTCTTGAACGTAGGAGAAGAGAGCGAGTGGAAAATGGACTGCCGATTGTATCCATCTTTTTCATTCGCTATCCTTCTCTGCGGTCGAAACTTATTACCACTAAATATGTATTATCCAAATTATACCGTGTTTGGTGTAATTAATCATTACAGAAACATCACAAATGTTACGATGCTTTATTTATGAAAATATTATTATTATTGCATTACTGTGAACATCATTCTAATATATCTTGGTGATACGAAGAGGAACGTAACGTGATACAAATGTTCCTCTTAGACAACGTGATTCCCTCGCTATGCAAACCAAAGAAAATGCACATTTGGCCCGTTTTCTTTTCATACGCACACATCTGCACAACCATCTCCGCTACTCGCAAGCGAATGCAGCCACAAGCAGACATGTCTGCGTTGCGATACGCGGCCGTGTGAGTGTACAGGAACGCGTGCACTTGACCGCGTGTGAAAAGAATACTTTTCGCATTTCAATCCAGTGTCATTCCACGCGAAATCGGACACTTTTCGGAGTGACATTTGGGATTTTTGTGAAACTTGGATATGTTGTAGTCTTTAGTGATATATAAACGTATTTCAAAGGATTTTTAAAAATTTTCAAAATTGTGGAAATTGACATTTTTTCATTAAATTATAACTGTTGAACTAAGAGACAGATAAAAATGAGCTTTCGGGTGCTTACACTGGGGAAGTAAGAGTACCTAATAAAAATTATGTCACATAAAAAATACAAATTTTAGACCATTTATGCTGCAATTGTTTTAAACAAATGCAATTTTATAGAGAAAAATGATTTATGACCACGTTATTTAGAATGAATTACACATTTTAGCTCCTAACATCATCTTTTTTGGAGATAGAATTATTTTAATTATGTTTAAAAATTATGTAAAGTTGCAAATATTTGCCGCTATAACTTTTGAATATGTACTCTATAAAGCAAATAGAACAAATAGCATAAAAATTTTCAGGAACCTCATGAGGTTCCTGGATATCTAGAGCTTTTCCAACGAAAGTTATTGAAAAATTCCATCCTTTTTATGATTATATTTTAATTCTATTCGTTGGAAATTAAAATACTCATGGCTGAAGCTTAATTTGCTACTTATTTGTACCTCTGCAATCCATTATTCAAAATATTAACAATTTAAATCGCGATACAATTGAGCACTTTTGATATATAGCTGATATTGACGCATTGTAACAATCGGGGTTACTATGTAAGTGGCCGACTCGCCGAGCCTGGGGGAGCCGAGCCGACTCGCCGTCTGACTTCACCTGAAGACTGGGCTTTTCAATGAGATAATTTCGCTAAAGGTACACATATGGACGTACATATTGCGGTCAAAAATCTACAAAAGAAGAAGCAATGTGTACATATTTCGTATTCAACAAGTAACTACATATGCTCAACATCGAATCGCAAAGCATCGATGACTGTTGCTAATTTTAAACATTATCTTCTACATCACAGAAATAAAATCCCAAGTGCATGTTTTATCCATTCGAAGCTACGTACAACGATTGAAATAATCACAACTGCATTATAAAGAAAGCATATCTAACGAAACGCATATATGTAGTTTGAACGTTTTATACTAACAAAACGCATATAGTTTGTATAATATATATATATAACGAAATTTAAAATTTCTACATTTCGTTTTATCAGCACGAAAGTTGCAGCAACGTGACATTTTTCACATGAAAATGAGTCCAAACACGGTATACATCGGATTATTAATTAATTAAATAATGATGAACATACGAATTGGAAAATAATGAATGGGGCAAGAGGGGTAAAGTAATGACATGCGTCACGGTGCGCATAGCATCGAATATGCGTACGTAAAGTATCAAAGATAGCTGTTGATATACATATTTGAAGAATATGAATAATACTGTATTATATACAACAAAATACCGTGCTGCTGCTACTACTACATCACAAACTGTAACTGTATACAAATCTGTACCATAAAACATAACTTATATTTCTCGACGCTTTTTATTTTTTGACAAACGCTTTGCAGATAACTTGGGCCGCTTCGCTTTTGCATCACCCTTCAAATAGCGATTGTTCTTTGCATCTGCGGCTTCCTTCTTTGATTCCATGACAATGGAATGATCACACACACTTATCAACACTACAGTAACGAACCACGCAGGAATGGAACACTTCACAAATTATGAATATTCCATATGTATCAATATCTGCGTTGTAAATAAAAGCCCGATTGCTTTCTGCGTCTTCACTGTAGTGCAAACGGCAGAAAACTGATCAGCTGGCGTTGTCGCTGCATTAATTATAGATGCTGAGAAACAGAACAAAAGATAGTGGGAAAAGGACGGATATATATATCCTCTCTTTCTCATTAGGATTGGTGTATGTTGATACATTTACATAGAGTATGTACTTCCGGGAATACTTTTTGGTGCAGAAATGTGCACAGGAAAGGATTTTTGATTATCCTGTGCATATACTTTTGACGTATCACCTTTGCGCGTTTAAACCTTTACGCAGGAGACGTGTCGCTCGGTCCTTGGTGCAAGTGAAATACAAAATATCGAATGAGTGAGAAAGACAGTTTAGTCCCTGTCCAGCGGTTTCAGGAAAGAATCGCAAGTTGTGTAGTAGGATCGCCTACATTAGTGGTGGTAATGGGTGCGTGAACCGACGCCGGCGTTTGTTTTCCGGCAACGCTGGCCCTTGAGGCTAGCAAAGGCTCGATCGTCAGAAGTACAAGCGACTGCCGAACAGTAACAATCGTAAGTACCTTCACGCTTACTACTCCTGTCTTTTTCACTATATGTGCCGCTTATTAGGAAAATGGTCTAAGTCCAAATTTTTCGTTTATTACATTTCACTTATTTTTTACGTCATATATCAACATGATACATAATAAACGTGAAGTTCAATTTCTTTTTTTTTAAATTTCGACTGACGCCACTTTCAAACTAACTAACACACTTCTACATTTTACTTCCAACCTAAGACTGTATTTAGACATATTTCGGGTGAAGTTTCATTAGTATTGTTGTAATTTTTTGTGCAAAATCTATCGTGTGAGTTGTGATTGTTTGAGTGTCCGCGTGTTTCTCAAGCTGCGTATCGCCATTGCGAGGTTGCCTCGCGTGGCACACCTCGCGGAGTGGAGAGTCTGGAGCCTACCTCGACCATTATTACTTTACGAGGCATCAGCCGTCGATTTTTCGACGTGCTCAAAGGTGCCTCGCGGCCCCAAGATCAAAAATCGCATGGCTCGGGTGACGCAAATATCATGCTGGAGGTAACGCGAGACCGCCGCACGAGTCTGCCTCGCAAAGTGATCATGATCGAGGTAATCTCCATACTCGCAATGTCGAGACGCAGCTCCACGCTCAGAGATTCGTGTATTCATTCTCACGTAGAATAAGAAAGTTATGTTATAATTTACCCGCGAAATGTCTAGAAAAGGTATATACATTCGGGTGCAACATAGGCTTCCTTTAGTTGAAACTGAAGACAAGTGATGAAAATTAAACAGTTTCTAAACATCAGAAGTGGAAAAATCGGAAATTTTAAAATCACAAATGTTGAACATTTAAAAATACAAATATTTTGAAACTTGATAACCTCACAATTACAAATTTTGGAAATCTTTGAATTTCAATGCATTCCAACTTGGAAATTTCAGCATTTAGAAATCTGAAGATTCTCCTGCTGCGCTAAATCTTGGTTAAAGAAGCCTATATTGTACCCAAATATACCAACTTGATAAACGTGTACTCCTCCCTGAGTTGCGCAAAATGTAATTTAATTATAAATTATAAATTACGATGAAAATGTAATTGTGTAATTGATTACACATTATTTTCTGCAATCCTTAATTTAAATAGTTGACAAAATTGTGGTCAACTACCTAAATTAACAATTACAGAAAATAAAGTGTAATCAATTACACAATTACATTTTAATCGTAATTTGTAATTTGTAATTAGATTACTTTTTGGCTAACTCTGGCTCTTTTACTGCATTTTCAAATCCATTTTAATTACGTTCAATAGTTTCACTCTTTCTTCGACTCTTTTTTAGATGTCTGGAAAAGAAAATAAGACGGAAGAAAAAGAAGGGACTCCGTCGCGAAGACGGAGTCGAACAAGAACCAAGACTCCGTCGCGAAGACGGAGTCGAACAAGAACCAAGACTCCGCTGAGAGAACCGACTCCGTCCTCGCGACGGAGTCCGCGGAGAGAGGCGACCGCGACTCCATCCTCATATAAGTGGATGGAGATAGCCTTTCAACTTCAAAAGCAGGTATAGATACGTAGACGATCTCGCGCGAACATTTGTTACATTCTAATGAAAGTTTTAAGATTTATGTTTATTTTTTATATTACAGAACAGCGAGCTCAAAAATGAGAATAGGAAATTGAAATATGGAGGAGGAAGAGGAGGGAAAGGAGGAAGAGGAGGCAGAGGAGGGAGAGGAGGAAGAGGAGGCAGAGGGAGAGGCATAAATAATTTTTTCTTTTATAATTAATATAAATAAAAGAAGTATAGTCGACAATTATATATTTAGTCAATCATTTTTTTATTCGAAAGCCTTTCATCCGTCGGCCATGAATAATTTTCTCGTATTTATTCGTACTTTAGTTGTGAATCATATATTTAGTCGAGAAAGTACGAATAAATACGAGATAATTATTCATGGCCGATAATTGAATTACCCATGATTAAATTAATTCAATCATAGCGCTTCAAATAAAAGTTGGCTCGGGTTATTTAAGTAATGCCCATCTCTGGTATTTTGCCATATAATTGAGGCAGTGAGAACAACAACGGATTAACCCACATTTCTTTCGTAATTGAGTTAGTAGCAATAACGTATTCCAATAGGCTCTACTAATCATATCGATGGCTTAGTGCACACATATTGTATATCCACTTTTTATAAAACTTGAGTTTTTATATGCAACAAATAGTGCTTGCTTGTTTCTTTATGCTGCATAAAAATTACATTTTTATCTTTTTTATAAATTTATCAAAAATAATATTTTTGTTTATTGTATGTCCCTAAATTTATTATGCTGAGTGCACAAATGTTGTGTGTCCATGCCAGAGGACGAAAATACTCTTGAAAAAATGTGACAATAAATAAAAAATTTTAAAAAGTCTTCCTATATCTATCGCGAAGAAAAAAGATCTGTATCACAACGGAATTACAGTATTGTCTCCGTATGTGCTCGCTGGTCGGGACCGGCGTTGAACCAGTGATGCCAGAACGGTGGGTTTTCGCCCACGGGCGCTACCACCACTCCACGACCAGGCGTACCCCCTCCTAGCGCCTGTACCGCACCACACAAGCATACCCGTCCCTCCATCCGTGTGCCGTACGCGCTGCCTGGCCGGCGCTCTCCGGCGAAAATTCGTTTTCCCGACATCGAAGCGCTTGGGTCGCAAGCAAAAAGTCAAGAGTTCAAATCCCGGTGCGGGATATTCTACTTTTATTTTTATTTATTCTCTAATTTCTCTTTCTATATTCTCAGAAGACTAAAGGCTTGAAAACTATTAATTTATAAAACATTTTCAAATCTTGAATTGCTGCTAAAGATGTGATCTCCTTCTGACTTGTACCGCACCACTACAAGCGTACCTTAACTTCTGTCCGTGTGCCTTACGCGCTGCCTGGCCGGCGCTCTCCATCGAGAATTCATTTCACCGAGGTTCAAACCCCGATCCGAAGATTCTACTTTTTTCATTAATTATTCTCTATATTCTCTTTCTATATTCTCAGTAGAATAAAAACTTGAAAACTATTAATTTACAAAGCATTTTCGCAGCTGGCTAATGTACGATGTTGGTCTTCTGCCTTTTGTATACATAAACAGAAATAATTCCTTGAAATGCTACTTACAAAATAAGCTCCTTTCTAGGATGGACTCTTTAAAATTCACGTCACAATGAATAGTTACAGAATCGGTGATTTCCGTTTCAGGTAAACGAGCCGCCCGCTCCGCTATTACGGTCGGCTTACCACTCCCACCCCGGATTATTGTAATGAGGTTTGAAAACAATATCGACTGGTCTCGTACCCGTCGCAATGATGTCATTTATACCTACAGAAGAGTTTTACTAACCCACTCTTGGCCAATGACACTCTTTTCGTGTTAATCAGGTTTATACGTATCTGCTTATTTGCTTGTTGATTATTTACGAAAATTGTGGCATTGCTGGATGGAAACCACGAGAAGGTGGTGGGCTTCTTCCATCAGGAGAGGATAAGGATAGGTCGAGATGGATAGAATGGATAGGAGCGGTGCGAATGATGGACGTAGCGGGCGAAACCTCCACGCCACGGATAGAAAGGTTCGGGAAAGTGAGATAGGCGTAGAAGCTGTGATAGCACTAATACAATACTACTGTAACTGTTTCGTAAATTATATATGTACACGCCAAGGTAGGTGATACTGTACAAAAAAAAGTTTGGTAAAATGTGACGATGAAGCTGTCGGAACTACGTGTTCCAACATGCACGGAGGGTGAGTTGTTTAAATTGTTGGGGATTGGACAAACTTTCATACAAATGATCTCCCGACATAAGAGCAAGATGCCTATCGTCGACAGTCATAGTACGACTCGTCTCGTTTCTGGCTTTTAAGGATGTGCGCACCACACAAATGGAATTCACCAGTTCGCTACCCATTTTATTTCGTTTTTTGGTTTTGGTATCGGGTAAAATTGAGAATAGCCTTTCGGCCTCGGCGTTGGAATGGGGCAAACACCTGATTATACCCCGCAAATGTCTGAGGGATGGAAAAACTGGAGCATTATGGGGTTTTTCCGAAAGTCGGTCGGTCATAAACCAGGCTTTATGGAACGAGCGCGACGTGGCTGCGCGTTGAGGATTGGGATACCATGATGAATATTGTTTTATTACTTTTAGGGAAATAAACCGTGATACCCTTTCTCCCTCTAAAGTGTAGCTTGCCAATCAGTGAACCAGATTGTATTGAAAGAGGGAAAAGTTTCTGACCAGGCTAGTTGCAATAGAACATTCGAAGCGAACAGACATCAGCATTTTTCAGTGAAGTAGACAGTCGTTTTGTCAACTTGCGAGCTTTTGTGTGAAATTCGAATTGATTGCGCATTGAGATAAGTAGAGAAGTGTCCTGTGTTAGTAGTGCTGTGATACGGAATTGTAACTGTTTTCGTGATGGATTGTGTACCCGCCAAAAGATACAAGAAAAGGTTCCAACATCATTGGTATGATGCTGACGCTTCGTTAAAGGTGTGGTTGCAAAACGTTTCTTCGGACGAGTCCAAATGCTTCTGCAAAGCCTGCAACAAAATCTTCGAGTGTGGGCTTTCAGAAATAACCAGGCACTCGTCCACACAAATGCATGTCAGAAACATTAAGTTCAACGGTTGAACTCCTATCGTGAACAGATCCCTAATTCCGAGTGTTCGTTTCTCGCTCCTTTCTGGCCGAAGGGAGGAGTGAGATGGAATGCTTTGCGTGCGCGGCGAGCGTGCGCGACGGGTGCGAGCAGTGATGCCAGATCGGGGACGGGTTCCCTCGAGAGTTTCCCCCACCTCGCATGCACACTATGCACTAATCACGTGCGTGTAGATCACATACGCGACTCCTGCATAGTGTGCATGCGAGGTGGGGGAAATTCTCGAGGAAACCCGACCCCGATCTGGTATCACTGGGTGCGAGCACTCAGATGGAATCGTGACTGCTCGACGCATGCGCGCCACGGTCAGATAGCCAGGCACGACACGAGTCTTTTTTGCGCCCTAGGCGAGCTTGCCAAATTACGCCTTTTATTATAATACATTTATTTGAGATTATTGATAAGCTTACTCTGAATTTGTATTCGTAGTTTAATCCACTTATAGTACAACTTGTAATATTTAATTTTAAAGTTTATTTTCCACAATACCAGTAATGAAAATATCATTTTGCACCTCTTGTCGACTTTCCGCCCTAGGCAGTCGCCTAATTTTGCAGAGTAAAGTCATAAATAATCTCAAATAAATGTATTATAATAAAGGGCGCAATTTGACAAGTTCGCTTAAGGCGCAAAAAAGGCTTGAGCCGGGCCTGCGTCACGATTTTGCGATGCGGTTCCCGTGCTCACCTAAGTACTTGCGACCATCGCGCACGCTCGTCGCACACGCAAAGGACGGAGTGTCACGGTGCCCGAAAGACGGAGGGAGACAAAACATCAACGCGTCGTCTGTCTCGTACCGTCCTCGCTCGCTTTCAGTGGCTCTCGCTCGCTCTCGTTCCATCTCGCTCTTGCCTTCGCCGGACAAGAGTGAGACAGAAGTGGTGGGGGTAGCGACAAACACCTATCGTGTACACCAAACCGAGCACATACGGAGACAATACTGTATTTCTGAATACTACAAGGCATTTATCAATAGCATACCATCAGCAAAATCACAACGTGATGTAATTCCAATTCCCATGGACATTGACGAAAATGAAAACTGCGAAAATGAAAACGAATAATTACTTTTTTATTCCTGTTACTTTCAAAATAAATATAATATTGAAGTGACATTATTTCCAGTATTATTCCTTTCATACATTTTTATATAATATCATTCAGTATAGTATGTCCTCCTCTGTACTTGGTTACATATAGCATGTTCATCTTCCATGTATTATTATCGAATCATTATTATTATTTTGCAGATTCTAACTTATACTACTAATGACATATTTTCAGTGATACTTATATTACATATATATGATAATACAATAATGCAAAAAGTATTTATTTAATTAAAATGTACCATTGAATGTTTGAACCTGTTTTTCTCAAAAACTCTAAAAATGGACAGACAATATGTGTGCACTAATTGTAAGCCATCGATGTACAATAGGAAATTTTTTTTAATGTAGGTTAATCCGTTGTTGCTCTAACTGCCTCAATTACTATGATATAAATACGACAGCGATTTCAAGTGATGTATGTGTGACGGTAAAAGCGTTAATTTAGTAAATGTATACATTTCCTAGCAGTTCCTAGCCTAAAATGCATATAACCTAACCTACAATCGTCCGAAAATGCATACATTGACCGCATCACGCTTTTACTGTGGCTCGTGGATCCAGCTAACGCTTCAGGTTTGCTATGATTCCACATTGGCAGTCCTCCCGAGTAGGCGCCATATCGTATCCACTAGCTCAACTAAATTTGTCACGTGACTTGCTCTGTATTATCGCCAATATGGCGGGATTCGTATTTGGGAATGCAATTACGGGCTGACGTTTTTTGTCCTTATATGAGCAGATTTTTGACTGGGTGAGAGGTCTCATTCGAAAGAGGAAGGTTCGATGCAGCCCGCTCTGCTCATCGTTTGAGTCAGAAAACTCTTTTAGTGACCAACAAATGCATGGAATCTGCGAGTGCATTTTGTCGATTTTTTCTCTACTTTGGACACTCGTATTATTACATATCAACACAATCTCTTTGAACCATGAGCAGAGCGGGCTGCATTGAACCTTCATCTTTCGAATGAGACCTCGCCCAGCCCAAAATTTGCTCATATAAGGACAAAAAACGTCAGCGCGCAAACCCATGTTTCGGGCCAGATTATGTCGGTATACAGAGCGCTGCATTACCCGTGTCTACCCCCTTAAATACACCTCAAACTAACAACAACGATTTACACGACGACGTACAAACGACACGACGGGACAGAAACGATTTAAGAACACCAGATGACGTTCCTAAAACACGATCTGGTAGACGTGTCCGATTTCCCGAGCGGTTACAAGTTGGGATCTAATTGAATCGTGTCGTATCGCATTATATTGTAGTTTAAATGTGTATTATATTTTGTATTGTAAGAATATGTTATAGTAGATATTATGAGGATATCATATTAGTGTAATGTAGGCTATTTATCCACATTATTTAGTATTATGGTTTTACTTTGCTTTATGACTGACGTCTATGTACGATGTAGCGTGAATTTTACGAACGATTCGTACGTACACAATAATAGGTCAGTTTTGTTTCTTACCCCTGTAGCGTTATCACTGGTAAGGGGGTAGTGTAGCGGACTGTAGGCCGGGAGAAAGTTTTATTTATTTCTTAGGCCTAAAACGGTCGGTGGCTCGAGTGCCTACTGCGGGTGGTCGAGCTTGAGGGCGACAGCAATAAAAATGACGATTGCCAGAGCCCCAGTAAAATCTTAAGGACAGCGGGTCCTCTTCCGCAACCTTGGGGGCGCGTGGGAAATTTGTTTTCCCCTCCCGTTAATATTCGAACGTTCGTAAAACGACGATGGAAAAGAACAGAACCTTGCAGGACTTGGGACCGAACGTTTCGTGCTCCTGAGATACGAGTTATTTGTATGCACTTCGTTGGTAGTTAAATACACATCGTTATTGTTACATATATATTGTGTCTCACTAAATCATACACACCCCAGTATCCAAACATTTTTCCAATTTTCAGGGCCAAGTACTTTTTACGTATAACGTCGTTGACTTTGGCGATTTCCACCTTTGTGTCCGCGGCCCGGCGTTTCGTACCATTTTGATGTTTCATTCCTTTTTGTCGATGACGTTGGTGATGTTTTCGCGAATGCTTCGCATCAACGTTGCTCGTGATTATCGGCGTCGTCGTCGTTGTCGTCGTCGGTTCGTTAGACATTTCGTGTTGCTCGATGAACGACTCGCGGTTTACTAATGTCCGCGAGCTACGACGAACTCGTTAAATCCTCTTCGATACCGACCTTCGTACATGGAACTATCCTTATCGATCACCACGAAATCGTATCGTCGACGCCAACATCTCGCACACAAGTCGTTGAACGACTCGAACGTCATGTCTGTGTTCACGTGATCGTTGTACACATGGCGCAAGTTCGTGCCGTCTTGTTTGAATAGCATGAGAAAATTTGCGTTGTCCCTGATCAAATGTTTAGGTATTCTAGCGTACGACTGACACAAATAAAAGCAATCCACGTTCGAGTGACGACCCATAGAGAAGTATTCGCGTATCGCGTTCTGTTCGTCGCACGCCACGTCGTCGAACACGAAGATCGAATCGGGCCGAGCGTCTTTCGGTGGAACGATCTCAGTATTGTCCGAGTAGGGAAAGTATTCGATTCTGTCGACCAGCGACAACACCTGCTCCAGATAACGATACTTTGGCTGATGCAACGATTTCGAGTACACGTACACGTTCTCGAAACGCAAACCGTTCGGACTCTCTAGCATACTTAAAAGCACATTCGTTTTTCCACACCCTGACGGTCCACAAATCACACCTCGCAAGCTATTCGGCAGCAACGGGCCGTGTCTGTTCGCTCGACTCGCATCCCTATCATCTTCGAGCATTCGATTCGCGGTTACGCGAATAACGTTCGACTGTTTCGCGAATCGCATGTTCGCGGGGTTTCTCAGGTACTCACGCGCGTGTGACGAAGGATGACTATTTATATTCGTGGCACGCGTCGCGCAGGTCACTATCACTGTGATCGGTGAAGCGTGCGTACGCGTCTATTATTGTAGTAGCTATCGTGATTATTCTAACGTATATGATAGCATTAACGACTGCGACGTCTTACAAGAAGAAGAAGAAGAAGAAGAAGAAGAAGAAGAAGAAGAAGAAGAAGATTGGATCGGGTCTCGTGAACGGCATCATAAACCGTCTGCCATTCGAACTACACGATCCGGGTTATCAGTTCTGCGGACCGGAAACGCGTTTGCTAAAGCGATTGGCTCGTGGCGACGAAGGTGTGAATCCCCGGGACGTAGCGTGCCGCGACCACGATATCGCGTACTCTCGTCGAAAGGATTTAAAGGGAAGACACGAGGCTGATCGTGCGTTAGCCAAACGAGCGCGAGAACGAGTGTTCGCGAACGACGCGACATTTGGCGAAAAAGCAACCGCGGCTGGAGTGTGGGCAACGATGAAGGCTAAGACTAAACTCGGCATGGGTATGAGAAGGACGAAACGTAAACAGAGAAAGTCTGGAAGGAAACATCCGCAACGGCGACGACGACATCGTAATCTACGAGTGGCGAAACGCGGTGGCTTTCTTCAATTTCTTCCGTTCGTATTGCCCGCTTTATCAGCTATCGGGGCATTGGCCGGTGGAGCGGCTGGTATAACCAAAGCGGTCAACGATTCGAAGGCGTCTCGAAAACAGCTGGAAGAGACGTTGCGTCATTATCGTGCGATGGAAGGGCGAGGGATGCATCTGACACCGTACAAGCGAGGTGCGGGCTTGAACCCGAGACGGCGGCGCCAACGACGAGTGCAGACGAAGAAAAAAAAAACGCCGATCGCGTAGGCGCATGGCGACGGTGGCGGCGATAAACCAACAACCTATGACGAACCTGCAATTAGAGCGCGAGTGCGCCAGCATTCCGTTCTTTCGAGGGGTGTTTATGCGCGACACGCTTCCCACGCGCGCACGCAGCAATGAATGCGGTATCGTAAATCTGGACGAGAATCGAGGCACCGGTACACACTGGGTCGCGTACGCGAAACGTGGACCACGAGTACAGTACTTTGATAGTTTTGGGAATCTGCGACCACCAACGTAATTGATCCACTATTTCGGACGCGGTACAACGATCACGTACAATCACCATCGTTTTCAACGTTTCGACGAGATGAATTGCGGTCCCTTATGCATGCAATTTTTACAGCAAAAGTCTATGGAATTATGGCATACGTACTAATAACGGTGTGTACTAAGATTTCGTTTCAATGTAACCATGCGTAATGGCAATTCATATTTTCTTTAATAAAGACACATAATATCGATAAATTGCCGAGTATTCGTACGCGCGCGTCATTTCCTTTCTCTCCGTCTCGCGAATGTAATCTATGATATGTCGTTCACGCTCACGTTAACGGGTCGCAGCAGCGTGCTCACGGTAAATTATTTCCCACCGATAGTGTTGAGTGATGGTCAATACGAATTAGGACTCACGGACTTGGAGACGTTTCACACGATACCAAACATCGACTCGAGCAACGATAAATTCTATTTCGTCGTGAACTATGACACCGAAAACAACTCCATCGTCGACGCCGCTCATGAATACATTACGTTCCCCCACGGTTCCTACGAATTAGACGCTATCGCCGAGTATCTGAAGCAACGATTACTCGATTGATATCCTCGAAAACGCGGTAACAACGGGAACGACGATGACGACAAGTACCCTCTAATGCTACGAGCTAACAACAACACCATGAAAAGCGAGATGTACTGTTCGTTCTTTGTAGACTTCACGAAACCCAACAATGTAGGCTGGTTGTTAGGTGTTTCCCCGAATCGTGTCTTAATACCGAGAATCTGGCACGAGTCCGACGTACCCGTCAATATTATAAACGTTAACGTGATCAGAGTAACGTGCAACGTAACTACCGGCGCGTACAGCAACGATAAACCGGGACACACTATCCACGAATTTTCACCTCGCGTGCCGCCGGGATATAAGATATCGGAAACTCCGCGACACGTCATTTACCTGCCGATCGTCGAACGAGCAATACACGATCTAACGCTGCGCATCGTCGATCAATACGATCGTCCTATAGATTTTCGCGGCGAAGAAATAACGATTCGTTTGCACGTGCAACGACGTCCGCGCGATAGGTAGCGTCACCGCACGTGTATGCGCGCGTGTGTAGTATGTTAGTGTTAGATCACACGTACGAATCATCAATCGTCGCTGCCACTCCTGACGTCTCTGTCTCGCGTCATCGGCGCGACCCTTTATCGATAGGTGAAAGTAGAAGAATAAAGACGGGTGGAGCGATAAGAAGAGGACCCATAAGAAGAAGCAAGCCATTGACTCGCCGAAACGCACGTTTCCTACGATCGCTAGGATTCATCGTTGCCTATTAGACATGCAACCACGATGTCGATTATTCTGGATGTGGCGAATACGCCAACCTTCGACAATCGTATCACGAAGATCGAGTTACACACATATAATCCGAACGCCAACACGACGTTCGACAATAGCGACGAGATAAGAATCCCCATACAGCAGCAAGATCTGTACACGCTTCCGTGCGAAAGTTTTCTCTACATCGAAGGTCGTGGCACGTTGACGGCGCAGAACGCGGCAGGTCCGACAACGTCCGCGACCGCTGTTCTAGACAATAATTGCGTTGCGTTCATGTTCGATGAGATTCGATACGAATTGAACGGTGTCGAGATCGATCGTTGCCGAAATCCAGGAATCACTACCACGTTGAAAAATTACGTTTCGTTGTCGGCCGATAGAAGCAAAGTGCTCGCGAATGCTGGTTGGAATTATGCCATCGATTACGATAACGACATTTTTCATTCGGGCGCTTTCTATTTCTGCGTACCCCTGAACGTGTTATTAGGATTCTGCGAGGATTAGAAACACATCGTGATGAACGCGCGGCACGAGCTGATCCTTATACGATCACGAGTCGATGCGAACGCGATGCACTGCACCTCCGCCACTGCGTGGCCGAAACTTGAGATACGCAAGGTGCAGTGGCGTATGCCCCATGTCGTTTTGGAGGAAGTGAATAAACTGTCGATGCTGCGTATCCCGGAAAGCGGCCGGCCGATCGCGATGAGTTTCCGATCGTGGAGCTTGCACGAGTACCCGTTACTGCAAGCTACAACGAAACACACGTGGACCGTGAAAGCTACGTCGCAAATCGAGAAACCCCGATACGTGTTATTCGGCACGCAAACCGATCGAAAGAATTATCCCGATAAATCCGCGAGCAGATTTGACTCGAATAATCTCACGAACCTTCGACTCTATCTAATGTAAGAAAATTCGAGGTAGGCAAGCGGTCGAAACAGGCCATGTGCATTTCCTCAAGAGTCACCCCCTCTCGAAGGGGCAAACCTTAAGGACTAGAGTCATAAAAAGGGAAAGCGTTGGCGGGACTGACGACGGCGTCCTGTCGATGACCAACTCACTCTAGTACGGACCGATCTATTTGAAAGTCACGAATAAAGCTTACAGTTTTTAACGGAATAAGTATTACTTTGTTTCTGGCAAACTCACGGACCCTTTTGCGACATCCTGCGCGCCCCTCCCCCGTACGTTCCTTACACTAAATTCCGAGGCGTTTCCGTACGACGACTTGAACTTGGATTTCGATAAGAATAAATACGCGCTCCTGCACGATATGTACGCGAAATTCTGTCGATCGTACTATGGTCACGGAGAACCGTTGCTGAATGCGATCGAATTCCGTAAATACGCGCCTATTGCGGTCATAGATTGTTCTAGGCAAAACGAGTCGTTGAAGAGCGCCACGGTGGACGTGCGAATAGATTTCGAATTCAAAGAAAATGTTCCCGCTAATACTACCGCGTACTGTTTGATGATACACGATCGTATAGTCGAATACAACCCTTTAACCAACGTGGTACGCAAACTAATATAGTGTGCGTGCGTGAACGATTATTATTACTACTACTACTAATACTACTACTACTACTGCGGATACCGCTACTGTTTTAAAACGATGATGTAGATGTCAAAGTCCGCAGTTACTGATTAGTCACCGACGCTACTACTTATACGAATAACGATGTTCGCCGTTGTCGACATGCAAGGTTTCAAAACCGAACGCGAGTTCGTCGTGAAAGAGATCACGATTCGCACAAGCAGCAGCAATACCGATGAAACGTCGACGATCAGCCACTGGATCTTCGAGCCGCCATACTTCTGGAATCATCTGAACTCGTTCGAGAAATGTCAAGCGTCCTGGCTCGCGAAGCATCATCACGGTCTCCGCTGGTCTGATGGCTGCGTTCCATACTGGAAACTTCCGGAACTGCTCGCCAGCGCACTCGCGAACATCGACTTCGCCATCGTGAAAGGTGCGGAAAAGAAAACCTGGATGCTGCAACTACTACCGGACATAATCGTCGAGGATATCTGCGATGTGTACAAACCGAAGGGGAAAAAGGTTACCAACGCTCGAACCGTTGAGGACGACGGCGGCTACGACGTTGACGATGATTATTGCGGTATCACGCCTGACACCGTGGATCCCGACGTTCCTAACCTGAAATTTATGGCTTCAACGAATACCTCACGATCACTGATCTGTATATACTACTGGATAGTGAACGAGGATAGGCGGCTTGTGCCGAATAGAAGCCATTTTGATCTGAGTAAGATTCTCAAGTGTGGCGTCACACAGCGGCGCAAAGGGTGCAAGTCAAAGCTGGCCAAAGCAAGCAAGCAATCGCAAGTACTCATCAATAATAATTGGTGCCTGATTACGACGTATTAATTACTTGCATAAATTAATACGTACAATAAAAATGGTTAGGACGTGCATGTTTTGTGGCGCAGAAAAATTGGGGGACGATTTGACATATCACGAGTAGGTAAAAATAACATTTATATGCTACTTGTAGGTTAAGTGGAACTTCTTACTCATAATAAATATTCCTAAGGAAATAAAAAAGATTTTTGTTTGTTTCATATAGTTTTCCGTTGATGGCTACAGAATGGCTACACAACATGGATTTGGGCTCCAATTTTGTGCCACCAAAGAACACCATGTTATGTTCTAGTCATTTCGAAAAAAATGTTTCCAAAAAGGCACTGGCAAAGGTTGTCTTCTCCATGGAAGCATTCCTACCATTTTTGGGCAATATCTTAATATATGTGTACTTTTATGTACTTAATATATGTGTTTTTATCTTTAACTTAATGAGTACATTATCTATTTTCTTCTTTTAGGCCATCTATACATTTCCTTTTGTTTTATGTACGTTTATTTTTTATTACATCTTTTATTTAAAATAATAATTTCCAATTTTCATACATGCACTCATTCGTTACGTATATCTCCCTTTATTATCGTTCAAATTTACCACTGTAAAGTGAGAATCTTACTCAGATTAAAATGGCGCCGGGATCTTCAAGTCGGCACATGGTTTTAACACGGGATACGCTATCCAGTAGTATATAGAGATCAGTGCTCACGATGCGCGTTTCACAACGACGGCGGTGTTTGCGCGCTGGAGAATGTCCATAAAGTATGGAATTATATACGCAGCGGCACCTAATGTGAGTCATACACACGCATTGCATCTACTTTGCGCGTTATATGTAGAGAAACGAATATGTAACAATTTTTTTTTGTTTTCTATAGCAATGGGAACTGCAGCGAAGACGAGCACAACGACAGCGGCGACTGCTCCCTTTACTCGCGAGCAAGAATACCCATCCCATACGAACATTGTTATACGCGAATACTAACTTTATAATTTCAGTATACATACATGCATGGATGGTCATTAATAAATATACTTACGATGCATCGCTGCATCATAGCGGCATTCATCCCACGCCTCACTGGTGATCGAACATAATCATACGCAGACATGTTTTTTTTTAAAAATTCTTCTTATAAAATGATTGTGAAACGGTTATAAAACACACTAGCTCGTGCGGCGGCGGTCGATGTCCTTATATGCATTTCGGTTCTCTAGACTAGAGGGCCAGGCCTGCACGTTGCAGGGTAGGGGTAGTCGCGGAGTAGGTGTGGTGGGAGCGTCCGTATCACAGTTTCTTCTCCTTCGATGATTTGATACTAATTATTCCAGCTTATAGTGCACTTTTATGGTTCGCACCGCGAATCGTCTTCGACTCTTCTGCGACACGTGTGCATCTTGAATTTAGCGCGTACGCTATTTGAATCTGCCACGAACGCCATTTGAATTTATCGCGTACTATTCATATTGATGTTTGTGTCGTAACACAACCATGATCATCACAATCATTGATACAATATTCTCTTGCACATTGGTGTGTGTACGTGTACGTGAATCTGTATAAAAGCAACGTTGGTCAGTCCTGTGAACGTCATTACACCACATTCGCTCGCGTGCTAACAAGTATCGTTCACGTCAATTTCTTCATCGATCAGTATAATCGTACATAGTGCATATCAAGATGTATAAACGTAGCTTCAACGATTCATCCTCATCAACAGTCCAATATGAGGTACGTAAGCGTTATTATACACTTTTCATTTTTCACTTACTTCATTCTCTTACTTCTTTCACTGTAAACGCAAGCGAACCGAGTATTAATTCCGTGTATACATTTCTTACAGTTCTAGATCTGCAACGCCAAAAACAACGAAAACGCCAAAACCATCAATCGTGCGAATCCTGGGGCGGGATTACCCGTTGACCTCAACAGCGTATAAACGGCTCACGATAGGAATTCGCATTGGCATGGATTCGTGCCGCGTCGAGATCACCATAGTCGACAATAAAGGTGGCGAGTTGAGCTTCTCAATGTCTACGTGGAAGCTCCTACTGCAAAATATGACTGACATTCTTCAAAAATTACGCGACAACGTAACAACACCCCGGACCCACATCGAAATTGATCATTTGCGAATCGAATTCACGCGCATGCACAATGATCAACTCGTCAAAATCACCGATAATCGCGTTACCTTATACATGACGGAAGTCACGATGCGAAAACTGTTCGCGTATGAACATTGAACATTGCATCGATCATATGTTCACTTGGTTGACCGAAAATATGTACGCTGTAGCTAGTAAATATACCGCGTTCGTAAACGTTCTACGTAGCGCTACCGCACCAACAGATTATGTAAAATTAATTTCCGAAAGCGATCACTTTGAACAACATTCTTTGATTGATTGCGTTGTTAGCGTTAGGAATGCAATCCATGTTGCGCGATGTAAATCATGTACCACTATAGTACGCGTATATGTTTTAATAAATGGATGATTTTCACGTTAATACCTGTAACGATTCATTTAAACGTTGCTTTTATACAGATTCACGTACGCGTGCACGTCAATGTATGAATATATATATTGCAGCATTGATGGCGATGATCATCGAATTCTCTCTATCGCTCTTTCTCTCATGCACCTCAATCGAGTAACGTAAAGTCGCACTAACTCGTTGCGTTACCACGTGTATCGGATTCCCCCGTTCGCGATAAGGGCATTCGCATCCGTCACGGCGGTCCCAATCTTCGAAATATTCGAAACGAAACTCGAATAATTATCGCTCTATGTTTTCGTAGGCGGATGTTTACGCGAACGCAATGCCCCATTCTTACATGATGATCATGGGGCAGCTGTACTGTTTAGATTAATAAATCTCGCATAGTTATCGCTTCGCGCTGTGTCAGAGGGTGTCGAATTACAGCATCTGCGGAGCACGCACGTACGCGCCTCGACGCGTTACTACGAAGACTTCTTGCCGTATTATGAATTGATCTCGAATAGTTATTTCATTCAAAATACGTTGGGCGATGTCCGAATAATTATCGCTCTGAGGGTGTCGAATCGTCGGCGGATGTTTATACGAGGGCGACGTTGCATTCTTTCGTGAGACGGTTGGGCTATTTAGGTTAATTAATCTCTAATAGTTATCGGTGTCGAATTACAGCATCCGCGTTACATCCTTTCGCGCCTGCGCACCGATCCCCGCACGTGTACGGAGATTGCGCGGCGGCGGACGCCATTTTGAAAATTTTGAAATCCCCCTTCCCCTGTGACGTCATCCCCCTCTCCGACGAACGCGGTACCCCCTCCCTACCTCACCCCCGCACCCATCGAGCCAAGAGCGCGGTACCCCCCCGCCCCGCCTCACCCCCTCGCAAATAACGCCAAGCGCGCGGTACCCCCCGCCCGCCTCGCCCCCTCGCCAACACTTGGTCCAGAATCGGCATAGCTTACCTACTTATAAACATTTATAACGTTAGATAACGTAAATTTTAAATCAATAAATTCTGTTTGTTTCTTGTATGTTTGATACAAATTTATAAACCCAATTTTAACCCACTTCCACCCATCCAATTGTCTTGAAACCTCGCAAGAGTACGTAGTTATGATGACAATAGAAAATTATGAAAAAAAACCGAAGGGGTAGAAAAATTACCCAGTCATCAATACATATAACCCATAACCACAAATCCAAACGACTTGAAATCAGCCTATAACCACAAATCAAATCAATTTAATGGACATGAAATCAGTATATGTCACGATGTTCGACACTCAATCGCCACCCAGCAATCCGATGTTTCATATCCGATCGAACTCCAGACAAAAGAATCGGCCCTCCACTCTGTAAATTCCGATAGTAATAACCGATTCCGTTGCCAAGGAAAAATAAATGAATGTCCGCCGTTCCAAGCCTATTGTCGTGTAACGTTCATTCTTCCCCACTCTAAGTCTAATTAATACATAAGAGTACTGCGTGAGCCGAAATTATTATTAGACCACGTCTACCTCTAAGGAGCTGTCGCGTTACGAGTCTTATTTAGAAATAAAACATTGTTTTATTTCACTTCCACTGGTTTCACGTGCTATTCCGGGCCGTCCAACAAGACACGTGGGAACTAGTACTCCAGTTTTATACTGTGTCACGAATTTTGCGGATTTCCCCGTGACACATAACCACAAATCCAAACTTAGACAGTAATAAATAAATAATAAAAAAATGTATTACAACAAATTTTGAATTAAACGATTTTATTTAAAACGCTGTAAAAACTAAAAAATAATTCTTTTGTTGTACTACCATTTCGATGTTGTTTTGTCAATTTAAATAGAATCGTGGAGCAGGATGATTCATAATAGAATATGGATCAATTTAATAGAGAATCAAGCGTCGAAATGAATTTGTTGTGAGATATCCTGCTCCACGATTTTATTTGAAGTGAAAAAACAACATCGAAATGGTAATACAACAAAAGAATTATTTTTTAGTTTATAATTTCGCCATTGTCTCGGCTTAATATTTAAAAGTTGCTCTCCAATTGCTAACCTAGTATTTTCTTTTCATGCGGTATTCCCGAAGTATCGACTGTGTGCACTCTTAAAACAATGCGAGTGCCAGGAGCCGGTTCATATAGGCAATGAACATTAAATTCGGCACCGCATTCATTGCAAATCTTAATATATAACCAGAAAGTGTTTGTGTGATTGTCTGTCGCCTAAAAACTTTCGAACGCTAAACTCTCGGGTCACGAAATGTTGTCCCATCTCATTATTCTTAACTAATCCAGATGAATGTGACTATTTTCACAAAAAAATGGGTAAAATTAGTTTGGAAAATTAAAATCTAAATTTCGGGCGAAGCTGAGTAGTAAAGCTATGTAGTACCATATATTTTCAAATATGTTTCCGTTTCCGGAGAATCGAAAATTTTGCCATATTTAAACGTATAAGCGCACAGAAGTTACGTTTTTAAAAAAACAAGCTCTGCAAATGATATCAGTCCAACCGGGACTAAGTATTTTATAAGATTTTCCATGTGTGCCCTTTTCTTTATAAATTTTCAATAAAGTAGCAATAGATTTCCATTGCTCCTCAGACAATGTAATATCAAAATATAATTGCGCCAGTTTAGTATTCATTTTATTTGGATTATTGTGAGGTTCGAATTCTTGGCTAAGTAGTATGACTTTCGTTTGAAACATTAATGCTATCCACTAGGAGTGTGCGGATCGTCCCGAGGCTCGGGGTCGCAAGATTCGGGCTACAAGCTTGGCCGCCATGAGCGGGCAATTTGATTTCAGGTCGGCTCGGCAAAACTCGGCCGCGATCGGCTCGAAAGCCAGCTATTAACAGAAGAACGAAACGGAAAGAATTCTGTATATCATTTATATCGATACCAGTGATAAGTTTTTACTTTTCTGTCACCTGTTGAATCATAATTAACCGAGCCATCAGTAACCGAACAAAATTGTTACCTGAGAACGTACAACAATGATGTTTCTTACATGTTAATTTAAAATAATAAAATATTCGCCATCCCGTATATTTTAGTTACTATGAAACGTCCACGAAATATTTCTTTTTGTATGCTTATAGTTATTTGTACGTTTTATATTTTAAATCTGAACCTATCCCAAAAACATAATATCCTATATATCCCGTTTACATAAAGTACTAACAAGGGGACCCCACAGCTGACCCCCTGTGGATTTTAATAAAATTTTAGGGGATGAATCTGGAGGTCACTTCGATTACCCTCTGCTAAATATTTTATGCCAATGAGCATTATTTATAAACAATCGATATGTGAGCCTTAAAAGCAATTCACTTCAAACATATTTAAAGAAAGTGAGTTGGGCGAGTGCGTACAGCGCTTCCTTCCCACCGAAACAGTACGGGTACAAATCCCGGTCATCCTTATTTTTTTATCCTTTCTTTTAAACCTTATTTTGAATAATTAAATTTTATACTGAGTAGGTAAGCTATGAGAGTTCTGGGACTGCGTGGCGAGGGGTTGAGGCGGGGCGGGGGGGGGTACCGCGCTCTTGGCCGCGAGGGGGTGAGGCGGGGAGGGGGGGTACCGCGCTCTTGGACGCGATGGGTGCGGGGGTGAGGCGGGGAGGGGGTACCGCGTTCGTTGGTGAGGGGGTTGACGTCACAGGGGAAGGGGGAATTCAAAATTTTCAAAATGGCGTCGCGCGCGCAGGTCGAGTTCGTGGGCGAGGGGGCTGACGTCACAGGGGAAGGGGGATTTCAAAATTTTCAAAATGGCGTTTACCGCGTTCGTGGGCGAGGGGGATGACGTCACAGGGGAAGGGGGATTTCAAAATTTTCAAAATGGCGTCCGCCACCGCGCAATCTCCGTACACGTGCGGGGATCGGTGCGCAGGCGCGAAAGATAAGGCGCGAAAGGATGTAACGCGGATGCTGTAATTCGACACCGATAACTATTAGAGATTAATTAACCTAAATAGCCCAACCGTCTCACGAAAGAATGCAACGTCGCCCTCGTATAAACATCCGCCGACGATTCGACACCCTCAGACCGATAATTATTCGGACATCGCCCAACGTATTTTGAATGAAATAACTATTCGAGATCAATTCATAATACGGCAAGAAGTCTTCGTAGTAACGCGTCGAGGCGCGTACGTGCGTGCTCCGCAGATGCTGTAATTCGACACCCTCTGACACAGCGCGAAGCGATAACTATGCGAGATTTATTAATCTAAACAGTACAGCTGCCCCATGATCATCATGTAAGAATGGGGCATTGCGTTCGCGTAAACATCCGCCTACGAAAACATAGAGCGATAATTATTCGAGTTTCGTTTCGAATATTTCGAAGATTGGGACCGCCGTGACGGATGCGAATGCCCTTATCGCGAACGGGGGAATCCGATACACGTGGTAACGCAACGAGTTAGTGCGACTTTACGTTACTCGATTGAGGTGCATGAGAGAAAGAGCGATAGAGAGAATTCGATGATCATCGCCATCAATGCTGCAATATATATATTCATACATTGACGTGCACGCGTACGTGAATCTGTATAAAAGCAACGTTTAAATGAATCGTTACAGGTATTAACGTGAAAATCATCCATTTATTAAAACATATACGCGTACTATAGTGGTACATGATTTACATCGCGCAACATGGATTGCATTCCTAACGCTAACAACGCAATCAATCAAAGAATGTTGTTCAAAGTGATCGCTTTCGGAAATTAATTTTACATAATCTGTTGGTGCGGTAGCGCTACGTAGAACGTTTACGAACGCGGTATATTTACTAGCTACAGCGTACATATTTTCGGTCAACCAAGTGAACATATGTTCGATGCAATGTTCATACGCGAACAGTTTTCGCATCGTGACTTCCGTCATGTATAAGGTAACGCGATTATCGGTGATTTTGACGAGTTGATCATTGTGCATGCGCGTGAATTCGATTCGCAAATGATCAATTTCGATGTGGGTCTGGGGTGTTGTTACGTTGTCGCGTAATTTTTGAAGAATGTCAGTCATATTTTGCAGTAGGAGCTTCCACGTAGACATTGAGAAGCTCAACTCGCCACCTTTATTGTCGACTATGGTGATCTCGACGCGACACGAATCCATGCCAATGCGAATTCCTATCGTGAGCCGTTTATACGATGTTGAGGTCAACGGGTAATCCCGCCCCAGGATTCGCACGATTGATGGTTTTGGCGTTTTCGTTGTTTTTGACGTTGCGGTTCTAGAACTGTAAGAAACGTATACACGGAATTAATACTCGGTTCGCTTGCGTTTACAGTGAAAGAAGTAAGTGAATGAACTAAGTGAAAAGTGAAAAGTGAAAAGTGTATAATAACGCGTACGTACCTCATATTGGACTGTTGATGATGAGGATGTTCATGTTGCCGGCGTTTATTGGGGTCATCACCATTGATGGCGGATGCGTAGGATGAATCGTCGAAGCTACGTTTATACATCTTGATATGCACTATGTACGATTATACCGATCGACGAAGAAATTGACGCGAACGATACTTGTTAGCACTCGAGCGAACGTGGTGTAATGACGTTCACAGGACTGACCAACATTGCATTTATACAGATTCACGTACACGTACACACACCAATGTGCAAGAGAATATTGTATCAATGATTGCGATGATCATGGTTGTGTTACGATACAAACATCAATACGAATAGTGCGCGATAAATTCAAATGGTGTGCGCGGCAGATTCAAATAGTGTACGCGCTAAATTCAAGATGCACACGTGTCGCAGAAGATTCGAAGACGATTCGCGGTGCGAACCATAAAAATGCACTATAAGCTGGAATAATTAGTATCAAATCATCGAAGAAGAAGAAACTGTGATACGGACGCTCCCACCACACCTACTCCGCGACTACCCCTACCCTGCAACGTGCAGGGCTGGCCCTCTAGTCTAGAGAACCGAAATGCATATAAGGACATCGACCGCCACCGCACGAGCTAGTGTGTTTCATATCCGTTTCACAATCATTTTATAAGAAGCATTTTTAAAAAAAAAAAACATGTCTGCCTACGATTATGTTCGATCACCAGTGACGCGTGGGATGAATGCCGCTATGATGCAGCGATGCATCGTAAGTATAGTTGTGTAAATTGAATTGGTGCGCGTATTTCATTCGACGATATTATATTGAAGTTGTGCGTTTGTTACAGAAAAGGCATGGGGAGATAGAACGTGCGTGGCAGGAGGAGCGGGATGAGGTGCTCCGAATAATCGTAAGTATGGTTTTTTTTTTTGTTTATGTAAATTGAATTGGTGCGCGCATTCAATTAGGCGGTCTTCTAACGAAGTTGTACATTTGTTATAGCACGAGCGTGATACTGTCATGCGGGCGTGGCGCGTGGAACGGCGGGAGTTGATTAGCCTTCTCGTAAGTGATGTTTCAGAGAAATTATATTGGTTCGCGTACACCAATAAACAATGTTTTAGTCGATTCATGTGTTTGTTACAGCACGAACGAGAAAACGTAATGGCGGATTGGTCCGCGGAATACCTAGGGACGGTCGGACGCCTCGTAAGTGATGTTTCGCAAAAAAAAAAAAAATGTATTGATACGCATACATTAATCGACGTTGTTTTAATCGATTCGCACGTTTGTTTCAGCGTCGAGAAGACATCGAGGCGCACGCGCGGGATGGAGACCTCGACGTCATCATCCAGCTACTCGTAAGTGACGTTTCGTAAACATTATATTGGTGCGTGCACATCATTCGACGATGTTTTAATCGAGTCATGTGTTTTGTTTCAGCGGCGCGAATACCCGACGAGGAAAGATGGACGGGTCTGTCGCGAGTTGCGACAAAAAATTCAGAATGCTAGGCGTACGTGGCGGGAAGATACGACGGACATAGAATTCCTGGCATTCGAGGGAGATTTTTGGTATTTGCCTCGCCTATTTAATGAGTGAGTATAACTGAATTTTAATTGTTTGGTGTATCGCGCGCTATTATCAATGTTTTATACGATAATAATTTGGTGTTTTTTTTTTCTGTGTGTTGCAGGACGTAACATCACGCAAGAATTTTTTTTTTAAAATATTTTTTATCAATTTATTTTAGAATATAATTTAAAATAAATATATATATATTTTTTTTTATTCAAAACATTGTGTGTTTTATTAATGTACATCCATCCATGCGTACTTAAATTATAAAATCAGTATTTGCGTAAAAAATAACGTTCGTATGGGAGGGATCTTCTTGCTCGCGGGTAGAGGAATCGGCCACCGTTGTCATTGCTCTCATCGCCGCTGCCGTCCCCATTGCTATAGAAAACAAAAAAAAAAAATTGTTACATATTCGTTTCTCTACATATAACGCGTAAAGTAGATGCAATGCGTGCGTATGACTCACATTAGGTGCCGCCACGTATATAATTCCATACTTTATGGACATTCTCCAGCGCGCAAACACCGCCGTCGTTGTGAAACGCGCATCGTGAGGTATTCGTTGAAGCCATCGACTTCAGGTTAGGAACGTTGGGATCCACGGTGTCAGGCGTGATACCGCAATAATCATCGTCAACGTCGTAGCCACCATCGTCCTCAACGGTTCGAGCGTTGGTTATCTTTTTCCCCTTCGGCTTGTACACATCGCAGATATCCTCGACGATTATGTCCGGCAGTAGTTGCAGCATCCAGGTTTTCTTTTCCGCACCTTTCACGATGGCGAAGTCGATGTTCGCGAGTGCGCTGGTGAGCAGTTCCGGAAGTTTCCAGTATGGAACGCAGCCATCAGACCAGCGGAGACCGTGATGATGCTTCGCGAGCCAGGACGCTTGACATTTCTCGAACGAGTTCAGATGATTCCAGAAGTATGGCGGCTCGAAGATCCAGTGGCTGATCGTCGACGTTTCATCGATATTGCTGCTGCTGCTGCTGCTTGTGCGAATCGCGATCTCTTTCACGACGAAATCACGTTCGGGTTTGAAACCTTGCATGTCGACAACGGCGAACATCGTTATTCGTATAAGTAGTAGTAGTAGTAGTAGTAGTAGTAGTAGTAGTAGTAGTAGTAGTAGTAGTAGTAGTAGCGTCGGTGACGAATCAGTAACTGCGAACTTTGACATCTACATCATCGTTTTAAAACAGTAGCAGTATCCGCAGTAGTAGTAGTAGTATTAGTAGTAGTAGTAATAATAATCGTTCACGCACGCACACTATATTAGTTTGCGTACCACGTTGGTTAAAGGGTTGTATTCGACTATACGATCGTGTATCATCAAACAGTACGCGGTAGTATTAGCGGGAACATTTTCTTTGAATTCGAAATCTATTCGCACGTCCACCGTGGCGCTCTTCAACGACTCGTTTTGCCTAGAACAATCTATGACCGCGATAGGCGCGTATTTACGGAATTCGATCGCGTTCAGCAACGGTTCTCCGTGACCATAGTACGATCGACCGAATTTCGCGTACATGTCGTACAGGAGCGCGTATTTATTCTTATCGAAATCCAAGTTTAAGTCGTCGTACGGATACGACTCGGAATTTAGATACAGTCGAACGTTCGTGAGATGGTTCGGGTCGAATTCACCCGCGCATTTATTCGGGTTATTCTTTCGATCGGTTTGCGTGGCGAATAGCACGAATCGAGGTTTCTCGATTTGCGACGTAGCTTTTACGGTCCACGTGTGTTTCGTTGTCGCTTGCAGTAACGGGTACTCGTGCAAGCTCCACGATCGGAAACTCATCGCGATCGGCCGGCCGCTTTCCAGGATACGCAGCATCGACAGTTTATTCACTTCCTCCAAAACGACGTGGGGCATACGCCACTGCACCTTGCGTATCTCAAGTTTCGGCCACGCAGTGGCGGAGGTGCAGTGCATCGCGTTCGAATCTACTCGCGATCGTATAAGGATCAGCTCGTGCCGCGCGTTCATCACGATGTGTTTGTAATCCTCGCAGAATCCTAACAACACGTTTAGGGGTACGCAGAAATTGAAAGCGCCCGAATGAAAAATGTCGTTATCGTAATCGATGGCATAATTCCAACCAGCATTCGCGAGCACTTTGCTTCTATCGGCCGACAACGAAACGTAATTTTTCAACGTGGTAGTGATTCCTGGATTTCGACAACGATCGATCTCGACACCGTTCAATTCGTATCGAATCTCATCGAACATGAACGCGACGCAATTATTGTCTAGAACAGCGGTCGCAGACGTTGTCGGACCTGCCGCGTTCTGCGCCGTCAACGTGCCACGACCTTCGATGTAGAGAAAACTTTCGCACGGAAGCGTGTACAGATCTTGCTGCTGTATGGGGATTCTTATCTCGTCGCTATTGTCGAACGTCGTGTTGGCGTACGGATTATACGTGTGTAACTCGATCTTCGTGATACGATTGTCGAATGTTGGCGTATTCGCCACATCCAGAATAATCGACATCGTGGTTGCGTGTCTAATAGGCAACGATGAATCCTAGCGATCGTAGGAAACGTGCGTTTCGGCGAGTCAACGGCTTGCTTCTCCTTATGGATCCTCTTCTTATCGTTCCACCCGTCTTTATTCTTCTACTTTCACCTATCGATAAAGGGTCGCGCCGATGACGCGAGACAGAGACGTCGGGAGTAGCAGCGACAGCGGCGAATGATGATTCGTACGTGTGATCTAACACTAACATACTACACACACGCGCATACACGTGCGGTCACGCTAGCCTATCGCGCGGACGTCGTTGAACGTGCAAACGAATCGTTATTTCTTCGCCGCGAAAATCTATAGGACGATCGTATTGATCGACGATGCGCAGCGTTAGATCGTGTATCGCTCGTGCGACGATCGGCAGGTAAATGACGTGTCGCGGAGTTTCCGATATCTTATATCCCGGCGGCACGCGAGGTGAAAATTCGTGGATAGTGTGTACCGGTTTATCGTTGCTGTACGCGCCGGTAGTTACGTTGCACGTTACTCTGATCACGTTAACGTTTATAATATTCACGGGTACGTCGGACTCGTGCCAGATTCTCGGTATTAAGACACGATTCGGGGAAAATCCTAACAACGAGCCTACATTGTTGGGTTTCGTAAAGTCTACGAAGAACGAACAGTACATCTCGCTTTTCATGGTGTTGTTGTTAGCTCGTAGCATTAGAGGGTACTTGTCGTCATCGTCGTTCCCGTTGTTACCGCGTTTTCGAGGATATCGATCGAGTAATCGTTGCTTCAGATACTCGGCGATAGCGTCTAATTCGTAGGAACCGTGGGGGATCGTAATGTATTCATGAGCGACGTCGACGATGGACTTGTTTTCGGTGTCATAGTTCACGATGAAATAGAATTTATCGTTGCTCGAGTCGATGTTCGGTATCGTGTGAAACGTCTCCAAGTCCGCGAGTCCTAATTCGTATTGACCATCGCTCAAATCTATCGGTGGAAAATAGTTTACCGTGAGCGCGCTGCTGCGACCCGTTAACGTGAGCGTGAACGACATATCATAGATTACACTCGCGAGACGGAGGGAGGGGAAGTGACGCGCGCGTACGAATACTCGGCAATTTATCGATATTATGTGTCTTTATTAAAGAAAATATGGATTACCATTACGCATGGATACATTGTAACATAATCTCAGCACACACCGTTATTATTATTATTAGTATGTATGCCATAATTCCATAGACTTTTGCTGTAAAAATTGCATGCATAAGCGACCGCAATTCATCTCGTCGAAACGTTGAAAGCGGTTGTGATTGTACGTGATCGTTGTACCGCGTCCGAAATAGTGGATCAATTCCGTTGGTGGTCGCAGATTCCCAAAACTATCAAAGTACTGTACTCGTGGTCCACGTTTCGCGTACGCGACCCAATGCGTACCGTCGCCTCGATTCTCGTCCAGATTCGCGATACCGCATTCGTTGGTTCGTACGCGCGTGGGAAGCGTGTCGCGCATAAACACCCCTCGAAAGAACGGAATGCTGGCGCACTCGCGCTCTAATTGCAGGTTCGTCATAGGTTGTTGGATTATCGCCGCCACCGTCGCCACGCGCCTACTCGATCGGCGTTTTTTTTTTTTTTTTCTTCGTTTGCACTCGTCGTTGGCGCCGCCGTCTCGGGTTCAAGCCCGCGCCACGCTTGTACGGTGTCAGATGCATTCCTCGCCCTTCCATCGCCCGATGATGACGCAACGTCTCTTCCAGCTGTTTTCGAGACGCCTTCGAATCGTTCACCGCTTTGGTTATACCAGCCGCTCCACCGGCCAATGCCCCGATAGCTGATAAAGCGGGCAGCACGAACGGGAGAAATTGAAGAAAGCCACCGCGTTTCGCCACTCGTAGATTACGATGTCGTCGTCGTCGTCGAGGATGTTTCCTTCCAGACTTTCTATGTTTACGTTTCGTCCTTCTCGTACCCATGCCGAGTTTAGTCTTAACCTTCATAGTTGCCCACACTCCAGTCGCTACGGCTTTTTCACCAAAGGTCGCGTCGTTCGCGAATACTCGTTCTCGCGCTCGTTCGGCTAACGCACGATCCGCCTCGTGTCGCCCCTCTAAATCCTTTCGACGAGAGTACGCGATATCGTGGTCCCGACACGCTGCGTCCAGGGGATTCACACCTTCGTCGCCTCGAGCCAATCGCTTTAGCAAACGCGTTCCCGGTCCGCAGAACTGATAACCCGGAACGTGTAGTTCGAACGGGAGACGGTTTATGATACCGTTCACGAGACCCGATCCAGTCTTATTCTTTTTCAGATTCTTCTTCCTCTTCTGATTCTTGCCTAATTCGTGACACGTCGCAGTCGTTGACGCTATCATATACGTTAGAATAATTACGATAGCTACTGTAATAATAATAATAATAATGAACGCGTACGCACGCTTAGCCGATCACAACGATAGTGACCTGCGCGACGCGTGCCACGAATATAAATAGTCGTGCTTCGTCTGACGCGCGCGAGTATCTGAGAAACACCGCGAACATGCGATTCGCGAAACAGTCGAATGTTATTCGCGTAACCGCGAATCGAATGCTCGAAGACGATAGGGATGCGAGTCGAGCGAACAGACACGGCCCGTTGCTGCCGAACAGCGTGCGAGGTGTGATTTGTGGACCGTCAGGGTGTGGAAAAACGAACGTGCTTTTAAGTATGCTAGAGAGTCCGAACGGTTTGCGTTTCGAGAACGTGTACGTGTACTCGAAATCGTTGCATCAGCCAAAGTATCGTTATCTCGAGCAGGTGTTGTCGTTGGTCGACGGAATCGAATACTTTCCTTACTCGGACAACACCGAGATCGTTCCACCGAGAGACGCTCGGCCCGATTCGATCTTCGTGTTCGACGACGTGGCGTGCGACGAACAGAACGCGATACGCGAATACTTCTCTATGGGTCGTCACTCGAACGTGGATTGCTTTTATTTGTGTCAGTCGTACGCTAGAATACCTAAACATTTGATCAGGGACAACACGAATTTTCTCATACTTTTCAAACAAGACGGTACGAACTTGCGCCGCGTGTACAACGATCACGTGAACACAGACATGACGTTCGAGTCGTTCAACGACTTGTGCGCGAGATGTTGGCGTCGACGATACGATTTCTTGGTGATCGATAAGGATAGTTCCATGTACGAAGGTCGGTATCGAAGAGGATTTAACGAGTTTGTCGTAGCTCGAGGACATCAGTAAACCGCGAATCGTTCATCGAGCAACACGAAATGTCTAACGAACCGACGACGCCGATAACCACGAGCAACGTCGACGCGAAGCATTCGCGAAAACTTCGCCAACGTCATCGACGAGAAGGAACGATACATCAAAATGGTACGAAACGCCGGGCCGCGGACGCAAAGGTGGAAATCGCCAAAGTCAGCGACGTTATACGTAAAAAGTGCTTGGCCCTGAAAATTGGAAAAATGGATACGGAAGCGGCTGTGGATGCGAGCACGCGTCCCATCGTTGAACCGTTGAAACGATTGATCGAGAACGCGTCCGCGTCGAAAACGCACTCAACGCCTCGATCGCGACCCGTGAATAGGAAACACGAATACGATCGACAACAATCATCGAAGAGATTTCGACCCGTCACTCCGTCGATAATCAAGGAACATCCGAATAACCTTCCAAATTCTAGTGACGACGACGACAACACCGACAACGATAACAACAACGACAACGATAACATCAACAACAACAACGACAACGACAACGACAACAACGATGTTGACGAAGTTGTCGATGATGTTATTGATGATGATGATGATGATGATGATGATGATGATGTTGATGTTGATGATATCGTCGATGAAGACGATGAAAAAATTCCTGATGATGAGACGTCGGTAAAGGCTTACGATTTGGATATGGTGCGTAAACCCGTCGATGATATCGAAGTGTATATACGGAACGCCAAAGGACCCTTGTCGCGACAATACCTACGACTGTTCTTCACCGACAACAGGAGACTAATCGATGATGTGTACGGCGTATACTTGGGACCCGACGAAGATCTAATGATCGGCGATTCAGTGCTCACCATCGATGCGGACGGCGATGACATTCACGTGAACGGAACGCGATACCCGGGGACTCGGGGTTTGTACGAATTGTTGTTCATGCGAGAACCCATCCAGCAGACGTGCACGGACGCTGATTTTCGCTCGTACCGACGCATCTTGTTGTCGACGAGCGCGCATAAGCAAAACCATTCGCCGAGCAAGCGCACGCTGGGTAACAGGGGGTACAAGTATAAGAAAATCATATCCCAGGTGATCGGTGGGGTGCGAACATCGAGTGTCAGACGCGTTAGGGGCAACGTAGGCGGCGCGGGCGGCGCGGGCGGCGCGGGCGGCGCGGGCGGCGCAGGCACGCGACAAGGTCGAGGATTGCCCATCGACGAATCGATGACAGTCACCGATAACGCGATCGATTACGTGTACTGGGACGATCCGAACGAATTGGTCGATAGGCTTGGATTGCTCGTAGCATCGCGCGCGGCAGGTCACACGGGTCACGATAACGAAATCGCATCCATCGTAGAGGAACTTCGCGAGGACGGGCGCATCTTAAATTGAACGATCCGATGATCGTCGCGTCAGTAGCGTTCGCGCGCACGCATCGTTATGTCGGTGAACAAGTTTGGCACCTCGTTACGCAATAACAACAATAACAATAACAACAATAACAACAACAACAACAACAATAACAACGAAGCGGCGATGACAATGACGAGACTATTATTCTCGGTGGACGAACGCTTTACCCAAAAAATCGAAACGGCTATCGCGAGCGCGCGACTGGACGCCGAGTATCAACGATCTCAACTCGAGACGCGAGTACAACGAACGATTACGGATATCGTTAACGCGCAATTGTCTCGACTAGAGGATGATTTAAATAACGCGATGGAACGACGGTTCGATCACTTGAAAGACAGACTCGACGAGTTGACGACGTCGGCAACGACGCCGACTGCGATAACAACCACGGATATATACAAACGAAAGGAGCCGCGAAAAGCGAACGAGGGTCTACGGCGATGATGACGATGATCAATGATGCTGACAATATCGACTACGACTTCGAAACGACTAATAACGAACGATCGCGAAATACGTGCACCGATTGCGTTTTACGTACGCTCGAGGAACTGATACTAATTCTAACGTCTTTGGAACGTCGCGATCATTCCCGACCACCCGCGAAGCATGAACAATGAGCGAGTACAACTAGTGAACGAATTACACGCCCCGGCTAGACGGAATTTTCCACGGCGTAGCGTCGTGATTCGCGGCTACGATGATTTGTGGCAGGCCGATTTGGTGGAGATGCGTCCGTACGCGAAGCAAAATCGAGGATATCACTACATACTAACGATCATCGACGCGTTCAGCAAGTACGCGTGGGCCGTACCCGTGAAAACGAAAAGTGGACGCGACGTGACCGCGGCGTTCGCGACCGTGTTGCGACAGAGCGCTAGATGTCCGCGAAATTTACAAACCGACATGGGTAAGGAGTTTTACAACGCGGAGTTTCAACGATGCGCGAAGACACGCGGGATCAACCACTACTCCACGTACAGCGTGATGAAAGCGTCGATCGTCGAACATTCCAATCGCACGCTGAAAAACCTCATGTGGAAACAATTCTCCTTGAACGCGTCCTATCGTTGGATCGACCTGTTACCTACGCTCGTACGCACCTACAATCATCGCAAGCATCGAACGATCAACGCCTGACCCGTTGACGTAACCCCCGCGACGCGTTTGTCGTTCGCCGCGAATGAACCACTCTCCCCCTCCGCAACGGAAGGCTTTCGACGACGCGCGAAATTCAACGTCGGCGACAAGGTACGCGTGAGCAAGTTCAAGACCCTCTTCGAGAAGGGATACACTCCGAACTGGTCGACCGAGGTGTTCGAAATCGTAACCGTACAAAGAACGTTCCCGGTGACGTACATTCTGCGCGATTCCGCGGGAGAGCCGATATCGGGTGGATTCTACGAATACGAACTGCATTCGGTCGCGAATCCGGACGTCTATCTGGTCGAGAAGATTATTCGTCGCAAGGGAAACCAGGTGTACATTAAGTGGCTCGGATTCGATTCGTCGCGGAACTCGTGGATACGCGACAAGGATATTCTCTGATTCGTTATCGTGCTTGATGTTACTGGAACAAATAAATGAATGAATAAATACATATAAATATATATACATTGTCCGTTTATTCACATTCTCATTCTTCTTCTTCGTGCATATATATGCGTACAATTAAGCTTAATAAAGTAGAGAAAATATGTATATATATATATATATATATATATACTAATACGTATAAAATACAATTTTGGTTATATTCTACGCTATACATATATTACATATCCATAAATAAATAAATAAATAACATATACGAAAGAAACGTATATACATATGTACATGCAAAAAAAAAATACAAACATACAAGCATTCTATACAATGGGATTCTCGAGGGACTCGTCGGGCTCAAGCTCGAGCTCGGGGATTCGATAATGCCCCCACGGAAGGGTGCTGACCCGATCTGTTAAAATATATCGCTTGTCGTCGAACGGACTGAGAGCGTTCTTTTCCCCACTCACGGAATACACATCGTGCTCTTTGGAGCGTATATTGTTCTGTCGAACCGATTTCTCGGTGAGATCGCGGAGACAACGAATGTAATCGTCGAATTGTATATCGTTCGCGACCACGTGTCTCCGCACACCCTTCACTTTTTTAGTCTCACTCGTAGACCCCACTGCCGCGTTAAACGTTCTAGTCGCGTACATCTTAGACCGTAGTCTGACGAACTCGGTCATCAAGGCGCCGTTGTTCTCATCTTTCATGAGTCCCGGAACCTTTTTGTTTACGCGGGGCATACCGTACGGATTGTCCACCGCATCCTCGCATTCCACGCTATACATTAAACTGTCGGTGTCGGTGTACAGAACCTTACACCGATCACCGAACTCGGCGCGCATATATGCATACTGAAATTCATACAGACATTCCTTCGATACATCGAGCACACTCATACCCACGTATATCGGTTTGTCGAACTTAACTTTCAGTTTACGCATTTCGATTGCCACTAACTGCTCCGAGAAGATCGTGCGGCTGTGAAAGTTCGGTTTCGCGATCAGCGCTTCCGCGCCGTAACGACCGTCCCACCGCGTCACCAGTCGCACGTCTACGCGATTCCGCACATTTTCCATTGTCTTCCCGTACACCGCGTTGTTCATTAATTTAAATAAAGTCTTTTGAAATTCACTCGTGGCTCGCGTCCTCAAATCGGTGTTCAATCGAATGTAGTCGCGCAACCAATGCGACTGATCGAATCGTAACACTCGATGAATTCGCGTCACACGTAAACCGTGTCGGACGCACTGTTTCAGGTAGCGATAATGGATGACGTATCGCTCCTTATCGTCGAGCGTGGCAAGCAGCTTGGTCTGTTTTCCTCCTGGCGCGTGCTCGCGCACCGGGCAGAATGGAAGGTCGGCGTGGGCGTCGTGGATCTCCTTGGGATATTCGATGTCTACCTCCAGCAGGTATCCCTCAGATTCCTCGGAGTCCTCGCCGTCGGGTAGGGATGATACGTCGAGCGCAGCCACTGTCGCATCGTCCAGCCATCGAAACCCTCCTTTCGGCATAGCCTGCGACATCGCCCAGCCGTACAAGTTGTTGACGTCGAAGTACATTAGATACGTCGACGGCTTCGACTCGTCGTACATCCGCGCAGGCAGGTGCTTGTTGTTGGCTCGCGCGTACCTGTGCGAGCACTGGCTCAGACCGCCGCGTATGCCACGCTCCACGAACAGTAACATGTCCACGTCCGTCAGAAGCTCTAATCGTACGCTGGTGTACTTGAGCATCGCGTCCCACGTGAAACTTGGTAGCGTGCAATAATGCGCGGAATCCAGATCGTAACTCGCGATACAGTCGGTGCGGAAACTTTCGAATACGTCGGCGAGTAACAGCACGTCTGTTTTCAAATACAAATCACTGTACTCGCCCAATGTCTGTACGCGAAAAGAGTTCCACACGTTCACGGCGTGCGCGTAATCAGGCTCCGACGCGGCGCGATCGTTCAGCTGGTTATAAAACGCTTCGCGGGATGGTAAACGCGTATCGTTCAGTTTGGAGTACGACGATACATAGTCGTACGGGAAGAGGCCCTTCCTGGTCAGGAGATCGAACTGATCGTCCGACAGGGATTGAAACTCGCGTCGCAGAATCGCGAGTCGTTCTTTGCCGAGGTCCGAAGCGAGTTTCTCCAGACTAGCGGCCAAGAACTTCAACGAATCTATGAAACGAAACTTCAATCCCCTCTTCCAATCATTGTTCTCGGCGTCGATTCCCTTAACGTGTTTGGTGAACGATATGTACCGCTCCTTCGTCACTGGCAGCAGGTCGATCTGCCCCTCGAACGCGGACGCCAACTCCTTGATCACGAAATGCGCGTCGTAGCCTGATAAATTGTGAAACACTACCGGTATCGTGTACGATCTTTGGAACTGCAAGTTACACGACACGTGGGCCGCGCCTCGGTACTCGCCCGTCGAGTGGCAATGGTCGCGCACTTTTTTGTCCGTTTCGACGAAAGGTTGTCCGCACACGTGACACGCGATTGCTTCGTTAAAACTTTGCCACTGTTGATGCGTTAACGAGTTCATTGGTTTCGCGTTCCGCAACCACGAATACGCATTGTCCGCAAAGTCTCGAAGTTCTTGCACGAACCATTTCACGCACTCGGTTTCGTGACGATACGCCCGATAACGGCACAGAGACGCGTCGGTGGAGCAATGGATGTAGTATCCCACGCTGTACGCTCTGTGCTGCTGGTACGCGTACGTCCGACTCCGCTCCGCAGGCTCGACGTCCTCCAGCATACATTCGAAGTCCGCGTAGACGATGAATGGCGCTCGTTCCTTATGTTTGAAATTTTTGAAGTGCAACCATTTGTCCTCCGCGGACGGTAATTCGACGGCACCCTCGTTCAGACGCTGGCAGTCCACGTCGTGCTTCGTCAATCGCTCGGACGAGTAGAAGTAACGTAGGCACCTACAAACGATAACAACATCAGTAATAATAATAAAACATAAGAATAAATAATACATCGATCGAAATATACCATATTTTACTCACCTTTTGCAAACGAATACTTGATGGCCATGATTGCCGAGCTGTTTCGAAATGGGCCTCGACATGCTTCGAATGCACGCGAAGTGATATCGTTGGGGCTCCTTGGGGTCCTGCACCAGTAGCAGGTTCGCGTGTCTCTCTCGCTTGTCATCGGTCAAACGCAGAGGCGCGCAGCTTCCGTCGGACCACGCGTACACGCTTACGGACACGTCGTTCACCCTTTCGAACTTCGCGAGCTGGT
This sequence comes from Andrena hattorfiana, assembly GCA_944738655.2. NCBI lineage: Eukaryota > Metazoa > Arthropoda > Insecta > Hymenoptera > Andrenidae > Andrena > Andrena hattorfiana. The sequence continues at coordinate 47,991,093 of OX122889.2, forward strand.
CCAACGTCACGGGAAGAGTCATACCGTCCGTGCGAAGTACCGCCGAGTAGTGTTGGTACGATGAATCCCTACTCACGTTCGTAGCAGCAACAGCAGGGTACAAACTGGCGACGACAGCCCACAAGAAGCACGCATTGTCCCCGCTCTTTACGTTAACCACAGCTTTTTTCAGGACGACGGCGCGTGGAAGCGGTACGTCGCAACCACCTCGAAGTGGATTATGCTTATTAATATTTATTAAAATATTTAGCACAGCCCTTAGGGTCCATCCACTGTCGCGATCTTGAAACTCCTCGAGCATTACTAGTGTCGGAGCGACCACGTGCTTCGAATACCACTCGCGCACATTCGAAGACATTAACAGTACGCGATTTCGCGTACCGAAACTTTTCTGGTCCGTATTCTCACCCAACGTAAACTCCGCGTTCAAGTTTGTATTCACGGCCACACCAGAATGTTCCCTGATAGCGTCTGTCACGCGCGATGGCACCATTCGTCGGGCACCCTCTAAAAATCGACGCGGATCGACGTAGCCCACGTTAATGACCGCACCAGTCGAAATACGATTGCGAAACGCGGTTTCCACGTCCTCCTATACGACTTTAGGTGCCGTCGATCGAGCCGAAACCCCACACCCTACTCACGAAAACCGTGCCCGCACGATCGTACGTAATGTCTTCGTACGCGCGATTAGCGATGCCAGACGCTGCTTCGATGTCACCGACACTCCTTCGCCGCACTGATACTCGATGATGAGTCGTAAGCACGCGTCGCACCGATCCATCCAGTCTCTGAATTCCGTAATCGTGTGTAAAAGCGTTGACATTCGATAAAGAACATTGAACGTATCCATGAATACCTCCATGTTTACTTCTGCCTCTTCGATATTCAATGTTCAATATTCAATTAAAAGGCGCGCACGATCAGGCACGAGTGGTTGATTCGACTCTTCCACGTGATGCTGTTCTCATCCGGATATCGAAAACTCAGAGGAAGAATAAGGCGTGACAAGTGTTGTCGCACAATAGGAATCGGATGCTCGTCCAAAAATCGTGATAATTCGCGACACAAGAATGTATTCACGGTGATCGTTGATGTTCGAGGGCACAACACTTCGTATACTACGACTGCCCCATTCTCGATGTCGTGTAGCAGTGTTAATGCTGTACACGCGATCGCGGTAAAATACCTCATTCGTTGTCGAGACACATCCCTGTCACCGACGATGCAATATAATGTACATTTCCGTACAGTACTATATTGCGCGATATGACGTAGTAGTTGACGTTGCTCGGGTGAGAATCGCATAAATCCAGCTCGAAAGATCCTACCCCACGATGACCCGCATAATGAGGGCACGCTTAACTCGCCGTGGATTTTATGTCTCTCGATTTCAAGTGTTTGATCCTTCAACTGTGGCATCGTGGATAATGGGTACGCGTTCCCTTCATCGTCGGAAGATGATGACGCAAGCAATGCGTCTCGCGCGTCCAATTCGTCGAGTATCCGCGCTATTATATTCCGAACGTGTGTTCGAGCTATTTCGATGGTATTTTTAAATAACGATAAACGTTGATGCGTGTTTTGCGATATTCGTTGGGTGTTCAAGTACTCGTTGAGGCAATGTAAATAGTCACTACACGCTATTAGCCACTTCGGTAGTCAGTACTGGAATCCACTCCGTCAACAACTCGTACGAATTTACGAATATGTCCATGTCTCGCGACACTTTTTTGCACGTAACGATTATTCGAGACCTTTATTGAACGACTGCGCGACTCTGATTGAATGTACTAATCACCTACCCTAGCCGAGATTCATGAGTCGTTATCGCCTCGAATTCTTTTCTTCGAACTCTCTCACCATCAACGTCTCAATCAGGTGACGTGATGTAGCGCTTGCTCGATGCGTTGCCACGCGTATTGAATTGCAGCTTTCATGATAATGGTGTTTACACCCATCACGGTGGTCTCAGTTTTTAAAATACGTTGGGTGATGCCCGAATAATTATCGCGCTATACTTTTGCATGTGCGATCATGGATCAGCATCCTTAAAATCAGTTCTCAAATGATACTACAGCGATCAAGACGTACGTTACCGCGAGAAACGTTTTAACAATTTATCACATCTAAGTCGACTGTAATTGCATCAAAGTGTTGTAAGTGAAAGTGCTTTGAAGTAGATCGCTTTTGAAGGAAACTGCTTTTGAAAGAGATTGCTTGTGGAGGATATCGTCAGTCGTTCAACGCACGAGAAATACAATCGAATAATACCGTAAGTTTCCATTACCATATTTTAGTGAATCGTTGTGTCAGCAACTTTGAGAATTATAAGAAAAATGGTTTCAGATTATGTCATTGCCCGTGAATTTGAAACGTCCAGCTACCGCTACGATCACCGCTGCTGCGACACTTATCCATTCGTGCAGCCCGAAAGTGTATGTGGCGTGTCGAAATGTTGCGGTTCAAACCGAAGAAATTCGATGTGCAGAATTTCATGAGGCGGAAGCAAATCCGGATGGCGACATTTATTTAAAAGTTTTTCGTCATGCTGAGGAAATACGTGATGACCCACTAGATGAATACTATGAGAATAACCGCTACGAGGATAAGCAATTTTGGATAAATCGATATGTGGAGGACACGTTTTTAGGCAATGACGACGATGATGATTATGTACATAGAAATATACCTCTGCGGAATCGTGCGTATGCTCCAAAGAGTGTGGTTTGGCGAAACGTTAAAGCGCAAAAGATTGATTTTAACGCCGTTTGCACGAATAAAATATCGGGGCTTCGGGCTAGCGTTGTTGCAGTTCAAACTGAACCTGTGCAAGTTCCCGAGGATTTGTCATTAACTAATCTATTTGCTGACAATGTTATTGAGTGGGATAATTAAGTTCAAACATTACTAAATCTTAAAAATCTTAATATTAATATGTCAGTATGCCACTGTAGTACGTGCATATATGTTTAATAATAAATGTACAACTTTCATATCAATACCTGTAAAGTATCATTTATAATATCCTTTCCTACATATTCATATCCATATATTAATTCTTAGAGGCGCGGTCTTAGCGAATGTCAATCGCGTTCCCACGACGCTTGACCATAACACCGGTCTGCTATAAACCAGATGTCCCCGGGTCTATGTACGAATTCTTTTCGCCGTTACACGCTCCCACGACGCTTGACTCGCAGACCCTCGAGAAGGTCGGCGGATGTTTATACGAGGGCGACGTTGCATTCTTTCGTGAGACGGTTGGGCTATTTAGGTTAATTAATCTCTAATAGTTATCGGTGTCGAATTACAGCATCCGCGTTACATCCTTTCGCGCCTTATCTTTCGCGCCTGCGCACCGATCCCCGCACGTGTACGGAGATTGCGCGGCGGCGGACGCCATTTTGAAAATTTTGAAATCCCCCTTCCCCTGTGACGTCATCCCCCTCGCCCACGAACTCGATCTGCGCGCGCGACGCCATTTTGAATATTTTGAAATCCCCCTTCCCCCTGTGTCGTCATCGCCCGCGAACGCGGTACCCCCTCCCCGCCTCACCCCCGCACCCAAAGCGTCCAAGAGCGCGGTACCCCCTCCACACCTCGCTCCGCGCCCGGTACCCCCCCGCCCCGTCTCACGCCCTCACCATGCAGTCCCAGAATCGGCATAGCTTACCTACTACTGTTGTTTCCAAAACAAATTGTTAATCCTTGATCTATCGTTAACTTTGTTTATTTATAACTAAACATTTTATTGCTAAAAATATAAATTATTTCTGAAAATTATTTATAAAAATATTTCATTGCGACTATGAAAGTAATCTTCCATTTATAAAAATAGTTCAAGTAGATGTTTATAAAATTATCTATAAAATTTAATAAATTTAGAAAAAGACGTAAATGTATTTTTAAAAATTTATATATAAATTAAATTAATTGATTTTATTTATTATTATAAATTTGTTTTATTTATACTATGTATTTCGCTGTGGATTGCAAAAGATGCAAGGCCAGGTTACTAACGTGATAAAAAATAATTAAAATAACCTACTAATTAATTTTAGTCACGATTTGCGATTCACAACAGGGATAGTAACAATTTGTTTCACAAATTTTAATCGGGGGTATTTCTATTTTCTTCCTATTTCTCATGATGTGGTGAATTCTAGCTGCCCGCATTTTTATCTCTCCCGACTTTGCGTCAACCGTATTGCAATCGGTCGAGACTCTCGGTTGACCGTTTTGCGAACCTCTCCTTACATTAACTCCAACCTCTCCATAAATTAACGCGACCGTATTCCTGACCGGTCTAGACTTTCGGTTGACGGTAAGTCTGAGAAAAATTCTCTCTCGGTTATCGGTTGAGAGAAAACTTCAGACCGATTGTCGCTCCCGGAGTCGGTCGAGAGAACCGTAAATACCGTGTCGAACGTCTCGGTGACCCCAACCGCGACCGTAACCGAAATTCTATCGGTCTCGACTCCCTGGTATTAACATCCATATTTTATAAGGTATCGAGTTAATGCAGATTACAGTAATACGGTGAAAACCGTAGTTGTAACCCTGTCCAAATAGTATCAATTTCATTTCATTGTCACACTCCTTAGTACCGTGATGCGTGCACGTGATAGTAATAAATATACGAGGTCAAGGATTAACTTGGCCGCGCTGAGTTCGCGAGCGCCTGCCGAAGGTGCGGATTTTACGACCCTGTTGTTCGGTGCCCCGGTAGTACCTATCCCACGGACGAGACCGACTGTCAACCAGATGACGGAACCTTTGCCTATTGTTTGCCTGGATTCTAAGGTGTCGAAAATATTCGAATGCTACAAAATATTAAACAATGGAAGCTATAAAGCGACAAGCGTACACGGCTGTAGAAAATATTGAAAGGCAGACTTCCGTTATGAGTGGACAACATGGAACGAAGAAAACTTATTTCTAGATTCGCTTGACTGGTGGAAAGCTAGGACAATTAAATACTCGGCGATTTCCGTAGTTGCCAAAAAATATTTAACGATTCCAGCAACCTCGGCGATGTTGGAACGATGTTTTTCATGTGCTGGAAGTATTGTAACAAAAAAAAAACTGTTTATTACCAGAAAATATTAACACCTTAGCCTTCTTACATCAAAACAAACGATTAAGTAATAGTTATACATAAGTAATGACACCTAATAAAATATGCATATGTTAGTATACGTGAAACCGTATATTTCGATACACGTGTACTCGTGTATATTAATACCCATGTACCCGTGTGTTAAGAAGTACACGGATTAGAACACGGATATATTAACTACACGTGTACACGTTGTACACGTGAAATCTGCATCTCTAGTTACTATAGCTCGTAGAGGTACAGTAGCCAACGTTTCGGGCTCGGGACGGGCCGGGAAATTTCGGACGGGATCGGGCGGGATCCCGATACTTTCGTATTGCTCGGGATCCCGAGACTTGGTTCGGGCAACAAGCATGACCGCCATGAGCGGGCAATTTGATTTCAGGTCGGCTCGGCAAAACTCGGACGCGATCGACTCGAGAGCCAGCTTTAAGAGGAGACCGAGACGGAGAGAATAATGTATATCATTTATACAAGCACTAATGAATACTGATGTCAGGAATGTGGTGGGTTTCTATATTAACATAGCGCCATACAAAAATCTTTTACATTTGGATGTTTTTGGTCGAATGCGCGTTCATTGCAAATAATTTCAAGTATTTGAATAATATCAACTCTAATGTAGTGGATATTGTGACGCCACACCACAAATCCTGCGATAACAATCGGAAATAAAAATTTTCAAATTACTTTCGTTGAAAGCCAAACTTGTTGCATTTAGAAGTTCCATCAAATAGACGGAATCAATTTTAATGGTGTTTACGTTAAGGGGAGTTTCTCGTCTAACACCCCCAGAAGTAACTGGTATTTAAGAATTTTTTGCAAAAACTGTTGGTCATATTAGATTAAATTCTCTTGGCATATAAGGAGGCATCTTTAAAGTCACAAAAAATATTTTTTTTATGTTGATCCTCATTATTTATTAATTATTGTGGAATCTTATCCACCCCTTTGATGATGTAACTCCTGTTGGCGGGATGTGTGGCACCTATCACAGTCATCTGATTGTAAAGAAGAATAGATGTTTCTTAAAGTTAGATAGTTTACACTGGGTTTGGTCCACTTTAAAGAAAAAAAATTGAAAAATTTATATTATAAATTCTTTATATCGACGAAAAAAGTATTATAAATACAAAGTAAAATTAAAATATTAGGTCCAATATAAGCGTAAATTGTTTAACGGCGTTAATTCAGAAAATTTTCTCCTTTTCGCAATCGGATGACTGTGACAGGTATTGTACATCCCGCCAACATCGTCGAAGAGATTAAACAATAATTAATAAATTATAAGAAGGATCGACATAAAAAAAAATTTTTTCTGCAAGTTTGAAGATGCCTCCTTATATCCCAAAAGAGTTTAATGCAATATTAACAATAGTTTCTTAAAAAAAATGCATAAATTTCGGGGGCTGTTACGCGAGAATCCCCCCTTAAGGCGTGCGCGGCGTCGACGGGTACAGACGCCAGACCCAACATAAACAGGGCCGGTGCGAGGATGGTTGGTGCCCCAATGCAAGAATATGATTGGGGGCCCCAAATTTTTTGCACCTGTTTTCTATTTAATATGTTTTGCCTTTACGGAGTACAAAAAAAAGAATTACATTAACATTTTGTTTATGCGTGAGTTGCATTCCTTTATTATTAAGGCGATATAGTTTTAGCGCCCCCTTCGGCTCGCGCCCTTATGCGGCAGATAACTTGCATACTGGGTTTCACCGGCCCTGATCATAAATTAGTCAAGGCCCCGTACGGACTTTACACTAGCAGTGTTACCGGGAAGTTGGTTCCTGTTCCCCCTCCACTACGAATAGTTTGCAGGTACCCACTTCCCGGCAACGCGAATCGCCAGCAACGCGAAGGGACTTTCCTGACTACGTACACATTACCACCACTCCTGTAGGTGTTCTCCCTCCCAAAATAAGTGACCACAGAAAATTTCGCTTAGCATCCCTGTTCCTGACGTGGGGAAGTCAGTCTTCGAATAACCATCAGAGGTAGCAATTCGTCAGTGATAGTTAAATGTCAGAAAAAGGCATGGAAGATATGACACCTGTAAGTATTAAAATTTTATACTATTAAACAGGGTGATTGTCCCGCTGAGTTCCGTGGATTTCAACACACAAAAATATTTTTGATTGGAATATTCGCTTAAAAGTAATACGTGATACTTTTTAAATATTATCTTCTCTGCAATTAGACATTCGAAAGATCGAATATTGTATGCAAATATATTTTTAGCATAGGGTAACCGTACCTACCTAATATCGCCTAGTAAATGTTAAATCGCTGTCAATTGAATAATTTACATTTTTGCATGCATTTCGTTTCAAAATAAAGAGAAAATATTCATCTTCCATGTAGCATAAGTTAGAATCGTTGAAACCTACAAATTTTTAATTATTAGTTAAAAAAACGCAAGACATGCAAAAATCCGGTCCTGAAAAAGGTGTACCTAATATAGCCTACTCAAGAAATATTGATTAATTGTTTAAATTCAGTAAATGTTTTTTCTCTATTTTTAATTTCACTTTTATTACAAAAATATAGAAATAAGATTTTTAAAATATTTTATTTTTACGTTCGAATGTACATATTCGACAAATAAAGTTTATTTCGGTTGCTTTGCAAATTTCGTGACCGCACCTGTAACGAACATTACATCGAAACCATTGTTCTCCGGTAGGCGGTATTGAGAACACCCATACTGCTTAGAGAAAAATGCTATTTTCATTACCAAAAATATTTGAATCGATTTCATTCCTTAAGGGGGAACAATACCTTGAAGCTCGGAAAAAAGTGCAATGTTTGTGAATTTTATTTTAGATATCGATACTTCGTAGGAAAGACATTGATATGGGGTTTAAATGTGCATGTATTGGACAGTGTTTTAGAATTTTTGTGTGACAAAATGTACAGTTTTAATCAAGTTATAGAGGTCGCCGTAGAGCGCGACGCGTCGAACACGATCAGATGGTTTCCCAATTTATTCACATCCCGTTCATCTGAGAAAGAAAGGGAAAGCATTTTTTTAATATATATTAACACTTAACGGACGGGTCGAATCTGGTCTGTCTTTCTCGGTTTCCGGGCACTTTTTAGGACAGTGTAGGAAGTCACAATGGAAAAACGTAAATTTACGTGGCCCGTCCTAGGAAGTCATAATGGAACAACGTAAATTTACGTGGCCCGTCCGTTAAGTGTTAATATAGTTACAGTTAAGCTTACGGAAACTTAATTACAATAATTTTTGGAGAAATGGCGGAGCTTAAAATGGAAAGTTCTTAAATTTCGAGTGAGTTTAATGAAAAAATCAATATATTTTGGGGTGAAAAAATAGTAAAAATAATTTTTTTTTTTAATTTTCGTACGCTTAACTGTAACTATATTAATATAGATTTAAAAAATGCTTTCCTTTTTCTCAGATGATCGGGACGTGAATAAATTGGGAAACCATCAAATCGTGTTCGAAGTATGGATATCTAAAATAAAATTCACAAAAATTGCACTTTTTCCGGGCTTCAAGGTGTTCCTCCTTAAGTACATCATTAATTACATACTTCTGGTAGATATTCTTGCATTCACAGAATTATTAGACAGTAAAATTGTGGCAGTCCAATAAATTTTTACACTATTAAGATTCTTTAAAATGCTTCCCTTTCTGTAATTGTTGATCACATGATGCTGCAATTACAGTATGTCTTCCTACATATGTTTAGGTACTAATTCAGTGCGTTACCGATAAATTTTAGTGCTTACTTTGCGAGATATAGCGAGTGGCGATATTAGGAACATGGGCGATATTAGGTACGGTCACCCTAATCATCATTATACCCATTATAAGCGGCAACAAATAAAATTTTCATAAAAAATGGAAAATTTCATAGAAATTGTAGGGGAGACCGGGATAAAGTGAACCTCGGGGTAAAATGAGCTTTCTTAATTTATTCTTTAATAATAGAATATATTTACAAATTTTGGGGACGTAATAAATGTGTGTAATATCACACTGATAATTATGCACATTTATTACGTCCCCAAAATTTGTAAATATATTCTATTATTAAAGAATAAATTAAGAACGCTCATTTTACCCCGAGGTTCACTTTACCCCGGTCTCCCCTATACTTTGGTGCCAATACGGAACCTGAAAATACAGTCCGAGAAAAAAATCCTTTCAAATCCAGATTATGGACCATCTTGCGCAACTTTTGACACCTATATCAATATTATATCTAAAAAAAAAATATTTTCGCTCCACCCTAACGTACTGTCAGCAAGAGAATCACCCTGTATGTTCATACAATCATACTATTTGTCATAAAATAATACATTCATTATTTCATTTTCAGATGCAAAAGGCAATAATAAATGTGGGTAAAGGAAATACCGCGGAGGAATCTGTGAGGAAGAGGGAGGAAGCGCGGAAGGAAGGAGGGAGAGTGGAAAAGAGGGAGGAAGAAGGGAGAGTGGAAACGAAGGAGGAAGGAGAGAGAGTGGAAACGAGGGAGGAAGGAGGGAGAGTGGAAATGAGGGAGGAAGGAGGGAGAGTGGAAACAAGGGAGGAAGGAGGAAGAGAGTGGCAGAGAAGATTTAATAAGGTAATTATATGCAATACTAAATACTATATTCTTTTGCTCGTAATAATGTACCTCTGTTGGAGACGAATTGAATAATGTGCTATACGATAATATTTAAATTTCATGTGAGATCTATCAATATTTCACAAGTTTCAATGAAACGAAATATCATCGTATATTGTATCAATTTGTCTCACAAAGAGTTGCAATATTATGAATAAAGTAATACAGCATTGCATTTAATGAAACTGACTTAACCGTATGTTATTCCGTTTGTGTCCGAATATTTTTGGGATCCATTATATGTATGAGTAGAAAAAAAAAATTTAATTTTTATGTTGTTTCAGATGAAAAGAGAGTTACGGAGATTAAAATATGAACGCCGAGGACAGAATGGGCACCGGGGAGCATGGCGCGGCAGTAGCCGGGGAGGAAGACGCGGTAGGGGCCAAGGAGGATGGAGTGATGGAGGCTGGAGCGGTAGGAGCCAAGGAGGATGGAGCGATGGTGGCTGGAGCGGTAGGGGCCAAGGAGGATGGAGTGATGGAGGCTGGAGCGGTAGGAGCCAAGGAGGATGGAGCGATGGTGGCTGGAGCGGTAGGGGCCAAGGAGGATGGAGCGATGGTGGCTGGAGCGGTAGGGGTCGGGGAGGAAGGCGCGGTGGAGGCGACATAAAAAATTTTTATGTCATTTTAAAAAAAAATAAAAACCTTTTTTTATTAATCAATATCGTGGGTTTTATTTCTATGCGGCCAAAAGTGATTCATTTCGGTGGGAACGGACAATGTCGTATATAAACTGAATGTACGTGTAAATGAACACGCAAATGTTGAACGTGTAAAAATTCCAACTATAGCTCGGCACTTCTTACGAATTATTTCATATCGCTCATAATATTTTAAGCCAGTCTTAATAGTCAGTTGCAAACAATGAGCAAAACATGGTATTCGAGTCCAGTTTGCTTGTGTATTTATGCCCCACGTGGTCAATGAATTTACTGTTATGCCTTGAATATGACTATGTGTGTGTGTTGTCGGTAAATGTTGCAAATTTAGCATATAATAATGCTTGATGAAAAAATTATTACCTGAGAACGTAAAGCAATTATTATGTTTCTTAAATGTTAATATAAAATAATAAAATATTCGCCTTCACCTATATTTTTGCAACTATGAAACGTCCAAGAAATATTCCTTTCTGTATGCTTATAGTTGTTTGTACATTTTTTATTTTAAATCTGAACCTATCCCGAAAAACATAATACCCTATATATTCCTTTGCATAAAGTGCTAAGTAAGTATGAAGTATTTTTTTTCAACTCGCCTAAAGTCCTCGACGTTGCCCAGGTTTGTTATATGTATGTATCCCTGCATAGTATAAGAACGCATAAGGAACAAACAAAGAAACATTTATTTTTACATATACAGACTCATTTCTTGAAACGACTCGCGCGCCACCTATTATAAAGTGGTTGTACTAATTCAGAAACCTTCGCGGGCGTGCGCATAACTCACCAAAGTTTCATCGCAATCGGATGAATGGTATAGGAACACATACGGGACAAACAAACATACATTCATTTTTATATATAGAGATTGAAAATACGGTACAAAGCGGTACAAAGCGGTACAAACCTAGTACAAACTGGTACAACCACGAGTTTTTAATTTTTCGCAAATTTTTTTTCCCAGTAGTACGACTCGACACTTTGGTTATTTCCATTTTTCTCGGAAACCAAAAGTGTTAAACAATTTTTAGGAACGGTACAACACGGTATAAGCCTAGTACAAACTGGTACAACCACGAGTTTTTAATTTTTCGCAAATTTTTTTTCCCAGTAGTACGACTCGACACTTTGGTTATGTCGATTTTTCTCGGAAACCAAAAGAGTTAAACAATTTCTTCGAACGGTGCAACGCGGTACAAACCTAGTACAAACTGGTACAGCAGAGAGATTTTAATTTTTCGCAATTTTTTTTCCCAGTAGTAAGACTCGACACTTTGGTTATTTCCATTTTTCTCGGAAACCAAAAGAGTTAAACAATTTTTAGGAACGGTACAACGCGGTACAAACCTAGTACAAACTAGTACAACCACGAGTTTTTAATTTTTCGCAAATTTTTTTTCCCAGTAGTACGACTCGACACTTTGGTTATTTCCATTTTTCTCGGAAACCAAAAGAGTTAAACAATTTCTTCGAACGGTGCAACGCGGTACAAACCTAGTACAAACTGGTACAGCAGAGAGATTTTAATTTTTCGCAAATTTTTTTTCCCAGTAGTACGACTCGACACTTTGGTTATTTCCATTTTTCTCGGAAACCAAAAGAGTTAAACAATTTTTAGGAACGGTACTACGCGGTACAAACCTAGTACAAACTGGTACAGCAGAGAAATTGTAATATTTCGCAAATTTTTTTTTCCCTGTAGTACGACTCGACTTTCCTCGACTTTGCTTATTTGCATATTTCTTGGAAACCAAAAGAGTTAAACAGTTTCTTCGAACGGTACAATGATCGGGACAACTAGTACAATACAGTACAATTTCGAAAAATGATATTTTCAAAAAATGGGGGGCTAGCCAAAATTTTTCTGTCCCCATTTTCTCGAATACGCTTTCGAATTTTTGAAAACTCTCAACGGTACAATGTTCGGTACAACTAGTACAACTTAGTACAATCTCGAAAAATGAGAATTTCCAAAAATGGGGGCTAGCCTGGTATTTGGTTTTTTCTTATTTTCTCGAAAACGGTTTCGAATTATTGAAAACTCTCAACGGTACAACGCGGTACAAACATAGTACAAACTGGTACAGCAGAGAGATTTTAATTTTTCGCAAATTTTTTTTCCCAGTAGTACGACTCGACACTTTGGTTATTTCCATTTTTCTCGGAAACCAAAAGTGTTAAACAATTTTTAGGGACGGTACAATACGATATAAGCCTAGTACAAACTGGTACAACCACGAGTTTTTAATTTTTCGCAAATTTTTTTCCCAGTAGTACGACTCGACACTTTGGTTATTTCCATTTTTCTCGGAAACCAAAAGAGTTAAACAATTTCTTCGAACGGTGAAACGCGGTACAAACCTAGTACAAACTGGTACAGCAGAGAGATTTTAATTTTTCGCAATTTTTTTTTCCCAGTAGTACGACTCGACACTTTGGTTATTTCCATTTTTCTCGGAAACCAAAAGAGTTAAACAATTTTTAGGAACGGTACAACGCGGTACAAACCTAGTACAAACTGGTACAGCAGAGAAATTGTAATATTTCGCAAATTTTTTTTCCCAGTAGTACGAATCGACTTTCCTCGACTTTGGTTATTTGCATATTTCTTGGAAACCAAAAGAGTTAAACAGTTTCTTCGAACGGTATAATGATCGGTACAACTAGTACAATACAGTACAATTTCGAAAAATGATATTTTCAAAAAATGGGGGGCTAGCCAAAATTTTTCTTTCCCCATTTTCTCGAATACGCTTTCGAATTTTTGAAAACTCTCAACGGTACAATGTTCGGTACAACTAGTACAACTTAGTACAATCTCGAAAAATGAGAATTTCCAAAAATGGGGGCTAGCCTGTTATTTGGTTTTTTCTTATTTTCTCGAAAACTGTTTCGAATTATTGAAAACTCTCAACGGTACAACACGATATAAGCCTAGTACAAACTGGTACAACCACGAGTTTTTAATTTTTCGCAAATTTTTTTTCCCAGTAGTACGACTCGACACTTTGGTTATTTCCATTTTTCTCGGAAACCAAAAGTGTTAAACAATTTTTAGGGACGGTACAACACGATATAAGCCTAGTACAAACTGGTACAACCACGAGTTTTTAATTTTTCGCAAATTTTTTTCCCAGTAGTACGACTCGACACTTTGGTTATTTCCATTTTTCTCGCAAACCAAAAGAGTTAAACAATTTCTTCGCACGGTGTAACGCGGTACAAACCTAGTACAAACTGGTACAGCAGAGAGATTTTAATTTTTCGCAAATTTTTTTTTCCCAGTAGTACGACTCGACACTTTGGTTATTTCCATTTTTCTCGGAAACCAAAAGAGTTAAACAATTTTTAGGAACGGTACAACGCGGTACAAACCTAGTACAAACTGGTACAGCAGAGAAATTGTAATATTTCGCAAATTTTTTTTTCCCAGTAGTACGACTCGACTTTCCTCGACTTTGGTTATTTGCATATTTCTTGGAAACCAAAAGAGTTAAACAGTTTCTTCGAACGGTACAATGATCGGTACAACTAGTACAATACAGTACAATTCCGAAAAATGATATTTTCAAAAAATGGGGGGCTAGCCAAAATTTTTCTTTCCCCAGTTTCTCGAATACGCTTTCGAATTTTTGAAAACTCTCAACGGTACAATGTTCGGTACAACTAGTACAATGCAGTACAATCGCGAAAAATCATAATTTCCGAAAAGGGGGGGCTAGCTTGATTTCTTATTTTCTGATTTTCTCGAAAACGGTTTCGAATTTTTGAAAACTCGGAACGGTACAATGTTCGGTACAACTAGTACAATTTAGTACAATTTCGAAAAATGAGAATTTCTACAAATGGGGGGCTAGCCTGATATTTGGTTTTTTCTTATTTTCTCGAAAACGGTTTCGAATTTTTGAAAACTCTCAACGGTACAACGCAGTACAAACCTAGTACAAACTGGTACAACAAGAAATTTTTATGTTTTCAAAAAATGGGGGGCTAACTTCACACAGATTATCCACTAGGAGTGTGCGGATCGTCCCGAGGCTCAGGGTCGCAAGATTCGGGCTACAAGCTTGGTCGCCATGAGCGGGCAATTTGATTTCAGGTCGGCTCGGCAAAACTCGGCCGCGATCGACTCGAAAGCCAGCTATTAACAGAAGAACGAAACGGAAAGAATTCTGTATATCATTTATATCGATACCAGTGATAAGTTTTTACTTTTCTGTCTCCTGTTGAATCATAATTAACCGAGCCATCAGTAACCGAACAAAATTGTTACCTGAGAACGTAGTACAATGATGTTTCTTACATGTTAATTGAAAATAATAAAATATTCGCCATCCCGTATATTTTAGTTACTATGAAACGTCTACGAAGTATTTCTTTTTGTATGCTTATAGTTATTTGTACGTTTTTTATTTTAAACCTGAATCTACCCCAAAAACATAATATCCTATATATCCCGTTTACATAAAGTACTAAGAATGAAGTATATTTTATTAACATTTTAAAATATTGTCGATGTAAAAATAGTCTTCCTGCCAAGTTTTGAACATGGTATTTATTTAACTATGTATATGGACATATTCAGTATTCACAGACTATTTGATAGCAATGAATAATAAAATACAATACAATAATAAAATACAAATTATGATTCAACAGCAGACAGAAAGGTAAAAACTTATCACTGGTAATGATATAAATGATATACATAATTTTTTCCGTTCTCGATCTCCTGTTAATAGCTGGCTTTCGAGCCGATCGCGGCCGGGTTTTGCCGAGCCGATCTGCAATGAAATTGCCCGCTCATGGCGGCCAAGCTTGTAGCCCGAATCGAGTCTCGGGATCTCGAGCAATGCGAAAGTATCAGGACCCCGCCCGATCCCGCCCGAAATTTTCCGGCCCGTCCCGAGCCCGAAACGTCGGGTACACGAACACCCCCACACCCCTGCTAACCACTATTTCTTTTTCTCCTTCTTCCACTGGAATTTTGAAATGTTTTTCAAATTTGTTAGCAAATTTCACTGATTGTTTTTAACGTAAAAGTTTAGTGTATTTGGTGACAACGTATCAGAAATATTTATAAATGCGTAGTTACTTTCTTTCGCTGACGGCCCTCAGCGCTGCGCCCTAAAGCGGCGCGGCACCAAGGGCCACTTCTGAAACGTAAACACATGTTTGCCATACTCTCGAATTTTTTGCAACAACCCACGAAAGTCAGTTAGTCTTCAGACACAGCTCTTGCAAGATCGTGCGTTCATTTACGGCTTGTGAAGTAACTGTGAGAAGATTATATAATTTTTCGTTTCGCAATTTCATTGTAGAGATTAGTGAAAAATACCTAGAAAAGCATTGATAGACTCTGGTGTGATTCTGCACATGCTGCAGAAGTGTGACAAGAATGAATTATTCGATGGCAGCTGCATATTGAAGTGTCGTACGGATAAAGTGTGGAAAGAAGTAGCTGCAAAATTTTCAAGTAAGTTGTCGCCAGACACATTAAATTTTCACGTTAGAACCAATAGATGGAATTTGTTAACAAATTTGAAAAAACATTTCGAAATTCCGGTTAAAGAAGAAAAAGAAATAGGGGATAGTATCAATGTCAGTAACGAAAGTAATATTAGCCAAGAATTCGAACCTGACAATAATCCGAATAAAATGAATAATAAACTGCCGGAATTATATTTTAATATTACATTGTCTGAGGAGCAATGGAAATCTATTGCTCCTGTATTGAAAGTTTACAAAGAAAAGGGCACTCGTGGAAAATCTTACAAAATACTTAGCCCCGGTTGGACCGATATTATTTCCAAAACTTGTTTTTTAAAAACAAAACTTCCGTGCGCTTATACCTTTAAATATGGAAAAATTTTCGATTCTCCGGAAGCGGAAACATATTTGAAAATATATGGTATTTGCCATGAATGCGATGCCGAATTTAAAGCTCATTGCCTATATGAACCGGCTCCTGGCACTGGCATTGTATTAAGAGTGCACACAGTCGATACTTCGGGAATACCGCATGACAAGAAAAGAGCAGTGAAAGGAATAAATAGGGTAGAAATTGGGCAACAATTGATAAATATTAAACCCAGAAAATGGAGAAACGATGCAGCATCAGATTTAACCTGCGACGATCCTGAACCTCCTTATGTTGCGCGACAATGCACTTTAAGAAAAATCAGGGAAGAAGCCATCGTACGGGAATTAGGAATCAATAAAGATCTTGATCCTATTAATTCGTTATGTGAGTTAAAATATAAGGGGCAATACGCGGGATACATTAAAGAGATTTCAAAGGATCATTTCTATTGTTTTTACTGGTCACCTATGCAAATGGAATTGTATAAAACATTAATTAAAACGTTCAGGAAAATAGAATTAGACGCGACTGGACAATTAGTGAAAGTAATAGAAAAAATAAATGGTGAGAAGAAACATATATTCTTGTATCAAATTATTATAAAAGGTGCAAATGGTATACAACCAGTATTTCAAATGCTTTCAGAAAAGCACGATACTAATTTAATTACGTACTGGTTGAGAGAAATCCTAAGACACGGGGCACCAGTGCCTCCAGAAGTTGATTGTGATTATTCACTGGCGCTTTTGAATGCAACCAGCTTAGCATTCAATGAACGTTGTTTGAAAACTTACATTTCGGATTGTTATAATTGGATTAGTGGAGAAATGTTGGAACATCCACATCACTGTTTTATCAGAATTGATATTGCCCATTTGATAAAAATTATTTGTAGCAAGGATGTATTTCACAGAAAGCATCCTAAAATTAAAGACTTCTTTGTGCGATGCACGGGGCTAATGTCATCGTGTGATAATGTGGAAGATTTTAAGACACTGCTTCAGTCAATATTTATTGTCGCTTACAGTGAGTACGATGGCAAAGATGCCGATGGAAATACAGTAATATGTGAGCAGAAGCGATCGTATTTATTCGAAAGAATAAAGTCATTCACATTTACGAGCGACGAGAATGAAAAAGAATACGATGATTTAGAAACTTTAAATGAAGATGAGAGTATAGTTGTATTTATAAATAGAATCAGGGATGCGGCTGAACAAATGAAAAAAACAGTGTCGAGACAGATAGATATAACGCATTTTATTGTCCAGAACTTGTCCCTTATCTAGTTAAATTATCTAGACATTTTCCTCTCTGGACACAGGTGATGAGGGGACATTTCCCTCTGTCATCGCATGTAGCGACATCCTGTAGATGTGAGGCATATTTTAAAGATCTAAAGCATTCAGATTTGGGCGCAAATTATAGACCAATGCGCGTCGATAAATTTATCATTCAGCACATAAAATCTATTGAAAATCTCTCGAAATTGGAACGTGCTGCAATTAAACGCACCAACGAAAAAATTGCACTGCTGACTACTGAAGAAAGACATGAAAAACAAAGAAAAATTGATTCACGTGATTTTGGCGAAAATGTGCAGGACGCTACGGATACTTGTGATTATTTAAGGGAACAAGAAAATTGGAAAGGATTAAATATTGAAGTGAAATCAAGTAAATCAAAAGATTTACAAGTGGACAACGATGAAAATATACAAAATCGAAGTCCAACCGCAGATGTAGAAAAAAGCAATACATTGAATGTAATACAGAAGCCATTAATCAACCAAAAAAATACTCCTAGAGGGAAATATTTAACTCCATGCCCAGACATTCACCTCACATATCACAAGCCATTAAGGAAAAGAAGAAATGAAATATTAAGAAATGGAAACAACTGTAATTTGGTTAATCTTAATGGCGAAAAAATATATATTAAAAATATGTGTGCATTCGACTCATTGGTTGAAGTATTCACCAGTGGGTATTGCAACTATAGTACATTCAAAAACTGGATCGATGAAAATTCAGACAATATATTTTTTATGTTCGTCAAAAAATACGCTATGGAGAATATTAACAACTCCGTGTATGAAGAGCGAGGAGCAATTTTATGTACAATATTTGAAATTCGCAATAATATTGTAGATTGTACTACAAGTCCCAATTGGCTATTTTCAAAACTTGTAACAGACGTTTGCAGTGTCGAAGAAAATAGAATCTGCGGCAAATGTAAAGTACATTTGAGAAAATTTTTTGTAGTAGGTTTTATTAGTACAAACACAACTGAAGATTTTAAACAAAATTTTCTTAATTTTGTTGCGCAATTCTTCAGTACACAAACAGTCACGTGTAAAACATGTCAATCAGCAGTGCAATTAAAGAGAGGAGCAAAATCATATGTGATTATAGACTCCGAAATCTTTTTCCAACAAAATAAAATGAAATATCCGAATGGAATAGTTTTAAACAGCATCCCAGAAAAATTTCAAATTGAAAATGCGATATACATTTTAAGTGGCATCGTATGTCATAGCCCAGAACATTTTACAGCTTACTGCCGTAATACAGCAGGAATATGGACATTACACAATGATGTTAGTCAAAAGTTACGGACAATTACAAATCCACAAAGGGTAAAAATAAATCCGTCAACAATAATATTTATAAAAATATAAAAATTCTGATAATACTATAATTAATCAGAATATATGGTAATGGTATTTCACAATAATACAACTATTGAACTGGTGCGGTGTCGACAGCGGTGTAAAGTGGAGAACCACTGACTGTGTCACAATTATTAGCAATAGGACTTTTCCTCGCGGATCATGCGATCACGCGAGAGGATCGACACCGCCGTAACTTTCCCAAAAAAAAGGGACGAAGGGAATAATAAATTTGATCGGTACGGCGTCGACAGCGGTGTAAAGTGCAGGAACACTGACTGCGTCGCAATTATTAGCAATAGGACTTTTCCTCGCGGATCATGCGATCACGCGAGAGGATCGGCGCCGCCGTAACTTTCCCAAAAAAGGGACGAAGAAAATAATAAATTTAATTCACCCTTTAATTTTTTTAGATACATTTCTAAGTTTATAGGAGCAGACAAACAGAAGACAGATAGATAGTGTCGGTTTATAAAGATCCAACTGACGCGCTGCGCCTCAGAGTTTCCTCTATAGGTAGCAGCAATTTAAACCAAGCAAGATGGTGTGAGCTGACTCCTATCGAAGAACCACGGGAAGGGCGGAAAACAGTAAGGAAGTTGAAGACCACGCTTGACTGGATGGGATCACCGTACGAAATTTTGCTATAGGGTAGGCCGTGAGGTCACGAATTATACCGACAGAAGACAGCTACAAGAAAAGATACAGATGCGGATCTACGTTGCAAATTATTTGCATACCATATTTCAGGTAATATTTGACATCTTATGAATCTCTGGTAAAATTTTGTACGCTTATAATACAACTATTAACCATTTCCATTACAAAATGTGTTACAGATCCAGAAATATTAAGAATACAGTCTTAGATTCCACAAGCAACCTCAGTTGATGATTGATGAAAATATGTGATATAAATAATTAATACAATTACTTAATTAGAACAATGAGGTTTAAATAAACTGCTAAACTGTATACAACAACAAAAGATTTTTGTAAAGAAGTATTAGATGTCCCAATTACTGCCAGTGTCCATATTGTTGCCATTTAATTTATTGTAGTTAATAAAAACGTTCTGCAACGTCGAATATACAGTGAGGGACTAAAGTTTAAATACACTAAAGTGTAAATACACAAACATCACGTAAAATGAAAGTAAAGCATTTGAACACAAATGGAAGTACGCAGTTTATGTAGAGTTGAATAATAAACAGTAACGAAAACGAAAACAATTTATTTTGTCGCATAGATAACAGCAAATTCGCCAGAAATGAAAAAATACGCTGGACAAAAGTTTAAATACAATACAAAAGATATATCTCTTTTGACTAATTTTAATTAAATTGCAAAATGTAAACTTAAATTAATATTTGGTTGGTCCGCCCCGAGCTTCAATGACTGCCCTTAGACGACGTGGCATAG
The DNA here is from genome assembly GCA_944738655.2 of Andrena hattorfiana. NCBI lineage: Eukaryota > Metazoa > Arthropoda > Insecta > Hymenoptera > Andrenidae > Andrena > Andrena hattorfiana. The sequence continues at coordinate 48,011,474 of OX122889.2, forward strand.
ATAGAACTAAATTTTCTGTTTCGGATATCGTGATTTCCGACCAGGCCTTTGTTAAAGCTTCTTTAAGGGATTCTTTGCTTTTTACAGTTGTATAATCAAGTTTTCGAGCCAATAATTCCCAAACGTGCTCTATTGGGTTTAAGTCCGGTGATTGGGGAGAACTATAGAGCTGACGTGGAGCATAATACAGTAACCACTCCTGCACCAAACGAGCGGTATGCTTGGGGTCGTTGTCTTGTTGGAATATCCAATCTCTTCCCATACCCAAGCTCTCCACAGAAGGCTGCAAATGTTTCTCCAATATACTTTTATAGAGGTGCCTGTCCATTATACCATCGATAAAAGCTAAATGTCCTACTCCAGCTGCTGCAATCGCTCCCCAAACCATCACACTACCGCCACCATGCTTAACGGTCGATATTAAATTTTTTGGTTGCAGTGCTCTGCCGGGCTTGCGCCAAATTTTTGCGCGACCATCGCTGCCAAAAATATTAAATTTCGATTCATCTGTAAATAGGACTCTTCTCCAAAAGTCCTCATCCATATCCTTGTACTTCTTTGCAAAATCTAGACGAAGCCGCCGATTTTTGTCGGAAATAAGAGGTTTCTTACGTGGAACTCTGCTTCGATAGCCCTTATCCCGTAAAGCTCTTTGTACAGTTTTCGGGTGAATATGTTTGCCTGATACTGCAGCAATACTACCAGCTAATTTTGGCGCACTTATTTTCGGATTTTTCTCCACTTCCTTTACGATAAGACTAATATCTCGGCGCGAAAGTTTCTTGGGTCGTCCAGTTCTGGGCCTATTTTCCACTGTTTTGTAAGTTTTATATTTTCTTATAATATTTTGCACACTTGCATATGACAAATTCAAAACTTTGCCTATATTTCGGTAGGATTTGCCTTCTTCAAAATGTTTAATTATTAAATTTTTTACACTAGACTCTATTTGCTTTGCTTTACCCATTATTTTGTTTTTAAGTCGACAGACACTGATGAAATCAGGATTAAGACTGACTAAAACTGCGTAAACGCGCGAGTCAGCAAATAGAACGATACTTTGTTCGGAAAAACCCCACAAACAGTTGCAACACAAATATCTTTTGTATTGTATTTAAACTTTTGTCCAGCGTATTTTTTCATTTCTGGCGAATTTGCTGTTATCTATGCGACAAAATAATTTGTTTTCGTTTTCGTTACTGTTTATTATTCAACTCTACATAAACTGCGTACTTCCATTTGTGTTCAAATGCTTTACTTTCATTTTACGTGATGTTTGTGTATTTACACTTTAGTGTATTTAAACTTTAGTCCCTCACTGTACAGTATATACGAATAAAGTATGTGCGGTCGTCGCATGAATTACCGTCGAATAAATTGATACATCTTTCCTTCCTTTACTCCCTGATATCGCTATCTTTCTTTGTTGAAAATATTACATCATTCTACATATAAATAAAAAGATATTGATACGCATATTAGTATTGTTTCATCGACATCTTTAAAAACTCCACTTTCGAAGCGAGGCAAAGTATCATGCTTTGTCTTTTTCGTAGCACTGTTTCTTGCAATTTGTTCAGCCGCGTCTCTGATACTATTTATAAATAAAACTAAATTATCTTTTAAATTGCGGCAGTATATTATTTATTTTACTTGGATTATTGTAAGGCTCGAATTCTTGGCTAGTATTACTTTCGTTAGAAACATTAATGCTATCCACTATTTCTTTTTCTTCTTCTTCCACTGGAATTTTAAAATGCTTTTCAAGTTTGTTAGCAACTTCTACGGATTGTTTTTAACGTAAAAGTTTAGTGGATTTGACGACAACTTTTCAGAAATGTTTATAAATGCGTAGTTACTTTGTTTCGCTGACATCACTCAGCGCTGACACCCCAAAGCGCTGCGGCACCAAGGGCCACTGCTGAAACGTAAACACATGTCTGCGATACCCTCGAAATCTTTCCAACGACGCACAAAAGTCGGTCAGTTTTTACGACGCAGCTCTTGCAAGATCGTGCGTTTTCATTTACGGCTTGTAAAGTAATTATGAGAAGATTATATTATTTTCCGTTTTGCGATTTCATTGTAGTGATTAGTGAAAAATACCTAGAAAAGCACTAACCCACTCTGGTGTTATTCCGGGCATAGTGCAGAAGTGTGAAAAGTGTGAAGTATTCAAGCAGAGTTATAAATTGAAGTGTCGTTTGGATAAAGTGTGGGATAAAGAATCTGCAAAAATTGATGTAAGTTGTCACCAAATACCTTAAACTTTTACGTTAGAAATGATTAATAATTCGATTCTTGGGCCAACGAAATCATTGAGTGGGCAAATCTCTTCTACATCTAAACTAACGGACTGCATCGTTGAAAGAACGATTTTGATAATATTTTCGAAAAAAATCGAACTTTAACGCGATCGCTTCACAAGGACACTACTTTTCGCGGTTTTTATTTTTTAATTCGATTCTGAAGGGTGGACATACGAAATTATTGGTTGGGCAAATCTCTTCTACATCTAAATTAACGGATTGCATCGTTGAAAGAACGATTTTGATAAAATATTGGCAAAAAATCGAACTTTAACGCGATCGCTTCACCAGGACCCTTCTTTTCGCGGTTTTTATTTTTTAATTCAATTCTGAAGGGTGGACATACGAAATTATTGGATGGGCAAATCTCTCCTACATCTAAATTAACGGATTGCATCGTTGAAAGAACGATTTTGATAAAATATTGGCAAAAAATCGAACTTTAACGCGATCGCTTCACCAGGACCCTTCTTTTCGCGGTTTTTATTAATAATTCGATTCTGGAGGGTGGGCAAACGAAATCATTCAACACGGGAAGACGTGGCCAGATCGCGCACAATCGTATCCTACTTGTAAAAAATTGAAAAATGTTCATGGAGTGTGCGGATAATGAAATTTTTAATTTGTTCATAACTTTTTTTTTAATGGTTTGCCTACGAAAATTTTAGGTGGGCAAACGTGGGACAATCATTTCCCACTGTCAAATCATTAAAAAGTTTTCATGGGGGTGCTGGTGAAAAATTTTTTTTGTCCATAACTTTTTTTTGGAGGGTGGGCAAACGAAAATTTTTTATGGGCAAACGTGGGCAAACGATGGACAAACGCATGCCATCGAGTTTTTTTTAAAAAATCGCATTTGGGGGTGCTAACTTCACAGACCTTAAAAATCTATCAATTGTAAAAATTTTCTGCCTATTATTTTATGCTCGTTTTCGGATACGATAATGTTTTCTACAATAATAATGCTGCCATCATTGAGAGGGCAGCAATTGTTAGGGTGCCGGATCTGTAAAATAAAATTACTGAAACTAATACGTTTAAATTGCTTTGCGTTATTAATACCTTCTATTAATGGACCACGAGAATGTTCCTTTTGGAAAATTGGATATACAGGCGAACTATGTACTGCTTCTATACTAAAATGAGACTTTTCTAGTTGGCGTTTCACGAGCTGTTGCAATGGTTTCTCACTCTTCCTAATACATTTTTTACTACTTTGCAAAAAGTTTTCAAACGGAAAGCAACTAAAATCATCAAGAGGTCCGTGATTTTTTACATCATCTACCAAGTGTAACAGATTATGAACATTGTGTGCGACGTGTTTTGATCCATATAATGATTCGAAGGTTTCAACAAAATACTCTAATAATTCTACTGCATAATCGAGGTGAATAAAATATTTTCTGTGCGACAAGATGACAAATGCGGTGTGAAGTACAAGAAAATTTAAATACCTATCATCATCTATATTTTTTAATAAAACTACTGGCCCGATGTACAATAAAAATTGACGCAATTCAGTTGCTTTCCACCGTTTTAAAATATCCAAGCTTCGAGGTTATCTCATAAATTCTCTTGACATGCTGGTAGATATGTTTATTAAGGCCAGTGATATTTTGCATTGAGATTGTAGTGATATTTTGGTCTTGGGTTTGCCACAACACCACAGAGAGAGCAACTTTTTTACTACGCCCAGACAAATCAGGTGCATGTAATCTAACGGAAACGAATTAATCATGTTGATGCCAGGAATTCTTCCTATAATCGAAGTTCCAGTATGGTGATGTTTGTCAGATTTGGATCTGATATCATCATCTGTCCTTAAACGGAGATTATTTGTCCCAGGAAAGCACGTTCTCTTATCTACAGTGAGTGTAAAAAGTATTCGTACAGCGACCAATTTAAAGCAAAACTTTGTTTATCCGTGTGATTAATACATTTTAACGCAAAACAATGATTAATCAATGTTCCTCGATGTTTGTAGAATAGATTTTGTATAAACAAAATTTATTCCCTTTAACATTTACAAAGATATTAACAAAAATAAATAAACGTGCAGAAATGGACACGCAAAAAGTATTCGTACAGTTGAATAAAGAATTAATAAACTATGGAAATAAACTAAATATTTAATGGTTTAATAATTTGTGGGATTGCCTTTTGATTTTATAATAGCTTCGAGGCTACGTAGTATGGAATTTACTAAGTTGGATGTTATAACAGGCTGTATTTTACTCTACTCTTCTAGCAGAGAGGCTTTCAAACTTTCATTAGATGTAATATTATGATTACGTATCTTTTTGTGCAGATAATCCCATAGATGCTCTATGGGATTGATATGTGGTGATTATGACGGCGTTATTAAATATTTTAGTGTGTTATATAAAACCTTCTGCCTAATATTATATGCACAATGCTTTGGATCATTGATATGGGTAAATATGAAATTGTCATTAAGTTCTATTTTATTTGCACTAGCATGGATCTGCTTGTTCAGGATGTCAGTATAAACTCTATGATTCATAATAGCATCGATGAAATGTAGAGATTCCACTCCAGCTGTACTCATACAACCCCAGACAAATACAGAACCCCTAGCAGTATTTCATCACAGGTCGCAAATTTTCTTTCCTGAATTCTGTATTCTTTTTTCTCCATACTGTGAAATGTGTTTTGGGCCCAAATATTTCGAATTTGTTGGCGTTAGTGAATTCGAAATATTTGGGTTCAAAACATACTTCACAGTATGGAGAAAAAAAGAATACAGAGTTCAGGAAAGAAAATTTGCTACCTATGATGAAATACTGCTGCGGGTTCTGTATTTGTCTGGAGCTGTATGAGTGCAGCAGGAGTGGAATCTCTACATTTCATCGATGCTATTATGAATCATAGAGTTTATACTGACATCCTGAACAAGCAGATCCATGCTAGTGGAAATAAAATAGAACTTAATGACAATTTTATATTTACCCATATCAATGATTCAATGCATTGTGCATGTAATACTAGGCAGAGGGTTTTATATAACACACTAAAATATTTGAAAACGCCACCATAATCACCACATATCAATCCCATAGAGCATCTATGGGATTATCTGCACAAAAAAATACGTAATCATAATATTACATCTAATGAAAGTTTGAAAGCCACTCTGCTAGAAGAGTAGAGTAAAATACAGCCTGCTATAACATCCAACATAGTAAATTCCATACCAAGTAACCTCGAAGCTATTATAAAATCAAAAGGCAATCCCACAAATTATTAAAACATTAAATATTTAGTTTATTTCCATAGTTTATTAATTCTTTATTCAACTGTACGAATACTTTTTGCGCGTCCATTTTTGCACGTTTATCTGTTTTTGTTAATATCTTTTTAAATGTTAAAGGGAATAAAGTGTTGTTTATACAAAATCTATTCTACAAACATCGAGGAACATTGATTAATCATTGTTTTCCGTTAAAAATTATTACTCATATGGATATACAAAGTTTTAGTTTAGATTGGTCACTGTACGAATACTTTTTACACTCACTGTATATTCTTACCTACTATATGGCATTTAGTGCAAGAGGCATAGCCGGCATGGCCTTTTGTATATTTAAGAAAGGATTTGGCAGGTACGTCGCATATATATGATTTTATTTTTAAGTGATAAAAATGGCCGTTAATAGAAATTCCGTTACTAATTAAATCTATGGCTTCTTTGGCGAAATCTTCTAGAAAAACGTTGGCATCATTAGGCTTTTCATACCCATGGTATGTGCCAATCATACCTACTTCATTGTATCCGGCAATGGAGCCTAAAATGGGGTAAACTTGACTCTTGCAATTTTTACAAAGCGGTAAACCGTCCACATTGATATTAATATAAATTATGTTGTTTTCGATACGGGATAAATCTACGGACTGAACGAGTTTTAAAATGGTGGATTCTAAACCAAAATGGTAATACTGACCTGGATCGACACATTTAATCTGTATATTCCTGGGAGTTTTTTAAAAGAGTCCTGGCATTCGAGGGTAAATGACTTGAAATTGATTTCTTTAAAATGGGTAATAAATCGTTAATGGCTTCATGAGTAATATTATGTTTTATAGCCCACTCTGCTAGTGACTTTGATAAATTGGGACTATCGGTGGTCTGAGAATTTTCGAATCTGGCGAAATTTTCAATTTCTTCCACATTCTCAACGAATCCTACATCACTCTGAGTGATATTAACAGAAGGTTGAGAATTAATGCCAGGTGAAATGGCATTTGTAGTAGTACTGGGATCGGAAGATGTTGATTGAGAAACTGACTGTGAACAACTAGTGCCAGGTGGGAGTAAATGTGGGAAAGTAGCATCTGATGGTGTTGTGGCTCGGATTTCCTGAAGCAAACTATTTTGAGATCTCTTGGCACGCATATAGTACTTCTGTAATTTTATTTTGCCAGTCATTATTGCGGTAAAAAAGGAGATAGATAGTACTAACTGTATAGTTGGGAAGAGAATAGCGTAATGGAAAAAAATGGATATAGAACTTACGTGTAATAAAACCGGCCCTTGTATATCCTTGAATGTTAAAGAAACACAACACTTTATAAAACTAAATGTACGTCGTTTAAAATGTCACCCTTTGCCTTCGACGGTTCAGCAGTAACTACCGTGTCGCGTGCAGTGATGCCAGAATCGTGGGTTTTCGCCCACGGGCGCTACCCCCACTCCACGACCAAACGTACCCCCTCCTAGCGCCTGCACCGCACCAATCAAGCATACCCGCCCTCCGCCTGGCCGGCCGCGGCGCGGCGCTCTCCTGCGCGAATTCGTTTTCCCGACATCGAATAAAAATATATAAAAAAAATATTTTATGTTAAACGATTTTATTAAAAATGTACTAAATACTAAAAAATGTTTCGTTTCTTGTACTGCAATTTCGATGGTGTTTTTTTCACTTTAAATAAAATCGAGGAGCAGGATATGTCATAACAGAATATGAATCAATTTAATACAGAATCGAGGGTCGAAATGAATTTGTTGTGACATATCCTACTCCACGATTTTATTTAAAGTGAGAAAACTCCATCGAAATTGCAGTACAAGAAAAGAATTATTTTTTAGTGTTTAGTTCATTTTTAATAAAATCGTTTAACATAAAATTTTTTTATATATTTTTTATTTTCTAGTTTTTAGTGTTTATGGATTTATATTTCGCAGCTCAGACTTCTTTACAAATATCTTTTATTTAATTTCAAATCGCGATGCGACTAGCGTCCCGAACGCAGTGCCTTTTTATCGTTTTCGTAAAGAACGCGAGTGGCTGATTTCAAGTCGTTTGGATCTGTAGTTATGGGTTATATTTATTGATGACTGCGTAATTGTTTTGTCATCCAAACTACGCAAGCCTGCAAAGTTTCAAGACAATTGGATAGTTGGAAGTGGGTTAAATTTGAGTTGCCACATTTGAGTCATACACACAAACATACAAACAGAAGTTCGAAGCTGAATAAAATTGTTTAAAAACTTGAAAAATGTTAATTTACAAAACATTTTCGCAGCTGGCTAATGTACGATGTTGGTCTTCTGCCTTCCGTATACACTATACATAAACAGAATTAATTCCTTGAAATGCTACTTACAAAATAATCTCCTTTCTAGGATGGATTCTTTAACCGTTTTAGTGCCACGCAGCGCGATCGCGCTGTTCGCGTACTGTGGTGAACCGTGTCGCTTTTTTTGGTCACGATCGTCAATTCAATTACGCTCGGTTCAGAATGTATCTTGTCGCGAGTCTGTCAGAGTTTCCTCTCGTAATTACAAATGTGGGGTTTAAAAAGTGTGTGATGGCTCAATATATAATATTAAACAGTTTATTAATATGGATATATGAATATAAGTCAACGTAGTCAATTAGTACATCTTCCCGCAATACACCCAACACGACGCGCTCTCCACCAAGTCTCCAGTCGCTCTCTCCTCCAACTCCCTTTTCACTCCGGACCCGACGGTCCCCAATCTCCCCTGCATCACCGCGCCGGGCTCCTCGGAAAAGCCACCCAGTGCGTAAGGCACTTCACTTCAAGGAACGCTGATGCCATGCATCCCATCAATATCCCTTCACACCATGCCTATCGCTCGATTACTCTGACACAGAGATGGGCATCATTTAAATAAAAAGTTATTTAAATAACGTATCAAATAAAAGAGACTTTATTTTTATTAGTCGTCGAATAAAAATAACTTTGGGTTATTTTTATTTGAAGCGCCTGAAATAACTTTTTTATTCGACGGGATTCATTCGACGGCTACGCATAATTTTTTTATTCGACGGGAATTCATTTTAAACTTGAAATGATTTTCTCCGTTTCAGGCGTCTTTTATTTCAAAAGTTATTCGGAGTTAAAATAACTTTGGGCGAGTCTCGAGAGCCTTTGATCGAAGCCGCCGGCTTCTCGAGCCGAGCGACATTGTATCGTTCACCCGTATACACTGCAGCGCGGAGTTGCTCGGCGATGTGTCATCAATTATACAGAAACGGAATTTCTTTATTTTTCGTCGTATCAATATGAAAGTGACACCAATGGATTCCTGCATTCTCCCGATTAAATTGACAAAAAAGAAATATTTAAATCGGACTACTTTTAACGAAACGGGCTTTCAATCTTGCAAATTAATTTGATGCCTAATATCGTTAATTAAAGTTCAAATTATGTCAGGTTTGGTATCATTTTCATCGGGAAAACACAAGGAGACGATTGATATCACTTTCGTGCAGATTCGATGAAGAATCTGATTTCACATTTTTCCGTTCTTAATGGCTTGTGCTATCTATGTCTTTTATGGCCCCGTGTTTCTCGGCTGTCGAGCGCTCGCTTCTGAAGGGTCTCAGGTGTGAACAAGGTCAGGCACGCATTTTAACTGCAGTACTTATTGGCAATACCGAAGATTCTAGGGCCTAGAATATTAGCTTCGTATCGCGATGTTCTTAACCAGATCTTCGTATCAATCAATTGAAAAATAAATGGATTGGCCAACTAATAAGTAGTTATAATTAATGAATTGTGCATGATTGTAGTGACGTCTAATTTAATTGCACTTAAAAACTGAATTACTAAGTGTATTTAAAATAATACTTTTCGACGTGTAACACGAATTTCATGGCCGAGCATGATAGGATGCAACGTGATTGGTTACGTAGTTTGCGCGCGCGAGAGAGAGAGAGAGGGGGGGGGTGGAGGGAGTGAGGGAGGGTGAGTGGGAGAGGGAGAGAGAGAAACATAGAAAACCCAATAACACACAGGCCACACTCAAGGTTCTTCCCCAAAATTTCCACTTCTCGACCTAATATTAACCGGAAAAAATGTACGAAACGTCGAAAAGTATTATTTTAAATACACTTATTAATTCAGTTTTTAATTGCAATTAAATTAGACGTCACTACAATCATGCACAATTCATTAATTATAACTACTTATTAGTTGGCCAATCCATTTATTTTTCAATTGATTGATACGAAACTCTGGTTAAGAACATCGCGATACGAAGCTAATGTTTTAGGCCCTAGAATCTTCGGTATTGCCAATAAGTATTGCAGTTAAAATGCGTGCCTGACCGTGTTAACACCTGAGACCCTTCAGAAGCGAGCGCTCGACAGCTGAGAAACACGGAGCCATAAGAGACATAGATAGCACAAGCCATTAAGAACGGAAATAAGTGAAATCAGATTCTTCATCGAATCTGCACGAAAGTGATATCAATCGTCTCCTTGTGCTTTCCCGATGAAAATGATACCAAACCTGACCTAATTTGAACTTTAATTAACGATATTAGGCATAAAATTAATTTGCAAGATTGAAAGCCCGTTTCGTTAAAAGTAGTCCGATTTAAATATTTTTTTTTGTCAATTTAATCGGAAGAATGCAAGGAATCCATTGGTGTCACTTTCATATTGATACGACGAAAAATAAAGAAATTCTGTTTCTGTATAATCGACGACACATCGCCGAGCAACTCCGCGCTGCAGTGTATACGGGTGTACGATACAATGTCGCTCGGCTCGAGAAGCCGGCGACTTCGATCAAAGGCTCTCGAGGCTCCCCCAAAGTTATTTTAACTTCGAATAACTTTTGAAATAAAAGACGCCTGAAACGTAGAAAATCATTTGAAGCTTAAAATGAATTCCCGTCGAATAAAAAAATCATGCGTAGCCGTCGAATGAATCCCGTCGAATAAAAAAGTTATTTTGAGGCGCTTCGAATAAAAATTACCCAAAGTTATTTTTATTCGACGACTCTCGAATAAAATTTTTGTCTTTAATTCGAAATCAATTTTTTATGTAAAATAATTTTTTGCCCATCTCTGACGGAGACAACGGCCTCGACTTCGGCGGCGAAACCTGGTGGATCAGCGACGGAAGAAACACCTCGGCGGCCCGCTGTTACCTGTTATAATTGTGGGGAAGAACGGCGTTTCTCGACCAAGTGTCCAAAAACCCGTGTTACCTGCCGTTCGTGTGACAAACAGGGTCACCTAGACAAATTTTGCGCTCAAGTGAAAAGAGTGAACATGACACGGGTAAGTTTGTGCAAAAATAACATGTATTTATTATCGGCTACGATTAATGAGCGTAAGGTTACGTGTCTCGTGGATACCGGGTGTTCGAAAACATTGATTCAAAAACCAGTGGCAGTTCGGCTAAGGCCGCGTCCAGATCTGAACCGAACCCCGAACCGAACGCCACTTCAGTAGTTAGATGGAGCAAGACGGGCGATCTAGTTGTCTTGCTCCATCTAACTATTTAAGTGGCGTTCGGTTCGGGGTTCGGTTCAGATCTGGACCGGGCCTAAGACTTCAAATAGTTAAGGACACAAATTTAGAGTTACGAGGGTTTGCGGGTCCCAAAACACGCTGTAATTTATATACTAATGTCACGGTAACGTTCATGGAGGTTACAGCGAAAGTACACGCGGCAATTGTTGGTTCGGATATGATGCCTTATAAGGCAATCGTCGAACGCGATTTTCTGGATCAACCCCATGTAATGCTAATCAAGCAGCAGGGCAGCGTTGTGATTCGAGGATTACCTACAATGGAAATCATGCGCAAGGATGTACTGGACGTCTATGCAATGGACGGAGCGTCAGGAATAGAACAAATTGTTTTTGGGGATGTCGCTGATCACGAAAAAGAACAATGTAGGGATCTTGTTAGGTCATATTCAGATATTTCAACTTCGATGCGGACTCTCAGAAAGACCGATACCGTGAAAATGGAGATTTGTTGTACGACGGAAACGCCAGTATGTTACAATCCATATCGGATGGCTGAGGTCGAGCGTGAAGCAGCGCGGAAGATAATTGCTGAATTAATTTATAATGGTATCGTCCGTGAATCTGTATCGCCACACTCTAGTCCGATCGTGTGGACGATCGTCGTTTAAATGCGGTGACCGTTAAGGACCGGTATCCTTTGCCGTTAATAGAAGACCAAATTGACCGACTGGAGGGCAATAAATACTTTACAGCCTTAGATTTGGCTTCGGGGTATTATCAGGTACCGATGGATGACGCGTCAATAGAGAAGACAGCGTTCGTGACGCCTGATGAGCAATATGAATTCTTAAGAATGCCTTTTGGACTGACCCGCTGTATTCAACGCTTGATTAACACGGTTTTGGGTTCTTTGAAAAACACAATAGCATTTCCATATATCGATGATATAATCATACCATCAACTACCGTTCCGGAGGGATTGCAGCGACTGCGACTCGGCTTGGATAAGCTACGGGAACACAAATTGACGCTCAATTTGAGGAAGTGTTCATTTTTAATGACGACCATCGTTTATCTTGGACGGGAGATAAGCGCAGAAGGTGTCAAACCGGGTCGTACGAAAATAGAAGCTGTGTTAGCAATGCCAAGACCCACATCAGTAAGGGAAGTTCGACAATTTCTTGGGTTGGCGGGATATTTTTGAAAATTTATAAGTGGCTACGCGACCATGATCACACCATTAACCGTTTTAACGAGGAAAAGTACAGTGTGGCACTGGGGGGACGCGCAAGCAACTGCGGTCGCGAAGGTGAAAGAAGCCCTCACTACGTGACCAGTACTTGCAATATTTGACAGTGCGCTTCGAACAGAATTACATACCGATGCTAGTTCATTGGGGTTGGGTGCTATTTTGTTCCAATTCGCGTCGGAGGGAACACAGCAAGTAGTCGCGTATTATAGCAAAGAGACGACCTTTGAACAACACAAGTATCATTCTTACGAACTAGAGACGATGGCCGTAGTGTTCGCGCTTCGTCATTTTCGCGTATACTTGCTCGGGTTAAACTTCACGGTCGTTACGGACTGTAATGCACTTCGTACTACGTTCACAAAAAAATTTAATACCACGTATCGGACGATGGTGGTTGGAGGTGCAAGATTACACTTTCAACATTGTGTACCGAACGGGGTCTAGTATGCATGTCGACGCTCTCAGCAGAAATCCTTTGCAAGAGGTGGAAGTTTATCCTGTGGATATTACGGAAGCGGACTGGATTTTAGCTGCGCAATTGTAGGATAAACAGATTTTGGACCATATCTCAGAAGACCAGCGGCGACAGAAAGAACGGTATGATAAGTCTCGACGTGAGGCAACCCGTTACCAGGAGAGAGATCTGGTTATGGTGGAGATTACAAGTGAATAGGCAACGGAGGAGAGCAGGAAGCTTCACCCAAAATTCAAGGGACCGTTCAGGGTTTGCCGAGTCCTTGTAAACGACCGTTACGAGGTCGAAGATTTACGACAGGGAGGTAGACGGGCCAAGACAGTCGTTGCGATCAAACGTTTAAAATCCTGGATTGCGGCAATCGAATGAAATCGTAGTGTATGTAGTTAATACTGGTCTTTAGTCATTTACAGATATTAATTAAACAGCGACAGAGGGCACACTTGCCATGACAGTTGGGGCTGGTCAGTGTCGTCGCTGCGGACGTGAAGCATGGGCTTCTGGACTATTACAGCGACAGTGAGAGGAAAAGTGAGATCAAGTGAGATTCGATATCATGACAATAGAGTGGTTGTTGGCCACTATTGTACAATTGTTTTGTGCCATCAGGCAGGCAGTGATGATATAACCACTGTTGGATGGTGAAGAAACTGATATCACAGTAATAATAAGGGTTGTGACCATTATTATGTGATTGTACTCGATATCATGACATTAGTGAGCGTTGTTGTTGCTACTATTGTATGCTTGTATTACGCCATGGGGCCGATAGTGATGATATAGCCGCTATCGGACGATGATGAACTCCATATCATGACATTAGTGAGCATTGTTGTTGCTACTATTGTATGATTGTACCGAATCATTATGACAGCAAGCGCAGTTCGTTACTGTATGATCCAGGAATTGGATCATCGGTCATCAGCTGGAGATCGAGATCATTAGCTACCCGATTTCAACATCTTACATCGCATCGGGGTTGCAGAGTGTCTGCAATCCAACAACAAAAGTATGCAACGAGCAACGAGCAAATGATGCATCGCCAAACATCTGCACGCGATGTATTCATTTTCCATGGTCGTTATTATGCAGCGATAAAGAGGATGATTTGAAGAAGGGGAGTATCGTCAGTTGATCGAATATTTTTTGTTTGTTGAGGGGATTCCTTTGTCAATCTTGAGATGATATTATCGATATTGACGTGGATACTCAGATGTGTTTTTGATTCTTGTTTTACAGAAAGCAATGAAATTTAAGGACGGTTACGTGCTTGAGGACAAGCACAACTGCAGGATGGCCGAATGTTAGAAAGTTGAGTTGCCACTCCATAAAAGGGACTGCACGGATGAGCCTAACCAGATGTGGCCATCGTGACGAGAACAGCGACGATGTGGCCATCGTGACGAGAACAGCGACTAGCGAGACGCCATAGATGTCATAAATTAGCATCGGGGTCCTTAGGAGTTTTCCTAAAGAACAAGAGAGGACTTTCCACGGGACGGAAAGACAGTCTTTTCTAGACCCCGAATCGAGGAAGACCATCCAACGCTATTCTTGATCACCATCGAAATAAACATATAAAACGTTTAATTCAGACAGCGAGTTTATCTTTCAATATTTAGTCTTTATGTGAACTTTTCCTCTGGGAAACCTTTTTTTTCACCGGAAATTTACATGCATCGAAAGCACGTATCAAATAATATGCAAAAATAAAAAAATTGAGTTTAGGAATCTCTTCGTTGAAAAGTTATGAGGCGAAAAAGTTGCAAAATTTTGACATATTTTCTAACCTTTATTGTGACAGTTACAGTGACTGTCGCATATGATTCGTTGTAGGAGGCTGGAGGGGTAGGAGTTAGTTTCTTTGTTTTTTGAAATGGTTACATTGAGGGATTTCGACAGCTTAAAATACTTAGGTTGTTTCTAAAAAAGAAGGTACAAGGAGAGTACATACATATGTGTTTAGTATTTAGTTTGTATTTTATATATAGGTTGTATGTTTTATTATGGACTTTCTATGGAGAAATTGTCTTTTTATGTTATATATTTAAATACTGCACTCCCTCGCCTCTGTATAGTATTTCTGTTGACTTATTCCGAAACAACGCATTCCACTTTCTAATTTGTCCAGGGTATTAGTACTGGTTTGGGCTAGATTAGCAGGGGGGGGGGGGGGCGTGCGCCCGCTTGCGGGCGCGTAAAGCATGGTAGCGAACCGATGTGAGTTTGGGCATAACCTAAAATAATTTTTTTCTCAGAAAAAGTAGGAAGAGGGTGCGTTTTTAGTATCTGAGGATCTGTGATTATACTCACCAATGCGACCGTGCCAGGTCCGTGCCTGGCGATACGTTGTATAGTATTGGTTAAAAAAAAAAGTATCCATTCAAATTGAAGCATAATAGTTGTTCACATTACGGGTTAGAATATACGTCAAAATTTCACAGTGCGTTTTACTTAATAACTTTTCACTGAATAGATTCCTAAACTCAAAATTGCTATTTTGCATGTTATTTGATACGTGCTTTCGATCCATATAAATTTCCCATGAAAAAAAAGGTTTCCCAGAGGAAAAGTTTACCCTAGTCTTTTCTTACACGGAAGTTTTTTATTAATATCTCAGAAACTAACAAATACCCGCGGCTAAAATTTTATATTATAGGTTCTCTCCCTCTCCCACCCAACACCTCAAAATTTCGGTTCGTTGAGTCATACCGTAGTACAGCCATATATATATGGCAAACTTTATTGTATATACAAATTTTATACATCACTGATCATGTATTTTGCTCAGCGGTGTAACAGTTTCACAGATAAATAAAATTTTATTTATACCAACGACCATACTGCGCCTGTTAAACACCAGTTCCCGTCTGATCACTGCAGTTAAGCGGCGCTAGGCGCGGTTAGTACTTGGATGGGTGACCGCTTGGGAATACCGCGTGTTGTTGGTAATTTTTTTTGTTGACAACCTATTTTGTATTCCCCAACATTCCGAACTTTTTGAAACATTGAAAAAAGCGGGTGAAAAAACCTCGGCTATCGTCGCCTATACATATACACTATACAGGGTCAACGTTTTATTCAGAGATGGGCATCATTTAAATAAAAAGTTATTTAAATAACGTATCAAATAAAAGAGACTTTATTTTTATTAGTCGTCGAATAAAAATAACTTTGGGTTATTTTTATTTGAGGCGCCTGAAATAACTTTTTTATTCGACGGGATTCATTCGACGGTTACGCATGATTTTTATATTCGACGGGAATTCATTTTAAGCTTGAAATGATTTTCTCCGTTTCAGGCGTCTTTTATTTCAAAAGTTATTCGAAGTTAAAATAACTTTGGGCGAGCCTCGAGAGCCTTTGATCGAAGCCGCCGGCTTCTCGAGCCGAGCGACATTGTATCGTTCACCCGTATACACTGCAGCGCGGAGTTGCTCGGCGATGTGTCATCGATTATACAGAAACGGAATTTCTTTATTTTTCGTCGTATCAATATGAAAGTGACACCAATGGATTCCTTGCATTCTCCCGATTAAATTGATAAAAAAATATTTAAATTGGATTACTTTTAACGAAACGGGCTTTCAATCTTGCAAATTAATTTGATGTCTAATATCGTTAATTAAAGTTCAAATTATGTCAGGTTTGGTATCATTTTCATCGGGAAAACACAAGGAGACGATTGATATCACTTTCGTGCAGATTCGATGAAGAATCTAATTTCACATTTTTCCGTTCTTAATGGCTTGTGCTATCTATGTCTTTTATGGCCCCGTGTTTCTCGGCTGTCGAGCGCTCGCTTCTGAAGGGTCTCAGGTGTGAACAAGGTCAGGCACGCATTTTAACTGCAGTACTTATTGGCAATACCGAAGATTCTAGGGCCTAGAATATTAGCTTCGTATCGCGATGTTCTTAACCAGATCTTCGTATCAATCAATTGAAAAATAAATGGATTGGCCAACTAATTAGTAGTTATAATTAATGAATTGTGCATGATTGTAGTGACGTCTAATTTAATTGCACTTAAAAACTGAATTACTAAGTGTATTTAAAATAATACTTTTCGACGTGTAACACGAATTTCATGGCCGAGCATGATAGGATGCAACGTGATTGGTTACGTAGTTTGCGCGCGCGCGAGAGAGAGAGAGAGAGAGAGAGAGAGGGAGAGAGAGAGAGAGAGGGAGGGAGGGAGAGAGGGAGGGAGAGTGGGAGAGGGAGAGAGAGAAACATAGACAACCCAATAACACACAAGCCACACTCAAGGTTCTTCCCCAAAATTTCCACTTCTCGACCTAATATTAACCGGAAAAAAGGTACGAAACGTCGAAAAGTATTATTTTAAATACACTTATTAATTCAGTTTTTAATTGCAATTAAATTAGACGTCACTACAATCATGCACAATTCATTAATTATAACTACTTATTAGTTGGCCAATCCATTTATTTTTCAATTGATTGATACGAAACTCTGGTTAAGAACATCGCGATACGAAGCTAATGTTTTAGGCCCTAGAATCTTCGGTATTGCCAATAAGTATTGCAGTTAAAATGCGTGCCTGACCTTGTTAACACCTGAGACCCTTCAGAAGCGAGCGCTCGACAACCGAGAAACACGGGGCCATAAAAGACATAGATAGCACAAGCCATTAAGAACGGAAAAATGTGAAATCAGATTCTTCATCGAATCTGCACGAAAGTGATATCAATCGTCTCCTTGTGTTTTCCCGATGAAAATGATACCAAACCTGATATAATTTGAACTTTAATTAACGATATTAGGCATAAAATTAATTTGCAAGATTGAAAGCCCGTTTCGTTAAAAGTAGTCCGATTTAAATATTTTTTTTGTCAATTTAATCGGGAGAATGCAAGGAATCGTTCAATCTGTGTATACGGGTGAACGATACATTGTCGCTCGACTCGAGAAGCCGGCGGCTTCGATGAAAGGCTCTCGAGGCTTGCCCAAAGTTATTTTAACTTCGACTAACTTTTGAAATAAAAGACGCCTGAAACGGAGAAAATCATTTCAAGCTTAAAATGAATTCCCGTCGAATAAAAAAATAATGCGTAGCCGTCGAATGAATCCCGTCGAATAAAAAAGTTATTTTGAGGCGCTTCGAATGAAAATTACCCAAAGTTATTTTTATTCGACGACTCTCGAATAAAATTTTTGTCTTTTATTCGAAATCAATTTTTTATTTAAAATAATTTTTTGCCCATCTCTGCTCTGACAATCTCCGAGACAGTACAATAAACGAAAAGGCGCCAACAGTCCTGGCATTCATCCGCTAGCCCACACGGAAATGTCCATCCACATCACACTCGTCCATCCTGACTGGACATATGACCTCATATGTCACTTCCACTTTCTTCACCCGAAGAAATGTCACTAATATTTGAAATCCACGGCTTGAGGTTATCAGCAGACGTGGACGTCTGCTGCGGCCCTTCACCATCACCCACTCTTAGTACAATATATCGATCATTGCGCAACACTTTGACAATTTCATACGGTCCCAAGTATTTTGACGCGAACTTCATTCCCGGTCCTATCTGCGTCCTCTTCACAGCCACTAGGTCGTCCCCACGGTATCGATGCGCTTCTTTCCTTTTTTTGTTGTAGTTCTTAGCATTCTCCTGTTGCATCTTCAATATGGTTGTTCTTGCATGCTCCTGCAACTTGTCGCGATCTTCTTGAAATGTAGTTATCCACTCCGCCTCCATCATTTCCCGAATTTCCAGGTCGTCCTTAATTCTCATTCTTGTCCCGAACAGTACATCAAAAGGTGTCGTACCAGTACTCCTACTCGGGGTTGCATTCAAACACTGTTGCGCTATGTTTAGGTATTTATACCACTCCGCTGGTTTAGGCGCTGACAGTTTCGTTATTATCGGTATTAGGGTCCTGTTAATCCTTTCCACCTGCCCATTGCCCCTAGGTACACCCGTCGTTGTAAGGACGTGTTCAATGTTCTGCTCCTTACAGTATTCATGGAACTCGTGGGACGTGAACGCCGTTCCCCGGTCGGACACGATCCTCCTCGGATTTCCAAAAATGAACGCCTGTTTTTTTAATTTATCCACAACCTCAGCAGTACCCGTTGACCGAGTAGCATACAACCAAACGAATTTGGAGAATGCGTCCACCACTACTAATATATGATGGTACAATTTCTTCGTCGATAAGAGTGGGCCCAAATGGTCCACATGGTAAACATCAAGCGGAACGCTTCCCTTATTTATCGGGTGCAGCCAACCGTCTTGTTTACCCCGCTTCTTTTCGGCTAATATACAACTTAGACCGTTTCGAAGCACCTTTTCAATTTTACCGCGCATGTTGGCAAACCAATAGTCTCTTTTTAAAAGCGATTCAGTTTTTCCCACAGAAAAATGCCCATTTTCATGTACGCGCTTCACTATCTGCGACTGCATCACTTTCGGCACCACAAGCCTCACGTCATCGGCATCCACTTTAAACAATAACCCGTTTTTCATAACGTAACCCTCATATTCATCCCGCTCGGCTAACGCCATAATTCCTCTCAGGTTACAATCCTCGCACTGCGCTTTACCGATTCTCACACACACACTCTCCTCACTCTCATCTACAACCATACTTGACGGAAGAGGGTTCCGACTTAATGCGTCCACATGCATCATATTTTTGCCTGGTCTATGCTCAACGACGTATTGAAAGTCCCTTAGGACCATAGCCCATCTCGCCACTCTCACACTAAGGTCCTTCTTGCTCATAGTCAAACAAAACGCCTGGCAATCCGTGACAAGTTTAAACGGAATGCCCAACGGAATTTTCGCAACGCCTTTACAATCGCGAGTACCTCGAGCTCATAGCTTGAATATCGCGATTCGGCCGCTGTTGTCTTACCGCTCGCGTAATACACAGGGTGAAACTTATCACCGTTTTCCTCTCGCTGCAATAAAATTGCGCCATACCCGTGCATGGAAGCATCGGTGTGAAGCTCAGTCTCCGCGTTCAATCTATATAAACTTAAAACCGGCTTTGTACTTAGAATTTTCTTCAACTGTTCAAACGCGAATCTTTCTTTCTCGTCAAACACAAATTTTGCATCGGCTCTTAGCAAATCCGACAACGGTCGCGCTATTGAAGAATAGCTTTGGATAAATTTACGAAAGTATCCGGTTAACCCCAAAAAACTTTGGACTTGCTTTATGGTTTTCGGCTGAGGAAACTTCATAACAGCTTCACTCGTCCGCTCCGACGGACGTACAGTTCCTTTCTCAACGATGTACCCCAAAAATTCTATTCTAGTCTGTAAGAAGCTACATTTCTGCCAATTAATATTTAACCCGAACCGCTCCGCAACACTCAACACCCTTTTGAGATTTTCTAATCCAACTTCACGATCTGAGGAGGGTATTATCAAGTCGTCCATATAAGTTAAGACAATCTTCGCATTAATTAGCTCTCTGAATACTGCATTTATGAATTTCTGAAAAACTGCAGGCGAATTGCACAATCCGAAAGGCATATACAAAAACTCATATTGCCCATCAGGCACTATGAACGCTGTGTACTTTCTACTCTCTGGTTCGACAGGCACGTGAAAGAATCCATTTTTAAGATCGAGTGTACTAAAAATACTAGCGCCCTGCAACGCATCTATCTGATCGTCGATCA
This sequence comes from Andrena hattorfiana, assembly GCA_944738655.2. NCBI lineage: Eukaryota > Metazoa > Arthropoda > Insecta > Hymenoptera > Andrenidae > Andrena > Andrena hattorfiana. The sequence continues at coordinate 48,031,935 of OX122889.2, forward strand.
ATGGAAGAGGGTATCGGTTTTTAACGATCAGCAGATTTACTTCGCGGAAATCTATGCAAAGTCTAGTACCATTTTTCTTTTTGACCAGTACTACTGGACTCCCATACTCGGAAAGAGATGGCCGTATGATTCCGTCGCGAAGCCACTCACTAATATGCCTATCTACCTCATCTTTCTCGGAGAGAGATAAGCGTCTAGCTCGCCGATAAACTGGCTTATCCTCTTTAAGAATTATTTTCATTGTCACATCGACTTTACAGTCCTTTTTTGGCATGTAATCGTCAATTATCTTCACAATGGCTCTTCTATCCTCAGCGCATGCTATGTTCGACAAATCTATCTCGTTGACCTCATGTATGCAATTGATTTTATAGATATCCGGTACAGTATCTGCTCTAGACCCTTCCGGTTTGCGTATTGTAATTTTTCCCCCGGTAATGATTACATCAACGGTGTCTAAAAAGTCTGTCCCTATTAGAAGCCCATGCCTCATCAACGTATGCGATACCACGCAAATCCTGATTGGATAAAAATTACCGTCTACTTCCATCTCCGTTCGAAACTCGCCCAGCGTTTCATTGTCATCCGATCCGACTCCACGGAATTTAATTTCGCGTTGTAGTAATTTCGGCGATCCTATCTTAACATATTGGTCCGCACGCATCAAAGTGAGATCATTCCCAGTATCAATTAACGCCGCTATTGTTCTATCGCCTAATCCCACGTATTTATAATATTTACTCCGCGCAGATCGAGAAACATCACACGTATCCTTCACAACATTTGCTTTTCCCGGACACCTCGCCGCAATGTGACCAAACTCTCTGCATTCAAAACATTTCATACCTTTACCTTTCTCAGGACAAACACCACTCCAATGATCTTTTGCGCCACAGAAAAAACATCTTTTAACGTCTCTAGATGATTCTTCATTCCCAGATCGCGCAAACTTGTTGTCCGTCTTCGGCTGATGCCCACTGGTTGCCCGGTTGCCACTGCCTGGCTGCTGTCCACCAGCTGACCGGTAGCTGCCGCTTGGCTGTTGTCCGCTTGGCTGTTGTCCGCTGGCTGGCCGGTGACCGCTGCTTGGCTGCTGCAGCAGTCTTCCCCGCAATTACACCTTTTCGAACGCTTTTAAGAGCGAATCCCTAGTCCGGTGTCCTTGTACATACGCCTGGTCTCGCAAAGACGAATCAGGAATCCCAGCTATAAGGTAATCCAACATTTCGTCGTCATCCATATAGAGACGATTAGCCATGATAATCTTCTCGTGAAAATACTCGGAGAATGTTTCGTCACGCTTCCAACTACGCTCCTGGAATCGGTCCCTGATCACCATCTTACTTGATTGTAAATAAAACATACGACTCAATTCGCCTATCAGGCCGTCAACCGTCATACGAAGATATTCGCTTCTCGAATGGAACCACTCCAGCGCCTTCCCCTTAAGACGCTGTACAATTACCGCTTTCGCCACATCCTCGGTTAAGCTATAGGGGAGACCGGGGCTAGTTGATACAGAGACATGTTGATACAGACGAATTATCTCGACACTGTATATATGTAGCACCTTGTGCGCGAGATATGTGAAGCTAGTTGTTCAATTCTTTACTACGATCCAGCGTACGTCTGTGTTCCTTGACGTTTGCAATCCATTTGTAACTGTTTTCGTTTCTATAGAGAAAAAGTAAATAGTTGTGTTCACTTCCCAATCCGTTGTGAGACGGTACAGAGAATTTTATCACTCAAAGTAATTAGGCATCACATTGAGTCCTTTGAAGGTAAGGTAATTACGTTTTGTTATTTTGTTTATATGCTCTACATTTTTTTATGGAGACGTTTGTACATAATGACTTCCTGTGGGGTACGTTGATACGTTTTCTCTGGGGCATGTTGATACAGTGTATCAATTTTCCCCGACTACTTTTAATTGGATTTTTTCCTTTTATTTCTAGAAAAATAGTTCGAAATTATACCAAAAAGACAAATCGTGGCGAAATATCGCTAGAGATTTTTAAAAAAGCGCGTCTCGCAATAGAAAGAAACTCAATATCATTAAGGAAAAGCGCGAAAATATACAATATTGACAAAATGAGTTTATTAAGATATATTAACAAAAAAAAACGACACCTCATGTTAAAATGGGATATTCCAGACATCTGCAAATTTTAACAGACAGTTTAGAAGATAAGCTACAGGAATACATTCTGCATTCTTCCAAAATTTATTATGGGTTAACTCCTAAGGATATACGAAGTCTGGCGTATGAATTAGGTGTTGCCAATGATATTCTAATTCCCAACACATGGAAAAATTCTAAAGCTGCATCAACGGAGTGGTTCAACTGCTATATGAAAAGGCACCCTATCCTTTCCTTAAGGACTCTCGAAGCTACTAGTCTGAGTCGTGCAACAAGTTTTAACAAATCTAATATTAAAGCCTTTTTTACAAATTTAAAAACCGTTATGGAAAAATATGCGTTTACAAGTAAAGATATTTGGAATACAGATGAGACTGGTGTTCAAACAGTTCAAAGACCTGCAAAAATTGTTGCTGAAAAAGGGATACGTCAGGTAGGCAAGGCGACATCGGCAGAAAGAGGTACCACGCTAACAATGATCACTGCGGTAAATGCAACTGGTAATTCAGTGCCCCCTATGTTTATTTTTCCAAGGGTACATTTCAAAAACCATTTTATTAGGGATGGTCCTCCTGGTTGCATTGGCACGGCATACCCGACAGGGTGGATGACTGGCCCATCATTTTTACAATTTATCAAACATTTCCATAGCCATGTAAAACCTACAATAGCACAACCTTCTTTGCTCATCCTCGACAACCATCAGTCCCATTTATCCATAGCTGTCCTGAATTTTTGTAAAGACAATGGCATAGTTTTGTTACCATTTCCCCCTCACACAACTCATCGACTTCAGCCACTGGATAAATCAGTTTTTGGGCCTTTCAAAAAATATTATTTTGCTGCAGTTGACAACTGGATAACGAACAATCCCGGGAAAACTTTTTCCATTTATGATATTCCCGGGATCATTAAAAATATACTGCCCATGGCGTTAACCCCAAAGAATATTTTATCAGGCTTTGAAGCTACAGGAATTGTGTCATTTAATCCTGACATATTCACCGAAGAAGATTTTTTGTCTTCTTCAGTTACTGACCGTCCCTTGATTGAAGAAGCACATCAAGAGAAAGAACTTGCAGAACAATTATTGCCATCAGCTAAATCCGGCTTTGGACGTATAGCAGATCGCATTGAAGTGACTCCTTCCACTAATCAAGAAAGCCCTAATATATCTCCGAAACAGTTAAGGCCCTATCCAAAAGCTGGTGAAAGAAAAATAAATTTAAGAGGCAAGAAAAGAATGTCTTCAATGATTCTTACCGACACGCCAGTTAAAATAAAGCTAGAAAATGAAGCAAGACAGCGGGATACAAAAAAAGGTATAAAAGAAGAAAGAGCACGGAAGAGATTGTTTAAATCTCTGATAGGTGATGAGAAAATGAAAACCATAGGTAGATCTAACAGTAAGGAAAATATAAAGAAAAGTACAATTAAAAAAGCTAATAATAAATCTGCAAATAATAAAAATATATTAAAATCGAAAAATGAGGACGCCCTGTGTTTGATTTGTCTCCAACCATACTCAAAATCTGAGCACGGTGAAGAATGGATTCAATGCATATCTTGTATGAAATGGGCTCATATGAAATGCGGCAAAGATAATCCTAATTATATATGTATTAATTGTTACTCAGACGAAAGTGATTAATTTTATATCAATTAAATGTCAATTATATTATTATACTAGATTTTATGTCAATTAAATTTAAATAAAAATGATTTTCTATGTTTGTTAACAAAATCGGTTTGGTTTTTAGTTTACATCTTTGTTCAATTTTATTCTATATTGTTGGAAAGGTATCTAGATTAAAATTTTATTTTTCAAATTTATTAGTTACGTACCCATTAAACGGATATTTTACAGATGTATCAACATGCCCCAGAGCAGTATCAACTTTCCCCGCAGTGGGGTAAATTGATACACATTGCCTTCGTCCAAATAACATTTTTTCATTCATTTTCTATGTATTTTCTCAAGTTTTCGCTTACTATATATTAAAGAGGAAGGACCAAAGTATATTTTGGCATATTTGTTATTATGTAATTAATTCAAACAAAAATGAAAAACATAGAAAACTGAAAAACGTATCAACTTGTCCCGGTCTCCCTACGTCGCTCTCAAGAACTGTACCCTTTCAGCCCATACTTCATACAACTCGCTGGTTCCGTCGAAGTAGCCCAGCAAATCTGCAATCACTTTCAACTCAAGGTGCGATGACACTGCCGTCGGACCCTGCGGCGTCGACGCCGTTGGAGTTTCCAGCGCCGTCGAAGCCCCGATCACCGGTCCCCTTTCCGCTGGTTCTGAGGGACGACTAATACTTGCATTCTGCATCCTTAGCTGCTCAATCTCCCGACGAGCCAGCTCCAACTCTCTCTCTGCTACAGCCACCTCCCTGCGAGACACGATGATTTCCCGCTGCATCACCAAAATACTGTCCGCTGTCATGTTCGCCACATTCGCCTCGCGTTCCGTTTCTTCCACGTTATGCACGGTATCATCCGTGTCCGAAGATCTCATCCACGCACCCTCTGGATCAGCTTCCATTAACCTGCTGATCAACTCAGCTTTCACCCCCGTGGTGCTCAAGCTCAATCGACGTAATTTCTCCTTCAACTCGGCCACAGAAAAGTCACTCGCGCTTTTTTCCGTAGAACCCATCCTACTGTCACTCTCAACACGAGTCTCACTTCCCACAAAATGTCACACAACCCAACCAACTCAGGTCAACTCAGTCCGACACAACAATCGTTCCGCGTCACACACTTTAACCCCGAACCACTATTGTTCCCACTCCACGCAACACAACACTGTCTTACTGTACACACGCGACTTGTCAAATCCCGGCTGAGCCCCCAATTGTGGGGTTTAAAAAGTGTGTGATGGCTCAATATATAATAATAAACAGTTTATTAATATGCATATATGAATATAAGTCAACGTAGTTAATTAGTACATCTTCCCGCAATACACCCAACACGACGCGCTCTCCACCAAGTCTCCAGTCGCTCTCCCCTCCAACTCCCTTTTCACTCCTGACCCGACGGTCCCCAATCTCCCATGCATCCCCGCGCCGGGCTCCTCGGAAAAGCCACCCAGTGCGTAAGGCACTTCACTTCAAGGAACGCTGATGCCATGCATCCCATCAATATCCCTTCACACCATGCCTATCGCTCGATTACTCTGACACAGAGATGGGCATCATTTAAATAAAAAGTTATTTAAATAACGTATCAAATAAAAGAGACTTTATTTTTATTAGTCGTCGAATAAAAATAACTTTGGGTTATTTTTATTTGAAGCGCCTGAAATAACTTTTTTATTCGACGGGATTCATTCGACGGCTACGCATAATTTTTTTATTCGACGGGAATTCATTTTAAACTTGAAATGATTTTCTCCGTTTCAGGCGTCTTTTATTTCAAAAGTTATTCGGAGTTAAAATAACTTTGGGCGAGTCTCGAGAGCCTTTGATCGAAGCCGCCGGCTTCTCGAGCCGAGCGACATTGTATCGTTCACCCGTATACACTGCAGCGCGGAGTTGCTCGGCGATGTGTCATCAATTATACAGAAACGGAATTTCTTTATTTTTCGTCGTATCAATATGAAAGTGACACCAATGGATTCCTGCATTCTCCCGATTAAATTGACAAAAAAGAAATATTTAAATCGGACTACTTTTAACGAAACGGGCTTTCAATCTTGCAAATTAATTTGATGCCTAATATCGTTAATTAAAGTTCAAATTATGTCAGGTTTGGTATCATTTTCATCGGGAAAACACAAGGAGACGATTGATATCACTTTCGTGCAGATTCGATGAAGAATCTGATTTCACATTTTTCCGTTCTTAATGGCTTGTGCTATCTATGTCTTTTATGGCCCCGTGTTTCTCGGCTGTCGAGCGCTCGCTTCTGAAGGGTCTCAGGTGTGAACAAGGTCAGGCACGCATTTTAACTGCAGTACTTATTGGCAATACCGAAGATTCTAGGGCCTAGAATATTAGCTTCGTATCGCGATGTTCTTAACCAGATCTTCGTATCAATCAATTGAAAAATAAATGGATTGGCCAACTAATAAGTAGTTATAATTAATGAATTGTGCATGATTGTAGTGACGTCTAATTTAATTGCACTTAAAAACTGAATTACTAAGTGTATTTAAAATAATACTTTTCGACGTGTAACACGAATTTCATGGCCGAGCATGATAGGATGCAACGTGATTGGTTACGTAGTTTGCGCGCGCGAGAGAGAGAGAGAGGGGGGGGGTGGAGGGAGTGAGGGAGGGTGAGTGGGAGAGGGAGAGAGACAAACATAGAAAACCCAATAACACACAGGCCACACTCAAGGTTCTTCCCCAAAATTTCCACTTCTCGACCTAATATTAACCGGAAAAAATGTACGAAACGTCGAAAAGTATTATTTTAAATACACTTATTAATTCAGTTTTTAATTGCAATTAAATTAGACGTCACTACAATCATGCACAATTCATTAATTATAACTACTTATTAGTTGGCCAATCCATTTATTTTTCAATTGATTGATACGAAACTCTGGTTAAGAACATCGCGATACGAAGCTAATGTTTTAGGCCCTAGAATCTTCGGTATTGCCAATAAGTATTGCAGTTAAAATGCGTGCCTGACCGTGTTAACACCTGAGACCCTTCAGAAGCGAGCGCTCGACAGCTGAGAAACACGGAGCCATAAGAGACATAGATAGCACAAGCCATTAAGAACGGAAATAAGTGAAATCAGATTCTTCATCGAATCTGCACGAAAGTGATATCAATCGTCTCCTTGTGCTTTCCCGATGAAAATGATACCAAACCTGACCTAATTTGAACTTTAATTAACGATATTAGGCATAAAATTAATTTGCAAGATTGAAAGCCCGTTTCGTTAAAAGTAGTCCGATTTAAATATTTTTTTTTGTCAATTTAATCGGAAGAATGCAAGGAATCCATTGGTGTCACTTTCATATTGATACGACGAAAAATAAAGAAATTCTGTTTCTGTATAATCGACGACACATCGCCGAGCAACTCCGCGCTGCAGTGTATACGGGTGTACGATACAATGTCGCTCGGCTCGAGAAGCCGGCGACTTCGATCAAAGGCTCTCGAGGCTCCCCCAAAGTTATTTTAACTTCGAATAACTTTTGAAATAAAAGACGCCTGAAACGTAGAAAATCATTTGAAGCTTAAAATGAATTCCCGTCGAATAAAAAAATCATGCGTAGCCGTCGAATGAATCCCGTCGAATAAAAAAGTTATTTTGAGGCGCTTCGAATAAAAATTACCCAAAGTTATTTTTATTCGACGACTCTCGAATAAAATTTTTGTCTTTAATTCGAAATCAATTTTTTATGTAAAATAATTTTTTGCCCATCTCTGACGGAGACAACGGCCTCGACTTCGGCGGCGAAACCTGGTGGATCAGCGACGGAAGAAACACCTCGGCGGCCCGCTGTTACCTGTTATAATTGTGGGGAAGAACGGCGTTTCTCGACCAAGTGTCCAAAAACCCGTGTTACCTGCCGTTCGTGTGACAAACAGGGTCACCTAGACAAATTTTGCGCTCAAGTGAAAAGAGTGAACATGACACGGGTAAGTTTGTGCAAAAATAACATGTATTTATTATCGGCTACGATTAATGAGCGTAAGGTTACGTGTCTCGTGGATACCGGGTGTTCGAAAACATTGATTCAAAAACCAGTGGCAGTTCGGCTAAGGCCGCGTCCAGATCTGAACCGAACCCCGAACCGAACGCCACTTCAGTAGTTAGATGGAGCAAGACGGGCGATCTAGTTGTCTTGCTCCATCTAACTATTTAAGTGGCGTTCGGTTCGGGGTTCGGTTCAGATCTGGACCGGGCCTAAGACTTCAAATAGTTAAGGACACAAATTTAGAGTTACGAGGGTTTGCGGGTCCCAAAACACGCTGTAATTTATATACTAATGTCACGGTAACGTTCATGGAGGTTACAGCGAAAGTACACGCGGCAATTGTTGGTTCGGATATGATGCCTTATAAGGCAATCGTCGAACGCGATTTTCTGGATCAACCCCATGTAATGCTAATCAAGCAGCAGGGCAGCGTTGTGATTCGAGGATTACCTACAATGGAAATCATGCGCAAGGATGTACTGGACGTCTATGCAATGGACGGAGCATCAGGAATAGAACAAATTGTTTTTGGGGATGTCGCTGATCACGAAAAAGAACAATGTAGGGATCTTGTTAGGTCATATTCAGATATTTCAACTTCGATGCGGACTCTCAGAAAGACCGATACCGTGAAAATGGAGATTTGTTGTACGACGGAAACGCCAGTATGTTACAATCCATATCGGATGGCTGAGGTCGAGCGTGAAGCAGCGCGGAAGATAATTGCTGAATTAATTTATAATGGTATCGTCCGTGAATCTGTATCGCCACACTCTAGTCCGATCGTGTGGACGATCGTCGTTTAAATGCGGTGACCGTTAAGGACCGGTATCCTTTGCCGTTAATAGAAGACCAAATTGACCGACTGGAGGGCAATAAATACTTTACAGCCTTAGATTTGGCTTCGGGGTATTATCAGGTACCGATGGATGACGCGTCAATAGAGAAGACAGCGTTCGTGACGCCTGATGAGCAATATGAATTCTTAAGAATGCCTTTTGGACTGACCCGCTGTATTCAACGCTTGATTAACACGGTTTTGGGTTCTTTGAAAAACACAATAGCATTTCCATATATCGATGATATAATCATACCATCAACTACCGTTCCGGAGGGATTGCAGCGACTGCGACTCGGCTTGGATAAGCTACGGGAACACAAATTGACGCTCAATTTGAGGAAGTGTTCATTTTTAATGACGACCATCGTTTATCTTGGACGGGAGATAAGCGCAGAAGGTGTCAAACCGGGTCGTACGAAAATAGAAGCTGTGTTAGCAATGCCAAGACCCACATCAGTAAGGGAAGTTCGACAATTTCTTGGGTTGGCGGGATATTTTTGAAAATTTATAAGTGGCTACGCGACCATGATCACACCATTAACCGTTTTAACGAGGAAAAGTACAGTGTGGCACTGGGGGGACGCGCAAGCAACTGCGGTCGCGAAGGTGAAAGAAGCCCTCACTACGTGACCAGTACTTGCAATATTTGACAGTGCGCTTCGAACAGAATTACATACCGATGCTAGTTCATTGGGGTTGGGTGCTATTTTGTTCCAATTCGCGTCGGAGGGAACACAGCAAGTAGTCGCGTATTATAGCAAAGAGACGACCTTTGAACAACACAAGTATCATTCTTACGAACTAGAGACGATGGCCGTAGTGTTCGCGCTTCGTCATTTTCGCGTGTACTTGCTCGGGTTAAACTTCACGGTCGTTACGGACTGTAATGCACTTCGTACTACGTTCACAAAAAAATTTAATACCACGTATCGGACGATGGTGGTTGGAGGTGCAAGATTACACTTTCAACATTGTGTACCGAACGGGGTCTAGTATGCATGTCGACGCTCTCAGCAGAAATCCTTTGCAAGAGGTGGAAGTTTATCCTGTGGATATTACGGAAGCGGACTGGATTTTAGCTGCGCAATTGTAGGATAAACAGATTTTGGACCATATCTCAGAAGACCAGCGGCGACAGAAAGAACGGTATGATAAGTCTCGACGTGAGGCAACCCGTTACCAGGAGAGAGATCTGGTTATGGTGGAGATTACAAGTGAATAGGCAACGGAGGAGAGCAGGAAGCTTCACCCAAAATTCAAGGGACCGTTCAGGGTTTGCCGAGTCCTTGTAAACGACCGTTACGAGGTCGAAGATTTACGACAGGGAGGTAGACGGGCCAAGACAGTCGTTGCGATCAAACGTTTAAAATCCTGGATTGCGGCAATCGAATGAAATCGTAGTGTATGTAGTTAATACTGGTCTTTAGTCATTTACAGATATTAATTAAACAGCGACAGAGGGCACACTTGCCATGACAGTTGGGGCTGGTCAGTGTCGTCGCTGCGGACGTGAAGCATGGGCTTCTGGACTATTACAGCGACAGTGAGAGGAAAAGTGAGATCAAGTGAGATTCGATATCATGACAATAGAGTGGTTGTTGGCCACTATTGTACAATTGTTTTGTGCCATCAGGCAGGCAGTGATGATATAACCACTGTTGGATGGTGAAGAAACTGATATCACAGTAATAATAAGGGTTGTGACCATTATTATGTGATTGTACTCGATATCATGACATTAGTGAGCGTTGTTGTTGCTACTATTGTATGCTTGTATTACGCCATGGGGCCGATAGTGATGATATAGCCGCTATCGGACGATGATGAACTCCATATCATGACATTAGTGAGCATTGTTGTTGCTACTATTGTATGATTGTACCGAATCATTATGACAGCAAGCGCAGTTCGTTACTGTATGATCCAGGAATTGGATCATCGGTCATCAGCTGGAGATCGAGATCATTAGCTACCCGATTTCAACATCTTACATCGCATCGGGGTTGCAGAGTGTCTGCAATCCAACAACAAAAGTATGCAACGAGCAACGAGCAAATGATGCATCGCCAAACATCTGCACGCGATGTATTCATTTTCCATGGTCGTTATTATGCAGCGATAAAGAGGATGATTTGAAGAAGGGGAGTATCGTCAGTTGATCGAATATTTTTTGTTTGTTGAGGGGATTCCTTTGTCAATCTTGAGATGATATTATCGATATTGACGTGGATACTCAGATGTGTTTTTGATTCTTGTTTTACAGAAAGCAATGAAATTTAAGGACGGTTACGTGCTTGAGGACAAGCACAACTGCAGGATGGCCGAATGTTAGAAAGTTGAGTTGCCACTCCATAAAAGGGACTGCACGGATGAGCCTAACCAGATGTGGCCATCGTGACGAGAACAGCGACGATGGGCCCGATTAGCGAGACGCCATAGATGTCATAAATTAGCATCGGGGTCCTTAGGAGTTTTCCTAAAGAACAAGAGAGGACTTTCCACGGGACGGAAAGACAGTCTTTTCTAGACCCCGAATCGAGGAAGACCATCCAACGCTATTCTTGATCACCATCGAAATAAACATATAAAACGTTTAATTCAGACAGCGAGTTTATCTTTCAATATTTAGTCTTTATGTGAACTTTTCCTCTGGGAAACCTTTTTTTTCACCGGAAATTTACATGCATCGAAAGCACGTATCAAATAATATGCAAAAATAAAAAAATTGAGTTTAGGAATCTCTTCGTTGAAAAGTTATGAGGCGAAAAAGTTGCAAAATTTTGACATATTTTCTAACCTTTATTGTGACAGTTACAGTGACTGTCGCATATGATTCGTTGTAGGAGGCTGGAGGGGTAGGAGTTAGTTTCTTTGTTTTTTGAAATGGTTACATTGAGGGATTTCGACAGCTTAAAATACTTAGGTTGTTTCTAAAAAAGAAGGTACAAGGAGAGTACATACATATGTGTTTAGTATTTAGTTTGTATTTTATATATAGGTTGTATGTTTTATTATGGACTTTCTATGGAGAAATTGTCTTTTTATGTTATATATTTAAATACTGCACTCCCTCGCCTCTGTATAGTATTTCCGTTGACTTATTCCGAAACAACGCATTCCACTTTCTAATTTGTCCAGGGTATTAGTACTGGTTTGGGCTAGATTAGCAGGGGGGGGGGGGGGCGTGCGCCCGCTTGCGGGCGCGTAAAGCATGGTAGCGAACCGATGTGAGTTTGGGCATAACCTAAAATAATTTTTTTCTCAGAAAAAGTAGGAAGAGGGTGCGTTTTTAGTATCTGAGGATCTGTGATTATACTCACCAATGCGACCGTGCCAGGTCCGTGCCTGGCGATACGTTGTATAGTATTGGTTAAAAAAAAAAGTATCCATTCAAATTGAAGCATAATAGTTGTTCACATTACGGGTTAGAATATACGTCAAAATTTCACAGTGCGTTTTACTTAATAACTTTTCACTGAATAGATTCCTAAACTCAAAATTGCTATTTTGCATGTTATTTGATACGTGCTTTCGATCCATATAAATTTCCCATGAAAAAAAAGGTTTCCCAGAGGAAAAGTTTACCCTAGTCTTTTCTTACACGGAAGTTTTTTATTAATATCTCAGAAACTAACAAATACCCGCGGCTAAAATTTTATATTATAGGTTCTCTCCCTCTCCCACCCAACACCTCAAAATTTCGGTTCGTTGAGTCATACCGTAGTACAGCCATATATATATGGCAAACTTTATTGTATATACAAATTTTATACATCACTGATCATGTATTTTGCTCAGCGGTGTAACAGTTTCACAGATAAATAAAATTTTATTTATACCAACGACCATACTGCGCCTGTTAAACACCAGTTCCCGTCTGATCACTGCAGTTAAGCGGCGCTAGGCGCGGTTAGTACTTGGATGGGTGACCGCTTGGGAATACCGCGTGTTGTTGGTAATTTTTTTTGTTGACAACCTATTTTGTATTCCCCAACATTCCGAACTTTTTGAAACATTGAAAAAAGCGGGTGAAAAAACCTCGGCTATCGTCGCCTATACATATACACTATACAGGGTCAACGTTTTATTCAGAGATGGGCATCATTTAAATAAAAAGTTATTTAAATAACGTATCAAATAAAAGAGACTTTATTTTTATTAGTCGTCGAATAAAAATAACTTTGGGTTATTTTTATTTGAAGCGCCTGAAATAACTTTTTTATTCGACGGGATTCATTCGACGGTTACGCATGATTTTTATATTCGACGGGAATTCATTTTAAGCTTGAAATGATTTTCTCCGTTTCAGGCGTCTTTTATTTCAAAAGTTATTCGAAGTTAAAATAACTTTGGGCGAGCCCCGAGAGCCTTTGATCGAAGCCGCCGGCTTCTCGAGCCGAGCGACATTGTATCGTTCACCCGTATACACTGCAGCGCGGAGTTGCTCGGCGATGTGTCATCGATTATACAGAAACGGAATTTCTTTATTTTTCGTCGTATCAATATGAAAGTGACACCAATGGATTCCTTGCATTCTCCCGATTAAATTGATAAAAAAATATTTAAATTGGATTACTTTTAACGAAACGGGCTTTCAATCTTGCAAATTAATTTGATGTCTAATATCGTTAATTAAAGTTCAAATTATGTCAGGTTTGGTATCATTTTCATCGGGAAAACACAAGGAGACGATTGATATCACTTTCGTGCAGATTCGATGAAGAATCTAATTTCACATTTTTCCGTTCTTAATGGCTTGTGCTATCTATGTCTTTTATGGCCCCGTGTTTCTCGGCTGTCGAGCGCTCGCTTCTGAAGGGTCTCAGGTGTGAACAAGGTCAGGCACGCATTTTAACTGCAGTACTTATTGGCAATACCGAAGATTCTAGGGCCTAGAATATTAGCTTCGTATCGCGATGTTCTTAACCAGATCTTCGTATCAATCAATTGAAAAATAAATGGATTGGCCAACTAATTAGTAGTTATAATTAATGAATTGTGCATGATTGTAGTGACGTCTAATTTAATTGCACTTAAAAACTGAATTACTAAGTGTATTTAAAATAATACTTTTCGACGTGTAACACGAATTTCATGGCCGAGCATGATAGGATGCAACGTGATTGGTTACGTAGTTTGCGCGCGCGCGAGAGAGAGAGAGAGAGAGAGAGAGGGAGAGAGAGAGAGAGAGGGAGGGAGGGAGAGAGGGAGGGAGAGTGGGAGAGGGAGAGAGAGAAACATAGAAAACCCAATAACACACAGGCCACACTCAAGGTTCTTCCCCAAAATTTCCACTTCTCGACCTAATATTAACCGGAAAAAATGTACGAAACGTCGAAAAGTATTATTTTAAATACACTTATTAATTCAGTTTTTAATTGCAATTAAATTAGACGTCACTACAATCATGCACAATTCATTAATTATAACTACTTATTAGTTGGCCAATCCATTTATTTTTCAATTGATTGATACGAAACTCTGGTTAAGAACATCGCGATACGAAGCTAATGTTTTAGGCCCTAGAATCTTCGGTATTGCCAATAAGTATTGCAGTTAAAATGCGTGCCTGACCTTGTTAACACCTGAGACCCTTCAGAAGCGAGCGCTCGACAACCGAGAAACACGGGGCCATAAAAGACATAGATAGCACAAGCCATTAAGAACGGAAAAATGTGAAATCAGATTCTTCATCGAATCTGCACGAAAGTGATATCAATCGTCTCCTTGTGTTTTCCCGATGAAAATGATACCAAACCTGATATAATTTGAACTTTAATTAACGATATTAGGCATAAAATTAATTTGCAAGATTGAAAGCCCGTTTCGTTAAAAGTAGTCCGATTTAAATATTTTTTTTGTCAATTTAATCGGGAGAATGCAAGGAATCGTTCAATCTGTGTATACGGGTGAACGATACATTGTCGCTCGACTCGAGAAGCCGGCGGCTTCGATGAAAGGCTCTCGAGGCTTGCCCAAAGTTATTTTAACTTCGACTAACTTTTGAAATAAAAGACGCCTGAAACGGAGAAAATCATTTCAAGCTTAAAATGAATTCCCGTCGAATAAAAAAATAATGCGTATCCGTCGAATGAATCCCGTCGAATAAAAAAGTTATTTTGAGGCGCTTCGAATGAAAATTACCCAAAGTTATTTTTATTCGACGACTCTCGAATAAAATTTTTGTCTTTTATTCGAAATCAATTTTTTATTTAAAATAATTTTTTGCCCATCTCTGCTCTGACAATCTCCGAGACAGTACAATAAACGAAAAGGCGCCAACAGTCCTGGCATTCATCCGCTAGCCCACACGGAAATGTCCATCCACATCACACTCGTCCATCCTGACTGGACATATGACCTCATATGTCACTTCCACTTTCTTCACCCGAAGAAATGTCACTAATATTTGAAATCCACGGCTTGAGGTTATCAGCAGACGTGGACGTCTGCTGCGGCCCTTCACCATCACCCACTCTTAGTACAATATATCGATCATTGCGCAACACTTTGACAATTTCATACGGTCCCAAGTATTTTGACGCGAACTTCATTCCCGGTCCTATCTGCGTCCTCTTCACAGCCACTAGGTCGTCCCCACGGTATCGATGCGCTTCTTTCCTTTTTTTGTTGTAGTTCTTAGCATTCTCCTGTTGCATCTTCAATATGGTTGTTCTTGCATGCTCCTGCAACTTGTCGCGATCTTCTTGAAATGTAGTTATCCACTCCGCCTCCATCATTTCCCGAATTTCCAGGTCGTCCTTAATTCTCATTCTTGTCCCGAACAGTACATCAAAAGGTGTCGTACCAGTACTCCTACTCGGGGTTGCATTCAAACACTGTTGCGCTATGTTTAGGTATTTATACCACTCCGCTGGTTTAGGCGCTGACAGTTTCGTTATTATCGGTATTAGGGTCCTGTTAATCCTTTCCACCTGCCCATTGCCCCTAGGTACACCCGTCGTTGTAAGGACGTGTTCAATGTTCTGCTCCTTACAGTATTCATGGAACTCGTGGGACGTGAACGCCGTTCCCCGGTCGGACACGATCCTCCTCGGATTTCCAAAAAATGAACGCCTGTTTTTTTAATTTATCCACAACCTCAGCAGTACCCGTTGACCGAGTAGCATACAACCAAACGAATTTGGAGAATGCGTCCACCACTACTAATATATGATGGTACAATTTCTTCGTCGATAAGAGTGGGCCCAAATGGTCCACATGGTAAACATCAAGCGGAACGCTTCCCTTATTTATCGGGTGCAGCCAACCGTCTTGTTTACCCCGCTTCTTTTCGGCTAATATACAACTTAGACCGTTTCGAAGCACCTTTTCAATTTTACCGCGCATGTTGGCAAACCAATAGTCTCTTTTTAAAAGCGATTCAGTTTTTCCCACAGAAAAATGCCCATTTTCATGTACGCGCTTCACTATCTGCGACTGCATCACTTTCGGCACCACAAGCCTCACGTCATCGGCATCCACTTTAAACAATAACCCGTTTTTCATAACGTAACCCTCATATTCATCCCGCTCGGCTAACGCCATAATTCCTCTCAGGTTACAATCCTCGCACTGCGCTTTACCGATTCTCACACACACACTCTCCTCACTCTCATCTACAACCATACTTGACGGAAGAGGGTTCCGACTTAATGCGTCCACATGCATCATATTTTTGCCTGGTCTATGCTCAACGACGTATTGAAAGTCCCTTAGGACCATAGCCCATCTCGCCACTCTCACACTAAGGTCCTTCTTGCTCATAGTCAAACAAAACGCCTGGCAATCCGTGACAAGTTTAAACGGAATGCCCAACGGAATTTTCGCAACGCCTTTACAATCGCGAGTACCTCGAGCTCATAGCTTGAATATCGCGATTCGGCCGCTGTTGTCTTACCGCTCGCGTAATACACAGGGTGAAACTTATCACCGTTTTCCTCTCGCTGCAATAAAATTGCGCCATACCCGTGCATGGAAGCATCGGTGTGAAGCTCAGTCTCCGCGTTCAATCTATATAAACTTAAAACCGGCTTTGTACTTAGAATTTTCTTCAACTGTTCAAACGCGAATCTTTCTTTCTCGTCAAACACAAATTTTGCATCGGCTCTTAGCAAATCCGACAACGGTCGCGCTATTGAAGAATAGCTTTGGATAAATTTACGAAAGTATCCGGTTAACCCCAAAAAACTTTGGACTTGCTTTATGGTTTTCGGCTGAGGAAACTTCATAACAGCTTCACTCGTCCGCTCCGACGGACGTACAGTTCCTTTCTCAACGATGTACCCCAAAAATTCTATTCTAGTCTGTAAGAAGCTACATTTCTGCCAATTAATATTTAACCCGAACCGCTCCGCAACACTCAACACCCTTTTGAGATTTTCTAATCCAACTTCACGATCTGAGGAGGGTATTATCAAGTCGTCCATATAAGTTAAGACAATCTTCGCATTAATTAGCTCTCTGAATACTGCATTTATGAATTTCTGAAAAACTGCAGGCGAATTGCACAATCCGAAAGGCATATACAAAAACTCATATTGCCCATCAGGCACTATGAACGCTGTGTACTTTCTACTCTCTGGTTCGACAGGCACGTGAAAGAATCCATTTTTAAGATCGAGTGTACTAAAAATACTAGCGCCCTGCAACGCATCTATCTGATCGTCGATCAATGGAAGAGGGTATCGGTTTTTAACGATCAGCAGATTTACTTCGCGGAAATCTATGCAAAGTCTAGTACCATTTTTCTTTTTGACCAGTACTACTGGACTCCCATACTCGGAAAGAGATGGCCGTATGATTCCGTCGCGAAGCCACTCACTAATATGCCTATCTACCTCATCTTTCTCGGAGAGAGATAAGCGTCTAGCTCGCCGATAAACTGGCTTATCCTCTTTAAGAATTATTTTCATTGTCACATCGACTTTACAGTCCTTTTTTGGCATGTAATCGTCAATTATCTTCACAATGGCTCTTCTATCCTCAGCGCATGCTATGTTCGACAAATCTATCTCGTTGACCTCATGTATGCAATTGATTTTATAGATATCCGGTACAGTATCTGCTCTAGACCCTTCCGGTTTGCGTATTGTAATTTTTCCCCCGGTAATGATTACATCAACGGTGTCTAAAAAGTCTGTCCCTATTAGAAGCCCATGCCTCATCAACGTATGCGATACCACGCAAATCCTGATTGGATAAAAATTACCGTCTACTTCCATCTCCGTTCGAAACTCGCCCAGCGTTTCATTGTCATCCGATCCGACTCCACGGAATTTAATTTCGCGTTGTAGTAATTTCGGCGATCCTATCTTAACATATTGGTCCGCACGCATCAAAGTGAGATCATTCCCAGTATCAATTAACGCCGCTATTGTTCTATCGCCTAATCCCACGTATTTATAATATTTACTCCGCGCAGATCGAGAAACATCACACGTATCCTTCACAACATTTGCTTTTCCCGGACACCTCGCCGCAATGTGACCAAACTCTCTGCATTCAAAACATTTCATACCTTTACCTTTCTCAGGACAAACACCACTCCAATGATCTTTTGCGCCACAGAAAAAACATCTTTTAACGTCTCTAGATGATTCTTCATTCCCAGATCGCGCAAACTTGTTGTCCGTCTTCGGCTGATGCCCACTGGTTGCCCGGTTGCCACTGCCTGGCTGCTGTCCACCAGCTGACCGGTAGCTGCCGCTTGGCTGTTGTCCGCTTGGCTGTTGTCCGCTGGCTGGCCGGTGACCGCTGCTTGGCTGCTGCAGCAGTCTTCCCCGCAATTACACCTTTTCGAACGCTTTTAAGAGCGAATCCCTAGTCCGGTGTCCTTGTACATACGCCTGGTCTCGCAAAGACGAATCAGGAATCCCAGCTATAAGGTAATCCAACATTTCGTCGTCATCCATATAGAGACGATTAGCCATGATAATCTTCTCGTGAAAATACTCGGAGAATGTTTCGTCACGCTTCCAACTACGCTCCTGGAATCGGTCCCTGATCACCATCTTACTTGATTGTAAATAAAACATACGACTCAATTCGCCTATCAGGCCGTCAACCGTCATACGAAGATATTCGCTTCTCGAATGGAACCACTCCAGCGCCTTCCCCTTAAGACGCTGTACAATTACCGCTTTCGCCACATCCTCGGTTAAGCTATAGGGGAGACCGGGGCTAGTTGATACAGAGACATGTTGATACAGACGAATTATCTCGACACTGTATATATGTAGCACCTTGTGCGCGAGATATGTGAAGCTAGTTGTTCAATTCTTTACTACGATCCAGCGTACGTCTGTGTTCCTTGACGTTTGCAATCCATTTGTAACTGTTTTCGTTTCTATAGAGAAAAAGTAAATAGTTGTGTTCACTTCCCAATCCGTTGTGAGACGGTACAGAGAATTTTATCACTCAAAGTAATTAGGCATCACATTGAGTCCTTTGAAGGTAAGGTAATTACGTTTTGTTATTTTGTTTATATGCTCTACATTTTTTTATGGAGACGTTTGTACATAATGACTTCCTGTGGGGTACGTTGATACGTTTTCTCTGGGGCATGTTGATACAGTGTATCAATTTTCCCCGACTACTTTTAATTGGATTTTTTCCTTTTATTTCTAGAAAAATAGTTCGAAATTATACCAAAAAGACAAATCGTGGCGAAATATCGCTAGAGATTTTTAAAAAAGCGCGTCTCGCAATAGAAAGAAACTCAATATCATTAAGGAAAAGCGCGAAAATATACAATATTGACAAAATGAGTTTATTAAGATATATTAACAAAAAAAAACGACACCTCATGTTAAAATGGGATATTCCAGACATCTGCAAATTTTAACAGACAGTTTAGAAGATAAGCTACAGGAATACATTCTGCATTCTTCCAAAATTTATTATGGGTTAACTCCTAAGGATATACGAAGTCTGGCGTATGAATTAGGTGTTGCCAATGATATTCTAATTCCCAACACATGGAAAAATTCTAAAGCTGCATCAACGGAGTGGTTCAACTGCTATATGAAAAGGCACCCTATCCTTTCCTTAAGGACTCTCGAAGCTACTAGTCTGAGTCGTGCAACAAGTTTTAACAAATCTAATATTAAAGCCTTTTTTACAAATTTAAAAACCGTTATGGAAAAATATGCGTTTACAAGTAAAGATATTTGGAATACAGATGAGACTGGTGTTCAAACAGTTCAAAGACCTGCAAAAATTGTTGCTGAAAAAGGGATACGTCAGGTAGGCAAGGCGACATCGGCAGAAAGAGGTACCACGCTAACAATGATCACTGCGGTAAATGCAACTGGTAATTCAGTGCCCCCTATGTTTATTTTTCCAAGGGTACATTTCAAAAACCATTTTATTAGGGATGGTCCTCCTGGTTGCATTGGCACGGCATACCCGACAGGGTGGATGACTGGCCCATCATTTTTACAATTTATCAAACATTTCCATAGCCATGTAAAACCTACAATAGCACAACCTTCTTTGCTCATCCTCGACAACCATCAGTCCCATTTATCCATAGCTGTCCTGAATTTTTGTAAAGACAATGGCATAGTTTTGTTACCATTTCCCCCTCACACAACTCATCGACTTCAGCCACTGGATAAATCAGTTTTTGGGCCTTTCAAAAAATATTATTTTGCTGCAGTTGACAACTGGATAACGAACAATCCCGGGAAAACTTTTTCCATTTATGATATTCCCGGGATCATTAAAAATATACTGCCCATGGCGTTAACCCCAAAGAATATTTTATCAGGCTTTGAAGCTACAGGAATTGTGTCATTTAATCCTGACATATTCACCGAAGAAGATTTTTTGTCTTCTTCAGTTACTGACCGTCCCTTGATTGAAGAAGCACATCAAGAGAAAGAACTTGCAGAACAATTATTGCCATCAGCTAAATCCGGCTTTGGACGTATAGCAGATCGCATTGAAGTGACTCCTTCCACTAATCAAGAAAGCCCTAATATATCTCCGAAACAGTTAAGGCCCTATCCAAAAGCTGGTGAAAGAAAAATAAATTTAAGAGGCAAGAAAAGAATGTCTTCAATGATTCTTACCGACACGCCAGTTAAAATAAAGCTAGAAAATGAAGCAAGACAGCGGGATACAAAAAAAGGTATAAAAGAAGAAAGAGCACGGAAGAGATTGTTTAAATCTCTGATAGGTGATGAGAAAATGAAAACCATAGGTAGATCTAACAGTAAGGAAAATATAAAGAAAAGTACAATTAAAAAAGCTAATAATAAATCTGCAAATAATAAAAATATATTAAAATCGAAAAATGAGGACGCCCTGTGTTTGATTTGTCTCCAACCATACTCAAAATCTGAGCACGGTGAAGAATGGATTCAATGCATATCTTGTATGAAATGGGCTCATATGAAATGCGGCAAAGATAATCCTAATTATATATGTATTAATTGTTACTCAGACGAAAGTGATTAATTTTATATCAATTAAATGTCAATTATATTATTATACTAGATTTTATGTCAATTAAATTTAAATAAAAATGATTTTCTATGTTTGTTAACAAAATCGGTTTGGTTTTTAGTTTACATCTTTGTTCAATTTTATTCTATATTGTTGGAAAGGTATCTAGATTAAAATTTTATTTTTCAAATTTATTAGTTACGTACCCATTAAACGGATATTTTACAGATGTATCAACATGCCCCAGAGCAGTATCAACTTTCCCCGCAGTGGGGTAAATTGATACACATTGCCTTCGTCCAAATAACATTTTTTCATTCATTTTCTATGTATTTTCTCAAGTTTTCGCTTACTATATATTAAAGAGGAAGGACCAAAGTATATTTTGGCATATTTGTTATTATGTAATTAATTCAAACAAAAATGAAAAACATAGAAAACTGAAAAACGTATCAACTTGTCCCGGTCTCCCTACGTCGCTCTCAAGAACTGTACCCTTTCAGCCCATACTTCATACAACTCGCTGGTTCCGTCGAAGTAGCCCAGCAAATCTGCAATCACTTTCAACTCAAGGTGCGATGACACTGCCGTCGGACCCTGCGGCGTCGACGCCGTTGGAGTTTCCAGCGCCGTCGAAGCCCCGATCACCGGTCCCCTTTCCGCTGGTTCTGAGGGACGACTAATACTTGCATTCTGCATCCTTAGCTGCTCAATCTCCCGACGAGCCAGCTCCAACTCTCTCTCTGCTACAGCCACCTCCCTGCGAGACACGATGATTTCCCGCTGCATCACCAAAATACTGTCCGCTGTCATGTTCGCCACATTCGCCTCGCGTTCCGTTTCTTCCACGTTATGCACGGTATCATCCGTGTCCGAAGATCTCATCCACGCACCCTCTGGATCAGCTTCCATTAACCTGCTGATCAACTCAGCTTTCACCCCCGTGGTGCTCAAGCTCAATCGACGTAATTTCTCCTTCAACTCGGCCACAGAAAAGTCACTCGCGCTTTTTTCCGTAGAACCCATCCTACTGTCACTCTCAACACGAGTCTCACTTCCCACAAAATGTCACACAACCCAACCAACTCAGGTCAACTCAGTCCGACACAACAATCGTTCCGCGTCACACACTTTAACCCCGAACCACTATTGTTCCCACTCCACGCAACACAACACTGTCTTACTGTACACACGCGACTTGTCAAATCCCGGCTGAGCCCCCAATTGTGGGGTTTAAAAAGTGTGTGATGGCTCAATATATAATAATAAACAGTTTATTAATATGCATATATGAATATAAGTCAACGTAGTCAATTAGTACATCTTCCCGCAATACACCCAACACGACGCGCTCTCCACCAAGTCTCCAGTCGCTCTCCCCTCCAACTCCCTTTTCACTCCTGACCCGACGGTCCCCAATCTCCCATGCATCCCCGCGCCGGGCTCCTCGGAAAAGCCACCCAGTGCGTAAGGCACTTCACTTCAAGGAACGCTGATGCCATGCATCCCATCAATATCCCTTCACACCATGCCTATCGCTCGATTACTCTGACACAGAGATGGGCATCATTTAAATAAAAAGTTATTTAAATAACGTATCAAATAAAAGAGACTTTATTTTTATTAGTCGTCGAATAAAAATAACTTTGGGTTATTTTTATTTGAAGCGCCTGAAATAACTTTTTTATTCGACGGGATTCATTCGACGGCTACGCATAATTTTTTTATTCGACGGGAATTCATTTTAAACTTGAAATGATTTTCTCCGTTTCAGGCGTCTTTTATTTCAAAAGTTATTCGGAGTTAAAATAACTTTGGGCGAGTCTCGAGAGCCTTTGATCGAAGCCGCCGGCTTCTCGAGCCGAGCGACATTGTATCGTTCACCCGTATACACTGCAGCGCGGAGTTGCTCGGCGATGTGTCATCAATTATACAGAAACGGAATTTCTTTATTTTTCGTCGTATCAATATGAAAGTGACACCAATGGATTCCTGCATTCTCCCGATTAAATTGACAAAAAAGAAATATTTAAATCGGACTACTTTTAACGAAACGGGCTTTCAATCTTGCAAATTAATTTGATGCCTAATATCGTTAATTAAAGTTCAAATTATGTCAGGTTTGGTATCATTTTCATCGGGAAAACACAAGGAGACGATTGATATCACTTTCGTGCAGATTCGATGAAGAATCTGATTTCACATTTTTCCGTTCTTAATGGCTTGTGCTATCTATGTCTTTTATGGCCCCGTGTTTCTCGGCTGTCGAGCGCTCGCTTCTGAAGGGTCTCAGGTGTGAACAAGGTCAGGCACGCATTTTAACTGCAGTACTTATTGGCAATACCGAAGATTCTAGGGCCTAGAATATTAGCTTCGTATCGCGATGTTCTTAACCAGATCTTCGTATCAATCAATTGAAAAATAAATGGATTGGCCAACTAATAAGTAGTTATAATTAATGAATTGTGCATGATTGTAGTGACGTCTAATTTAATTGCACTTAAAAACTGAATTACTAAGTGTATTTAAAATAATACTTTTCGACGTGTAACACGAATTTCATGGCCGAGCATGATAGGATGCAACGTGATTGGTTACGTAGTTTGCGCGCGCGAGAGAGAGAGAGAGGGGGGGGGTGGAGGGAGTGAGGGAGGGTGAGTGGGAGAGGGAGAGAGACAAACATAGAAAACCCAATAACACACAGGCCACACTCAAGGTTCTTCCCCAAAATTTCCACTTCTCGACCTAATATTAACCGGAAAAAATGTACGAAACGTCGAAAAGTATTATTTTAAATACACTTATTAATTCAGTTTTTAATTGCAATTAAATTAGACGTCACTACAATCATGCACAATTCATTAATTATAACTACTTATTAGTTGGCCAATCCATTTATTTTTCAATTGATTGATACGAAACTCTGGTTAAGAACATCGCGATACGAAGCTAATGTTTTAGGCCCTAGAATCTTCGGTATTGCCAATAAGTATTGCAGTTAAAATGCGTGCCTGACCGTGTTAACACCTGAGACCCTTCAGAAGCGAGCGCTCGACAGCTGAGAAACACGGAGCCATAAGAGACATAGATAGCACAAGCCATTAAGAACGGAAATAAGTGAAATCAGATTCTTCATCGAATCTGCACGAAAGTGATATCAATCGTCTCCTTGTGCTTTCCCGATGAAAATGATACCAAACCTGACCTAATTTGAACTTTAATTAACGATATTAGGCATAAAATTAATTTGCAAGATTGAAAGCCCGTTTCGTTAAAAGTAGTCCGATTTAAATATTTTTTTTTGTCAATTTAATCGGAAGAATGCAAGGAATCCATTGGTGTCACTTTCATATTGATACGACGAAAAATAAAGAAATTCTGTTTCTGTATAATCGACGACACATCGCCGAGCAACTCCGCGCTGCAGTGTATACGGGTGTACGATACAATGTCGCTCGGCTCGAGAAGCCGGCGACTTCGATCAAAGGCTCTCGAGGCTCCCCCAAAGTTATTTTAACTTCGAATAACTTTTGAAATAAAAGACGCCTGAAACGTAGAAAATCATTTGAAGCTTAAAATGAATTCCCGTCGAATAAAAAAATCATGCGTAGCCGTCGAATGAATCCCGTCGAATAAAAAAGTTATTTTGAGGCGCTTCGAATAAAAATTACCCAAAGTTATTTTTATTCGACGACTCTCGAATAAAATTTTTGTCTTTAATTCGAAATCAATTTTTTATGTAAAATAATTTTTTGCCCATCTCTGACGGAGACAACGGCCTCGACTTCGGCGGCGAAACCTGGTGGATCAGCGACGGAAGAAACACCTCGGCGGCCCGCTGTTACCTGTTATAATTGTGGGGAAGAACGGCGTTTCTCGACCAAGTGTCCAAAAACCCGTGTTACCTGCCGTTCGTGTGACAAACAGGGTCACCTAGACAAATTTTGCGCTCAAGTGAAAAGAGTGAACATGACACGGGTAAGTTTGTGCAAAAATAACATGTATTTATTATCGGCTACGATTAATGAGCGTAAGGTTACGTGTCTCGTGGATACCGGGTGTTCGAAAACATTGATTCAAAAACCAGTGGCAGTTCGGCTAAGGCCGCGTCCAGATCTGAACCGAACCCCGAACCGAACGCCACTTCAGTAGTTAGATGGAGCAAGACGGGCGATCTAGTTGTCTTGCTCCATCTAACTATTTAAGTGGCGTTCGGTTCGGGGTTCGGTTCAGATCTGGACCGGGCCTAAGACTTCAAATAGTTAAGGACACAAATTTAGAGTTACGAGGGTTTGCGGGTCCCAAAACACGCTGTAATTTATATACTAATGTCACGGTAACGTTCATGGAGGTTACAGCGAAAGTACACGCGGCAATTGTTGGTTCGGATATGATGCCTTATAAGGCAATCGTCGAACGCGATTTTCTGGATCAACCCCATGTAATGCTAATCAAGCAGCAGGGCAGCGTTGTGATTCGAGGATTACCTACAATGGAAATCATGCGCAAGGATGTACTGGACGTCTATGCAATGGACGGAGCATCAGGAATAGAACAAATTGTTTTTGGGGATGTCGCTGATCACGAAAAAGAACAATGTAGGGATCTTGTTAGGTCATATTCAGATATTTCAACTTCGATGCGGACTCTCAGAAAGACCGATACCGTGAAAATGGAGATTTGTTGTACGACGGAAACGCCAGTATGTTACAATCCATATCGGATGGCTGAGGTCGAGCGTGAAGCAGCGCGGAAGATAATTGCTGAATTAATTTATAATGGTATCGTCCGTGAATCTGTATCGCCACACTCTAGTCCGATCGTGTGGACGATCGTCGTTTAAATGCGGTGACCGTTAAGGACCGGTATCCTTTGCCGTTAATAGAAGACCAAATTGACCGACTGGAGGGCAATAAATACTTTACAGCCTTAGATTTGGCTTCGGGGTATTATCAGGTACCGATGGATGACGCGTCAATAGAGAAGACAGCGTTCGTGACGCCTGATGAGCAATATGAATTCTTAAGAATGCCTTTTGGACTGACCCGCTGTATTCAACGCTTGATTAACACGGTTTTGGGTTCTTTGAAAAACACAATAGCATTTCCATATATCGATGATATAATCATACCATCAACTACCGTTCCGGAGGGATTGCAGCGACTGCGACTCGGCTTGGATAAGCTACGGGAACACAAATTGACGCTCAATTTGAGGAAGTGTTCATTTTTAATGACGACCATCGTTTATCTTGGACGGGAGATAAGCGCAGAAGGTGTCAAACCGGGTCGTACGAAAATAGAAGCTGTGTTAGCAATGCCAAGACCCACATCAGTAAGGGAAGTTCGACAATTTCTTGGGTTGGCGGGATATTTTTGAAAATTTATAAGTGGCTACGCGACCATGATCACACCATTAACCGTTTTAACGAGGAAAAGTACAGTGTGGCACTGGGGGGACGCGCAAGCAACTGCGGTCGCGAAGGTGAAAGAAGCCCTCACTACGTGACCAGTACTTGCAATATTTGACAGTGCGCTTCGAACAGAATTACATACCGATGCTAGTTCATTGGGGTTGGGTGCTATTTTGTTCCAATTCGCGTCGGAGGGAACACAGCAAGTAGTCGCGTATTATAGCAAAGAGACGACCTTTGAACAACACAAGTATCATTCTTACGAACTAGAGACGATGGCCGTAGTGTTCGCGCTTCGTCATTTTCGCGTATACTTGCTCGGGTTAAACTTCACGGTCGTTACGGACTGTAATGCACTTCGTACTACGTTCACAAAAAAATTTAATACCACGTATCGGACGATGGTGGTTGGAGGTGCAAGATTACACTTTCAACATTGTGTACCGAACGGGGTCTAGTATGCATGTCGACGCTCTCAGCAGAAATCCTTTGCAAGAGGTGGAAGTTTATCCTGTGGATATTACGGAAGCGGACTGGATTTTAGCTGCGCAATTGTAGGATAAACAGATTTTGGACCATATCTCAGAAGACCAGCGGCGACAGAAAGAACGGTATGATAAGTCTCGACGTGAGGCAACCCGTTACCAGGAGAGAGATCTGGTTATGGTGGAGATTACAAGTGAATAGGCAACGGAGGAGAGCGGGAAGCTTCACCCAAAATTCAAGGGACCGTTCAGGGTTTGCCGAGTCCTTGTAAACGACCGTTACGAGGTCGAAGATTTACGACAGGGAGGTAGACGGGCCAAGACAGTCGTTGCGATCAAACGTTTAAAATCCTGGATTGCGGCAATCGAATGAAATCGTAGTGTATGTAGTTAATACTGGTCTTTAGTCATTTACAGATATTAATTAAACAGCGACAGAGGGCACACTTGCCATGACAGTTGGGGCTGGTCAGTGTCGTCGCTGCGGACGTGAAGCATGGGCTTCTGGACTATTACAGCGACAGTGAGAGGAAAAGTGAGATCAAGTGAGATTCGATATCATGACAATAGAGTGGTTGTTGGCCACTATTGTACAATTGTTTTGTGCCATCAGGCAGGCAGTGATGATATAACCACTGTTGGATGGTGAAGAAACTGATATCACAGTAATAATAAGGGTTGTGACCATTATTATGTGATTGTACTCGATATCATGACATTAGTGAGCGTTGTTGTTGCTACTATTGTATGCTTGTATTACGCCATGGGGCCGATAGTGATGATATAGCCGCTATCGGACGATGATGAACTCCATATCATGACATTAGTGAGCATTGTTGTTGCTACTATTGTATGATTGTACCGAATCATTATGACAGCAAGCGCAGTTCGTTACTGTATGATCCAGGAATTGGATCATCGGTCATCAGCTGGAGATCGAGATCATTAGCTACCCGATTTCAACATCTTACATCGCATCGGGGTTGCAGAGTGTCTGCAATCCAACAACAAAAGTATGCAACGAGCAACGAGCAAATGATGCATCGCCAAACATCTGCACGCGATGTATTCATTTTCCATGGTCGTTATTATGCAGCGATAAAGAGGATGATTTGAAGAAGGGGAGTATCGTCAGTTGATCGAATATTTTTTGTTTGTTGAGGGGATTCCTTTGTCAATCTTGAGATGATATTATCGATATTGACGTGGATACTCAGATGTGTTTTTGATTCTTGTTTTACAGAAAGCAATGAAATTTAAGGACGGTTACGTGCTTGAGGACAAGCACAACTGCAGGATGGCCGAATGTTAGAAAGTTGAGTTGCCACTCCATAAAAGGGACTGCACGGATGAGCCTAACCAGATGTGGCCATCGTGACGAGAACAGCGACGATGGGCCCGACTAGCGAGACGCCATAGATGTCATAAATTAGCATCGGGGTCCTTAGGAGTTTTCCTAAAGAACAAGAGAGGACTTTCCACGGGACGGAAAGACAGTCTTTTCTAGACCCCGAATCGAGGAAGACCATCCAACGCTATTCTTGATCACCATCGAAATAAACATATAAAACGTTTAATTCAGACAGCGAGTTTATCTTTCAATATTTAGTCTTTATGTGAACTTTTCCTCTGGGAAACCTTTTTTTTCACCGGAAATTTACATGCATCGAAAGCACGTATCAAATAATATGCAAAAATAAAAAAATTAAGTTTAGGAATCTCTTCGTTGAAAAGTTATGAGGCGAAAAAGTTGCAAAATTTTGACATATTTTCTAACCTTTATTGTGACAGTTACAGTGACTGTCGCATATGATTCGTTGTAGGAGGCTGGAGGGGTAGGAGTTAGTTTCTTTGTTTTTTGAAATGGTTACATTGAGGGATTTCGACAGCTTAAAATACTTAGGTTGTTTCTAAAAAAGAAGGTACAAGGAGAGTACATACATATGTGTTTAGTATTTAGTTTGTATTTTATATATAGGTTGTATGTTTTATTATGGACTTTCTATGGAGAAATTGTCTTTTTATGTTATATATTTAAATACTGCACTCCCTCGCCTCTGTATAGTATTTCCGTTGACTTATTCCGAAACAACGCATTCCACTTTCTAATTTGTCCAGGGTATTAGTACTGGTTTGGGCTAGATTAGCAGGGGGGGGGGGGGGGGGCGTGCGCCCGCTTGCGGGCGCGTAAAGCATGGTAGCGAACCGATGTGAGTTTGGGCATAACCTAAAATAATTTTTTTCTCAGAAAAAGTAGGAAGAGGGTGCGTTTTTAGTATCTGAGGATCTGTGATTATACTCACCAATGCGACCGTGCCAGGTCCGTGCCTGGCGATACGTTGTATAGTATTGGTTAAAAAAAAAAGTATCCATTCAAATTGAAGCATAATAGTTGTTCACATTACGGGTTAGAATATACGTCAAAATTTCACAGTGCGTTTTACTTAATAACTTTTCACTGAATAGATTCCTAAACTCAAAATTGCTATTTTGCATGTTATTTGATACGTGCTTTCGATCCATATAAATTTCCCATGAAAAAAAAGGTTTCCCAGAGGAAAAGTTTACCCTAGTCTTTTCTTACACGGAAGTTTTTTATTAATATCTCAGAAACTAACAAATACCCGCGGCTAAAATTTTATATTATAGGTTCTCTCCCTCTCCCACCCAACACCTCAAAATTTCGGTTCGTTGAGTCATACCGTAGTACAGCCATATATATATGGCAAACTTTATTGTATATACAAATTTTATACATCACTGATCATGTATTTTGCTCAGCGGTGTAACAGTTTCACAGATAAATAAAATTTTATTTATACCAACGACCATACTGCGCCTGTTAAACACCAGTTCCCGTCTGATCACTGCAGTTAAGCGGCGCTAGGCGCGGTTAGTACTTGGATGGGTGACCGCTTGGGAATACCGCGTGTTGTTGGTAATTTTTTTTGTTGACAACCTATTTTGTATTCCCCAACATTCCGAACTTTTTGAAACATTGAAAAAAGCGGGTGAAAAAACCTCGGCTATCGTCGCCTATACATATACACTATACAGGGTCAACGTTTTATTCAGAGATGGGCATCATTTATATAAAAAGTTATTTAAATAACGTATCAAATAAAAGAGACTTTATTTTTATTAGTCGTCGAATAAAAATAACTTTGGGTTATTTTTATTTGAAGCGCCTGAAATAACTTTTTTATTCGACGGGATTCATTCGACGGTTACGCATGATTTTTATATTCGACGGGAATTCATTTTAAGCTTGAAATGATTTTCTCCGTTTCAGGCGTCTTTTATTTCAAAAGTTATTCGAAGTTAAAATAACTTTGGGCGAGCCTCGAGAGCCTTTGATCGAAGCCGCCGGCTTCTCGAGCCGAGCGACATTGTATCGTTCACCCGTATACACTGCAGCGCGGAGTTGCTCGGCGATGTGTCATCGATTATACAGAAACGGAATTTCTTTATTTTTCGTCGTATCAATATGAAAGTGACACCAATGGATTCCTTGCATTCTCCCGATTAAATTGATAAAAAAATATTTAAATTGGATTACTTTTAACGAAACGGGCTTTCAATCTTGCAAATTAATTTGATGTCTAATATCGTTAATTAAAGTTCAAATTATGTCAGGTTTGGTATCATTTTCATCGGGAAAACACAATGAGACGATTGATATCACTTTCGTGCAGATTCGATGAAGAATCTAATTTCACATTTTTCCGTTCTTAATGGCTTGTGCTATCTATGTCTTTTATGGCCCCGTGTTTCTCGGCTGTCGAGCGCTCGCTTCTGAAGGGTCTCAGGTGTGAACAAGGTCAGGCACGCATTTTAACTGCAGTACTTATTGGCAATACCGAAGATTCTAGGGCCTAGAATATTAGCTTCGTATCGCGATGTTCTTAACCAGATCTTCGTATCAATCAATTGAAAAATAAATGGATTGGCCAACTAATAAGTAGTTATAATTAATGAATTGTGCATGATTGTAGTGACGTCTAATTTAATTGCACTTAAAAACTGAATTACTAAGTGTATTTAAAATAATACTTTTCGACGTGTAACACGAATTTCATGGCCGAGCATGATAGGATGCAACGTGATTGGTTACGTAGTTTGCGCGCGCGCGAGAGAGAGAGAGAGAGAGAGAGAGAGGGAGAGAGAGAGAGAGAGGGAGGGAGGGAGAGAGGGAGGGAGAGTGGGAGAGGGAGAGAGAGAAACATAGACAACCCAATAACACACAAGCCACACTCAAGGTTCTTCCCCAAAATTTCCACTTCTCGACCTAATATTAACCGGAAAAAAGGTACGAAACGTCGAAAAGTATTATTTTAAATACACTTATTAATTCAGTTTTTAATTGCAATTAAATTAGACGTCACTACAATCATGCACAATTCATTAATTATAACTACTTATTAGTTGGCCAATCCATTTATTTTTCAATTGATTGATACGAAACTCTGGTTAAGAACATCGCGATACGAAGCTAATGTTTTAGGCCCTAGAATCTTCGGTATTGCCAATAAGTATTGCAGTTAAAATGCGTGCCTGACCTTGTTAACACCTGAGACCCTTCAGAAGCGAGCGCTCGACAACCGAGAAACACGGGGCCATAAAAGACATAGATAGCACAAGCCATTAAGAACGGAAAAATGTGAAATCAGATTCTTCATCGAATCTGCACGAAAGTGATATCAATCGTCTCCTTGTGTTTTCCCGATGAAAATGATACCAAACCTGATATAATTTGAACTTTAATTAACGATATTAGGCATAAAATTAATTTGCAAGATTGAAAGCCCGTTTCGTTAAAAGTAGTCCGATTTAAATATTTTTTTTGTCAATTTAATCGGGAGAATGCAAGGAATCGTTCAATCTGTGTATACGGGTGAACGATACATTGTCGCTCGACTCGAGAAGCCGGCGGCTTCGATGAAAGGCTCTCGAGGCTTGCCCAAAGTTATTTTAACTTCGACTAACTTTTGAAATAAAAGACGCCTGAAACGGAGAAAATCATTTCAAGCTTAAAATGAATTCCCGTCGAATAAAAAAATAATGCGTAGCCGTCGAATGAATCCCGTCGAATAAAAAAGTTATTTTGAGGCGCTTCGAATGAAAATTACCCAAAGTTATTTTTATTCGACGACTCTCGAATAAAATTTTTGTCTTTTATTCGAAATCAATTTTTTATTTAAAATAATTTTTTGCCCATCTCTGCTCTGACAATCTCCGAGACAGTACAATAAACGAAAAGGCGCCAACAGTCCTGGCATTCATCCGCTAGCCCACACGGAAATGTCCATCCACATCACACTCGTCCATCCTGACTGGACATATGACCTCATATGTCACTTCCACTTTCTTCACCCGAAGAAATGTCACTAATATTTGAAATCCACGGCTTGAGGTTATCAGCAGACGTGGACGTCTGCTGCGGCCCTTCACCATCACCCACTCTTAGTACAATATATCGATCATTGCGCAACACTTTGACAATTTCATACGGTCCCAAGTATTTTGACGCGAACTTCATTCCCGGTCCTATCTGCGTCCTCTTCACAGCCACTAGGTCGTCCCCACGGTATCGATGCGCTTCTTTCCTTTTTTTGTTGTAGTTCTTAGCATTCTCCTGTTGCATCTTCAATATGGTTGTTCTTGCATGCTCCTGCAACTTGTCGCGATCTTCTTGAAATGTAGTTATCCACTCCGCCTCCATCATTTCCCGAATTTCCAGGTCGTCCTTAATTCTCATTCTTGTCCCGAACAGTACATCAAAAGGTGTCGTACCAGTACTCCTACTCGGGGTTGCATTCAAACACTGTTGCGCTATGTTTAGGTATTTATACCACTCCGCTGGTTTAGGCGCTGACAGTTTCGTTATTATCGGTATTAGGGTCCTGTTAATCCTTTCCACCTGCCCATTGCCCCTAGGTACACCCGTCGTTGTAAGGACGTGTTCAATGTTCTGCTCCTTACAGTATTCATGGAACTCGTGGGACGTGAACGCCGTTCCCCGGTCGGACACGATCCTCCTCGGATTTCCAAAAATGAACGCCTGTTTTTTTAATTTATCCACAACCTCAGCAGTACCCGTTGACCGAGTAGCATACAACCAAACGAATTTGGAGAATGCGTCCACCACTACTAATATATGATGGTACAATTTCTTCGTCGATAAGAGTGGGCCCAAATGGTCCACATGGTAAACATCAAGCGGAACGCTTCCCTTATTTATCGGGTGCAGCCAACCGTCTTGTTTACCCCGCTTCTTTTCGGCTAATA
This sequence comes from Andrena hattorfiana, assembly GCA_944738655.2. Taxonomy (NCBI): domain Eukaryota; kingdom Metazoa; phylum Arthropoda; class Insecta; order Hymenoptera; family Andrenidae; genus Andrena; species Andrena hattorfiana. Next base: position 48,065,231 of record OX122889.2, read on the forward strand.
TACAACTTAGACCGTTTCGAAGCACCTTTTCAATTTTACCGCGCATGTTGGCAAACCAATAGTCTCTTTTTAAAAGCGATTCAGTTTTTCCCACAGAAAAATGCCCATTTTCATGTACGCGCTTCACTATCTGCGACTGCATCACTTTCGGCACCACAAGCCTCACGTCATCGGCATCCACTTTAAACAATAACCCGTTTTTCATAACGTAACCCTCATATTCATCCCGCTCGGCTAACGCCATAATTCCTCTCAGGTTACAATCCTCGCACTGCGCTTTACCGATTCTCACACACACACTCTCCTCACTCTCATCTACAACCATACTTGACGGAAGAGGGTTCCGACTTAATGCGTCCACATGCATCATATTTTTGCCTGGTCTATGCTCAACGACGTATTGAAAGTCCCTTAGGACCATAGCCCATCTCGCCACTCTCACACTAAGGTCCTTCTTGCTCATAGTCAAACAAAACGCCTGGCAATCCGTGACAAGTTTAAACGGAATGCCCAACGGAATTTTCGCAACGCCTTTACAATCGCGAGTACCTCGAGCTCATAGCTTGAATATCGCGATTCGGCCGCTGTTGTCTTACCGCTCGCGTAATACACAGGGTGAAACTTATCACCGTTTTCCTCTCGCTGCAATAAAATTGCGCCATACCCGTGCATGGAAGCATCGGTGTGAAGCTCAGTCTCCGCGTTCAATCTATATAAACTTAAAACCGGCTTTGTACTTAGAATTTTCTTCAACTGTTCAAACGCGAATCTTTCTTTCTCGTCAAACACAAATTTTGCATCGGCTCTTAGCAAATCCGACAACGGTCGCGCTATTGAAGAATAGCTTTGGATAAATTTACGAAAGTATCCGGTTAACCCCAAAAAACTTTGGACTTGCTTTATGGTTTTCGGCTGAGGAAACTTCATAACAGCTTCACTCGTCCGCTCCGACGGACGTACAGTTCCTTTCTCAACGATGTACCCCAAAAATTCTATTCTAGTCTGTAAGAAGCTACATTTCTGCCAATTAATATTTAACCCGAACCGCTCCGCAACACTCAACACCCTTTTGAGATTTTCTAATCCAACTTCACGATCTGAGGAGGGTATTATCAAGTCGTCCATATAAGTTAAGACAATCTTCGCATTAATTAGCTCTCTGAATACTGCATTTATGAATTTCTGAAAAACTGCAGGCGAATTGCACAATCCGAAAGGCATATACAAAAACTCATATTGCCCATCAGGCACTATGAACGCTGTGTACTTTCTACTCTCTGGTTCGACAGGCACGTGAAAGAATCCATTTTTAAGATCGAGTGTACTAAAAATACTAGCGCCCTGCAACGCATCTATCTGATCGTCGATCAATGGAAGAGGGTATCGGTTTTTAACGATCAGCAGATTTACTTCGCGGAAATCTATGCAAAGTCTAGTACCATTTTTCTTTTTGACCAGTACTACTGGACTCCCATACTCGGAAAGAGATGGCCGTATGATTCCGTCGCGAAGCCACTCACTAATATGCCTATCTACCTCATCTTTCTCGGAGAGAGATAAGCGTCTAGCTCGCCGATAAACTGGCTTATCCTCTTTAAGAATTATTTTCATTGTCACATCGACTTTACAGTCCTTTTTTGGCATGTAATCGTCAATTATCTTCACAATGGCTCTTCTATCCTCAGCGCATGCTATGTTCGACAAATCTATCTCGTTGACCTCATGTATGCAATTGATTTTATAGATATCCGGTACAGTATCTGCTCTAGACCCTTCCGGTTTGCGTATTGTAATTTTTCCCCCGGTAATGATTACATCAACGGTGTCTAAAAAGTCTGTCCCTATTAGAAGCCCATGCCTCATCAACGTATGCGATACCACGCAAATCCTGATTGGATAAAAATTACCGTCTACTTCCATCTCCGTTCGAAACTCGCCCAGCGTTTCATTGTCATCCGATCCGACTCCACGGAATTTAATTTCGCGTTGTAGTAATTTCGGCGATCCTATCTTAACATATTGGTCCGCACGCATCAAAGTGAGATCATTCCCAGTATCAATTAACGCCGCTATTGTTCTATCGCCTAATCCCACGTATTTATAATATTTACTCCGCGCAGATCGAGAAACATCACACGTATCCTTCACAACATTTGCTTTTCCCGGACACCTCGCCGCAATGTGACCAAACTCTCTGCATTCAAAACATTTCATACCTTTACCTTTCTCAGGACAAACACCACTCCAATGATCTTTTGCGCCACAGAAAAAACATCTTTTAACGTCTCTAGATGATTCTTCATTCCCAGATCGCGCAAACTTGTTGTCCGTCTTCGGCTGATGCCCACTGGTTGCCCGGTTGCCACTGCCTGGCTGCTGTCCACCAGCTGACCGGTAGCTGCCGCTTGGCTGTTGTCCGCTTGGCTGTTGTCCGCTGGCTGGCCGGTGACCGCTGCTTGGCTGCTGCAGCAGTCTTCCCCGCAATTACACCTTTTCGAACGCTTTTAAGAGCGAATCCCTAGTCCGGTGTCCTTGTACATACGCCTGGTCTCGCAAAGACGAATCAGGAATCCCAGCTATAAGGTAATCCAACATTTCGTCGTCATCCATATAGAGACGATTAGCCATGATAATCTTCTCGTGAAAATACTCGGAGAATGTTTCGTCACGCTTCCAACTACGCTCCTGGAATCGGTCCCTGATCACCATCTTACTTGATTGTAAATAAAACATACGACTCAATTCGCCTATCAGGCCGTCAACCGTCATACGAAGATATTCGCTTCTCGAATGGAACCACTCCAGCGCCTTCCCCTTAAGACGCTGTACAATTACCGCTTTCGCCACATCCTCGGTTAAGCTATAGGGGAGACCGGGGCTAGTTGATACAGAGACATGTTGATACAGACGAATTATCTCGACACTGTATATATGTAGCACCTTGTGCGCGAGATATGTGAAGCTAGTTGTTCAATTCTTTACTACGATCCAGCGTACGTCTGTGTTCCTTGACGTTTGCAATCCATTTGTAACTGTTTTCGTTTCTATAGAGAAAAAGTAAATAGTTGTGTTCACTTCCCAATCCGTTGTGAGACGGTACAGAGAATTTTATCACTCAAAGTAATTAGGCATCACATTGAGTCCTTTGAAGGTAAGGTAATTACGTTTTGTTATTTTGTTTATATGCTCTACATTTTTTTATGGAGACGTTTGTACATAATGACTTCCTGTGGGGTACGTTGATACGTTTTCTCTGGGGCATGTTGATACAGTGTATCAATTTTCCCCGACTACTTTTAATTGGATTTTTTCCTTTTATTTCTAGAAAAATAGTTCGAAATTATACCAAAAAGACAAATCGTGGCGAAATATCGCTAGAGATTTTTAAAAAAGCGCGTCTCGCAATAGAAAGAAACTCAATATCATTAAGGAAAAGCGCGAAAATATACAATATTGACAAAATGAGTTTATTAAGATATATTAACAAAAAAAAACGACACCTCATGTTAAAATGGGATATTCCAGACATCTGCAAATTTTAACAGACAGTTTAGAAGATAAGCTACAGGAATACATTCTGCATTCTTCCAAAATTTATTATGGGTTAACTCCTAAGGATATACGAAGTCTGGCGTATGAATTAGGTGTTGCCAATGATATTCTAATTCCCAACACATGGAAAAATTCTAAAGCTGCATCAACGGAGTGGTTCAACTGCTATATGAAAAGGCACCCTATCCTTTCCTTAAGGACTCTCGAAGCTACTAGTCTGAGTCGTGCAACAAGTTTTAACAAATCTAATATTAAAGCCTTTTTTACAAATTTAAAAACCGTTATGGAAAAATATGCGTTTACAAGTAAAGATATTTGGAATACAGATGAGACTGGTGTTCAAACAGTTCAAAGACCTGCAAAAATTGTTGCTGAAAAAGGGATACGTCAGGTAGGCAAGGCGACATCGGCAGAAAGAGGTACCACGCTAACAATGATCACTGCGGTAAATGCAACTGGTAATTCAGTGCCCCCTATGTTTATTTTTCCAAGGGTACATTTCAAAAACCATTTTATTAGGGATGGTCCTCCTGGTTGCATTGGCACGGCATACCCGACAGGGTGGATGACTGGCCCATCATTTTTACAATTTATCAAACATTTCCATAGCCATGTAAAACCTACAATAGCACAACCTTCTTTGCTCATCCTCGACAACCATCAGTCCCATTTATCCATAGCTGTCCTGAATTTTTGTAAAGACAATGGCATAGTTTTGTTACCATTTCCCCCTCACACAACTCATCGACTTCAGCCACTGGATAAATCAGTTTTTGGGCCTTTCAAAAAATATTATTTTGCTGCAGTTGACAACTGGATAACGAACAATCCCGGGAAAACTTTTTCCATTTATGATATTCCCGGGATCATTAAAAATATACTGCCCATGGCGTTAACCCCAAAGAATATTTTATCAGGCTTTGAAGCTACAGGAATTGTGTCATTTAATCCTGACATATTCACCGAAGAAGATTTTTTGTCTTCTTCAGTTACTGACCGTCCCTTGATTGAAGAAGCACATCAAGAGAAAGAACTTGCAGAACAATTATTGCCATCAGCTAAATCCGGCTTTGGACGTATAGCAGATCGCATTGAAGTGACTCCTTCCACTAATCAAGAAAGCCCTAATATATCTCCGAAACAGTTAAGGCCCTATCCAAAAGCTGGTGAAAGAAAAATAAATTTAAGAGGCAAGAAAAGAATGTCTTCAATGATTCTTACCGACACGCCAGTTAAAATAAAGCTAGAAAATGAAGCAAGACAGCGGGATACAAAAAAAGGTATAAAAGAAGAAAGAGCACGGAAGAGATTGTTTAAATCTCTGATAGGTGATGAGAAAATGAAAACCATAGGTAGATCTAACAGTAAGGAAAATATAAAGAAAAGTACAATTAAAAAAGCTAATAATAAATCTGCAAATAATAAAAATATATTAAAATCGAAAAATGAGGACGCCCTGTGTTTGATTTGTCTCCAACCATACTCAAAATCTGAGCACGGTGAAGAATGGATTCAATGCATATCTTGTATGAAATGGGCTCATATGAAATGCGGCAAAGATAATCCTAATTATATATGTATTAATTGTTACTCAGACGAAAGTGATTAATTTTATATCAATTAAATGTCAATTATATTATTATACTAGATTTTATGTCAATTAAATTTAAATAAAAATGATTTTCTATGTTTGTTAACAAAATCGGTTTGGTTTTTAGTTTACATCTTTGTTCAATTTTATTCTATATTGTTGGAAAGGTATCTAGATTAAAATTTTATTTTTCAAATTTATTAGTTACGTACCCATTAAACGGATATTTTACAGATGTATCAACATGCCCCAGAGCAGTATCAACTTTCCCCGCAGTGGGGTAAATTGATACACATTGCCTTCGTCCAAATAACATTTTTTCATTCATTTTCTATGTATTTTCTCAAGTTTTCGCTTACTATATATTAAAGAGGAAGGACCAAAGTATATTTTGGCATATTTGTTATTATGTAATTAATTCAAACAAAAATGAAAAACATAGAAAACTGAAAAACGTATCAACTTGTCCCGGTCTCCCTACGTCGCTCTCAAGAACTGTACCCTTTCAGCCCATACTTCATACAACTTGCTGGTTCCGTCGAAGTAGCCCAGCAAATCTGCAATCACTTTCAACTCAAGGTGCGATGACACTGCCGTCGGACCCTGCGGCGTCGACGCCGTTGGAGTTTCCAGCGCCGTCGAAGCCCCGATCACCGGTCCCCTTTCCGCTGGTTCTGAGGGACGACTAATACTTGCATTCTGCATCCTTAGCTGCTCAATCTCCCGACGAGCCAGCTCCAACTCTCTCTCTGCTACAGCCACCTCCCTGCGAGACACGATGATTTCCCGCTGCATCACCAAAATACTGTCCGCTGTCATGTTCGCCACATTCGCCTCGCGTTCCGTTTCTTCCACGTTATGCACGGTATCATCCGTGTCCGAAGATCTCATCCACGCACCCTCTGGATCAGCTTCCATTAACCTGCTGATCAACTCAGCTTTCACCCCCGTGGTGCTCAAGCTCAATCGACGTAATTTCTCCTTCAACTCGGCCACAGAAAAGTCACTCGCGCTTTTTTCCGTAGAACCCATCCTACTGTCACTCTCAACACGAGTCTCACTTCCCACAAAATGTCACACAACCCAACCAACTCAGGTCAACTCAGTCCGACACAACAATCGTTCCGCGTCACACACTTTAACCCCGAACCACTATTGTTCCCACTCCACGCAACACAACACTGTCTTACTGTACACACGCGACTTGTCAAATCCCGGCTGAGCCCCCAATTGTGGGGTTTAAAAAGTGTGTGATGGCTCAATATATAATAATAAACAGTTTATTAATATGCATATATGAATATAAGTCAACGTAGTCAATTAGTACATCTTCCCGCAATACACCCAACACGACGCGCTCTCCACCAAGTCTCCAGTCGCTCTCCCCTCCAACTCCCTTTTCACTCCTGACCCGACGGTCCCCAATCTCCCCTGCATCCCCGCGCCGGGCTCCTCGGAAAAGCCACCCAGTGCGTAAGGCACTTCACTTCAAGGAACGCTGATGCCATGCATCCCATCAATATCCCTTCACACCATGCCTATCGCTCGATTACTCTGACACAGAGATGGGCATCATTTAAATAAAAAGTTATTTAAATAACGTATCAAATAAAAGAGACTTTATTTTTATTAGTCGTCGAATAAAAATAACTTTGGGTTATTTTTATTTGAAGCGCCTGAAATAACTTTTTTATTCGACGGGATTCATTCGACGGCTACGCATAATTTTTTTATTCGACGGGAATTCATTTTAAACTTGAAATGATTTTCTCCGTTTCAGGCGTCTTTTATTTCAAAAGTTATTCGGAGTTAAAATAACTTTGGGCGAGTCTCGAGAGCCTTTGATCGAAGCCGCCGGCTTCTCGAGCCGAGCGACATTGTATCGTTCACCCGTATACACTGCAGCGCGGAGTTGCTCGGCGATGTGTCATCAATTATACAGAAACGGAATTTCTTTATTTTTCGTCGTATCAATATGAAAGTGACACCAATGGATTCCTGCATTCTCCCGATTAAATTGACAAAAAAGAAATATTTAAATCGGACTACTTTTAACGAAACGGGCTTTCAATCTTGCAAATTAATTTGATGCCTAATATCGTTAATTAAAGTTCAAATTATGTCAGGTTTGGTATCATTTTCATCGGGAAAACACAAGGAGACGATTGATATCACTTTCGTGCAGATTCGATGAAGAATCTGATTTCACATTTTTCCGTTCTTAATGGCTTGTGCTATCTATGTCTTTTATGGCCCCGTGTTTCTCGGCTGTCGAGCGCTCGCTTCTGAAGGGTCTCAGGTGTGAACAAGGTCAGGCACGCATTTTAACTGCAGTACTTATTGGCAATACCGAAGATTCTAGGGCCTAGAATATTAGCTTCGTATCGCGATGTTCTTAACCAGATCTTCGTATCAATCAATTGAAAAATAAATGGATTGGCCAACTAATAAGTAGTTATAATTAATGAATTGTGCATGATTGTAGTGACGTCTAATTTAATTGCACTTAAGAACTGAATTACTAAGTGTATTTAAAATAATACTTTTCGACGTGTAACACGAATTTCATGGCCGAGCATGATAGGATGCAACGTGATTGGTTACGTAGTTTGCGCGCGCGAGAGAGAGAGAGGGGGGGGGGGGTGGAGGGAGTGAGGGAGGGAGAGTGGGAGAGGGAGGGAGAGAAACATAGAAAACCCAATAACACACAGGCCACACTCAAGGTTCTTCCCCAAAATTTCCACTTCTCGACCTAATATTAACCGGAAAAAATGTACGAAACGTCGAAAAGTATTATTTTAAATACACTTATTAATTCAGTTTTTAATTGCAATTAAATTAGACGTCACTACAATCATGCACAATTCATTAATTATAACTACTTATTAGTTAGCCAATCCATTTATTTTTCAATTGATTGATACGAAACTCTGGTTAAGAACATCGCGATACGAAGCTAATGTTTTAGGCCCTAGAATCTTCGGTATTGCCAATAAGTATTGCAGTTAAAATGCGTGCCTGACCGTGTTAACACCTGAGACCCTTCAGAAGCGAGCGCTCGACAGCTGAGAAACACGGAGCCATAAGAGACATAGATAGCACAAGCCATTAAGAACGGAAATAAGTGAAATCAGATTCTTCATCGAATCTGCACGAAAGTGATATCAATCGTCTCCTTGTGCTTTCCCGATGAAAATGATACCAAACCTGACCTAATTTGAACTTTAATTAACGATATTAGGCATAAAATTAATTTGCAAGATTGAAAGCCCGTTTCGTTAAAAGTAGACCGATTTAAATATTTTTTTTGTCAATTTAATCGGGAGAATGCAAGGAATCCATTGGTGTCACTTTCATATTGATACGACGAAAAATAAAGAAATTCTGTTTCTGTATAATCGATGACACATCGCCGAGCAACTCCGCGCTGCAGTGTATACGGGTGTACGATACAATGTCGCTCGGCTCGAGAAGCCGGCGGCTTCGATCAAAGGCTCTCGAGGCTCCCCCAAAGTTATTTTAACTTCGAATAACTTTTGAAATAAAAGACGCCTGAAACGTAGAAAATCATTTGAAGCTTAAAATGAATTCCCGTCGAATAAAAAAATCATGCGTAGCCGTCGAATGAATCCCGTCGAATAAAAAAGTTATTTTGAGGCGCTTCGAATAAAAATTACCCAAAGTTATTTTTATTCGACGACTCTCGAATAAAATTTTTGTCTTTAATTCGAAATCAATTTTTTATGTAAAATAATTTTTTGCCCATCTCTGACGGAGACAACGGCCTCGACTTCGGCGGCGAAACCTGGTGGATCAGCGACGGAAGAAACACCTCGGCGGCCCGCTGTTACCTGTTATAATTGTGGGGAAGAACGGCGTTTCTCGACCAAGTGTCCAAAAACCCGTGTTACCTGCCGTTCGTGTGACAAACAGGGTCACCTAGACAAATTTTGCGCTCAAGTGAAAAGAGTGAACATGACACGGGTAAGTTTGTGCAAAAATAACATGTATTTATTATCGGCTACGATCAATGAGCGTAAGGTTACGTGTCTCGTGGATACCGGGTGTTCGAAAACATTGATTCAAAAACCAGTGGCAGTTCGGCTAAGGCCGCGTCCAGATCTGAACCGAACCCCGAACCGAACGCCACTTCAGTAGTTAGATGGAGCAAGACGGGCGATCTAGTTGTCTTGCTCCATCTAACTATTTAAGTGGCGTTCGGTTCGGGGTTCGGTTCAGATCTGGACCGGGCCTAAGACTTCAAATAGTTAAGGACACAAATTTAGAGTTACGAGGGTTTGCGGGTCCCAAAACACGCTGTAATTTATATACTAATGTCACGGTAACGTTCATGGAGGTTACAGCGAAAGTACACGCGGCAATTGTTGGTTCGGATATGATGCCTTATAAGGCAATCGTCGAACGCGATTTTCTGGATCAACCCCATGTAATGCTAATCAAGCAGCAGGGCAGCGTTGTGATTCGAGGATTACCTACAATGGAAATCATGCGCAAGGATGTACTGGACGTCTATGCAATGGACGGAGCGTCAGGAATAGAACAAATTGTTTTTGGGGATGTCGCTGATCGCGAAAAAGAACAATGTAGGGATCTTGTTAGGTCATATTCAGATATTTCAACTTCGATGCGGACTCTCAGAAAGACCGATACCGTGAAAATGGAGATTTGTTGTACGACGGAAACGCCAGTATGTTACAATCCATATCGGATGGCTGAGGTCGAGCGTGAAGCAGCGCGGAAGATAATTGCTGAATTAATTTATAATGGTATCGTCCGTGAATCTGTATCGCCACACTCTAGTCCGATCGTGTGGACGATCGTCGTTTAAATGCGGTGACCGTTAAGGACCGGTATCCTTTGCCGTTAATAGAAGACCAAATTGACCGACTGGAGGGCAATAAATACTTTACAGCCTTAGATTTGGCTTCGGGGTATTATCAGGTACCGATGGATGACGCGTCAATAGAGAAGACAGCGTTCGTGACGCCTGATGAGCAATATGAATTCTTAAGAATGCCTTTTGGACTGACCCGCTGTATTCAACGCTTGATTAACACGGTTTTGGGTTCTTTGAAAAACACAATAGCATTTCCATATATCGATGATATAATCATACCATCAACTACCGTTCCGGAGGGATTGCAGCGACTGCGACTCGGCTTGGATAAGCTACGGGAACACAAATTGACGCTCAATTTGAGGAAGTGTTCATTTTTAATGACGACCATCGTTTATCTTGGACGGGAGATAAGCGCAGAAGGTGTCAAACCGGGTCGTACGAAAATAGAAGCTGTGTTAGCAATGCCAAGACCCACATCAGTAAGGGAAGTTCGACAATTTCTTGGGTTGGCGGGATATTTTTGAAAATTTATAAGTGGCTACGCGACCATGATCACACCATTAACCGTTTTAACGAGGAAAAGTACAGTGTGGCACTGGGGGGACGCGCAAGCAACTGCGGTCGCGAAGGTGAAAGAAGCCCTCACTACGTGACCAGTACTTGCAATATTTGACAGTGCGCTTCGAACAGAATTACATACCGATGCTAGTTCATTGGGGTTGGGTGCTATTTTGTTCCAATTCGCGTCGGAGGGAACACAGCAAGTAGTCGCGTATTATAGCAAAGAGACGACCTTTGAACAACACAAGTATCATTCTTACGAACTAGAGACGATGGCCGTAGTGTTCGCGCTTCGTCATTTTCGCGTGTACTTGCTCGGGTTAAACTTCACGGTCGTTACGGACTGTAATGCACTTCGTACTACGTTCACAAAAAAATTTAATACCACGTATCGGACGATGGTGGTTGGAGGTGCAAGATTACACTTTCAACATTGTGTACCGAACGGGGTCTAGTATGCATGTCGACGCTCTCAGCAGAAATCCTTTGCAAGAGGTGGAAGTTTATCCTGTGGATATTACGGAAGCGGACTGGATTTTAGCTGCGCAATTGTAGGATAAACAGATTTTGGACCATATCTCAGAAGACCAGCGGCGACAGAAAGAACGGTATGATAAGTCTCGACGTGAGGCAACCCGTTACCAGGAGAGAGATCTGGTTATGGTGGAGATTACAAGTGAATAGGCAACGGAGGAGAGCGGGAAGCTTCACCCAAAATTCAAGGGACCGTTCAGGGTTTGCCGAGTCCTTGTAAACGACCGTTACGAGGTCGAAGATTTACGACAGGGAGGTAGACGGGCCAAGACAGTCGTTGCGATCAAACGTTTAAAATCCTGGATTGCGGCAATCGAATGAAATCGTAGTGTATGTAGTTAATACTGGTCTTTAGTCATTTACAGATATTAATTAAACAGCGACAGAGGGCACACTTGCCATGACAGTTGGGGCTGGTCAGTGTCGTCGCTGCGGACGTGAAGCATGGGCTTCTGGACTATTACAGCGACAGTGAGAGGAAAAGTGAGATCAAGTGAGATTCGATATCATGACAATAGAGTGGTTGTTGGCCACTATTGTACAATTGTTTTGTGCCATCAGGCAGGCAGTGATGATATAACCACTGTTGGATGGTGAAGAAACTGATATCACAGTAATAATAAGGGTTGTGACCATTATTATGTGATTGTACTCGATATCATGACATTAGTGAGCGTTGTTGTTGCTACTATTGTATGCTTGTATTACGCCATGGGGCCGATAGTGATGATATAGCCGCTATCGGACGATGATGAACTCCATATCATGACATTAGTGAGCATTGTTGTTGCTACTATTGTATGATTGTACCGAATCATTATGACAGCAAGCGCAGTTCGTTACTGTATGATCCAGGAATTGGATCATCGGTCATCAGCTGGAGATCGAGATCATTAGCTACCCGATTTCAACATCTTACATCGCATCGGGGTTGCAGAGTGTCTGCAATCCAACAACAAAAGTATGCAACGAGCAACGAGCAAATGATGCATCGCCAAACATCTGCACGCGATGTATTCATTTTCCATGGTCGTTATTATGCAGCGATAAAGAGGATGATTTGAAGAAGGGGAGTATCGTCAGTTGATCGAATATTTTTTGTTTGTTGAGGGGATTCCTTTGTCAATCTTGAGATGATATTATCGATATTGACGTGGATACTCAGATGTGTTTTTGATTCTTGTTTTACAGAAAGCAATGAAATTTAAGGACGGTTACGTGCTTGAGGACAAGCACAACTGCAGGATGGCCGAATGTTAGAAAGTTGAGTTGCCACTCCATAAAAGGGACTGCACGGATGAGCCTAACCAGATGTGGCCATCGTGACGAGAACAGCGACGATGGGCCCGACTAGCGAGACGCCATAGATGTCATAAATTAGCATCGGGGTCCTTAGGAGTTTTCCTAAAGAACAAGAGAGGACTTTCCACGGGACGGAAAGACAGTCTTTTCTAGACCCCGAATCGAGGAAGACCATCCAACGCTATTCTTGATCACCATCGAAATAAACATATAAAACGTTTAATTCAGACAGCGAGTTTATCTTTCAATATTTAGTCTTTATGTGAACTTTTCCTCTGGGAAACCTTTTTTTTCACCGGAAATTTACATGCATCGAAAGCACGTATCAAATAATATGCAAAAATAAAAAAATTGAGTTTAGGAATCTCTTCGTTGAAAAGTTATGAGGCGAAAAAGTTGCAAAATTTTGACATATTTTCTAACCTTTATTGTGACAGTTACAGTGACTGTCGCATATGATTCGTTGTAGGAGGTTGGAGGGGTAGGAGTTAGTTTCTTTGTTTTTTGAAATGGTTACATTGAGGGATTTCGACAGCTTAAAATACTTAGGTTGTTTCTAAAAAAGAAGGTACAAGGAGAGTACATACATATGTGTTTAGTATTTAGTTTGTATTTTATATATAGGTTGTATGTTTTATTATGGACTTTCTATGGAGAAATTGTCTTTTTATGTTATATATTTAAATACTGCACTCCCTCGCCTCTGTATAGTATTTCCGTTGACTTATTCCGAAACAACGCATTCCACTTTCTAATTTGTCCAGGGTATTAGTACTGGTTTGGGCTAGATTAGCAGGGGGGGGGGGGGCGTGCGCCCGCTTGCGGGCGCGTAAAGCATGGTAGCGAACCGATGTGAGTTTGGGCATAACCTAAAATAATTTTTTTCTCAGAAAAAGTAGGAAGAGGGTGCGTTTTTAGTATCTGAGGATCTGTGATTATACTCACCAATGCGACCGTGCCAGGTCCGTGCCTGGCGATACGTTGTATAGTATTGGTTAAAAAAAAAGTATCCATTCAAATTGAAGCATAATAGTTGTTCACATTACGGGTTAGAATATACGTCAAAATTTCACAGTGCGTTTTACTTAATAACTTTTCACTGAATAGATTCCTAAACTCAAAATTGCTATTTTGCATGTTATTTGATACGTGCTTTCGATCCATATAAATTTCCCATGAAAAAAAAGGTTTCCCAGAGGAAAAGTTTACCCTAGTCTTTTCTTACACGGAAGTTTTTTATTAATATCTCAGAAACTAACAAATACCCGCGGCTAAAATTTTATATTATAGGTTCTCTCCCTCTCCCACCCAACACCTCAAAATTTCGGTTCGTTGAGTCATACCGTAGTACAGCCATATATATATGGCAAACTTTATTGTATATACAAATTTTATACATCACTGATCATGTATTTTGCTCAGCGGTGTAACAGTTTCACAGATAAATAAAATTTTATTTATACCAACGACCATACTGCGCCTGTTAAACACCAGTTCCCGTCGTAAGTTCTCTCTCATCCACTCCTTCGTATATATACCCGTTTCGTCCTACTCCTAACATCCCAGCGTCTAAAACAGGGCGTGCTAGATCGAGTTCCCGTATGGCGTCCGTTGGAGATTGGTCGCTGTGTTGCCGCTCCCGTTTTTGTTGTGAAATTCTTTCATTTTCTATTGCGAGAGTGGGTCCGTTATTGTGAAGTCAACGTCTTCAGTTACGCTAATTGTGGGGTGATACGTGATATTATTCTTCCTGGCCCTGAAACGTCGCGGACGTTTCCCGCACGTTTAATTTGGGGCCAGTTAGCTGAAATGTCGTCTCAGGGGGCGAAGCGTGACTTCTCGTCTTTAGACGAGAACAAAGAGAATAGTGCTACTACTTCAACTCTTAGTCGCAAATTCAAAAAATCGCATAAAACGCATCCTACCTCGTTGGACAGGCTACACAAAAGCTTCCTAAAAGAATTTGGGGCCCCCCAAAAATGTTTGGTTAAGCCTAACCTCAACGTGGCTCGGAAAAGCGGCCCATTGACGCCCTCTAGTGTGACGCCTGAGGGCCCTGGACCTTCACGTCTCGTTTCCTCCCCGGCAGAGGGCTGGATCTTCCCAAAGAAGACTAGCAAATCATCAGAGAAGACTACTCCCCAGCAACCCACCGAGCTGGAGATGAATCGATTTCAATCACTGGATACGGAGAATGATATGGACCACGAATTGGAGGACCAAGATATTTCTGGGCCAGCTTTAAGTGTAATTAGGAAAGTTACAAAGCCCCCTCCCATCAACACGTTAGAGTCTTCTATTAACGATTTAATCAAACTGGCGACTTCATTGAACATTCCTAAATCTGATTTTTTAATTAAAGAAACAGACATGAGGGCCCATTCCATCTACGTTAATAACTTAGAACTTCACAAGCTTATCTGTGACAAACTTCTTGAACTGAAAATTCAATTTTATACCTACACTCCGAAGCATCTCAAACCTAAATCGGTAGTGCTCAAGGGCATTAGAGGCTCCTTCGAACCAGATGACATTAAACTGGAGATTTTGGATTTACAGCTTTCTGACGTGGAGATTATAAGTCTAACCAAGTTCATTTTCAACAAAGCACATCCGGATAGATATCATTTTTTGGTACAGCTTTCAAGCAAGAGCAAAACGGTGGAGCTTTTTAAAATCAAAACGCTAGCTTACCAACGTGTAAAATGGGAGCACCTCAAGAAAGCGGATCTATTCCAATGTAGAAATTGTCAGCGCCTAGGTCACGCCAGTAAAAACTGTCATTTGCCATATAGATGTGTGAAATGTGCTCAATCACATCCACCAGGTGCTTGTAATATTGGCTCCACGGACAACAGATCATCGCTCAAATGTGCCAATTGCAATCTGCCGGGGCATCCGGCGTCATACAAGGGCTGCCCCTTTTTAAAATTTGCAGCAGCAAAGAAACAAGAGCACAAAATACTCAAACAACGTACGAGCCTTCAAAAAATTAGTAACATCTCACCGACTATCAGAGGGTCTATTTCCTATGCCCAAGTGGCTAGCACAGCCAAGCCTCACCCTCATGCTACGAAACCAAGGATACCAGCACCAGCACACCATATTGAGACACCACTCCCACCACCTCGGGCAAGTGGAAGTCAACGACCACAGGACCACCCTGAGATCTTTACCCCTCCCCAATGGGCCAACAAACTTATGGAGGAGATTACAGCGGCCGTGACGAGCCAATTCCAGTCACTTACAACACAGATAGCAACCAATACTGCAAATATTGAGTTTTTATTGAACGCGATTTTTGCCAATAATAATGTATAATTGTCCTGTAAGTACGCAAATTAGAGTCGCAGCCATCAACGTCAATTCGTTGATAGCTAATTACCGCAGACTTGAACTTTTCCAGTTCCTCAAGGATCACGACCATGATTGCATTTTCATTTCTGAAACTAAGTTGAACCCCAGTCATAATCTAGTAGTCGAAAACTACAGTTTGGTTCGTAATGATAGACCCAACGCCATTCAAGGTGGGGGTACGGCCATCCTAATTAAAAAAGGGATTCAATTTGAAGAGATTCACTTACCGTCGTCTTCCCCCAACATGATTCTTGAGCATTCTATAGTTAAAATCCCGATTAGTGGCAACAACTCATTGGTTCTTATTAGCGCCTATGCCAAAAATGACAATAGAAGAGTTTTCATTGAGGAATTGGATAGTCTATTTGTTAGCCTTAAACTGTTCAACTGTAATGTTTTTTATATTTTGGCCGGAGATCTCAATGCCAGAAGGAGGGTTTGGGGAGACAGAGTCGATAATCCCAGGGGTCAACACCTCGGTCAATGGGAGTCGACTTTTGACTGTGATTACAAACTTAATTTAATTACGACAGCTGTCCCATCGTTTAAACCGGCCCAGACTTTTCTGGACTTATGTTTAGCGGACGCAAGATTAAAACTATTGAACGGTATTAATGGTAAGGCCCATACGCTCCCCTATGATAGCGATCACCTGGCGCTTTCTATGATATTTGAACTGCCGTGCGGAAGTATTCCATTTTCTGGGGCTGACGAGGGCCCATATCGATACAATTTTCGTTCAGCTCGGTGGAATGATTTCACTACGAGGATTGAAAGGGAATATCAGGGCGATATTCCATGCGACCGCAATTTATCGGTGGAAGAGATTGATCGAGGTCTTTCGGACATCAACAACGCGATTGTTCGCTCAATATCCAGTTCTGTGCCGGTCATTAAACCCTTTAGCAACACCTTAAGATACCTTAACCGTAGGATTCGCAAACTTCAAGAGGACAAAAGGGTGCTTGTCTCAATATTGCACAACCTTCACATCACTGACCCTCAAGCCCGACAGACTTTTACTAGAGATATGAAAGCAGCTCACAAAGAGACTGTTATAGCCTTAAAAGCCGAATTTAAGTCGGCGTCCGACTCTTATTGGAACAATGTAATACAAAATATTGATTTCCGGAATTCAGACACCTTTTTCCCAAAAATCAATGCTATATTCCGCCCTAAACAAAGGCTGGGGGTCAAAGAATTGCGGATCCATCGAGATAATGGACAGTTGTTGAATAGGAGCGGCTGTGATAAGACTAACGCGGGTGTAATTGAGGACAACCTAGTCTTCACGGCCCCGGGCGATAAGCTCAACATTTTAGGGGCCCATTATGAGTCCATCAATTCTCCTCGCTACCTCAATAGTGATTCCAGACTAAAAGAGTTGGTTGACACCTCCATAGCCACCCTCAGAACGGAAGCCAATGAGCTTAGGACCAATGGTGGGAGCATTGTGCGTTTTAGTGCGGTCTGTTCTGCAGTCAACCCTTCGGTTGATATTGAGGGCCCATTCCCTTTTTGCAGTCCCCCCTCGTTGGTGCTCAAGTTAAAAAAGCTTCCAAACAAGACCTCTAGTGGATTGGACGGCATTCCACCGATTTGCCTTAAGCACCTTCCTGCAATAGTAGTCATTGACTTAACAATCCTTTTCAACAACGCCATTAACTTGAACTATTTCCCCACTGCATGGAAATCGGCAAAAGTTTTGCCAATTCTTAAAAAGGGGAAGGATCCGTCCAACCCGTCTAGTTATCGGCCCATCAGCCTCACTTCCAGCATCAGCAAGGTTTTTGAGACTATCATTAACGATAAAATAACATCCTTTTGTACTAAGAATGATTTAATTCCTTCGCATCAATTTGGGTTCAGGCATCGTCACTCTACTACTCACGCAATCCATAAACTTTTATCAGATCTAAATTCTACCGTTGGCAAAGGTCACCTCGTGGCAGCTGCCCTACTAGATATTGAGAAGGCCTTTGATTCTGTATGGCTTGATGGGTTGATTTTCAAATTAAACAAGAAGAAATTTCCCACTTGGCTGATCTTTCAGATATGGGATATGGTTTCGGGGAAAACTTTTCGTACATGGGACGGTGTGGGACTGTCCTCCACTGAATTTTTGATCCGAGAGGGGCTGCAACAGGGGACGGTTAATTCTCCGGTCTTGTTTAACATCTTCCTGAGTGACCTGCCGAGACTATTCGGTTTCAATTGTAATAGTGGTGCCGGTTTTTTGGCATATGCAGATAACGTGGTGGTATACGCCTCCGGGAATAGAGTGGACCTGGTTCAAAATAAGTTGGACTCGGCGGTTGACTGTATCAACAGATATTATTCGTCCTGGAATCTGCGACTAAATCCACAAAAATGTGAAACAGTGCTTTTTAAGAAACCATTAAAATGCCTATCATCCAAAACAAAGGCGGGTAGTGTTCAATTCCAGATTTCGGCCACAATTCCTGGTACGTTTAACAAAGAATTAATCCCTCACAAGAAGGTGGTCAAATACCTTGGGGTGCAGTTAGACTATCTCATAAGGGGAAATAAACATTTTGACTTACAACTACAGAAAGCTAACCGTGCCTTCCTCGCTAATAGTAGACTTTTTTATAATAAATATCTCTCTAAAAAAGCCAAATTAATTCTATATATGTTGTTGATTCGGCCAATAATCACGTACGCGGCTCCAGTTTTATGGAATTTTAACCATACCTGTATGGAGAGAGCCAGAGCCCTGGAAAGAAAATGCCTTAGAGCCTGCCTCAGATTGTACCGTACTCCGGAATCAGATTGGCAATATTACGTGAAAAACCAAGTGCTCTACGATACAGCGAATATTACTAGAATAGATTCTTTCTTGATCTCACTTACTAGGGACTATTTCAGTAGTTTGCCCGATATCGACAACCCGGTCATTCAGTCTCTGGCGTATCAAGACATTCCGACCACCGCTAAACAGCTTTCTACGGGTTACCTGACCCCGCAGGCCTTTCCTATGTGCGACTGTCTAGGTTTAATTCAGGATGCTGAGAACATCCCAATAATTTTCCACTGGCGTCGGAACAAAGCCGATAAGAGGATTGCGTTTACACACGAAGATCTCATTATCAACCGTGATAGATTTAAGTACTCACTCGCTATTCCTAAAGTCGATCGCACAGACTTCAGCCGTTTAAATCATCAGAAATACTGGTGGCTTTCAGACACGAGTGCACATATGGCCGAGCTGGCCGCCCGCCGCGACTACCTCCAGATCAGGAGAGATTGACATGTTAAGTCTGAGTAGTTCTTAATTAGCTTATAGTTTGGGTGTAACCGTCTGGGATTCCAGTACTTACTCTCTTCTGTATATATTAGTTTTTTTTAAGGTTACTTGTAAGTTTAGCATAGTCTATATTTAAGTTTTGGGACGGCGTTAGATTGGGTAAGGGGTTTTTCACCCTCCTTCTGGTTGGTTTTTTCCCCCTTTGCTAAGTTTCCACATCCTTCTGTGGCGCTAAAAGTGCAATTCTTTCCTAGAATTCAATACTACCAAATTGTAATACCAAAGAATTTTCATCCAATATTGTTTAGCTAAGAGTTTCCACCATCTGGAACAATTAGTCTATTAATATAAAACAAAAAAGAGAATGTATGGCAATTTTTCGAATGTTTGTTAACGCCTATTAATTATATTGAGTGTACAATATTATTGTTAATAAACATTTTACAAAAAAAAAAAAAAAAAAAACACCAGTTCCCGTCTGATCACTGCAGTTAAGCGGCGCTAGGCGCGGTTAGTACTTGGATGGGTGACCGCTTGGGAATACCGCGTGTTGTTGGTAATTTTTTTTGTTGACAACCTATTTTGTATTCCCCAACATTCCGAACTTTTTGAAACATTGAAAAAAGCGGGTGAAAAAACCTCGGCTATCGTCGCCTATACATATACACTATACAGGGTCAACGTTTTATTCAGAGATGGGCATCATTTAAATAAAAAGTTATTTAAATAACGTATCAAATAAAAGAGACTTTATTTTTATTAGTCGTCGAATAAAAATAACTTTGGGTTATTTTTATTTGAAGCGCCTGAAATAACTTTTTTATTCGACGGGATTCATTCGACGGTTACGCATGATTTTTATATTCGACGGGAATTCATTTTAAGCTTGAAATGATTTTCTCCGTTTCAGGCGTCTTTTATTTCAAAAGTTATTCGAAGTTAAAATAACTTTGGGCGAGCCTCGAGAGCCTTTGATCGAAGCCGCCGGCTTCTCGAGCCGAGCGACATTGTATCGTTCACCCGTATACACTGCAGCGCGGAGTTGCTCGGCGATGTGTCATCGATTATACAGAAACGGAATTTCTTTATTTTTCGTCGTATCAATATGAAAGTGACACCAATGGATTCCTTGCATTCTCCCGATTAAATTGATAAAAAAATATTTAAATTGGATTACTTTTAACGAAACGGGCTTTCAATCTTGCAAATTAATTTGATGTCTAATATCGTTAATTAAAGTTCAAATTATGTCAGGTTTGGTATCATTTTCATCGGGAAAACACAATGAGACGATTGATATCACTTTCGTGCAGATTCGATGAAGAATCTAATTTCACATTTTTCCGTTCTTAATGGCTTGTGCTATCTATGTCTTTTATGGCCCCGTGTTTCTCGGCTGTCGAGCGCTCGCTTCTGAAGGGTCTCAGGTGTGAACAAGGTCAGGCACGCATTTTAACTGCAGTACTTATTGGCAATACCGAAGATTCTAGGGCCTAGAATATTAGCTTCGTATCGCGATGTTCTTAACCAGATCTTCGTATCAATCAATTGAAAAATAAATGGATTGGCCAACTAATAAGTAGTTATAATTAATGAATTGTGCATGATTGTAGTGACGTCTAATTTAATTGCACTTAAAAACTGAATTACTAAGTGTATTTAAAATAATACTTTTCGACGTGTAACACGAATTTCATGGCCGAGCATGATAGGATGCAACGTGATTGGTTACGTAGTTTGCGCGCGCGCGAGAGAGAGAGAGAGAGAGAGAGAGAGAGGGAGAGAGAGAGAGAGAGGGAGGGAGGGAGAGAGGGAGGGAGAGTGGGAGAGGGAGAGAGAGAAACATAGACAACCCAATAACACACAAGCCACACTCAAGGTTCTTCCCCAAAATTTCCACTTCTCGACCTAATATTAACCGGAAAAAAGGTACGAAACGTCGAAAAGTATTATTTTAAATACACTTATTAATTCAGTTTTTAATTGCAATTAAATTAGACGTCACTACAATCATGCACAATTCATTAATTATAACTACTTATTAGTTGGCCAATCCATTTATTTTTCAATTGATTGATACGAAACTCTGGTTAAGAACATCGCGATACGAAGCTAATGTTTTAGGCCCTAGAATCTTCGGTATTGCCAATAAGTATTGCAGTTAAAATGCGTGCCTGACCTTGTTAACACCTGAGACCCTTCAGAAGCGAGCGCTCGACAACCGAGAAACACGGGGCCATAAAAGACATAGATAGCACAAGCCATTAAGAACGGAAAAATGTGAAATCAGATTCTTCATCGAATCTGCACGAAAGTGATATCAATCGTCTCCTTGTGTTTTCCCGATGAAAATGATACCAAACCTGATATAATTTGAACTTTAATTAACGATATTAGGCATAAAATTAATTTGCAAGATTGAAAGCCCGTTTCGTTAAAAGTAGTCCGATTTAAATATTTTTTTTGTCAATTTAATCGGGAGAATGCAAGGAATCGTTCAATCTGTGTATACGGGTGAACGATACATTGTCGCTCGACTCGAGAAGCCGGCGGCTTCGATGAAAGGCTCTCGAGGCTTGCCCAAAGTTATTTTAACTTCGACTAACTTTTGAAAGAAAAGACGCCTGAAACGGAGAAAATCATTTCAAGCTTAAAATGAATTCCCGTCGAATAAAAAAATAATGCGTAGCCGTCGAATGAATCCCGTCGAATAAAAAAGTTATTTTGAGGCGCTTCGAATGAAAATTACCCAAAGTTATTTTTATTCGACGACTCTCGAATAAAATTTTTGTCTTTTATTCGAAATCAATTTTTTATTTAAAATAATTTTTTGCCCATCTCTGCTCTGACAATCTCCGAGACAGTACAATAAACGAAAAGGCGCCAACAGTCCTGGCATTCATCCGCTAGCCCACACGGAAATGTCCATCCACATCACACTCGTCCATCCTGACTGGACATATGACCTCATATGTCACTTCCACTTTCTTCACCCGAAGAAATGTCACTAATATTTGAAATCCACGGCTTGAGGTTATCAGCAGACGTGGACGTCTGCTGCGGCCCTTCACCATCACCCACTCTTAGTACAATATATCGATCATTGCGCAACACTTTGACAATTTCATACGGTCCCAAGTATTTTGACGCGAACTTCATTCCCGGTCCTATCTGCGTCCTCTTCACAGCCACTAGGTCGTCCCCACGGTATCGATGCGCTTCTTTCCTTTTTTTGTTGTAGTTCTTAGCATTCTCCTGTTGCATCTTCAATATGGTTGTTCTTGCATGCTCCTGCAACTTGTCGCGATCTTCTTGAAATGTAGTTATCCACTCCGCCTCCATCATTTCCCGAATTTCCAGGTCGTCCTTAATTCTCATTCTTGTCCCGAACAGTACATCAAAAGGTGTCGTACCAGTACTCCTACTCGGGGTTGCATTCAAACACTGTTGCGCTATGTTTAGGTATTTATACCACTCCGCTGGTTTAGGCGCTGACAGTTTCGTTATTATCGGTATTAGGGTCCTGTTAATCCTTTCCACCTGCCCATTGCCCCTAGGTACACCCGTCGTTGTAAGGACGTGTTCAATGTTCTGCTCCTTACAGTATTCATGGAACTCGTGGGACGTGAACGCCGTTCCCCGGTCGGACACGATCCTCCTCGGATTTCCAAAAATGAACGCCTGTTTTTTTAATTTATCCACAACCTCAGCAGTACCCGTTGACCGAGTAGCATACAACCAAACGAATTTGGAGAATGCGTCCACCACTACTAATATATGATGGTACAATTTCTTCGTCGATAAGAGTGGGCCCAAATGGTCCACATGGTAAACATCAAGCGGAACGCTTCCCTTATTTATCGGGTGCAGCCAACCGTCTTGTTTACCCCGCTTCTTTTCGGCTAATATACAACTTAGACCGTTTCGAAGCACCTTTTCAATTTTACCGCGCATGTTGGCAAACCAATAGTCTCTTTTTAAAAGCGATTCAGTTTTTCCCACAGAAAAATGCCCATTTTCATGTACGCGCTTCACTATCTGCGACTGCATCACTTTCGGCACCACAAGCCTCACGTCATCGGCATCCACTTTAAACAATAACCCGTTTTTCATAACGTAACCCTCATATTCATCCCGCTCGGCTAACGCCATAATTCCTCTCAGGTTACAATCCTCGCACTGCGCTTTACCGATTCTCACACACACACTCTCCTCACTCTCATCTACAACCATACTTGACGGAAGAGGGTTCCGACTTAATGCGTCCACATGCATCATATTTTTGCCTGGTCTATGCTCAACGACGTATTGAAAGTCCCTTAGGACCATAGCCCATCTCGCCACTCTCACACTAAGGTCCTTCTTGCTCATAGTCAAACAAAACGCCTGGCAATCCGTGACAAGTTTAAACGGAATGCCCAACGGAATTTTCGCAACGCCTTTACAATCGCGAGTACCTCGAGCTCATAGCTTGAATATCGCGATTCGGCCGCTGTTGTCTTACCGCTCGCGTAATACACAGGGTGAAACTTATCACCGTTTTCCTCTCGCTGCAATAAAATTGCGCCATACCCGTGCATGGAAGCATCGGTGTGAAGCTCAGTCTCCGCGTTCAATCTATATAAACTTAAAACCGGCTTTGTACTTAGAATTTTCTTCAACTGTTCAAACGCGAATCTTTCTTTCTCGTCAAACACAAATTTTGCATCGGCTCTTAGCAAATCCGACAACGGTCGCGCTATTGAAGAATAGCTTTGGATAAATTTACGAAAGTATCCGGTTAACCCCAAAAAACTTTGGACTTGCTTTATGGTTTTCGGCTGAGGAAACTTCATAACAGCTTCACTCGTCCGCTCCGACGGACGTACAGTTCCTTTCTCAACGATGTACCCCAAAAATTCTATTCTAGTCTGTAAGAAGCTACATTTCTGCCAATTAATATTTAACCCGAACCGCTCCGCAACACTCAACACCCTTTTGAGATTTTCTAATCCAACTTCACGATCTGAGGAGGGTATTATCAAGTCGTCCATATAAGTTAAGACAATCTTCGCATTAATTAGCTCTCTGAATACTGCATTTATGAATTTCTGAAAAACTGCAGGCGAATTGCACAATCCGAAAGGCATATACAAAAACTCATATTGCCCATCAGGCACTATGAACGCTGTGTACTTTCTACTCTCTGGTTCGACAGGCACGTGAAAGAATCCATTTTTAAGATCGAGTGTACTAAAAATACTAGCGCCCTGCAACGCATCTATCTGATCGTCGATCAATGGAAGAGGGTATCGGTTTTTAACGATCAGCAGATTTACTTCGCGGAAATCTATGCAAAGTCTAGTACCATTTTTCTTTTTGACCAGTACTACTGGACTCCCATACTCGGAAAGAGATGGCCGTATGATTCCGTCGCGAAGCCACTCACTAATATGCCTATCTACCTCATCTTTCTCGGAGAGAGATAAGCGTCTAGCTCGCCGATAAACTGGCTTATCCTCTTTAAGAATTATTTTCATTGTCACATCGACTTTACAGTCCTTTTTTGGCATGTAATCGTCAATTATCTTCACAATGGCTCTTCTATCCTCAGCGCATGCTATGTTCGACAAATCTATCTCGTTGACCTCATGTATGCAATTGATTTTATAGATATCCGGTACAGTATCTGCTCTAGACCCTTCCGGTTTGCGTATTGTAATTTTTCCCCCGGTAATGATTACATCAACGGTGTCTAAAAAGTCTGTCCCTATTAGAAGCCCATGCCTCATCAACGTATGCGATACCACGCAAATCCTGATTGGATAAAAATTACCGTCTACTTCCATCTCCGTTCGAAACTCGCCCAGCGTTTCATTGTCATCCGATCCGACTCCACGGAATTTAATTTCGCGTTGTAGTAATTTCGGCGATCCTATCTTAACATATTGGTCCGCACGCATCAAAGTGAGATCATTCCCAGTATCAATTAACGCCGCTATTGTTCTATCGCCTAATCCCACGTATTTATAATATTTACTCCGCGCAGATCGAGAAACATCACACGTATCCTTCACAACATTTGCTTTTCCCGGACACCTCGCCGCAATGTGACCAAACTCTCTGCATTCAAAACATTTCATACCTTTACCTTTCTCAGGACAAACACCACTCCAATGATCTTTTGCGCCACAGAAAAAACATCTTTTAACGTCTCTAGATGATTCTTCATTCCCAGATCGCGCAAACTTGTTGTCCGTCTTCGGCTGATGCCCACTGGTTGCCCGGTTGCCACTGCCTGGCTGCTGTCCACCAGCTGACCGGTAGCTGCCGCTTGGCTGTTGTCCGCTTGGCTGTTGTCCGCTGGCTGGCCGGTGACCGCTGCTTGGCTGCTGCAGCAGTCTTCCCCGCAATTACACCTTTTCGAACGCTTTTAAGAGCGAATCCCTAGTCCGGTGTCCTTGTACATACGCCTGGTCTCGCAAAGACGAATCAGGAATCCCAGCTATAAGGTAATCCAACATTTCGTCGTCATCCATATAGAGACGATTAGCCATGATAATCTTCTCGTGAAAATACTCGGAGAATGTTTCGTCACGCTTCCAACTACGCTCCTGGAATCGGTCCCTGATCACCATCTTACTTGATTGTAAATAAAACATACGACTCAATTCGCCTATCAGGCCGTCAACCGTCATACGAAGATATTCGCTTCTCGAATGGAACCACTCCAGCGCCTTCCCCTTAAGACGCTGTACAATTACCGCTTTCGCCACATCCTCGGTTAAGCTATAGGGGAGACCGGGGCTAGTTGATACAGAGACATGTTGATACAGACGAATTATCTCGACACTGTATATATGTAGCACCTTGTGCGCGAGATATGTGAAGCTAGTTGTTCAATTCTTTACTACGATCCAGCGTACGTCTGTGTTCCTTGACGTTTGCAATCCATTTGTAACTGTTTTCGTTTCTATAGAGAAAAAGTAAATAGTTGTGTTCACTTCCCAATCCGTCGTGAGACGGTACAGAGAATTTTATCACTCAAAGTAATTAGGCATCACATTGAGTCCTTTGAAGGTAAGGTAATTACGTTTTGTTATTTTGTTTATATGCTCTACATTTTTTTATGGAGACGTTTGTACATAATGACTTCCTGTGGGGTACGTTGATACGTTTTCTCTGGGGCATGTTGATACAGTGTATCAATTTTCCCCGACTACTTTTAATTGGATTTTTTCCTTTTATTTCTAGAAAAATAGTTCGAAATTATACCAAAAAGACAAATCGTGGCGAAATATCGCTAGAGATTTTTAAAAAAGCGCGTCTCGCAATAGAAAGAAACTCAATATCATTAAGGAAAAGCGCGAAAATATACAATATTGACAAAATGAGTTTATTAAGATATATTAACAAAAAAAAACGACACCTCATGTTAAAATGGGATATTCCAGACATCTGCAAATTTTAACAGACAGTTTAGAAGATAAGCTACAGGAATACATTCTGCATTCTTCCAAAATTTATTATGGGTTAACTCCTAAGGATATACGAAGTCTGGCGTATGAATTAGGTGTTGCCAATGATATTCTAATTCCCAACACATGGAAAAATTCTAAAGCTGCATCAACGGAGTGGTTCAACTGCTATATGAAAAGGCACCCTATCCTTTCCTTAAGGACTCTCGAAGCTACTAGTCTGAGTCGTGCAACAAGTTTTAACAAATCTAATATTAAAGCCTTTTTTACAAATTTAAAAACCGTTATGGAAAAATATGCGTTTACAAGTAAAGATATTTGGAATACAGATGAGACTGGTGTTCAAACAGTTCAAAGACCTGCAAAAATTGTTGCTGAAAAAGGGATACGTCAGGTAGGCAAGGCGACATCGGCAGAAAGAGGTACCACGCTAACAATGATCACTGCGGTAAATGCAACTGGTAATTCAGTGCCCCCTATGTTTATTTTTCCAAGGGTACATTTCAAAAACCATTTTATTAGGGATGGTCCTCCTGGTTGCATTGGCACGGCATACCCGACAGGGTGGATGACTGGCCCATCATTTTTACAATTTATCAAACATTTCCATAGCCATGTAAAACCTACAATAGCACAACCTTCTTTGCTCATCCTCGACAACCATCAGTCCCATTTATCCATAGCTGTTCTGAATTTTTGTAAAGACAATGGCATAGTTTTGTTACCATTTCCCCCTCACACAACTCATCGACTTCAGCCACTGGATAAATCAGTTTTTGGGCCTTTCAAAAAATATTATTTTGCTGCAGTTGACAACTGGATAACGAACAATCCCGGGAAAACTTTTTCCATTTATGATATTCCCGGGATCATTAAAAATATACTGCCCATGGCGTTAACCCCAAAGAATATTTTATCAGGCTTTGAAGCTACAGGAATTGTGTCATTTAATCCTGACATATTCACCGAAGAAGATTTTTTGTCTTCTTCAGTTACTGACCGTCCCTTGATTGAAGAAGCACATCAAGAGAAAGAACTTGCAGAACAATTATTGCCATCAGCTAAATCCGGCTTTGGACGTATAGCAGATCGCATTGAAGTGACTCCTTCCACTAATCAAGAAAGCCCTAATATATCTCCGAAACAGTTAAGGCCCTATCCAAAAGCTGGTGAAAGAAAAATAAATTTAAGAGGCAAGAAAAGAATGTCTTCAATGATTCTTACCGACACGCCAGTTAAAATAAAGCTAGAAAATGAAGCAAGACAGCGGGATACAAAAAAAGGTATAAAAGAAGAAAGAGCACGGAAGAGATTGTTTAAATCTCTGATAGGTGATGAGAAAATGAAAACCATAGGTAGATCTAACAGTAAGGAAAATATAAAGAAAAGTACAATTAAAAAAGCTAATAATAAATCTGCAAATAATAAAAATATATTAAAATCGAAAAATGAGGACGCCCTGTGTTTGATTTGTCTCCAACCATACTCAAAATCTGAGCACGGTGAAGAATGGATTCAATGCATATCTTGTATGAAATGGGCTCATATGAAATGCGGCAAAGATAATCCTAATTATATATGTATTAATTGTTACTCAGACGAAAGTGATTAATTTTATATCAATTAAATGTCAATTATATTATTATACTAGATTTTATGTCAATTAAATTTAAATAAAAATGATTTTCTATGTTTGTTAACAAAATCGGTTTGGTTTTTAGTTTACATCTTTGTTCAATTTTATTCTATATTGTTGGAAAGGTATCTAGATTAAAATTTTATTTTTCAAATTTATTAGTTACGTACCCATTAAACGGATATTTTACAGATGTATCAACATGCCCCAGAGCAGTATCAACTTTCCCCGCAGTGGGGTAAATTGATACACATTGCCTTCGTCCAAATAACATTTTTTCATTCATTTTCTATGTATTTTCTCAAGTTTTCGCTTACTATATATTAAAGAGGAAGGACCAAAGTATATTTTGGCATATTTGTTATTATGTAATTAATTCAAACAAAAATGAAAAACATAGAAAACTGAAAAACGTATCAACTTGCCCCGGTCTCCCTACGTCGCTCTCAAGAACTGTACCCTTTCAGCCCATACTTCATACAACTCGCTGGTTCCGTCGAAGTAGCCCAGCAAATCTGCAATCACTTTCAACTCAAGGTGCGATGACACTGCCGTCGGACCCTGCGGCGTCGACGCCGTTGGAGTTTCCAGCGCCGTCGAAGCCCCGATCACCGGTCCCCTTTCCGCTGGTTCTGAGGGACGACTAATACTTGCATTCTGCATCCTTAGCTGCTCAATCTCCCGACGAGCCAGCTCCAACTCTCTCTCTGCTACAGCCACCTCCCTGCGAGACACGATGATTTCCCGCTGCATCACCAAAATACTGTCCGCTGTCATGTTCGCCACATTCGCCTCGCGTTCCGTTTCTTCCACGTTATGCACGGTATCATCCGTGTCCGAAGATCTCGTCCACGCACCCTCTGGATCAGCTTCCATTAACCTGCTGATCAACTCAGCTTTCACCCCCGTGGTGCTCAAGCTCAATCGACGTAATTTCTCCTTCAACTCGGCCACAGAAAAGTCACTCGCGCTTTTTTCCGTAGAACCCATCCTACTGTCACTCTCAACACGAGTCTCACTTCCCACAAAATGTCACACAACCCAACCAACTCAGGTCAACTCAGTCCGACACAACAATCGTTCCGCGTCACACACTTTAACCCCGAACCACTATTGTTCCCACTCCACGCAACACAACACTGTCTTACTGTACACACGCGACTTGTCAAATCCCGGCTGAGCCCCCAATTGTGGGGGTTTAAAAAGTGTGTGATGGCTCAATATATAATAATAAACAGTTTATTAATATGCATATATGAATATAAGTCAACGTAGTCAATTAGTACATCTTCCCGCAATACACCCAACACGACGCGCTCTCCACCAAGTCTCCAGTCGCTCTCCCCTCCAACTCCCTTTTCACTCCTGACCCGACGGTCCCCAATCTCTCCTGCATCCCCGCGCCGGGCTCCTCGGAAAAGCCACCCAGTGCGTAAGGCACTTCACTTCAAGGAACGCTGATGCCATGCATCCCATCAATATCCCTTCACACCATGCCTATCGCTCGATTACTCTGACACAGAGATGGGCATCATTTAAATAAAAAGTTATTTAAATAACGTATCAAATAAAAGAGACTTTATTTTTATTAGTCGTCGAATAAAAATAACTTTGGGTTATTTTTATTTGAAGCGCCTGAAATAACTTTTTTATTCGACGGGATTCATTCGACGGCTACGCATAATTTTTTTATTCGACGGGAATTCATTTTAAACTTGAAATGATTTTCTCCGTTTCAGGCGTCTTTTATTTCAAATTCGACGCCCGCTGCGCTATTACGGTCGGCTTACCACTCGCACTCCAGATTATTGTAATGAGGTTTGAAAACAATATCGACGGGTCTCGTACCCGTTGCAACGATGTCGTGGCTTTCTTCGCCGAAAAGAATATCCCTCTGTCAATGGCATCTGATCTGCTTGCACTTATGCAGCATATAGACAAGGAACCGGAAGTTTTGTAAGGTATGAAAGTTGGCCGCACCAAATGCGGTCAAATCATTACCAATGTTTTGTGCGTGCATGAAACACAACGCATCATCGACAATGTTCGCTATTGTTAATTTTCCATTTACGAGGATGAAATGGAGTGGCTCTCATTGGTGGTTAGATATGTTAAGTAGGCTGTCCCGAAAAAAATGAAAATGATTGTAGCGTTAAGCCTTAGTGCGGAAAAGTTGTGTCTTGGGATCTATAACAACTGTGGAAAATTTCAGCCCTGTGAGTTAATATCCTCTGTTCTGGCAAGAGCCTTGAAATTTCGAAATTTGAGTAAAAAGTATAAAAATGACCTTGCAACCTTTTGCCCCTATGTCAACAGAATGACTCAGAAGACATCACCACGTGACGGTGCTGCATGTGGAGTTCCTCCCTAGCCCACCCCACCCTACCGTGTGGAGTAAAAGGCGAAATTTGATAAAAATGTCCTAATCGCGAAAGGAGACTCGAAGTCGGGTTTATAGACTTAATGAAGTGGAAACATGAGATTTGTACTGAAAGGCGGGTATCTGACTGCGGACTCAAGGGCGGCCCGAATGAAGCCATCACTTGCGTCGACTCCAATTACTTTGCTGGATGCCTCTCTCACGAGCTTTACCATACGTTCCATAGCCTAAGTGTGGCAAGGGTATGCCTCGAAGTCCCATTATTTGGGGATCTCTCCTTCCCCTAGCATTTTTTTTCTGGGAGATGGTTTCAACAGAGTCCAGTATAGGTGGTAAAGTTATTAGACATCTGTCCCAATTGATCAAGTCAGCATAATCGGTAGCATAAAAATTCAACAAAGCTGAAAAACATTTTCGGATTTCTATCGACCAACAATTTGTATTCCTTATGTAAAAGTAGTCCGATTTATATGATATTTGGTATGATTTTCATCAGAAATGCATAAGGAATCCATCGGTGCCACTTTCATATCGATACGATAAAGAATGAAGAATTTCTTAATAAGCTGAAATGAATATTTCACATTTTCACCCTCGACTCATACCTGTTTCAGAAAAAAATAATTCTTTATTCTTTACCGTAGCGATATTGAAGTGACACCGATGGATTCCTTATGTCTTTTCAATGAAAATCATACCAAATTTCATGTAAATCGGACTGTTATTAACGAAATCAGCTTGAGGTTATGGAAATGAATTTTTCATGGAATTTCCTTCATTATTTTCGGAATTACGTCGTTCTTGGTGTCAGTTTCATCGGCGAAACACAAGGAATCAATTGGAGTCGTTTTCGCAAAGATCTGATAAGAAATGTGGAAGTCGAAGATTTTTCGCATCTTAATAGGCGCTTCAACACCTCCGAGGGTCGAAAGCCATAAAATTCGGTGAGGCACTGCGCGGGTTGTCCCCGCCACGGGGTACAAGGCCGCATCCATTGTCGGGCGTAGCTCCAGAATCACCCTGTATAAACCTTGAGCAATTCACTTTCCCGTCACCCACATGAGTTTGATTTTTTTGCACGAAATCGGTTATAACGTACAATAACGTATTAACGGAAAATACAAGGAGTTCGGTATATACCATATAACCGTAAGAGTTTAATCACTGCAGTTTGTCAAGGAACAATAGGTACTGTAAGATAATTCGGCGCTGAGCGGAGAAGGCTGTTCGAGGGATTGTGGATCTGCTTAAGGTCGAGTTTCCTAGCCGCGATCGGCCGCAGCCGCCGATCGCAGCTAGGAAACTCGACCTTTACGCTGCCACGGCTACGGCGACCACCCCGAAACAGCGATACCCTCGTCGATTATCGACTCAGTCTTAAAAACGAACGGACAATTGGGGACCACTTTATATTCTGTGCAGAATATATCACAATTCTACCAGTATAGGCCTAGCCTTTCCTTGACCTTCATTTATTCTTACAGTACAAAGAATAAGAGAAATAATTAGTTCTCGCGGGTGTATTTTACAATTCTGAAATGAGATGAATACCAGCATGCCAAGACGGCCTTTGCCCTCGCCGTGGCATAATCATCTGAATGAACACATTAGTGATTAATGGGTATATTAATTAGTCACCAATTAGTACTATAATTAATAAGTAAATATAATAATAATTTCAACGTACAACAGATTACACCGGGAAAGACTGATACGGCGAGTTTCTCCCACGATTCATCGTGCAGCTCGCAATTCTTGATTGCCACTGTTATGTGGCTAGGTTTATAAGGTGGCCAATAACAAACTCCTCCTCCTACCACCCAATCCGAGGGGATTTCAGACACCGATTCATCGCCAATGAATTCGACGATGAGCCAACCCGTATGCACCATTTCTAATCCTGTATACACAAGTATTCGTGAAACAAAACATGTTTAGAAATTTGCTAGCGTGTATTCATAGCTTGAAAGGTATAGCGAAATTGAGACCAGAAAAAATCAAAACCTGAATCATTAATATTATCGTCATAAAGACATTCTAAAGACAGTACAAATATTGAATGAGCATATTCTAAGTTCACACATTTATATGCTATTTCTGCGACATTAAAAAGTAGAGAAAGATCCAAATTGCATTCTTCTGAAAGGGAATTTCCTAATTTTTAAGAATTATACGGGGATATACCTATAGATTTAATGAGTTTTAAAATGCTATTTTTTAATCCAGAATGGTGATAATTAGCTGTTTTGATACGTTTAATTCTACGTTTCTGGCTGTTTTTAAAAGGGTTCTAGGTTCTGGCATGTAAAGTGCTGGAAACTGATCTTTTTAAAATGTGCAGTACATAGTTTATTGTTCGATGTGAAATTTGATGTGATACAGCCCACTCTGCCAATGAAGAAGCTGAATTAGGACTACTCAATTCAGTTGAAAATTCTTCAGAAGTCTGTGAATTTTCGAAGGAGGCAAAATTCTGAATATCTTCTAAATTCGGAGAAAGTTCTACATTACTTGCGGTAATATTGGAAGAAGATTGCGAGCTTGTGCCAAGTGAAACATATAAGTATATTGGTAATGAGAAGATAAGGACAAGATGTTGAATGTGAAAATGATTGTGAACTAGTTCCAGGTTAAACATCACTAGTGGGGTACTAAAAAAAGGGATTGCAGATGTTAAATGCAAAGAACTAGCATCTAATGATGTTCTGGCTTCCTGAACGGAACGATTAAGTGATCTTGTTAGCACGCATACAGTACTTATTCAATTTCAATTTGCCAGTCATTATTAAAGTAATGAAGAAAATAGAAATAAACTGACTGTAATGTAGAAAAAACAAAATGCAACACTGGTTTCAGAAATATAGAGATATAGAACTTACCTGCCGAATATATATATATATATATATATATATATATATATATATATATATATGTATTCCACACCAAACGCCAAGGAAACACTCTAAGCACACTAACTTTAAATACGTAGACTACTAATAAAAAAAACACAATAAAAATACTATAAAAAGTACGACAAAAACACCTTAAAAATAGAGTTACACGGATTGTCATAAAAATCTAGCAATTTTAAAAATTTACTGCCAATTATTTTGTGCTCGTTTTCGGATATGATAATGTTTTCCACAATAATAATGCTGCCATCATTGAGGCGGCAGCACTTGTTAGGGTGCCGGATCTGTAAAATAAAGTTACTGAAACTAATACGTTTAAATTGCTTTGCATTATTAATACCTTCTATTAATGGATCACGAAAATGTTTTTTTGGGAAAATCGGATATACTGCTTCTATACTAAAATGAGACTTTTTTAGTTGCCGTTTCACGAGTTGTTGTAATGGTTTCTCACTCTTCGGAATACATTTTTTAATACTTTGCAAAAAGTTTTCAACCTGAAAGCAACTAAAATCATCAAGAGGTCCGTGATTTTTTACATCATCTAGCAAGTGTAACCGATTATGAACGTTGTGTGAGACGTGTTTTGGGCCGTATAATAATTCGAAGGTTTCAACAAAATACTCTAATAATTCTACTGCATAACCGAGATGAATAAAATATTTTCTGATGACAAATGCGGTCTGAAGTGCAAGAAAATTTAAATACCCATCGTCAGCTATATTTTTTAATAAAACTACTGGCTCCGTGTACAATAAAAATTGACGGAATTCAGTTGCTTTCTACAGTTTTAAAATATCCAAGCATCGAGGTATTCTCATCAATTTTCTTGGCATGCTGGTAGATATGTTTATTAATGACAGTGATATTTTGAATTGCGATTTTATTAATATTTTGGTACTTCTTTTAATTAGATCTATCATTTGGTAAAAAAATATTTTACAGTTCACAAGTTATAACACAAAATTGGAAAATAACCGGATTTTCAGGACTCAATTAAGCCCCCTTAAAGTGAATTTGGACAGTGAACAAAAAATGCGTTGTAATCAGAAGGAAATTCGCTACATATTCGCAAAGTTTCAGTATTTTATAAATTTCCGGGTTCGGGATCTTCCCTTGTAAACGGTAAACCGTCCACATTTGGTGTTAATATAAATTGTGTTGTCTTCGATGCGGAATAAATCTACAGACTGTACGAGTTTTAATATTGGTGGATTCTAAACCAAAATGGTAATAAATGGTTGGGAAGAGAATAGCATAACGGAAGAGAATGGATATAAACTTACGTGTAATAAAACCGGCACTTGTATATCTTTAAATGTTAAAGAATTACAACATTTTGTAAAACTAAATGTATACATCGTTTAAAATGTCACGAACAGTCGGTGTTCCTTTGCTTTCGTGTATCCAGCGACTTGGCAACATCTCTGTAGAATACAGCAACTCGCCCCTTGCTGCAAGCGGCCTTCTAGAAATCACTGTTGGCCATATGTACCCGAAAACTGTACATATATTCAAGTGGACGGTGAGCAAACTCGCCGGAGTTCTAACGGCGTGACATTGGCCGTTTTCAGGTTTCCCGTTTCGGAGGGGAAACATTGCCGACTCTGTGGAAACATCAACCTGCGTATTCATTTGGAGTTTTGGCACCTGGTTATCATCATCAGGTGACACTCGTATCATGTATTGTATAGGATTTGTAATCCATTGCTAATATATTCTCATAAACATTTAATGAAGATGAATATATGTGTATATACATTACATTCTTAACGATATGCATTGACTATTCACTATATGATGTACTTTAATACATGACAGTAATTTTTATTAACATCTCCTTTTTTTTGTTCAATGTGTCCTGCATTGTTGTTAATCTTTCCAATCCCACTACCTCGCTTTTGCATTAAAAAATCACACGCGTTTACTATATCGTCAATACACTTGGCGGAGAGACACAGGAACAATAGTGGTAGTTCTTTGAATGCGCGCGGCCCTCAAAGTTGGGAGTGAAAAAGACTCGTCTGCCGCAATATCTCGGAAAGTAGGCACCATAGGGAAAATCTTTGAGGCGAAAGTGATGCATCTTTTTATAGCAAATTCAGCCGATCGTGATCAAATTACGAATAATACGTCAATTTGTTTAAAGAATATATGAAAATGTAGTCATTTTTACTCCTTTTTCTTATAGATTGTCGATCCATTTTCGCGTAAATTTGTCAACGTACACTACAGACCAAACTGTGAAATACGGATAATTAGAATTCTTCAATTTCGGCAGTTTTAGTGAGAACTAAATACACTATATTGAACTCGCTACGCGTAGCGAACGGGAACCTCAGGTATACGTTGTCATAAAGGATGTAAAATTTTTATTACACGTTGGGCCTAATGAACCAGTTGTTTCGGAAAAACTGGCTAGGCTGTTATGACAGTATTGTCCCGCGAGGCGGCCGTGGACAACGGTGCGCGCGGGTACGGATGGTTACCAAATATACCACCCGCCAACAGAGCAATATACGGATTAACGAAAGGTGGCGTGTTCGTTCACATCGAATAATCTCTAAATTTCTTGATTGCCGTTTGGAAATCTGGCAATTAGTTGTTGTCGAAACCGTCTTCGAAAATACGGAATTGCCCACCATAAACGATTAATGAATTTTCGCTTCGCTCTGTAGTCTGAACTGTTACCTCCGAGAGCTCGCTTCGTTTGAGGACCCGCGCGTACCCTTCTCCACCGCCGCCTCGTGGGACAATACTGTCATAAACCGCGACTCTATCGAGAATCTCTGGCCGATCAGCTCGGCTAGTTTTTCGGAAACAACTAGTTCCATTGGGCCTAACGTGTAATAAAATTTTACATCCTTTACGACAACGTATACCTGAGGCTCCCGTTCGCTACGCGTAGCGAGTTGAATATAGTGTATTTAGTTTTCACTAAAACTGCCGAAATTAAAGAATTCTAATTATCCGTATTTCACAGTTTGGTTTGTAGTGTACGTTGACAAATTTACGCCAAAATGGATCGACAATCTATAAGAAAAATGAGTAAAAATGACTACATTTTCATATATTTTTTAAACAAATTGACGTATTATTTGTAATCTGATCACGATCGACTGAATTTGTTATAAAAAGATGCATCACTTTCGCCTCAAAGATTTTCCCTATGGTGCCTACTTTCCGAGATATTGCGGCAGACGAATCTTTTTCACTCCCAACTTTGGGGGCCGCGCGCAGGCAAATAACTACCACTATTGTTCCTGTGTCCCTCTGCCAAGTGTATTGGCGATATAATAAACGTGTGTGATTTTTTAATGCAAAAGCGAGGTAGTGGGATTGGAAAGATTAACAACAATACAGGACGCATTGAACAAAAAAAGGAGATGTTAATAATAATTACTGTAAAGTATTAAAGTACATCATATAGTCAATGCATATCGTTAAGAATGTAATGTATATATATAAGTATATAGTGACTCCCGAAAGTGTTCGATCACAGTTTAAAACAGATTAATCCCTTCGAGGTTGGGTCAAACGATTCGAGTTTTTTTGAGAAGCTAGAAGGATGAGTTTACTCGTTGAGGTGTTTCGGCATTTTGGAAAAAATTGCAATCGATCGGAATATAGCGAGGAAAATAGTGATGGTCTCTTTTTCAACTTTTTTATCTGAGTCCGTATTGAAAATGTAAAAATCCCGTTTGTAGATTTAAGTAAGTTGTATGCATGCTGAAAATTTCCTCAAAATCGGTTAACGTAGCTACGAGCTATAAACAATTAAAAGTGTTGATAAAAACAACTTTCGGCAGTTTTCGGCTGAAATGTATGATTAAACCTTACTTAAATCTACAAACGGGATTTTTACATTTTCAATACCGACTGAGATAAAAAAGTTGAATAAGAGGCCTTCACTATTTTCCTCGCTATATTCCGATCAATTGCAATTTTTTCCAAAACGCCGAAACACCTCAACGAGTAAACTCATCCTTCTAGCTTCTCAAAAAAACTCGAGTCGTTTGACCCAACCTCGAAGGGGTTATTCTGTTTTAAACTGTGAACGAACACTTTCGGGAGTCACTTTATGTATCTTCGTTAAATGTTTATGAGAATATATTAACGATGGATTACAAATCCTATACAATACATGATAAGAGTGTCACCTGATGATGATAACCAGGTGACAAAACTCCAAATGAATACGCAGAAAACGGGAAACCTGGAGACGCCCAATGTCACGCCGCCAGACTCTCGGGCGGCTTTGCTCACCGTCCACCTGAATATATGTACAGTTTTCGGGTACATGTGGCCAACAGTGATTTCTAAGTGGCCGCTTGAAGCAAGGGGCGAGTTGTTGTATCCTACAGAGATTGTGCCAAGTCGCTGGATACACATTGGCGGCGATTTGTTGCCCGGTCTACTCAGACGCACCTTAAAGCGACTACCCGTGGCGCAAACAAGACAGTGTAAAATCAGTAAATTTGCAAGCGCAATATCTCGAAAACCAGTTGAAATAAAGTGTATACGTTACAGGTTATTAAATTTGTCTTGAATCGCACTGTCAAGTGATTTCTAAAAAAATATATCGTTCTATTTAAAAAACGAATGTGACCATCGTATCTCTTAAATTAATAATCTACAAAAAAATCGTCTGCTGGGCTAATAAATTTGCCCCATCGAACCATGCAATTCCATACATGTTGACATTTTTAAACGATTTTATTCAGTTTTGATCCTCTGCTTGTATGTTTGTTTGTATGGTTCAAATATGGCAACTCAAACTTAACCCTCTTCCAACTAACCCGCGAAATTCGTACTACAAGTAGAGCTGTTCAAGTACCCGGAAAAAGCAAGCCGAGCATAGATCGGCTCGAAAAACCGAGCGGTTCGGATAGAACCAAATAAGTACTTGATTTTTTTTCAATCGGCCCGAAAGAACAGGACAGAATGGAAAGAAGCGAGCGAGTCGAATGAACTTCGAGCAGATAGAAAACTATTTGTCTGATTTATTTGAAACTTGGTACACATATTCTTAATGGTATTATCTAAAATTTAGTATAAAATAAATGTTTTAAGTTTGCCTTGTTAGGTAAAAAATTAATAGCGATATTCACCTTGCTCTCATTTGTATAATAAATTTTTTTCTTCTCAAATCCGTATGCTAATTGTCTTGTTGCTTTCCGCGTCACCTTGTCCGCGCGGATTTAGCTGCAGGTACAGGTAAAACGGCCTTTCGCCCCTACGGCGTAGGACCACAGACCAGGTATAGAATAGACCTATCATGGAATGTAATTTTGTGTCACACGCTCGGGGGGCTCGCGAGCCCCCTTACCATTTTCGTGTCACACCCAACGTTATCGATTCAGTCTAAAATAAGATTACAATGCTACGAGTGGTAGGAATTGAAATTAAATCTTATCGGAAACGTTTAAAATCTAAAACGGCATGAACGTTAAGACTAATTTCAAGAAACATGTTGCATAATTCTGTTTACTAATACATTTTGATAGAAGCATAATTTGCACTTATTTCCATAAATTTCGATTAGAAATATTATATAAATACAACCACGTAATAAACATTTGTACAGTCTCTTAGTTAGGTTATATTTTCGGTCACTTCGAAGAGTGGATTTTCTGTCCTCGAAGTGGCAGAAAATATACTTAACCTATATGCTACAGGATAATAAATGTTTATTGGATATTTCGTTCTTCTGGGCTACATTTGTGAACATTTTATGACTTAACATCCTTCCAAAATATTATTATTACGCCTCAACGATATATTTATGAAGTCGATGAGTGTCATTATTCGTGGTTAAGAAATCAAAATTTCCTATTCATAACGTCATTTTTTTAGTACATTTCATCGAAATAATAAGTTTTAGCTTAATTTGTTTATGTTTGCCAAATTCATGCCTTTTATTAGACTCTACTTGATTTTAGCATCAATTTTCATGTTTACAGATTTCTATGCTTGATTAGAGGTGTGACTATCGATTATTGATAGATTATCGATATCTTATTGATATTTAACAATATATCGACAATATCGTTAAGATATCGTTAAGACGAATAGATCTATTCGCCTCTTCTAGAAGAGGCTGAGGTAGAATATGACACACTTTGCTGCAGCAACGATGCAAATAACAATTTTAAAGACATTGTAAAGCAACGATACATATTCATACTTTTAAAGATATCGCTTTCGATACTCAGCGGCTCAGCACCGATGTTTTCGCCCATTCACAACGGTGTTTTTCGGTGCTAGATAGCGCCGTGAATGGGCCCAGCACCGGTTTTTACGATGCTCACTTTTTGAGCACCGTTGCCAACGGTGCAGACCTTTTTTCGCATAGAATGCAACGCATTATTTGTATAATAAAGTCAATGAGAATCTATTGGTTTGTATTTGAATTCACGGCGCTGTCCAGCACCGAAAACCACTGAATGGGCTCAGCACCGATATTTTCGTCCGTTCACAACGGTGTTTTTCGGTGCTGGATAGCGTCGTGTATGGGCCCAGCAACGCTTTCTAAGCTGCTGACCTTTTTTCGTGTATACCGCAGCTGATTTCCCAGGTAGCACACGTCGTCTATAAGTCGTGTGCTATCTGGGTCTATTCGCGTCAACAATATCTTAACCATATTATCGATATATCGAAATATCGATAACATTTCGATAGTCACACCTCTACCTCAAAGTGAGAGAAATTATAACCTATATGCTATACCCAATTTCATAAATATACCGTTGCGGCGTAACAACGATATTTTGGAAGGATGTTAAGTTATAAAAAGTTCACAAATGTAGCGTAAAGGAACGAAATAGCCAATAAACATTTATTGTCATATAGCATATAGGTTATATTTTCTGTCACTTCGAGGAGGGGACTACATAATAATCACGCGCATCCAGCTTGCGCATTTTCCCTAGCCTGGGCGGCCGCATGAAAGGGGAACTTTCCCCACCCTACATTAGTGGTAGTTGGAATGATATTTCTGAGCTTGGGTACGCGGAAAATTTGACTTGCGGTCCCAAGCGGGAAAAAAGTTCATTAAATTTCATTAAATTCTTTATATTTAGTGGGATTATTACTAGGGACTGTAGCCGTAATTATTTCTTTTATATTTCGAAGAACTGTCTTTAAATGTTTAAATAATTACTTTAAGCCACCCTGACATTCAATTGACTAACCTGCTAAAAAACTATTAAAAATGTTATATTACGCGGCTAAATACATGCTTTTCTGACTTTCTTTCTTCCATAAAATATGGTAAGATCGGATTTTTCGAGTCGGTCTTATAAACGTTTTACAACATTTACGCTTGAGACAACACAATACAGCATTTCCTCTAGTTCCTATCACTTTTTTAAATATGGAAACATATATATCAGGTTCACATAGATTTCTAAAATTGTTCAGAAGGCGCTTGGAAGGAATACAGGGCCATTAATATGCAGTATCCTCTAATGGAAAAATAATTTTTCAATATTTTTATCATTATGCAAACATCTGTATTGTATGTCAGATTTGTCTACTAAAATGAAACCAATTACGACGCAGTTTGGTATGAGGAAGGTACGGCAAAAAATTGGTGCAGAAAGAGGAAAAATAATAACATATTTTTTTAAAATCCAGAAAATAATACGATAGCGAACGTTCAGTAGATGTGCGGCCTTTTTCTCATCGATTATTGAGGTCAAGGCCATCGAAAAGTTCGTCTTTTTTTTTAAACAGACGCCGTTCCCAGAAACGCGATACACCTGAAGGCAAAAATCAATGCGACTTGAAATGTCTTGCAAGCAGAGCTCGCTAAATCAGGCGTTTGCTCTAAACGAATCTTTACCATTTTTTATTTTGTTTAAATGCTAAACAAATAAAATATGAAAAAAGTGGGTAGGTAGTGATTTATTTTTAGGGTTGCCATAATTGTCAAGCTTTGATACGGAACATTTAAATGCTAATTAAATAAAACATGAAAAAAGTGGGTAGGTAATGGTTTATTTTACTTTGTAAAATATTTCACGGGAACAGTGAAATACGGGACAGTCCCGTATATACAGGACGTATAGCAACTCTACATATGTACATACCTACTTGCCCGAATCACGTCGTATTTGATTTTCCTTTTATTAAAAAAATCTCACTAATATGCCGTAAATGCTCGAATCGAGCCGGAACAGAGAATGTAAAAATTTCACCTTATGATTAGCTTAGCATATGAACATACATGTTTTCCGCTTTTAGCTACTGATTACGGCTTTTGCAGAATTTGTAGAAGAAATTAAAATCTAGAAGCCTAGCTTGTCCGTGGACCGACATCGACATGCGAAAATCAGACGCACGGAGAATGCAAGAAGACAATGTAGTATTATACTTTGTTGCCGCTGCCAGAATGATCGTTTGTCGCGTAAAGGTCCTCCGTGCCGTTTCCCTCCCATTTTATCTCACACGCGAGTCGCGACGTCCGTAAAACAGGACCTTTTTTTTTACTTGTGCTTTAAAAAATACCATAACTGTTTTCTCATATGTACATATCTAGGAATAATGAAAACCGACCTTAACGCAAGCGATACGCTCGGGTACTTACATCGGAGATGTTCTTTACAATTTTTAAATCCATACAATAGTTAATAAGGAAAGGGCCAATCAATTTGTAACGAAACGTAGAGTTTTAACTACTAATCTATCGTTCCCAAGTAATAAATAAACTATTGCAAAATGTCCTCGGGTGCCGAAAACTACGAATATAAATTTTAAAAAAACGTTTGGATTCCTTGTTCTCAATGATTTATACGTGTCGTAGGATGGGCACCGTCTATTTAGACATGCGCGGAGTGCAGAGATTTGTGGGAATGTCAGTAACAGCGTCAATTTTTAATATTTTTCAACATACGACTCGCGAAAATGTTAGTTAAGTGTTCC
Organism: Andrena hattorfiana; assembly: GCA_944738655.2. Classification (NCBI taxonomy): domain Eukaryota; kingdom Metazoa; phylum Arthropoda; class Insecta; order Hymenoptera; family Andrenidae; genus Andrena; species Andrena hattorfiana. The sequence continues at coordinate 48,107,567 of OX122889.2, forward strand.
ACTACACGTAAAGTACTAACAATCAATGTCATCTTGCAATTTATAGCTTGTATAAGCTTTCAAGAAGCGATCACCGAAATAGATTTTCGAAGAAAAATCCACGTGAATCCTCGTGAGTCGCTGACAAACCGAGCCAAAGCGTAGCGTAACAAAAGCCTGTCCTCTGTCAAACTCTCACTCTAAACAAGTCACACGTATACAATCACGCACACCTTTCAGCATTTCAACACATTTCAGAGTAGTTCCTAAGTTGGACGCTGTTCATGAGCAGAGGCCGCTAAATTCAGTCCTCGAGTTATGGGTCGGTAATACAGTTTGGGTGGTGACACAAAGTCCCATAAGGTGATAGGTCTATTCTATACTTCGTCGATGGTAGGACCTATGCGGATTTATGCTACTACCAATAAAATAATAAAACGTTTCGTACCGACCGTAGCAAAGTATAATGACTTGCCACGTTTATTTCTTAAGGACCTCTGCTGAATTGTACGTGTCTTGTATTTTTTTCGCCGAAATTATTAAACAGGACCTTCCGTTGGAAAAAGAATTTCAAACAACGAGACGCGTATTTTCGTCGTAATTGCCACCACATGAAATGAGACAAATTCAATGAAATGAATTTTGCCGTACTTGCTCCTTTTTCACGCAGAACGTTCGTTCACCCTCGGCGTGAGCTGCTTACGTTCAATATTAATTACGTCTTTGTCTCGTAAGATTTTTGCCACTTCCTTTCTCCCAATACCCAAAACGCGTTTCTTTTAACGGGCTAACAATTTTACGGTCCCAGGTTTATTTAACATGAGAAAGACCATGATTCTAGTGTTCATTAATAAAATATCTACAATGTAGCATACGGATTTTAGAAGAAAAAATTTATTGTACAAATGAGAGCAAGGTAAATATCACTAATTGTAGTTTTTCACATCTTTGTCGTTTTATGCACATTAAAGCAAAGCCCAAGCAATTTAGGGTATATATAAATTATAGTGTGCGATAATTTCAAATATTTATTTTCATTTTCAATCAAAAACATTGGCACTGTAACTGGTCGGTCTCACCCGCATGTCGGGGTTAAACCGTCCACCCACTACGAGTAATCAAGGTAGTGATCGAACACCTTATCAAAAAAAATAAAAAACGAATACGTACGTATTGTTGGTGTTACACTGTAGTTATATGCATATTATATCCCCAATTTCGGGAGAGCGTAAATAAACTTACCTGTTTTTCAAGTCTCGCCCCCACTGTAAGTTGGTCTAAAAACTTTCAGCCTCGCATAAAGTCTTAAGTGTATCTTATAATTCAAATATGGATTTGTGACAATGGTCAATGTGAGATAAACAACAAGCGCCTTCATTTCTTTTGTGTCTATGCTACATTTTAGATACCATTAAGAATATGTGTACCAAGTTTCAAATAAATCGGACAAATAGTTTTCGATCTGCTTGAAGTTCATTCGGCCCGTTCGATTCTTTCCAATCCGCCCGGTTCTTTCGCGCCACTTGTAAAAAAAATCAAGTACTTATTTGGTTCTATCTGAGTCGCTCGGTTCTTTCGGGTACCTGGCTCGGCTTGAAAACCGAGCCCCGGATTGTTTCGGATTTCAAGCTACCCGAATAATCAAGTACTCGAACAGCTCTAACTACAAGTCTATATTTTTTACATCGCGATAGAAATGAGCATTTCGATCGTTCGTGCTACCTCATCCCTCTCCCCCGCACCTACCGCTACAGCATAATTAAATTATACTGATGTTCTGAGCACTGGCCATGACGTAAAATTAATCTTATGGTCCGCACGATGACCAAAAGAAGATGTTCTTATGTTAGATCGAAGAATGTTTCCCCGGCAATGGGGTAGGAAACGAAATAACTCTGAACAAGTACCAGTACGCCTCGCGGTGAGACACAGGGACAAAAGGGGTAGTCCTCTGCCTGCGCGTGGTCCCGCCCGCGTCGTCCCCCCTTCTACGGCTCCCTTAACTCTCGAGTATAAACACGCGCACGAATTTTAAAAGAAAAGCACGCGTTGACGTATTCCGTGTGAAAGAAGGTGAACCTTGGGGAGGAGGTATTTGTTGTGAAGAAGGCTTCTTCCAGAGAGTGGCCGTTTGGGACGAATACAAGCCCGATTGGTTAAGGAGCAGCTTACATTAGGATCGAGCGACGCCGAAAACGCGCAGAAAAAACGGGCCCGAAACATCACCTGAAAAAAAAGTAACCGTATCCACGCGCGAAAAATACTTACCTGTGGGAGTCTGGTTGCCAGATGTGTAGCTTGGCTATAGCCTGACTCACCGAGGACCTCGGGGGGAAAAACCCGACAGTATGCCGAAAATTATAAAGTCCTTTTACCTGAGAACGGAGGCACGATAGCGACGAAATCCCTGAAAAACGGCACGGTGTCGATTGCCCCTTATCGACATATCTGGTAGACAAATGTTTAACAACGAACGCTTCGGCAACAAGCGATTGCCCAGTCGCAAAGAAACGAAGAAATTTCGCTTCAAAAATAACAAATTTCCAGCTGTAAATTGCCATCACCGCCAGGACTGTTCAGCTTCCACACCCCCTTTCGAAGCCAGATACAGCGTAAGTCCCCACCGTAAAACCCTCGAAAGTAGAACAGCATGGGCCCATCCGCCCTTGACTATACTTATACCTATTAAAAATCACGTTGACTGGAACAGTTTGTACATACTACTAATATGCAGAGTTGTGCAGAATTGCAATTGAATTACTCCATGAATTATAATCACAAAATAATTCAATTACATCGTACACGATTACATTGTAATTCGTAATTCAGATCTCGCATTCAATTAAAATACATCGTAACTCGTAATTGCAATGTATTTGCAATTGTAATTGTGTAGTACAATGTAATTGAATTATAATTACGAATTAAGGGGTAACCAAATTGAGAGCTAATAAGAGGTGGGAAAGAAATATGTAGGTAAATGTTTCGAATAGAAAAAAATTACTATGAGTGCAGAATATGGTATTATTCATAAATTTATAATATATAAAGAGAAATAAACTCTTTTGTTACATTTTTTCCACTTTTTTTCTCACTTCTTCAGAGTTTTGAGCTGTAATTTAATTACATTGTATTTCAATTACATTGTAATTCAATCACACGCACAATTACAGTAATTAGGAATTTAATTAATTGAAAAGTTTGAATTATGTATATGCACAAAACCCTTATGTTAGAAAAAGTAATAATATTTAATTAAAAAGGAATACTGGAATAAATTTGCTACATATGTAACGCATTAGACGCGGCTGTCGACTGTTGGTGACGCGCGAGATTTATATATATCGACATATTTTCTAAAATTATTTATTAATCAGTGTGAAAATCGGTGAAAATCTTCTTTGTATATTAAGGAAAAACTTTGTTGCTGCAAGTTATATGTACCTCAAAATTGCCTCGATACTTTTTAACGGCGAACATTGAGAAACATGGGTTATGTCCAGCATTCCTTTTTAATTAAATATTATTACTTTTTTTAACATAACGGATTTTGTGCATACATTTTACGGCTTCGCTAGAGTTTTCTGAAGTTATGTTTTAAGTCTCATAACGATCCCTTAATATTTACTCAAGTTATCGCAATTTATGTTTAAAGAAATAATGATTTTGGACGATGAAAAATTCCTTGTTTATTATTTTTCAACTCGAATAGTAATGATTCGATAAACAAACTATAAATAGAAAAAATGTGTGTCGTGACGAGCTTTACAACAACATATTTTTTAAAATTCAGTTTAATAACATTTAATTTTCCAATCTTTCTTAGCGTTTGGACAACAATTGTTCACATTTTCCAGCGCTAGTCCCCTTATTGCATCCGACCCTTCAATTAACAATTACTTCCGCGATACAGTCCACAGTGTATTTGAACGCTAAACGCGGTGGACAGTTTAAACTTTTGCCCACAAAAAAACGGGTTTTCAGCCAACTGTGCGCCGTATGCGAAAACGCCTAGACCTGACTTTTGATTTTTCCATTATTAGCGGGCTCGCGCCGCCGACGACCCTCACGATTTCCTGTCTCTGCTTATTGTCACCCCCCCCCCCCCCCCGCGAATCTGGTCATTGCCAACACGTGCAACGCAGATTTGCGGAAGAGACGATCGGTTACTGCGAGGTGAAAGTTTTAAGACTCAACCCCCTGAAATACAAACTCCCCTTAATTTCACGTGAACAACGTCATATCCGATTTTGAACAGAATCCCAGACATCGAGTTAAAAAAGTGATCAATTTGACGCGGCATTAGGCACTCTAAAGGCCGCCATACACGCTCTCTCTTGCCCGTTCGATTTACGGACTTGCATGAAGTCAAAAGTTGTAATGCAACACGGAGCGCGTGTGTTAATTGTCTGGCATGAACGCAATCACCGCGAGGTTGATTTTTCTGGATTCCGATTTGTCGCAAATCAAAATTAAGGGCCCGTTTCAATTTTTAGATTCGATCAAGAATTGTATTTGTTATTGTGGCGATAGTGCTTGAAAAATTGTTTCGGGAAAAACGTACCTAAAGTTTGACGCCGAGCGCGTTCGTCTAGTGCCGGGACTTGCCCGTGAGCGCCCATACTTTTCCATGCTTTTATTCGATTAAAACAAAAATTGAATCTTTTTTTAGATCAATAAATGTATTATTAATTAAAACCAAAATTACATTTTTATCTATTATATATTTTGATATTTGGATTGTACTTATGAATTTTTATTTCGAAAACCAACGTTGGATAATTTGAAAAAGAATATATCATAATAAATGAATTGAAGGAAATAGATCAGGATGCGAATAAAGATGCAGTAGTAATTCTGATCTTTTCAGTAACCACACTCTGTACTCTGATCACTGTACTCTAGATCATTGCTTCTTTGTATTAGCGTTTTTTTCGGGTTTAAACTGCCGAAGTTTAGTCGATTTAGTAAGTCAATTTCTTCTGCTTTTCTGCTTTAAAGAGCTTTGCTGGCAAGTCTTCAGAGGTATATCCGTCGCACAGTGGGGTATTTGGTTCGAAAAAAATTTTTGGTGTTCCAGGCAGTTGAATATCTGAGGAACAATGTATGAATATTGTTTTTTTCATTTGTGCACTCATGAAGCAACAGGCTTCGTCGAAAGTTAAGAGATTTTAGAGCTCGCGATTCTTTCTTAACCGTCCTCTGAAACATCGTTGGCTTATTAGAGTTTTCTACATGTTGTAAAGAAATTTTGTCAATTCTTGCATTATGGAAGCTTTTCAGGTAGGTATATACTACACTTTCCAAAAGGTTTTACTTTTTCATCACATATATTTGCACAGTTATTAACATTTGAAGATAATCGAGAATTCAGTAAATTTTCTTTACGATTATAAGATTTCATTAACGATTTTGTTATACTGCTAAGCCCTGTTAACTGCTTTTGGTGGTGTCACGTCCTGGGTGGCGGAAGTTAGGGCTGTGACAAAGTTGGGAAATATTGGGAGGTTGAGCACGAAGGCCAGCTTCGCAGCTCTGGGGAGTTTAGGAGCTCAGGCACGAAGGCCAGCTTCGCAGCTCTGAGGAGTGGATGGTATTCAGGCACAAAGGCCAGCCTCGCAACTCTGAGGGGTAGAAGGCGTTCAGCACGAAGGCCAGCTTCGCAGCATAAATCGACCAGGGAAGGTTAGGGAGTTATCGCTCACCAGAGTGACACCCGTTAGAACTCTTGTGGTTTGTATTTATGGCTCTATAATTGGCTTAACTACTGCATTGCAATAAAAAGACACGCGTCGTAGTTCTTTACAATAGGTGTAGCAATGGGCATGCGGGACCCTAAGCGAAAGTAAGCTTGTAAACACTGATAAGAACTCCCGGTGTTCGCGAAGAGAGATCAGCTGTTGCTATGGCTCGTAATGATTCTAGGTATTCGAAGGATAATTACAAGAATTCAAACGTCGGGTAAAACAAAAGCGTTATTTATTGGAACGCGTGCGAATAAGCCATGCACTACTGAAGCAATGGCGGTAGACGTATTATAACAATGCGTTGGACATTAAGCATTAGCACAAAACATTCATATAACGATGATCAATGATAATAATATTAAGCATAAGATAAGATAAACATAAGAAGTGTTAGAATTGGTTATAAACAAGTTAACATAAGGCAATAAGCTTAAGCAATAATATAATTAGGCGGTAGTATAAGCAATGAAACGATATAAAGCGATAAGCGTAAGCAAAGAAGATAATATAAAGCAAATAACATAAGCAAAAGGAAACAATATAAAGCAATAAGCGTGAGCAAAATTAAATGATATAAGTATAGATAAGCATAAGTAAATGAAATAATAGAAAACGATAAAGTTAGTGATGACCATAAGATAAAATGATATGCGCTTACAGTGATGTAAAAGGTTTGGTAATCCTTTTGGGGACGTTGCACTGAAGCGAAATTTAACAATATACTTGAGAGATTTTAGAATGTCGTAATAAAGTGTCTGACGTAGCGGATGTTCCCGAACTAACTGTATGTGGCTCATGCGGCGCTGGTATTTATACAAAGCGATGGAATGTCAGGTATGCGGGGAATTTGCGGTATACGCGATGACTCATGCTTAAAATATGTGTTATGTAATCGGAATGTCTCGATGAGTCCTGCACGAAATATACGTCGCAATAGTTTAGTTGGCGGTCCTTTGGGATTTTGAAAAGGGGGTACTCAAACCGTTGGTGGATTTTGTGGGTTTTGATTGAGGAGTTTGAGAGGGGCTTGTATTTGATGTTGATTGGTGAAGAGGGGAGGGGAAGAGGTCTTGATTTAAGAGGGCTTTGGGACGAGGGACTTGTGAGGGAAAAGATCGTGTCTTCTAGGGCGAAGAGGGGACGGGTTTTTGTATTTAATCGTCTGGAGATGGGGACCGGTAAGGTACATCGTCCAGGCGATTGATGATTGGGAAAGGGTTAGAAGTTACTATTTTATAGATAGTAGGGACGATGTTAATTAGGACCGCGCGAAAAATAGTGGGACGTCACAGTGGTGCCATTACATTTGATAAAGGTTTGTGATGACAGTGCAAAAAAATTGGTTCCGGATTCGTCCGGATTTAAGTTTGATAGCTAATTTAGCTAGAAATGACAATCGAGAACTGCTGCGGTTTACCGTACGCCGCGCCTGTACGGTCGCGCTCGCCAGGCCTCCGGGAAGTGTTGTTAAGGAACTCTTCAATGGAACTGTTTAAGTTATGGACACATATGTATTATTTGAATAAAATGAAAGAAAAACTAAAATATAATATACATATTAGTACGTAAAAAATACTTTGAATATTTCGCCGTGTAGTCTCTGATGGCACTGTTTCAACTGAATGCAGACATAAAGTAGAGGACTTAAAATTAGTAAAAGATTTATCTACAGCATAATATAAACATTTTATGAAATTCTGTCTGCATTCAGATGAAACAGTGCCATCAAAGACTACACGGAAAAATATTCAAAGCTCTTTTTACGTACTTATATGTTATATTTTAGTTTTTCTTAAATTTTATTGAGTTAAAGTTTTGTCTTGTGTAGCCTATATTTAGTGTGTGTTATATATATTTATCCTGCGTTTATTAAGTTTATTAGTTAAGTTCATATTTAAGTGCTGTTTTAATTTTACTTTTATATTAAATTTATTTTTACTTGTACTTGGAAAGTACGCTAAAACATTTGTCACATGAACTATGTAGATATTTTCCGCTATTGTTATTCAGATGTTACTTATTTAACGAAAATATATATACGTATAGGTATTATAATGTCAGCAAATTGTTCGGTGCAAGCTACAAGTTCATCTAGAATTAAACTAATGACGCGAGACGACATAAAATTTATACAAAAAAAGCTGTCAAGATGCAATTTCTAAATGAAACAATAGATTTACTTCTTCCCCCTGAGCTTACAATTTGTGTAAACGAAAAATCTCTGTAAAAACATTTAAAAATGTAGCTTTTTTTAAATGGCTGTACTTTTGTTAAAAAAACATCTTTTTTTATGAGGTTCGGCTTATCGTAAAGGCAAAGGATCATACTTTCCGATAGTATACATAAAAATTAAAAAAAATATTGTTTGCACTCCGCAGCACTTGTCAAACATCAAGAAACTTTTACAGTTTGGCACATTTCTCTTTAAGGGCGGATTTTACCCCCTGGATACCGATTTCGATAAAATTGGTTTAATGAGTCGAAAAGTAAAAAGTTTAAACTTTAAAATGGTCTTTGTTTCATCAACATTGGATGAATTTTAGCAAAGTTACGAGAGTTTGAAGATTTTAAAATAGCCATGTCCGGGTTTCGGGGCAAAATACCCCACAGTGGCGCATCGGCAGGATAAGGGTTGTGCCGCGTAGTGGGGAGTGGCAAGGTTTCCTTGGAGCCTACAGGTAGCAAGGAAACTGCGGCAGTTATCGCAGAACCATCGCAGGGGACGCACGCTATTTTTCACTACTTTTCATACACAGATTTTTTCATTTTATTATTAGTCTCTAGTTTGTTCCTATTTTTTTCGTAATATATTACATAGTTTTAGTATTTTCGTTTTATATTACATAGTCAGTTTTAGTATTTTCGCTTTATATTACATAGTTTTAGTATTTTTATAATATTTTTATAGTGTCCTTTATCGTGTTTTTATCTTACTTGTATTGTGCTTTTATCGTATTTTTATAGTGCCTTTTATCGCAATTTTAGTGTTTTTTATCGTATTTTCGTAGTATTTTTATTGTGTGTGTTTTTGTTAGTATTAGTCGACGTATTTAAAGTTAGTGTGTTTAGTGTGTTTCTTTGGCGTTTGGTTTGGAACACATCCATATATTCTGCAGGTAAGGTCTATATCTCTATATTTCTGAAACCAGTGTTGCATTTTGTTTTTTCTACATTACAATCAGTTTATTTCTATTTTCTTCATTACTTTAATAATGACTGGCAAATTGAAATTGAATAAGCGGGCTAAAAGATCTCTTAATCGTTCCGTTCAGGAAACCAGAACATCATTAGATGCTAGTTCTTCGCATTTAACATTTGCAATCCACTTTGTTAGTACCCCACTAGTGATGTTTAACCTGGAACTAGTTCACAATCATTTTCACATTCAACGTCTTGTCTTTATCTTCTCATTACCAATATACTCATATGTGTCACCTGGCACAAGTTCGCAATCTTCTTCCAATATCACTGAAAGTAATGTAGAATTTTCTCCGAATTTAGAAGAAATTCAGAATTTTGCCTCCTTCGAAAATTCATAGATTTCTGAGGAATTAGCAACTGAATTGAATAGTCCTAATTCAGCTTCTTCATTGGCACAGTGGGCTGTAACACATCAAATTTCATATCGAGCAATAAATTATTTACTCCCGATTTTAAAAAGATCAGTTTCCAGCACGTTACATGCCAGAACGCTTTTAAAAACAGCCAGAAACGTATAATTAAACATATCAAAACAGATAATTATCATCATTTTGGATTAAAAAATAGCACATTCCGTACTTTGCGGCGAGAACTAGCACATTATCCTGTTTCGCCACGAAAAATTACGCGTTTTGGGTTCTACCGCAGAAATTATCACATTTCCGCGCGTGGTTAATTTAAATTGTTGAAGTGCATTTTGCATCGAAGAATTCAACTTTTGAAAATATTATTTAATAAATAACATAACTCCATCTAATCTCCAAAAGGAAACACGTATGAAAATTTTAATCTGCATAATTTAAGTACGGCATTTTAATGTTTAATAAATTACCGTCCTAGTATTAAATAAAAATCGCGTCGGAAGGTATTTAAGTTGACGCGCTCGATGTTTCGTAGTGAACCATCCAAATATGCTGCTTTTCGTAGCTACAGTCGAAACATGCTACTTTTCGTGCGAATCCGCTCAAACATGCTAGTTTTCGCAGCGAAAACCGAAACATAATAATTTTCGTAACATCGAAGACAAACGTGCTGTTTTTCGTATGAAAAGTGAAACGTGCTACTTTTCGTAACACACGTCGCACAGTGGGAGAAAATCGGTGCTGCAGTGGCCAAAAATCTATAACTTTTGAACGGATGAAGATAAAGTAATAATTCTTTTTTCTTTAATGAAGTTGAAGAGTCCTTCATTAGTTAGATAGCATTACGTTACTTATATTAACTAATACTTAATTACATTAACTAATACGAAAACATTACTTGCATTATTACTATTTAAAATTCAAAAATATCTATTCTGGCCACTCTTTTTGAATATCCTTCCCCTTTTGTTGCAGCCTTAAAAATGATATTAAAGGGTCCGATGAAAGTAACATAACACAGAAGAGATCTTGATTAACTCTTTCTCTTGATATTTTGACATTTATTGTTTTCTTTTTTTTTTTAAATAATTAAACTCTGAGTGTTTTAGGATAGAATGGACCAAGTATAGACAGGAACATTTATTTTGAACTGCAAGCAATCACCTATAATGTCTTCGAGTTACTTACATTGTTTGAAACAAAAGAATTACAACGTTTCACAGTTGGAATGGTACTGTAGTATATTATTCTACCATGTGTCCCTGACCAGTGTACAAAGAATGATATCAGTCTCTAACCGTTTACACATAATCTAGAAGTTTAAAGAAAAGTATACAGCTTTAGTAATTGATAAGGTGTGATTTTACAAAGAATATCGAAAGTTAAGACACTTGAAAAATATCAAGACAGAGAATTAATCAAGATCTTTTCTGTATTATATTACTTTCATCGGATTCTTTAATATCATCGTCAAGGTTGCAACGAAAACGGAAGGATATTCAAGAAGAGTGGCCAGAAGTGATTAGGGATATTTTCGTATATTAAATAGTAATAATGCAAGTAACATTGTCGTATTAGCTAATGTAATTAAGTATTACGTAACCCTCGGTTATCACACCTATTTTTTCGAACATTGTTGTCACACTGGGTTCGATTCGATATTCAATCAGCTGCTGTTTACAAACTATCTGTTAAATTAAGTCGCAAAAGTTTTGAGATAAAGTTTGAACATAGAATATATGCCCACCGTTGAAAACTAATATTTAAAGCATCCTCATGTCTAAAAAAATTTTGAAAAAAGTTCCAGAAAATTTTATTGCTTAAAAAATCACTGGGTTAGCGTATCTGCCTGTAGAGGATACACGAAATTACTACTACATGGCACCAGTAGTATCATTTTCAACGATGCCTCAAATATATTATACTACCTTAAAGTCAAAATTTGGTCAGTGTGACAACCGAGGGTTAACATAAGTAACCTAATATTATCTAACTGATGAAGGACACATCAACTTCATTAAAGAAAAAAGAATTATTACTTTATCTTCATCCGTTCAAAAGTTATAGATTTTTGGCCGCTGCAGTACCGATTTTCTCCCACTGTGCGTCGATTAATAATACAATTTCAATTGATAGGCAGTTGTATCGTGTAAAAATAAAATCTTTTATTTGAGTGCCCATGCAAAATCGTACATCAAATACATTAAAGGTGACAATGTGTATGATTCCTGTAGTAAATGTTCTACCGAAGGAAATTGCACAGATAACAGGATATATTTTTCGTATATAATTCGCATAATCCGTTTACGAACAGGCCGTGATTTTAGATCCAAGCTATAACACACTCATTACACAGGCGTATCAATTTTTAAAAAAAATACCGGGAATTCACGTGATAGATTCATTTCCTCTTGAATATATGCACTTAATGTGTCTAGGCGTTGTAAAAAAATTACTACTTAATTTCTAGTATGAGCCGTTCGTGGTCAGTAATAAAATTTTTGGAGGACGGATGCGTCGAAGCTGTGCCGTCATTATGGCTTGACGGCGAATTCTCCTCTTGGCCACCGATTGCGGCAAAAATGGTCACCGCCATAATAAAAAAGTGCGAGCCAGCATCACCGAGTTGGCCAAAGCATCCAGTGAAATTGCTTACACGAGTCACTTTTGGTAGGTTGAAATTATTATACTAATTAATTTCGAATTATTATATCAAGTAATTACTAATATGTACTTCCAGATACTTACCTCAAAGCGAGGGAGAAAGCGAAGCTGGCTGAGGACACAAGCGACCTGCAGTCGGGCGAGCCACCGAGCAAGCGTAGGCGGATTATTCCGAAATCATTCTGGAGCAGTGAAGACTCCGGCAACGAAATTGAAGATTTAGGTGGGTTAATACAAAGGGGAAATGTGCTGTACAAAATTATAATATCCGAAGCCGCTTAATTCTTTTTCTTGTATGAAGTAGCCCTGTCAAGTAAATATCATTTTCAGACAAATCGACACAAAACATTGACTCCTTCAACGAAGAATATTTAGAGGAGCGCCTAGACGATGCAGAGGAGCCCTTAGATGTAGCTATAGAGCAACGGTTGGAAGAAATTCATGGGACGGACACTTCCTCATTCCAGAATACTCCTACCGGTAAATTAATTTTTTTTCTAAAGATATTGCACACGGAAATATTTTTTAACGTCAACAGTTGCAGTGAAAAAATATTAAATGTAATAAATAATTTGCAGAAAATGTAGCAGTGCCCAGCTGCAGCGGCTGCATCGAGAACAATAAAAAACTAGAATCGTTGACGACACAAATCTTTTTACTTCGAGCCCTTATGGCGGACACGCTGCAGGAGGTAAAAAGTTTACGGAAGGACCTAATAACCGGCCGAGCGGCAGAGGACCAAGTCACGTCTATTTTTACAAAACATAATATCCAGTTCCCTTTAAGCACGATGGAGGATTTGAACAAATTTGACGAAATTTTAAATACGGACAGTCAATTTAAAGACGCAGTAAGTATAATACCGTCATTTTTAATATCTGTATTCTGTATGTAGAAAATATGTTTTTGGTGGACGGGTAGACGGATATAAGTCGAATTTTGCTAAAAACGGAATAAGTACACTAACATTTTCTACATTACTATCCTTTGCTTATGGTTCCAATAGTATCAGTCAATATTTAGCGTGTTACATTCGCGCCCCCCCCCCCCATATTACTATCGTCCCCGGTCTACCCTACTCGATTACCCGCCCACCACAGATGTAGTTTCGATTTTTGAGAAAAAAATTGTTGACGGTAATTCTTCGAAACAAAATTATACTTAACTTCTTAATGTTGAATAATTTTCAAATTTTAGGTCAAAGAATTTGCCGAATATGGGGGATTTTGTCAAGCGGGTGCTAACAGCATTGGTCAGTAACGAAGTTGCCATCTTCTTCAGTTGGCTGGGCCGAAAGGGGAAAGAAGACTTTCACCGCTTGAATATTGCAAGGCTTGTAATATGTAACTATCGCCCTTATTTTACTGTTCCTAATATTGATTACAGTCAATTTCAATGTAATGTTCCCTCGAAATTCTTCTTTAAGGTGCAGCAAAAAGGGGGAAAATGTCGGAAAACGAGAGACAGACTGAGCTGTCCATACAAGGATGGCTCAAAACAGCTGGGGACAGAAAAGGGTCGAAAAAATTTTAAGAGTGTGGGATCAGGGATCCCGAAGCCTATAATTCAAAAAATTCTGAACCTTTATAAATATCTAGGGGATTTCCTCCTGGCTACAACGCAATTTTTGTTTGCTGCTCAAATTCACTGGAAGCGGGTGAAATTAACCCCTGAAAATTCGGCTATTTTCCGATTTTGTGTTACAACTCGCGAACTATAAGAGATAGAAAAAAAGTTTCAAGACAAAAGTTACTTCATTTAATTAGATCTATCATTTGGTAAAGAATCTCTCAAGCATAAATGTATTATGCTGCATATTTCACGTATAACTACGTTTTTTTTGTCATTTTGCAAATTATTACGCGAACTGTTATCAAACGCTATAACAAAATTCGTATTTACTTTAAATACAACGCTTAACACAATTTGGGTCCCCATAGCCGCTGCATACCTATATGGTGCGGGGAAAGACGTAGTTCTACGTCAAAATTATTTTACAGTTCACGAGTTATAACACAAAATCGGAAAATATGCGAATAATCAGGGGCCAATTACACACCCTTAGAGTGAATTTGGGCAGCATACAAAAATTGCGTTGTAATCAGGAGGAAATTCCCTACAGATTCACAAAGTTTCAGAATTTTTTGAATTTCCGGGTTCGGGATGTTCCCTTGTAAGAGACCAAGGAGAGGCGGCGTAGCCGTGGTGGCAAACGCGATTGGTCAGCACGCGTGCGGCTCTGGTTCGATCCCCGACGCCCTGTGACACTCTCTTTTTCCGGGGCTCCGGAACACGTAGGAATTACTACACCTATTCCTACAAATGTATGTATAACACATTACAGGGAGTCTTTATATAAGTATATATACGTCTTTACACATGTCTTTATTTAATTGTTCGTAGAATAATCGCGCAAATAAAACTATCTGCAAGACACAGGACTCTAGGATTTGTAATGGAAAGGGCAACAACATAATGAGCATAAAGGATACTACAGAGTTATGCCCCCCAATTCTGTAACATGGAAAGGCTGGAGACTTTGAAGCATCTCCTTAGATGGATGCCCGCAGTATAAGCAATGCCGTCCGAAGGAAGATGAGTGGAGGAAACGCTTCCCCCAAGCCATGATTGTGAGGGACGTACGAGAAGCAACAGCAATTCTAAGACTAGGTGCTATTTGCCACATTTAGGATAGAACTTATATATTACTGCGGTATTTGCGCCTGATCAGTATTATTATGTTTAACTATATACTATAGATGTACTATTATTACTGAAATTAAATCTTCGAATTATAGAAGTTTCGGCTTATCGAGTTTTCGACTTATAGAGGCTTTGTAATACTGTTAATTTTTCAACTTGTGAAGCTGTAAAGCAGGACAAATTCCAGTGTTAAAGATCAATTGTTTGTACTACATGTATACCTACATATACAAAAATAATTATAAGACACATTTTATGCTCGAAATATTACTCTTTATTACATATGACAAAATTGTGATTTTGCTTTGTGCTAGTCTTTTAGTGTATTGTAAATCAATAGCATTTTCAATTGTGAATAATGCAGCGAAAACATTTTTCTCAATATTTTGAGATCTTTCAACAATATTATAAACATCTATTGTAAGTGCAGATATTTTGCATATTCTGTACCTATATTTTGTATAATTTGTATAAACGATGTGTACTACCTACATGTTCTACATATTTCATATCTATTTTAAGTGGTATATTCTGTACATTCGCCCTTCTACTCACATTTTCATGCATCTATTGTAACTGCATATATATTCTGCATACCTATATCCTGTATACGTAATAATACTACAAATAAATTTAATTGAAATTCAGTAAACGAAATACATTGTTATCGAGTTTGATATTATTTTGAAAACCATTTACATCCTTAAATTTTTATTCAATCGAACCAGTACCGACGAACGTCCTAAAAACGCCTATTTCAGACCTAACCAAAACGTCCTGAAAACGTTTTAAAAACGTCCAGAAAAGGTACTGAAAACGTTTTAAAAACGTCCAGAAAACGTTTTAAAAACGTCCAGAAAACGTTTTAAAAACGGACTGGTTTGTGAAAATGGACGTTTTTAGGACCTTTTCTGGACGTTTTTAAAACGTCCTGAACGTTTGACCTGGACGTTTTTAAAACGTTTTGGTGCTATCTGGGTATTTACTTTTGCAATTTGTTGTTAACTGGATACTGACTAACTTTTGTTCGAAACATTTTTGTATCAAATTATTTTTATCACGTGCATCGAGTTTGTCTACTATTTTAAAACTGATGACAGTATCCAGGTTGGAAAAGTCATGGTAGATATCGTATAAACAATTGGAAAAAGCAAATCGGATGTTTAGAATATTCTTTTTTTGTCTCTTGGTGCAGAACAAACCCACTTTTTAAAAATTTCTTGGTTTGCTTAGAATTCTTGATCTACATAGTTCTTCATAAAAAAAATTATTTCTCAAATAGTCGCTGGTAGTAAAGCCTAAAGCTAGGCAAACCAAATATAAAAAAATCACGCATACGTTTTTTTACGTATTTTTTTAAAACATCGGTTGAAATAAAACTTTCATTCTAGGGATTATGAAGTTTTTTAATGATCAATAAGGCCATAAGTCTAGACATTAGTTTGGAAGTACACATACCCATCATAATAGTAGAATCCATGGTGAATAACCCACACAGCACACAGGCGCCTAGTCCCAGGCGCGCGAGGCGCCGACGCCTGGATTAGGACTGACAGGCGTCTTAATTATCGATAAATTAGGTTAAATGCAGCTGTTTAAAAATCGCCATTAGAGCGTATTTACGATGGTTATCGATACTGATTAATTATAATATAAATTTAATAAAACAAAGGGTTATCAAAATGAAATCAGACTCGATAAAAATTATATATATATATATATATATATATATATATTTCATTTTGTATCATTATTAATAACCTATTTACAAAATATACATAACACAATGTGTGTGTGTGTGTGTGTGTGTGTCAAGATGACCTTACACACGCAATGAATACAGAATGCACTTACATAAGAAGTATAGCTAGGTGATACACATGTAAGTACGCAAATTACACAATATATACAAAATATACATATAAAGACACTTAACGCTTCAGCGACGGCGCTGAATTTAACAATAATTTCTCTCTGCGGACGGCGGTCGCGTGCAAGTATTCTCTCCAAGCGGACGGCGGCAGTGATGTAGTCAATTTCAAAATTATACTGGGATTGGTTATTACAATTTACATTAAGTTTATAAAAATCGTTTATTTTTAAGTCAAAATAAATTAATAACTATAGGTGAATTAGTTGAATCTAATAATGTCCCAACTACTAACTGCATCGGAAAATAATGTTTATAAAATAATAAGTACAAAACAATGTACAAACAATTTACAATTATTTTTTAACTTATTATAACTGATTAAAGACGATTTTTTCCGTAAAATGTGGGGAAAAATTGATTCATGTGTAACTTCCATAATTTTTGTTCAAATTCATCGGTAAGTTTCCACTTTGTAGATATTGGTGTATAGAATAATAATCACCTGAAAACATTTTGCTTTCATATTACTGGTTCACCTGAATCGATGTAGCCGGGCGCGCTGTACAGGACTATCTTCAACGATTCATAACTTCGACAATTTTTCTTTTTGTATATACTCGCAAACGTGCCCACAATAGATTGTCAAAAGGACGCGACGATAATGATTGTTTGGTATCAAAATAATTTAGCGTCAAAGAACTAACGATTTTACGTATCCAATAGTCCACTACCCCTTCTTAAGGTTAACCCTTAGGCAGAGCCGCCCTTAGCACCAGGCAAACGGGACCCTGGCCTCGGGCCCCGCGCTCAAGGACTCCTTTTTGTAAAAATTAAATGAATTAAGTATAATTGTCAAGTTATCAGTTTTTCTAGAATAGATTTTCGGCAAGCCTAAGTGACGCATGAAGTAAAGACGTAATCTGTTATCTGTTTTCAATTAGATGTTTTCAATAATATCGACTGTTGCCCCAGGCCCTGCAAACTCTAAGGGCGGCTCTACCCTTAGGTTAAATTTATTTTTATTATTAGTATTATCTTTTCGCAGCTTTCCTGTCGCAAGCACGCTTCAGCCATTTTTGGATAGATGACTGCGATTCCTTCCTGTTTGCCGCGAGTTGACTTTTTTCCGCAGCACCTTAAACAAGAATTTCAATAAGACATTACATATATATATCCAGACAGCACACGGCATATATATATTGAATTCTACATTAATCAGTATTAGCTATGGTGAAATTTGGGTGATAATTACATACCTATAACCACTTGAGCCAATTTTAAATTGTGGAATGGTTCATTCGCCTGCCTCCCCAGCCAGCTGAACATAAGCGCCACGTCGTTATGCAGAATGGAGGACAAAACCCTCTTCGTAAAATCGTACGTGTTCGCTCCCCCATACTTTGCAAATTCATTTACCTATAATTAAAAAATGATCAAACATTAACGAATTCAGTACAATTTTGTATCGAAGAAATAACAAAAATAAATTTTATAAATAGTTAACATAACGTAAACTCATTTTAATTTAACCGAGCAGTGCTTTGTTATAATATTAACATCTAATATTAGCATCTTGAAAATTATTTCCGTTTTCCAAAATTTCTTCTAGTTCCTTGACCCTTGCCACGGAGTTGAGGGGAAACTGCAAATGATTGAATTTGCCGAAGAACGATTGCTTCGTCTCGACCAATGGTGCTCCTAGTTTCTTCTCCAGGGCTTTCACTCGCTCCATCGTGTCCATTAATAACACTTTTAATAAGTTATTTTGCGCCATCATTGTGCGATTCTGCTCCATTATTCGAGTATTTTGCTTAATTATTGTATCAAAACACCCATCAGCAGCGTTGTTATTTTCTGCGCGGCTGCCACTGGGGCCTGCATCTATGTCCTCTGAAAATTATTTATTACATCTTATATTTTTTCACTGTAACTTTCCATGATAAAAGACTATCTCCGCATAGAATAGAATTATCTTTATACACATATATTGACTTACCAATTTCAATGTTGTATTGTAAAAAACTCCCCTGGCTTCCATAGCTGGTGCTGGGGGATACTGTTGTTTCGTCTAAAAACCAAAATTATTTTTGTTAAAGAGTTTTGCTGCAAACATTAAACATATATATGATTTATATCTCGCGCCCTCGTCAGTTCTTTAATCAGGGGTACCTCAAGTGGGAACAAACAGAAACGAGTTATGAGTGTGTTACGTTATCACTTGAACGTAGCCACGGAAATATATATAATTGATAGATAAATCAGGAGCGAAATTTGAAAGCAGATGTATGCGCGTGATTGAGAAAGTATTATTAAGGATGTGCGATGCGGGTGACATACGTGGGAAAGATCTTGGGCAGAGCTCGAAAACAGGAAGAGGACACCAATTAACAGACCCCGAAACGAATCGCGAGTTTCTGCTAAGTCACGTAATCTTTTGAGAAGGCCTTGTCCTTTGTTAGTCTTTAGGAGTGTCGATTGACCCCAGAAGTGTTGGCGACGCTAAGGAAGTCATAAATTTCCTTCAAGGGTTGTTTTCTCGATCCTCGGAGTAGAGCCTACTTTCTCTTCCTACGTGGGCACCCCGCTGTGTAACGGAAAAGCGCGCTTTCACCGAGTTTCCACCACCCCGAAGACGGAGGGAAAGATGGACGCCGATTCGCGGGGGCGTACGGACATCCGAAGGACGGCCTACCGCTTGGAGCTGATGCATCGTCCATCCTGATTGGACTACGAGGATCTATGGGAGGACTAGGAGGATTTGGCCAACGACTTCAGCGAGGACCTCGGAAGATACTTTGAAACGTTACATTCATTCTGTCTTTAACCAGCTTCCCGAACAGTTGAATAAAACTCCAAAATTTAACTTATAAATAGTTTCTTGTATTGTGTTTTATTTGAAACTCCCGCACTCCGACGAGCAGAACGGTTCAGCGCTCCACGGGCACCAACCCGCGTTCTCATCGCAATTTTCCCATAAAAACACGTAACAAGTGTTATGACTAGTGTTGGCTAGAACCATGATTTGTGAATCACGTGTGATCCGATCACGTTCGTTCCCAATCACGGTGATTTTTCACAGTGATCCGTGATTTTCGTGATCGTATCTGATTGGTGCAGGCAGAACAGTGATCTGTGATCGCTTCTGATTGGTGCAGGCAGAACGGTGATCCGTGATCGCCTCTGATTGGTGCAGGCAGAACAGTGATCGCTTCTGATTGGTGGAGAGTATAACTGCTCTTTGCACGCACCACATAACCTGCATATTCTATATTAACGACGTCAAAACAGAAATGCGAGTTACATCGCACATATTAAAGGAATAATGAGGGTCAGTGAATTATAACGAATAAATTAATAATGATGAATTGCAAAGGTAAGTTTAATTTTAAATTTCTGTAGACTTCATTCTATAAAATATAAATCTATCTAGAAAATAACATATAATATAAATACATACATAGAAATTTTATATAAATATAGGTATAAAAACTTAATATGAATAATCTCGACATAGTATAAATATAAAAAAATTAATAAGTAATAAATATATGCGTAATATAATTGTTTAAAATTGTATATAATATAAATACACTAACAAATATTTAAACTAAAAACAAAACAACAATATAATATAGAATAACAAAAAACTATGTATTAACATTTAGGAATAATAACATAGATAATTTTTTTGCTTCTAGACTGGTTTCTTTTCTCAGTTAAAATTAACCCTGCTTTTGAAAATATTCTTTCACACGGTACTGACGTGGCTACAATACAAAATAATTGATATATTAATTTTTTTAATAATGGAAATTGAAATTTATGTTCGTTCCACCAAATTAGTGGGTCCTTGTTTCTGTCATAAAACTCCTCCCTTAAATAATTATCTATTTCTGTAAAGATTTTATTTTCTTGGGTAATAGCTTGTGGAGCATTTTTCTTCACATTTTCATTTAATGCATCCCATATTGATAATTCCTCTGTCTCATTTATGTCTGGCATTCGTACATTTGTTTGATGTTCTGTTTCAGTGTTATTTATGTCATCGACTAACATGTTTTTTATTTCTATCTTTAATATATTTAAAGTTTGTGGTGAGAAAAAAGCATTTTTAAATCGGGGGTCTAGAAATGTGCAAATCTGTATTATAATATTGTTCTCTATATTTTCAAATCGATTTAATATTTCTTCAATATTATATATTATTTGTTTAGCGTTTACTGAAAATTCTTTTTGTTTTAATTTGTCACATATGTTGTTTAAGCCTGAAATTAGGGGTATCATGATAGATGCTGTAGGATATTGTTCCCCACTAATGATTTTTGTAGCAGATTCTATAGGTTTTAATATGACTACTAATTCGTGCAATATTTCCCACTCTTCATCTGAAATATTTGGTAATTTTTTATTGATTATGGCTATTGTAGCTTTAAATGGGTCTTCTAATAATATAAATCTATCTATCATGTAATAGGTAGAGTTCCATCTGGATGGCACATCGAGGATTATTTTTTGGGGATTATCGCCTAAAGTTATCTGGTATGCCTTTAATTTTTCTGCAGCTGTAGTGCTTTTTTTGAAATATTTAACTATTGTTCTTACTTTATCAATCAATGAATCTATAATATCGCTATTTAAACTTGATTGTACTATTAAATTTAAATTGTGGGCAAAACATGGAATGTGCTTCCATGTCAAATATGTTACTATCGCGCTTTTCATGTTTGCAGCATTATCAGTTATTGCAAAGTTTACTTTATTAAACACTTCCCATTCTTCACACGTTGTTTTTAATATATTTGAAATGTTTTGGCTCGTATGTGATCCAGTGATTTGTTCGCAACTTAAAAGTACGGATTCTAGTCGGAAATTAATTAAAAAGTGCGCAGTAATAGCTATGAAGCCTTCTAAATTCTTTGATGTCCATGTGTCGGTTGTTATAGAAACTTTAACAGTATTTTTTAATTTTTGTTGACAGATATTCTTACACTGTTGAAAAAGCGTTGGTATCAATGCGTGTGAAATAAATTTTCTTTCGGGGAATGTATAGTTTGGATTTAAAGCTTTCACAAATTCTTTAAATCCTATGTCCTCCACTATGCTGAGTGGTTGTAAATCTTTTATAAATAATGATAGTAACTTGTCATCAATATTCTTACGGTGTGATGCCGTCATTTTCCTGGCTAGAAATGATGTAATTTGCTGCTGTGTTGATATTGTTGTTATGTTTCCAGAATATCCTCAGCGAGCTTGAGATATTGATGGTGGTGATCGTGAAATATTGCTTGGACCAGGTTGACAGATTTCCGGATCATCAGGATTGTGTAAAAACTGTAACGACTGCAACTGATGCGACGATTGTGGCTGATGCGACGATTGTGGCTGATCTGATAACTGCGACTAAAAGAAATGGAAACATGGAAGAATATTTACTACAATCAATAGATACATGAAAAAGCATGCAGGAGAATGTCTGTAGAGTTAAGATAGTTAAAATATTAGTATGTGCAAACAAAAATATTTATTTTAAAATAAATATTTTTGTTATATTTTTACATTTTTTTAGTTCATTTTAATTTGCATGTATTAATACAAAATAAATTATAATTATCTATTTATATATTGACATATTATGTCTTAGTTAAGCTTACCTGATGTGTTCGTTGTCTCCATGTGTGTGAAATAGTTGGATGAACTGCACTTAGGTGCTTCCTTAAATTAGAGGTAGTTGTCTTATATAACTTTTTTTTACAGAGATTGCAAGTAGCATATCCCGTGGTGCCGACTTGCGTAAAGAAATTCCACACGTCACTTCCTCCCAATGCTCTGATTTGGACAGACATCTTAATTTAGCTTTTGTCTCTAAGACGTGGAAAAGGAATCTGACCACGAGGGAAAGGTCTCCAAGCCTTAACAGTGTCGCATTTCGCGGCTGGAGTCGAGAACGCATCACCCCTTGTTTACATTATCTGAAGTGGCATTGACTCGCTTTGCTTTAGACTGCTTACAAAGATACATCCCATTGATACTGTTTCGATTTTCGGTTATACGTTTCAAAGATTACTCGCATCCTATTTTATATAAGTCTATATATAATATTTGAATCATGCTATATTTATAAATATGTTAATCATATTATATTTTTACATATGCTGATGATTATGAAAGTGGTGTAAGTTTAAAACTTAAAGATGTTGAATTTTTAATTTATTTTGTGTTACATCAATCTACATTCCAATAATATGCAAGAATTTTTGCATGAAAAATATTTGACATAAGTCACTTTCATAATCCGTGGTATATAAACATATACTTTTTGCATTACTAAATACATATCGATGGTATTACTTATTAATAATTAATATAATTATAAATGTTGGGGATATAATAAAGAAACATTTACACAATCATGAATTTATAGATTCTTTTATTATCATTTATTCTAATCGATATGTTACATTTAGCGCAGTATATATACCAATACGTAGAAAGTCTAGGCCTATTGTTAGATACCCCGAGCCTTCGCAACGAGTATATCTGGACAATGTCATTCATTTCGACTGTTAGCCACTTTCCGCGCGACTTTCCCTTATACTATGTCTGGTCATCGTCACCCACTTGGACCCTTAGACCTTTTCAGGCGTACGTGCCTTAGCCATAAACAAGCGAATTAGACCGTGGGCCTCAAGGTCCTTCTTCCAACCGAAATCACTTCCAACGTAGAAAGTAACTTTCTCTAGTAATGCCACTTCCACCCTCGCCAATAACCAATCCCAGTTTCTATTTTCTCACCCTCGCAATAGCAACCCTCAATAGGATTCTTCAGGTTGTCGACGTTCTTTTCGAATCTCGCAGACGAGAGTTAGAAAGCTCTGGCACTTTGTACAGCGAAGTCACATCCAATACGCTGTTTAATAAAGACGTGTTATTTTTATACAAGTTTTAGTACTTGCATCCTCCCCGGGTTCACGACATTATATGCAAAGTGGACCATTGATCCCCAATTTGTCTCAAAACATTCTCAAGGGTTCCTTCCAGTTGTCTACATATATTTTGAACGAATATAACATATATTATGTACACGCATAAACATAAATGAAATTGTCACCACTTTATTTATACTTATACATATTTACATGAATACCTATTGCGATTTTGAAATTGAGAGGAAGAATTAATATTTTACTCTTTAAAATACTAATATAAGATAAGGAAAAGAAAATTGAATTATTTTTACCTAATATTAACCTAATATTAAATTTACATTATATGCAGATATTGTTGTGCAAGCTATATTGAAGTATTTTATAAAAAATAATTCAATCATGAGCAAGATTTACGATCACAGTATTCACAGTGAGCAAATTCACTCGAGGCAAAAAAATCACGATCACGGTGATAAATCACTGTTAGTGATTTTGCACTCCATCTCTAGTTATGACGTACTAGTCTCTGCTTGTGTCCCTATACCTCTGGCAAGTCCGGACTTTTAAGGAAGGCGCCTTGCAGATAGGGTTTCCACCCGTACTTTAAAATAAAGTATCTTACGTTATTATAGGTAAATGTGTAACGAAAGTATACTTCCGTTAATTTGAATATTGCCGCGCCGGGAGATAGATATAGTCATTACGTGATAGAGCACATGTGGAAAATATAGAAAGGTAAAATCCAAGAATAAGAAAGATATTGTAATCAGATCGATTAGGATAAATACAGAAGCGATAATTGTAAACTGTAATTGTCGTTTCTTTGTTTACAGGTAAGAGTGTAAATAATTGGTGTAAAATAGCGAATAAAACTTTAAACTTTGTTTACAGAGAAACATATTTCAGTTCAATTATTCATCGCTAGCCATAATAATAATAAGGGACTTATAAATGTACTCTATACTTTTGAATAACAATAAAGTACGCGAAAGTACTTTATTTCACAATTAATGATATTATGTGAAACGTAACGCAATATTATTATATTCTATCTGTTCCCGCCACTTCAGCATTTACCGAGAGAGTTTTCTCTGTCATGAATATGAAGTGGCCCTATGAAAGAAACAAAGCCTCTCTCAATGTAATAAAAAACGAATTATATATATTTCAATATGAATATTGAGTGCAATGATGCCATTGAGACATTTCAAAATAATAAAAATTTACTCTGTAATGCTAAAAGCAATAGACAATATGTTTGGAAGAAATAAAAACTAATAAGATTAAAATGTACTTTTAATTTGTTGAGCGTACTTTTTTGTATACCTGACGAAAGCAAATGTACGTTATTTTTCTGAAAAAAGGTGGCAACCCTACTTGCAGAGCGCCTTGCCGCAAAATCCATCTATGCTATGTATGTAACTCGTAGAGTATGTATAGTTAACAAGGCAGGCTTGTCATACATGTTCTAGTGCTAGCACGTGCAAAAATCTGATTTGTGTGGAAACTCTCTACTGCATTAAATTCGGTAGTTGCAAGTACAAAGGCATGCAAACATGACCCCCAAGAGTGTCGGGATCGCGTACGAAATAAAACCTCTCTAAGGACATTGGCTGTGAAAATCACGGCAGTTCAAAATCTTTAGACCTTGCTATGCAGGCGTATTCATAAAGCGAGAATCTTTGGGGTTGCGTCGAAGGAATGGCCTACTTAGTACGAAAGTGAACATAATAATTCTCGAGGTAAGGAAACAGAATTGCGGACCCATCCAAAACGCATCTACTGTAAATAAAGCGTAAAAAAAATGTGAAAAATGTATTGTTACTAATCCACAGGGGCAGATGTTGGCAACCACATCGCTACAAGATGGAATTTGTACATTAAGTACTGCGGAAGAAGAGGCATTTTTAACTAGGGAATCTGTGAAACAACACGATTTTTGACACAAAACGCCTAGGACAGAAGATAACTTCATCAGAAATAATATGATGGAACTGAGCAAAGTAGCAGGAAGGGAATTGGAAAATTGTATTAGGTAATTGTAATTTTTATGTAGCATATTTTCACACCTGATCTTATAACTGGTTTCCTCAGTTTTGGAGGTGGAGGTAACAGCGACGTTGCCTCTTCAATGATTTCCTCCGTTTGTGGAGATGGGGATAACAATGGCGTTAATTCCTGCCCCGACTCCTCACTGCTGGAATATCTCTTCGGAATGATTTTCCTCTTTCCGTTACCTGCGTCCGACTGTAAATCGCTAGTTTCCTCTGCTTTCCTCGCCTTTGTCCTCGCCGTGGCATAATCATCTGGATGAACACATTAGTGATTAATGGGTATAATAATTAGTCACTAATTAGTACATTCATTAATAAGTAAATATAATAATAATTTCAACCTACAACAAATTTCACCAGGAAATAAGGATATGGCGAACTTTTCCCAGGAATCATCGTACGTCTCGCAATTCTTAATTGCCGTTGACATGCAACTGGGTTTATATGGTGGTCAATAACAGAAACCCCCTACCACCCAGTCCGAGGGAACTTGAGACACCGATTGATCGCAGTTGAACTCCATGATGTACCAACCCTTGTGCGTCATTTTTACTCTTGTATACACAAGTATTCCTGAAACAGAACATGTTTAGAAATTTGCTAGCGGGTATTCTTAGCTTGAAAGGTATAGCGACATTGAGAATAGAAAAAATCGAAATCTGAATCATTAATATTATCGTCATAAAGACGTTCTAAAGACAGTACAAACATTGAATGAGCGTATCCTAAGTTCACACATTTATATGCTATTTCTGCGACATTAAAAAGTTGAGAAGGACCCGAATTGCATTCTTCTGAAAGGGAATTTCCTAATTTTGAAGAATTATACGGGGATATACCTATAGATTTAATGAGTTTTAAAATGCTATTCTTTAATCCGAAATTCTGGCTGTTTTGACGTGAATACGTCTTTGTATTTGCTTCCATATAGGGGGACATTCCAGAAAACCGATGATAACGAAATCGGGGGATACAGTTTGGCATTGTAGCTCCGAATCTATGGTACATATCCGAAATTAAATTACACCACTCGATAGCCAAGGAATCAAAGAATTTGTTGCAAAAATTCTAAAAATGAGACTGCAGTTACAAAGCATCGCGCGATGAGGTCAATATCGTTATTGTATCGTCGGCTGTGAAACAGTTGACGGTGACGAGAAGATGATTGCATTAATAACGTTTGTATAGGCAGATTTCAATGTATTAGTTGAAAGTTTCTTATTAATATCTCACAAACTAACAAATACCTGAAGCTAAAATTTTATAATAGAGGTCCAGAGATGGGCAAAAAATTATTTTAAATAAAAAATTGATTTCGAATAAAAATAACTTTGGGTAATTTTTATTCGAAGCGCCTCAAAATAACTTTTTTATTCGACGGGATTCATTCGACGGCTACGCATGATTTTTTTATTCGACGGGAATTCATTTTAAGCTTGAAATGATTTTCTCCGTTTCAGGCGTCTTTTATTTAAAAAATTATTCGAAGTTAAAATAACTTTGGGCGAGCCTCGAGAGCCTTTGATCGAAGCCGCCGGCTTCTCGAGCCGAGCGACATTGTATCGTTCACCCGTATACACTGCAGCGCGGAGTTGCTCGGCGATGTGTCATCGATTATACAGAAACGGAATTTCTTTATTTTTCGTCGTATCAATATGAAAGTGACACCAATGGATTCCTTGGATTCTCCCGATTAAATTGATAAAAAAAATATTTAAATTGGACTACTTTTAACGAAACGGGCTTTCAATCTTGCAAATTAATTTTATGCCTACTATCGTTAATTAAAGTTCAAATTATGTCAGGTTTGGTATCATTTTCATCGGGAAAGCACAAGGAGACGATTGATATCACTTTCGTGCAGATTCGATGAAGAATCTGATTTCACATATTTCCGTTCTTAATGGCTTGTGCTATCTATGTCTCTTATGGCTCCGTGTTTCTCAGCTGTCGAGCGCTCGCTTCTGAAGGGTCTCAGGTGTTAACACGGTCAGGCACGCATTTTAACTGCAATACTTATTGGCAATACCGAAGATTCTAGGGCCTAGAATATTAGCTTTCTATCGCGATGTTCTTAACCAGAGTTTCGTATCAATCAATTGAAAAATAAATGGATTGGCCAACTAATAAGTAGTTATAATTAATGAATTGTGCATGATTGTAATGACGTCTAATTTAATTGCACTTAAAAACTGAATTACTAAGTGCTCGGCCATGAAATTCGTGTTACACGTCGAAAAGTATTATTTTAAATACGCTTAGTAATTCAATTTTTAAGTGCAATTAAATTAGACGTCACTATAATCATGCACAATTCATTAATTATAACTACTTATTAGTTGGCCAATCCATTTATTTTTCAATTGATTGATACGAAGCTCTGGTTAAGAACATCGCGATACGAAGCTAATATTCTTGGCCCTAGAATCTTCGGTATTGCCAATAAGTACTGCAGTTAAAATGCGTGCCTGACCTTGTTAACACCTGAGACCCTTCAGAAGCGAGCGCTCGACAGCCGAGAAACACGGGGCCATAAAAGACATAGATAGCACAAGCCATTAAGAACGGAAAAATGTGAAATCAGATTCTTCATCGAATCTGTACGAAAGTGATATCAATCGTCTCCTTGTGTTTTCCCGATGAAAATGATACCGAACCTGACATAATTTGAACTTTAATTAACGATATTAGGCATAAAATTAATTTGTAAGATTGAAAGCCCGTTTCGTTAAAAGTAGTCCGATTTAAATATTTTTTTTTGTCAATTTAATCGGGAGAATGCAAGGAATCCATTGGTGTCACTTTCATATTGATACGACGAAAAATAAAGAAATTCCGTTTCTGTATAATCGATGACATATCGCCGAGCAACTCCGCGCTGCAGTGTATACGGGTGAATGATACAATGTCGCTCGGCTCGAGAAGCCGGCGGCTTCGATCAAAGGCTCTCGAGGCTCGCCCAAAGTTATTTTAACTTCGAATAACTTTTGAAATAAAAGACGCCTAAAACGGAGAAAATCATTTCAAGCTTAAAATGAATTCCCGTCGAATAAAAAAATCATGCGTAGCCGTCGAATGAATCCCGTCGAATAAAAAAGTTATTTCAGGCGCTTCAAATAAAAATAACCCAAAGTTATTTTTATTCGACGACTAATAAAAATAAAGTCTCTTTTATTTGATACGTTATTTAAATAACTTTTTATTTAAATGATGCCCATCTCTGATAGAGGTCCTCTTCCCCTCCCTCCCAACTCCTCAAAATTTCAGTTGATTATGATGGTTGGGTCATATCGTAGTATATGACTTTTCTGTATAACCAGAGATGGGCATTATTTAAATAAAAAATTATATAAATAACTGTTTAAATAAAAGAGACTTTATCTGTATGTGATTTGTGATATTTGGTATGTGATATTTCAAATAATAAATAATTCTGGAAATTTTTATTTGCTGAGTTTCGAATAAATTTTCTGCCGTCGTTTATTCGAACACAATTTTTTATTTAAATTAATTTTTTGCCCATTTCTGTCCATAACCCACGCCATGTACGATTTTCCAGCCCATTCAACATACTGTCCTAAGATTGTCACCAACGCCTCGACACGCGCTTCCCTTGCTCTCTCGCTTTCGTTCTCGCTCTGTCGCACACGCTCCTTGCCAAGTCAAACGTCTTCAAACCCAATGAACCGATCGTCTGTAGCCGCGCAAACCAAACCGGCAACCCTGCCCACACATTGTACACGTATTCACGTTACCCGTCCGTACCCCCGGCACAAACGCACCCGATTTTTAAAAAGGTTCTGGCATGTGAAGTGCTGGAAACTGATCTTTTTGAAATGTGGAGTAAATAATTTATTGCTCGATGTGAAATTTTATGTGTTACAGCCTACTCTGCCAATGAAGAAGCTGAATTAGGATTACTCAATTCAGTTGAAAATTCTTCAGAAGTCTGTGAATTTTCGAAGGAGACAAAATTTTGAATTTCTTTATAATTCGGAGAAAGTTCTACCTTACTTTCGGTAATATTGGAAGAAGATTGCGAACTCGTGCCAGATGAAACATATAAGTGTATTGGTAATGAGAAGATAAAGACAAGATATTGAATGTGAAAATGATTGTGAACTAATTCCAGATTAAACTTCACTAGTGGGGTGCTAACAAAATGGATTGCAGATGTTAAATGTGAAGAACTAGCATCTAACGATGTCGTGATGGCTTCGTGAAGAGAATCAGATTAAGTGATCTGTTGGCGCGCATATAGTACTTATTCAATTTCAATTTGCCAGTCGTTATTAAAGTAATCAAAAAAATAGAAATAAGCTGACTGTAATGTAGAAAAATACAAAATGTAACACTGGTTTCAGAAATATAGGGATATAGAACTTACCTGCAGAATATATGTATGTATTCCAAACCAAACGCCAAGTCATGGTAGATATCGTATAAACAATTGGAAAAAGCAGATCGGATGTTTAGAACTTTCTTTTTTTGTCTCTTGGTGCAGAACAAATCCACTTTTAAAAAATTTCTTGGTTTGTCTTAGAATTCTTGATCTACATAGTTCTTCCTAAAAACAATTATTTCTCAAGTAGTCGCAGGTAGTAGCAGAAAAGGGTGCCTTTTTCATAAAGTTTAAAGTTAGGCAAACCAAATATAAAAAAAATCACGCATACGTTTTTTACGTATTTTTTAAACTTCGGTTGAAATAAAATTTTCATTCTCGGGACTAAGCAATTTTTTAATGATCAATAAGGCAATAAATCTGGGCAATAGTTTCGAAGCACGCATACCCAATCATAATAGTAGAATCCATGGTGAATAATGTGAGCCAAGATTAATAAATATTCTTATGATCTAGATAAAAAAAAAGGAAAGTAACTCTACGGCGTATGACTTGCGACTGATGCTTGAAGTACTTAGTTTCTAGGTTAAGATGGCAAATAAGATCGTAAACAACTACAATTACGTAGCAATCATAAACAAACTCGATTTCTGAACATATAGATGTAAATATTGAATGATAGATATCGCCCTAGAAAATATTTGATTTTTCAATTTTTGGCCACATATCAACGCACTGTGCGACAGCGCCATTACCGCCATTACGATGTAGTTACACGGTTGGTAGCTGCTATTAATGTCTATTTTCATTGCATCGCTGTGATTCAATGTTCAATACAGAGTTCGGCGGGCCGAAGCTACACTGATAGAGGGGGAAACACCTACAGGAGCGGTGGTAATATGTGCATGAACTTACGCCAGCGCCAAGCCAGCCAAGTGGTCCCAACGCGAAGCCAATTTGACGTCACGGGGTGCGTTCCACTTACGCCTGTTGTATAACCATCGGTTCACCATGAACCAAAGGAGCGCGAAGTTTGAACAGAATGCTGTATTTCTGTTACCTCGCCATGATGCGAACATAGCTTTTTCATTAGGAGGGAAATTTGAATTAAAGAAAGGGGGAAGCTCATGAAGTTGTTGGTTTGTCTTATACAATTAAACATACTCATGGCCAGGTAATCAAATGCTCGTTAACATTGTAACTTTTATTAATCATCACCGAAATTATGTAAACGCTCGTTAGAAAACAAATGTAGTTAATTATTTATGTTAACAACGAAAACTGAAGATCATTCATTCCACTTCGAGGGTCGATTCTGTAAAGACGTATTTTGTCAAACCCTACAAAATATATTTATACGTTCAACATTGAATATAAAGTTTCCTTTTAATCCTTCTAATTCCCGAATTCAAAACCCGAACGCATCCTCCAAGCAGAGTGCTTCTGCATTCCACGGGCATCCGCATCCCCACTTCCTGGAATTGGACACAAGTTCCCGAAGATCCACGCAATACGCCCAAATCTACCACAACGGCCGTGTTTCTCGTTCCACTTGGCGACCACGACGATCCCGGTCAGGCTGCAAACGTCACGGATGACGTCATTGATGCGACCGCATCGCGCCCACAGCAACCAACCCCCGAAGATGGTTCGTTCGTGATTTTCGCGCGTAATTCAATTCAAGCGCTAAAGGCGGGATTTCCTATCAGCGTCAAACGCGTGCTTCTAGACGTTGCTTTCGGCTTCTTATCTCGTTTATTATTTAAAAGATGTAACATTTATGAACATACATATAAATAAACAATACTTTACTTGTTGCTTTTAATTTATTTGATATTTCTCTCCACACATTTTCTTTGACTACACAATTTTTGTAATCTTTGTTACTGGTATCATAAAGTACAGGGTCATTTGCGATATTTTATATCAATTTTACGTCCTTCTCAGAAGAAAATTGCAATTTCGATGGCAAACGAACCGACGCCAGCGCCAAGATAAGCGAAGCTAGCCAAGCCAAGTAAGGCCGCAGCCAACTAGCGTCGACAACCGATTCCCCGGCGACGCTGGTTGGCCGTGGCCTCACTTGGCTTGGCTAGCTTCGCTTGCCTTGGCGCTGGCGTCGGTTCGTTTTTCATCTTGGCGCTGATTGGTTGACGCGCGGCGTCATCACGCGCATGCATGGACGTGTGTAACTTTCCCCACCACTCGAATAGTCTGCGGGCGCTTGCGAACCCCGTTCCACTAGCTTTTCGCCCGCGAAGCAAAAAAAAACAGCTTATAAGCAAGTGGAACGGCAAACTCCTACGGTCGTGGTCAGGCTCGATTTTTGCGCAAGTGGAACGCACCCACGGAGGTACCGACGCCAGCGCCAAGGCCGCCAAGTAAAGTAAAATGTGAAATAACGCCACTATGCTTTTGTCTTTTGGTTTTGTAGTTTCTAGAATTCAAAATTCTAGACGCCACGCGAGACGCAGTGAATCGGAAACATTTTTATAGTTTGTTATAATTTTTCTATTTATTCCTTCAGTTTACCATTAGTAGTGCATAAATACATAATATTTCGATTATTATTTTGTGTTTTCTTTTGCTTGCCACCAATATTACATATATTTCAATTCATTTTGTTAGAAACAGGGACGTAAAGAACCTTATATTTTTTAATATTACCGCCACAATACATCGCAGTGACGTACCAGCCTGTGACGTCACAATGGCTTTGCGTTGGGGCCACTTGGCTGGCTTGGCGCTGGTGTCAGTTCACGCACACATTACCACCGCTCCTGTAGGTGTTTCTCCCTCCAACAGTGCAGCTTCGGCCCTCCGAACTCTGGGTTCAATATCGCAATTGGGTATATAAGTAGCCAGCTACATGGAATCAAACTACGAGATATTGTTGCAATATATTTTTATTACGTACATTTAATTTCCGTCGCTGCGGGAGGCGCCAAGCCGAGGCATTGAAATTCTAATGGACTGAAACGCGAGAACAGGATCTGTTTTATAATACAAAAAGAATTTATGAATGTTGTTATTCTATTGTGCGATATAAACTTCATTTATTATTGGCTGTTCGGGAGGACTTAAATCATAGAAAGTGAATGTTTATTTCTGTGTATCCACTTAGTCATATTTTAGTCTAATCGCCGCCCACATTGATATTGTATCAAACTGCTGGAAATCACTTATATACGGTTCCACACGATTATAAACAAAGATATGTCTTGTCTGTGTTGAGTGTTAATGGCTATTTTAATGCTCCCTCCAGTGCGCGTTGTAATATTGTGGCTGTTGTGAATTCAAAGTCTATCCTGAAAGAAAGGCATTTTAAATAAATAAAGTATCACAAGTGATACGAATATGGTAAGTGCATTGATGACTCAAACCTTTGTTGATAGTAACTGATGTCGTGTTTCATGCTGATAAAATTATATTCTACGTTAGTTGTACATTTTTTTACTCGCCTAAATCCTTATATTTCGAGTAAATGCTTATGGGCGTTTTATGCAAAGAAGAATGTAAACGAAAGAATATCCCATGTATGGGTGATACATTTTTATCTTCGTGTAATAGTTTTAATTTTTATGCTAATAACAATTTTAACGTCGCAGGATGATGATGATCAGTATCAAGCTGGTTACGATGTAGGCTCCTTTCCTAAAGATTTTGGGTATGCGCCGTTTGATGGAGAAACAGAAGGATCGATAGATCCGTTATCAGGGGAACAAAAACCTAGGATACTTTTAATGGGTCTCAGGAGGTATCCGATTAAAGTCTCAGAATACAGTCTTCCTCGGATTATTGAAATGCTATTTTCCCCGGATCATCGGGGAAGACTTATCCACCCCACAGTCTTGATTCCTCGCTGCGAGCGAGGGTCTGCGGTCCCGAGTAGGCGGCCTGTTATCTGCCGAGAGCAATAATACCATTGGGCCAGGTAAAATACCCAGTACAGAAAAATAAAATGTTCATGTTTTTGATATACCGACGTGCGTTACGAAAAGTAGCACGTTTTAGTTTTCTTACGAAAAGTAGCACGTTTCGGTTTGCCAGGAAAAGAAGCACGTTTCATCGTTTCTGATGAATATTAGCACGTTTGGTCTTCCGCCACGAAGACTAACACGTTTGACTGCTTCGCCACGAAGAATAGCACATTTCGTACTGTTGTGGCAAAAACTTGCACGTTATACTGTTTCGCCACGAAAAATAGCACATTTGGGAATTTGCGGCGAAAACTAACATATTATCCGGTTTGGCCACGAAGAATAGCACGTTTTGGATTATACTGCAGACTGCAGCAACTATTGCGTTTCAGTGCGTGGTCAGTTTAAAAGAATTCAACTGTTGAAAATATTGTTTAATAAATAATAATTCCATCTAATCTCCAAAAGACAACACATATGAAAATTTTAATCATGTGGCAAACCGCTCAAACGTGATTGTTTTCGTGGCAAACCGCTCAAACGTGATAGTTTTCGTGGCAAATCGCTCAAGCGTGCTAGTTTTCGTGGCAAATCGCTCAAGCGTGCTAGTTTTCGCAGCGAAAACCGAAACGTGATAGTTTTCGTGGCAAACCGCTGAAACGTGCTAGCTTTCGCAGCAAAAACCGAAACGTGATTGGTAGTTTTCGTGAGAACAAAGGCAAACGTGCTACTTTTCGTAAGAAAATTGAAACGTGCTACTTTTCGTAACGCACGTCGATATGTTCTTGAAAGTATTACCAATGGATTTCTTAAGGTTTCCCGATGAAAATGAGTTCAAACGCGAAGCAATTCGGTCCATTTTTAGTGAACGTCACTACGTAAAATGTCTGCTGAAGATTGCTTAAATGCAGCCTTTAAAAGAAATTGCCTGGAGGTTTAGTATCTATTTGGCATTACGAAGATTGGTAAATTACTTCGATAATTGCAGGAGAAACGTTGCAAGTTAATCACCAGAAGCATGCTTTTCCCTTAAACCGGGGAACTGGAATTCTAATCCTGTTTTCATAACAAAAAATAGACCAAATTGCTTCGTGTTTGGAGTAATTTTTGTCGACATGAACTCACCCATCCATCAGTAATACTCTCACCAAGATGTAATCGGTAATATGAAAATTTTCATATTCAATATTGAATGACTCAATTCGCCGTCGACCGAGGATCTCCCGCTGGTGCGCTATTTCACTCACTCTCGGTTTACGTCGCTCATTGTCAGTCTCCTTGTCAGTCTCCCTACCTGGGCGAGGGCCCCGACAAGGGTCAGTTTATTTGGTGGTAACTGCTTCACCTGCCTCAGTTTATGGAGAATTCCCCGGTCCCAAATCTTTCTCGATAATCCGGGGAAGACTGTATTTTTAATCTACAAGTGTCCGTTGATATGCTATTAATCTCGCGGAATTAATTCTGGTTCCAGGAGTGGAAAATCGTCTATACAAAAAGTAGTCTTTCATAAGATGTCACCGAATGAGACATTGTTCTTGGAAAGCACAAATAAGATTATTAAGGATGACATAAGTAACTCTAGCTTTGTTCAGTTTCAAATTTGGGATTTTCCAGGACAAATTGACTTCTTTGATCCTACTTTTGACAGTGACATGATATTCGGTGGTTGCGGAGCATTGGTCTTTGTTATCGATGCTCAAGACGATTATATGGAGGCACTTAATAAACTCCACTTAACAGTTACAAAAGCGTATAAAGTTAACCAAGCGATAAAATTTGAAGTGTTCATACACAAGGTGGACGGTTTGTCCGACGATTGTAAAATGGAAACCCAAAGAGACATACATACTAGAGCGAACGATGATCTCGCAGACGCTGGTAAGAAAGAGAGAATCGGACGCTCGGAGTTTATTGACAACGGACCATAAATCTGTATGCGTATTTCAGGGTGCGACCAAATTCATCTTAATTTCCATTTGACGTCCATATACGATCACAGCATATTTGAAGCATTCAGTAAAGTTGTTCAGAAATTAATACCGCAATTGCCAACGCTAGAAAATTTGCTTAACATACTCATATCGGTAAGGAGGAAATATTTCTCTTCGTTCTCTCTAATTTCTTTGGTAATATGAATTATGTTTTGTTCCGCAGAATTCCGCGATTGAGAAAGCATTTCTATTTGATGTGGTATCAAAAATTTATATCGCAACCGATAGTTCCCCTGTAGATATGCAAAGTTACGAGCTGTGCTGTGATATGATTGATGTCGTTATTGACGTATCCTGTATATATGGGTATGTTGCATAGAAATCCCCACGTACGAGCATTGTATTTCATGGTATAATGAATTTGCATATTGATTTTAGTTTGAGAGAGGATTTGGAGGCCGCAGCATTCGATAGTCAGAGTTCCAGTTTAATCAAACTGAATAACGGAACGATTTTATACTTAAGGGAAGTTAATAAATTCTTGGCTCTAGTCTGTATTTTACGCGAAGATAACTTCGATAGACAAGGTAAGAAAGTCTCTTACAGAGTGCACGCTAGCTATGCGATCGAAGAGTATAAAACCTTTTTTTCCCCATTCGTAGGTGTAATCGATTACAACTTTCTTTGCTTTCGTAAAGCCATACAACAAGTCTTTGAGCTGCGCAATAAGGCTCTAGCTTCTACGAACGTTAATAACCATTCGACACCTCCTGTTAACGCGAATGAAACTTCAAACGCTCCTACCATGTCGCAAGGCGGAGCCATGGGGCAAAACGGTACTGTTGTAATTGCGCAGAGTTAACTTCTGCGTGTGATACTTAGAATTCTCATTTAAACGTTGCAATAGGAAGTAAGGTTTCTTCACCCGTACTTTTCCACCTTTGTTTTACACGCTGATAATTTATAAGTCGTAGAGCCTCGTGTTATCGATAACCGAAATATCATAAATATTTACTCAGTGCAAGATATAATTATTTCATTGTTTCTTATAAATTTTTTTAAACGTGAATGTATATATATTCTTACATAATAATTATCTATTAAATTAAGGATTAATATAATTGTCAGTTAATTCTTGTCGTAAAGTATGGCGTGTTCTTTCAATTCCATACTACGAAGAGAGAACTATTCATGCTCAATAAATATTTCAAGTTTTACGTACGTTAATGTATTTTCGCAACTTATATTTCAAAGAACTTCTTTATACTTCCGTATCATCAAGTTACCATTAGTTTCTCTCAAACTTGTCGTCATTAACAAGATCTTCTATTTCACGATGTAAGGCGTACGGAGACGAATTAAGCGTAACAACACTTTCTTCCAATTGATACCAACGTATGTACGAGAATGTTCGCTCGTACTCGTTCAGACTGATTTCATTGGGTAAGGAGTATTCAGAGCTTAAACTGAAACGTTCAAATTTGAAATGTCTACGTTATGTTTTACAACGAATTGTCAGTCTTCGTAAAAGCAATACGAAGGCCTTCGTTCGATACTTCCATCTTGTTTAGTGAAATTATATTTATTTATTTAGTGAAACTAAAAGTAAGATATGAATTTTCTTTTTACCTGCTTCTATACCAATTTGCATTATGTATCATTCTTGGAATTGGAATGGGTAAGCCTGACGGTGGCAAATGTTGATACGCTACTTCGATTAGTAAACTGCGACTGACATTATTGAACGAACAGACAGCAGCAGCATCTTCTGTGTACGAGTTTCGTGAACTAATTTGATATCGTAGCATTAGCTCGCCTGAAAGGAATTTACAGGAGTTGGATAGAGGATTTTGGGATAGGAAAATAAATCTTAAGAAACTAAAGTAGGAAGAACTTAGCTGTTTATTTTATAATGTAACTATATGCTCTCAATGTACAAATTATTTAACAAAATATTCAACAATATAGGTTTTAAAAGTGCTCTGACAAAATAGATTTAAAAAAACAGTGGGATATATTTATTTTTTTTTTTTTTTTTAAGAAATTTTCAAGCAATTGTTTGCAAAGCATTAGCAGGGCAAGTTGCTGTTAGTATTGTTGCTAATAAATGTTATGTGTGTTACATCTCTTCGATTAACGCAACATTCAGTTAATAACAATAATAGGAGAAATTTCAGGAATAACACGACTTGCTGCATTGTCATTTGCTACAAATACGGCATTATTATTGTGTGGTATGAAAACGTATCAGTGTTAGACATACGACATACTGCAGTTAAATGCTGAACTTAAGCCAGTCACTGTGAACAAAGCAACAACAACAAAAAAGAATGTTAAATTCAATAACGATATTAATTAACATGCTAATATTATACACATCTTTGGAGTTATTAGTAGGAACTATAAAAGCTCTTTAGAGTGTAGAGTACACCGTAGTAAAATATCTATGGTGATTTCTTAATTTATTGGGACCGCGATTCTGAAGAAAGTCTACTAAATCTCAGTACGTCGGATTGAAATGTATCGTATAATGCTGTCAAAAAATCGTCGGACTTACAGTAATTCGCGTCCTTATTTTGTATTGCGTTATGCAAAGCTAGGGCAAGGTACGTGTGATACTTTTTGTAACTGCTTTCCAACACGTCTAATTCTTCACTGGCGAAAATTAATTTTTTATGATTCCATCGAGCTCGAATGTGACTGCACATTTCAATTAACTGGAACAAGCTCGTACAAATTAATCATGTGCTTATACAGAATTACGTAATTTTATTGTAAATAAAATTGTTCAGTAAGTATACGTACATTGTTTATGGTCGCCATTAAGTCTTCAAACTCTGCTGTTAATAAACAGTGCTCGTGAACCTTCCGCAAATATTCACAATGAACTGTAATTGCAATTGTGAGGAGAAAGGAGATTACATACCATGTGCACACGCACGGTGTTCGGCATCAGGCGGTAATATACGGGCTGATTCAATATCAGTCGAAAATCAAGAGTAACGAAACTGCGATGGAGACTTCAGTTTGAAGTTATTAATGCTTCAAAATTCATTGTTTTTCGACGGCGACTGTACGCGGCCTTACTCAGGGCCAGACCTGGCCCCGCGGTCTATGAAAAGCTCATCGTAAATTTTGCGGAGCCCTATGCGTAGATATTTATTATTATAAAATTTAGAAGTACAATATAAAGGCGTTCTTTCTTGGCCCCGCACAATTTTGGAACCGGCCATGGCCTTAGGTAAATGTACCAACACCCGGACGCTTAAGGGGTCATGCTCAGTCAGGAGGCCGAAAAAAGGGTGGTTGGAAATTTTTTACTCAAAAGTTATAACACATTTCTCAAAAAATCTTTTTTCCTTTTAAGGATTGCATCTAGTACCGTGCATCGTAATTTTTTTATTTAAAAATATTTATCAATAACTAAGTTATTGTCCATCACTCGAAGGTTCTCTCAAAAAAGGCTTCTGCGGTGACCACTGCTGATCGAAAGTCGATCATCTAAAATAAAAAATTTAAAGGAATTTACTTATTATATTATATTATCTAGTATTTGAACGAAGGATTTTTTTATCCGATGCTTAGTTTTCTTTTAATTTACGAAAATCAGGCACGATTTATGATAAAAATTGAAACTTTTACTTTAAACAGCCATTTTTTCCCAAATCGATATTTCGAAAAATCCTTCGTTCAAATACTAGATAATATAATATAATAAGTAAATTCTTTTGAATTTTTTATTTCAGATGATCGACTTTCGAGCAGCAGTGGTCACCGCAGAAGCCTTTTTTTAGAGAACCTTCGAGTGATGGACAATAACTTAGTTATTGATAAATATTTTTAAATAAAAAAATTACGATGCACGGTACGAGATGCAATCCTTAAAAGAAAAAAAGATTTTTTGAGAAATGTGTTATAGCTTTTGAGTAAAATATTTCCAAAGACCACCCTTTTTTCGCCCTCCTGACTGGGCATGATCCCTTAAGGGGCTCAAGGAATAGCGGCAAAGTTTGTCTCCTAATTTAATTTGTAAAACCATCATGAAATAAAAAAAATGTTGAAATGTGGAAGATAACACAATATTATACTATCGGAAACTGAAAAAAAAGTTTATGCATTATAATAGACGTATTTATTAATGAAAATACGAAAACATGCAGATGCCTCAGTAACCGGACAACCTAAAACTGCATGTCCCAATACCTGAATTATATCGTCCCAGTAACCGGACAAAAAGCGCTAAAAATGCATGTTTGAATTCTTACATTCACGAAATTCTTGTACCAGTAAATAAACTTAGACTTGTTTAAAAAAATATTAATTTTCTTGAAAATTTAACTATCATAAACTAAATTTAAATCTATTTACTATTATAATAATGTATTATTATAATATATAAATAAGAAATGCTGTCAATATTAGTAAATGTCAGAAGTGTCTTGACAGAAGCTTAAGAAATTTCTCGAAATCTGCTATGCGTACGAAGTGTGTTACAAAATAATTATTTCTGTCTAACAATTTTTAATTTTCTATAATAATGATTTTAATTAATATTGCTAAATACTCGTGCATTATGGTACTATTTTTTTTTTAATTACATTAAAAATTAAGCTTAAAAATAAATAAAATTCGCATTACTGTTCAGGTACTGGGACATGGTCGGGCACTGGTACATTTACCTTACTGACCTACGCAACGTGTCGTTGGGTTATCGTGTTTCAGGCGTTTGTGCCCCGAACTGTTAAACATTAATAACTATAGAAGAGGAAGCATCCACTGCAATTTTGTTACTCTTGATTTTCGCCTTATTTTGTCATCCTATTTTAATAATTATAAACTCAGTTTACCTGATATGATTGCATCAAGGCTATCAGCTTGCATTAAAGCTTTCTCTAATATAATACTCAAATTCTGTAATACCTGGCCTGATAAATACGTATGTATCGAACTAATCACATGTAGCAAACAAAACCGTAGACTTTCAATACGTCTTATGTGGAATTGCTCTAACTTATTTCTCTGACGTATTGATTTCGAGCCTTCCAAATCTATAAAGAATATCATTGTTCGTAATGTCTGGTTAAACAGAGCGAAGTTGAAAATTTTGCAACATTCTTTCTTACCACTGAATTTCAAATTATTCAGTGTCCACAAGGCCCACTTCAGTTTTAATTGAAATCTAAATATTTCATTGTACTTTACGAAAGTTTTTTCATTTAGTATAATGTTTATAGGCCAGCCTATCGCATAGTGTAACGTTATATTATCCACAGCCTCTAATACTTGATTCGTGTGAGTATTGTAAACTGTAACACACCATCGTGAACTTGAGTCTGGCCACCACTGCGAAAGAATTTCCTCGAGTATGCACGACAGAAAATAAGAGTTACCCCACGTTTGATTGGATTCAATCTAAATAAAAATTCAGTAGAAAATATATGTAATTAATTAGAGACGAATAATTGAGGGCTCGGATGCAATAAGGGGACTAGCGCTCGAAGCTGGGAAAAATTATTGTCCAAACGCTAAGAAATATTGGAAAATTAAATGTTGTTGAACTGTATTTTAAAAAATATAGTGTTCTAAAACTCGTCACGACACACATTTTTTCTATTTACAGTTTGTTTATCGAATCATTACTATTCGAGGTAAAAATTATAAACAAAACATTTTACATCGTCCAAAATCATTATTTCTTTAAACATAAATTGCGATAACTTGAGTAAATATTAAGGGATCGTTATGAGACTTAAAACATAACTTCAGAAAACTCTAGCGAAGCCGTAAAATGTATGTACAAAACACTTATGTTAAAAAATGTAATAATATTTTATTAAAAAGAAATACTGGGCATAACCCATGATTTTCAACGTTCGCCGTTAAAAAGTATCGAGGCAATTTTGAGGTACATATAACTTGCAGTGACAAAGTTTTTCCTTAATATACAAGGAAGATTTTCACCAATTTTCACACTGATTAATAAATAATTGTAGAAGATATGATGATATATATAAATCTCGCGCAACAACAGCCAACGCGAGTGCTAAAACTGCTAAATAGCGCATTATACGCGGCTGCTGGTATGCGAGATTTATATATATATATATATATATCATCATATCTTCTACAATTATTTATTAATCAGTGTGAAAATTTGTGAAAATCTCCCTTGTATATTAAGGGAAAACTTTGTCACTGCAAGTTATATGTACCTCAAAATTGCGTCGATACTTTTTAACGGCGAACGTTGAAAAACATGGGTTATGCCCAGTATTTCTTTTAAATAAAATATTACATTTTTTAACATAAGGGTTTTGTGCATACATTTTACGGCTTCGCTAGAGTTTTCTGAAGTTATGTTTTAAGTCTCATAACGATCCCTTAATATTTACTCAAGTTATCGCAATTTATGTTTAAAGAAATAATGATTTTGCACGATGAAAAATTTTTTGTTTATAATTTTTACCTGGAATAGTAATGATTCGTTAAACAAACTGTAAATAGAAAAAATATGTGTCGTGACGAGCTTTACAACACTATATTTTTTAAAATACAGTTTAACAACATTTAATTTTCCAATATTTCTTAGCGTTTGGACAATAATTTTTCCCAGCTTCGAGTGCTAGTCCCCTTATTGCATACGACCCCTCAATTACAACGTACTTCGTACTTACCTCTTGAAACAATCTTTGATAAAATTTGCTCATGATGTGGCCCGCTTCCATCATATAAACTGATCGCATTAACGTTAACTGTGATTCCAATTTGTACTCCTCCGACATTATATTTCTAACTAATTTGCTGGCAGTGTTATACCGCGAAACTAGAATCTCTGCCAAAATATTTTCTAATAATTTTCTGAACGGCAAAATATAATCTGACGCTTTCTCTAATCTGGAAGATTATATTTTATGTTTAAAGATGAATGCTTCTTTCTCAAAACACTTCGAGTTTACACTAGATATACCTGTCGAATAAATTATTAGTTCTCGCTTTGATACTTTCAACGCTGGGAGAGTTCGTGGTATCGGCAGTATCTTTTTTTAATAACTCTGAGGGAATGTAGCCTTCTAAAGCTTTCAATAGAAATGGATTACTGAATTCGGTTAATTGCTGTATAATGTTCCTATCTACGTCTTCATCGTACTCTTCACTCGCGGTTTCATTGGTTTCAGACGAAGGTGGTTCTTCTTCTACTTCGCATGCACTGTATTTAAAAACTTCCATTTCTAATTTACAGTAAAATTCGTCGACCAAAGACCTCCTTGTTTCTGCAAGAAGTATTAAAAGAATATTGTGAAGTAAAACAATTACGATGGTATGAGAAATGCACATGGAAACGTTGCGTACCGTTGCTACCAATATTAATTTTCCATATGTCTGTAATACGATCCAAGGATACTAATAATTCAATACTTTGACCTATATGCTGCACCTTCTTTATTAAAAATTGCATTATCGGGTCTGTTAAACATATACTGTCTAAAGGTCTCAAAGAAAATGCTTCGTACTGTTCATTACTTTCTGAAGCTTCGCTATTTGAAAATCTGAAACGGGAAAGATAATCAGGATCTACTAAAGTCCCATTATATGTATATTTAATAGGGATAGGTTTCTCGAAACCCAAGAAAATTTCGAGTTTCGAGAATTCGAAAATTTGCACTTTCTTCGTGATTCTCGAAAGCTAGATAAGGAAAAGTATAAAATCAATGAATAAAGAATCGTTCGCGGCGTGCCTCGAGAATTTATATATAATTATATTTTGTTTAATTATGGTCAATAGAGATTTATGCAAACATTTTGTTCACTTCAGTTCCTAAAGCAAGATATTCCACTTACAAAACAGAATCAGCACTTCAAGTTCCGAGAGTCTCGAAGCCTCGTAAGGTTTCGTATTCGTGTTTCGCGGATTTAAAAATTAGATTCGAACCCAGCCCTAAATACAATTACCTGGCAATTATGAATTCCTCTCTCCAGTCTTCGAATCGACCCTCGCTTAACCATGTGTCGATTATGTTCAAATAAACTACAAGACTAGATAAATATAAACTGGCACAAATATTCGTTCTCTTTTGATTGTGTGACTTCTGCATCTCGAAATACAAACATGACAATAAGTTGGATGCAGATTTCCAATTTGCATGAGCTCTCCAATTGCATACAGACTTTTTATGCACTTCGTATAATATTTTCACAGTGTACAAATTGTTTTTCAGAAGCGTCGATAAAGATAGAAATGTAAAAGATTCATCTGAAAAGTAGTACAAGTAATTAAAGACCTATGAATTTCCCAATTTCCGAAGATTTATGAATCTGACGATTTTATAACAATTTTTATCATACCTTGCTTCATTAGTCTCTTTTCTATATCGACTATTTCATTTTTAAACTTTAACAGGTGTTGTTTAAGCGCTGCATTATACGCTTCGTAAGTCAATGGTGGCTTGTTACAGAGTCCATCCTGTTCCAAATACAGATCGCTTCCAAATTCTTCCATATCGTGTATCATAGAAAAATATTCGCAGAATGGTGAGAGAATACTGTTGAAAGAAACCTAAGATTTTTCAGTAGTAGTAACATTATCGAACGATCAAAGCTCGTACACACGCAACTCGATTAAATTACATATTCGTTTACGTACAGTAGTTAAGCTGGGTATAGATACATCGGGACGAACAGAAAAGTCTGCATCAGCATTTCGTTGAAACACTACCATATGCATTGGCGTATAAAACATCCACAACAGCTCCCTGCATACTAAATATTCACTGAGTGTCCCGAGTGCATAAAAGTCCGTCTCGGTAGCTTTGCGCCTATTTGATATCAGCGTAATGATAATACTTATACGAAACAGAAAAGAGAAACGTTCCTTATAAGAGAGGAAATAATTACCAAATCTCGCAAAGGTATGC
Organism: Andrena hattorfiana; assembly: GCA_944738655.2. Lineage (NCBI taxonomy): Eukaryota > Metazoa > Arthropoda > Insecta > Hymenoptera > Andrenidae > Andrena > Andrena hattorfiana. Next base: position 48,152,181 of record OX122889.2, read on the forward strand.
GTCACAAAATTTACTCTTCACTGGATGCTTCGACCACTCTAATTCATTCCACCATGTATTTTGAACATTCGATTGTAACCAATTTCTAGACTCAAGCCCCTCATTTAAACCCAGAGATAATTTACTTAATTCTCTATCGGCAGTTGCTATGCATATCGTTTTATCCGAATCTGTAGTAGTCCCATCTGTTGGACTACGGGTACTTAAATCTACGTCGTCTTCTGCATCTTCGGACCAATCCTGTTATATACGATCTTATGTCCATATAAACGTGGCATTCTATAGATCGAACGTAGCGCTCGCGATTAAACATACTTACGCTGTCGGTATCGCTTTTATAATCGACAAAAAAATTGTCCTGACCCTCTTTTAAATATTCGGCCCAATCGATCTCCTCTGTCACGTCATTCTCACTCTCACCGGTCGCATTAAAGGTATATTCTCCGCGGATTAATTTCAAACATTCCAGATCTGTCTTACAAGTTTCCTTCGCTAGTTCCAACAAGAAAGTCAATAAATACCACTGCAGATCGTACTGCGGATGCTGCTCGAACTCGAAACTCGATAAAAATGTATTTACAAGTTCTTCGAATTTTTTCGACACATCGTATTTCCCGTGAATAGAGAACTTTGCGATCAAAGCTTTAATAGCCTCTTTCGTGCTGCTGCTATTAACAGACAGGTATCGATGATGCTTGATACTTGTCATACAGTATCGTTCGCAAACTCGAAACCCTTCTTCATGTTCCTGCAATTATAGGAGAGTCGTTGTGCGTGAAACAGCTATAGTGATGATTCACAAAGTTCACATCTACAACCACAATTCGACGGAAATGAATAACGAGACTAAATAGTTAAGAATAAATGCTACCTCGAAAGAAGTTATTGCTGTTACTAATTGCTTCATATCATTATGTATATCATTTAATGTCTTTGTACCCATTGTTGCTTAAAACGTAAGCGGTAGAAAGTTAGGGCGCTTAATACTGCACTGGGAAATAGATAATAATAAATCAGGGCAAAAGTAAGAGAATCTGTCATTGGAAGTGACAAGAACTTTTCGAAATTCTAACCCTTTAATGAGCGCCTCATTTAACTTCTTAAATAAACCTCTAGAAACGAGAAACTTTTTAATCGTCTCCTCATATGCGCTTTTGGATCTACAGACAATGATGTAGGAACGCGCATTTCGTTGTAATAAAAGCAGTCTCGAAGAATTCTTCCCGAATGCAAACAAACTGGGACCCAACAGACTTGCGCATAATTTCCCACTATTGTGGCTCCATTTTTTAACTCTGGCGCTAAGGAAACCGTAATTATTACGGCGTAATACCTTCTCACGACTGGTAAGGCTTTGTTTATTATTACATAAATTATTGCTCGAAGTGATCATACTTCTTTTGATTGCGTAACTAAAATTTTCGAAATCTGATTATCATCCAAGTACAATTTCGAAATAAAGGATTTACATAGTTTGAACAATGTAATCTATCGCTAAACAGTTACAAGTTATAATGATCGTTTTATTCATTTATCTCTAATTTATATACATTCTGAGTATGAAACTTCATGATTCTGAGGCCGGTATTCTCAGTCGTTGCTGATTCTTAAGCAAATGCTTAAGCATGCGGCATCCTCTACTAACCTCGTAAACTAGTAAAGGATGCCGCATGCCTTAAGGATTAAGCAACGACTGAGAATACCACCCTCAGGATCTGTTACTACAGATTATCTATACAGTGGCTCACAGCTAGTGTTGGCTAGAACCGTGATTTGTGAATCACCAGTGATCCGATCACGTTCGTTCCCAATCACAGTGATTTTTCACTACTTTCTCTCGAAACATTCTCAAGTCCTCACTGTTCTTATAGAATCTCAGTTGTATATTTTAAATCAATGTAATCGTTCTTGATCTATATAAATTAACGAATATTACTACTTCGCTTTAGTTAAAAAGAATAATGTATATGTGAATACTTTAGCCAATCAAATCAGTGCGTGCATACATTGATTATTTATGAACGTATATTCTATATATTCGCCGAATTAGCACGCTTTGACTGTAACACAAGCTATATTGAAGTATTTTATAAAAAACAATTCAATCAAGATCAAGAATTACGATCACAGTAAACAATTCACTCAAGTTAAAAAAATCACAATCACGGTCGTGATTTAACTTCGATCACGTGATCGTGATTCTGCGATCACTGTGATAAATCACTGTTAGTGATTATACACTCCATCCCTAATGACAGCCATACGGCTGATTTCTTCACCTTCGGTTATCTTAATCTTCCAGTTATGTTTCACTTAACTGCCACATGATAGCATCCAACTGGTCGACGAGTGCCACATGATAGCATGCAATTGGTCGTTCAGTGACTGGGACTTTAGTCGGAGGTGAAGAAATCGGGCAATAATCGTACACGCTTTAAAACCACGTAACATTTTTAAAATTAATCCAAACGACTTGAGTTTTTTTTTTGAGAAGCCAGTGCCCGATTTCTTCACCTCCGACTAAAGTCCCGGTCAGTGAACGACCAATTAGATGATATCATGAGGCACTCGCCGACCAATTGGATGCTATCATTTGGCAGTTATGTGGAACATAACTCTAACTGCAATATTACTGAAGGTGAAGAAATCGGCCGTAAGTGACGTGTTTCGTCGCTTTAAAAAAAATTGCGATTGGTCGGAAGAGCAAAAAAAAATAGTAAAGAGTGTACGATTATGGCTGTGAAGCAGTGTACCTCTTACGGCCGATTTCTTCATCTTCAGTAATCTTCCAGGTAGACTGCAGGCCTGCACAGCTATTTAGGCTGTGGCAGACAAGAGCGCTCTCGATTGCTCGTGAACAAAGCGAAGAGCGACGCCGTGAGCAGTAGGGTGGACCTTATTTTTCGACCATCAGATTTTTTCGGTCCCGCCCCCCCCCCCCCCAGAAATATGACACTTGTTGGGAAAATGATCTGGAAAAAATTTCAGCCCGATTGGACCACGGGAAAAGGACGCGCCACGAATTTGAAAATTTTGAACTTTTTAAACTTTGACATAAATATACATTATGATATATCGTTGAATTTGTATTTTTTTTCTGTTTAAGAATACATACACAGCATATACGATTCTTAACAAAAAAAACGTCCGTGACCTTGAAAACTCGAAAGAGCGACCTTGAAAAATAATTTTTTCTTCCATTATATTCGCCTCTTTATATGCTACAACTTTTGTCTGAAGAGTTTCTTCGTATATCCATAAACGATGAAGATATTAAACATTTTTGATTTTTATTATATCGCTCCATTATACAGAAGAAAAGCAGTTCTAAGACTGAAAATAAGTTACTATAGCTATTATGTAAATTACGAATAGAAATGTTATCAAAGTATTGCGTCCCAGACCTGCTCGTGGACGTTCGATAAGACCGAGCAGATCTTGCCCTAGACGCGACTGTCTTAACAAACAGTCTGAAATGCGTCTCAAAAATTCAAATAGCCACGGAGGTATTTATTAGGGGTTCGTTTATATTAAAAATGCTTTAAAAATCCTTTGATAAATTCTCCTTTGTGACGTCAGGATACTGCTTTCTATATTCCATTACATTCTGCAGTATAAATTGTTTCTCCTCTTCATTTTTTCATAATATTTTGTTATATTCTTCTATAAGTTTAACGCCACGCTCAGCGGTGTCATTTACCACTTTTAATCCGTTCACGATGTTTCGCCAAATTTGGAAAGCCTCGTCATCATCCCATGTAGAAGGGTCTTTTTAAAAAAATGTGGTACGTATTAAAAACCTTCCAAACAATCTTTTGGAATCAGGAGAAATAAAATGTTCCATTTTTTTGTTGACCAATTGTTCCACATCCTTTGGAAGAATTTTATATTTTTTAAGGTATTCGTTGTCGTCACTGCCTACACTGGCATTTATTGCCTCTATCATTTTTATTTTAGTGTCATTCTCAATGGCACTATCGAAAAATGATAATGCGGCAGTTTCTGGTGCCAAATACCATAAATGATTGATCATTTTGCTTATTGCAGTGCGGCTTATTGTATCGTCAATTTGACGATAAGCGGATAAATTGTTTAGAAATTCCAAATCTTGTCGCGAGGCTTCTGTTACGACTGGAGCTTGTATCCATGCTTTTAAATACAAATTGGCGAGGAAAATACAAATGTCGCGAATTCCAGTGGCCTTTTCGCTAGTCAAGATAAATTCTTTTCGAAATAAATATATTTTTATACAATATATCGCCTTGGCCATCCATCGAGTGTGATGAAAAGCTGCTGGAACTCGAAATGTATAATTTTTTCTAGGAGTTCCGCCTAAGAAAAGAACTGTAAGCTCCAAGAATTCTCTGTAATCTTCTCGTGGTTGATTAATGTTTTTCAATGTTTGCATTGCAAACTTCAGCACTTCAGTAATATTTACAATTGTAGATTGATGGACGTACTCGTCTTCAATTCCTGCCACAAAATTCGATTTATTGATCTGAGGCCAAGCCTGCTGAAATTGTTTACAAAGTGGAATATTTGGACCCGATGATTTCTCTAACTTTACATAAAAAACACTCCGTAAAATAATTTCATACATGTGATGCCGGCAAGGAAAATATAGTAAATCTCTTTCAAATTTTTGTTCGAGAAGGATACATGCGCCTTGGAAACGTCCCATGTTCGACGACGTTGTGTCACAGCAAAGTGCTTGCCACCTAAATCCCATTTCTGCACTAAATCGTATACCGCAGAAGCTTGTTTGTCCCCAGTACCCGATAGAATTGCAGGGATTCCAAGCAACTGCTCAATACCTCTGCAAGTTATTAGTACAGGTAAACGATCAATTTTCTCATTGCCTATTAAAGCTGGCAACAGCTTTCCGTCCCAATGTAGTGTAATAGCACCAAGCTCACAATCTTTGAACGCTACACGATATTTATCTGCCAAGTTGTGCTCGAAGATCCGTGCGATGACGCCGTATAGACGTTCGATTGATAATTAAGTCGCCTAGGTCATGACCAAGAGCTTGAGCTGTTGCTGTTATTATACGAACAGCATCACGATCGCTTACTTTGCACTTGTCAAGGGTTGCAACAAGTTTTGGCGTAATTATGTCGATTTGAGCACGTCTTTTTTTAGGGTTGCTTGGACCAGCTTCATCCACGGGAATAATAAATTCAATATTTTCACCCTCACTTGATAGCTGACTATCTTCTTCGTTGGATGATGCTACTTTGTCCATTGTTTCGTCTTGATTTAAACGATATACAAGTGTCAGTACAGACCAATATATCTTATATTATATATCTAAGATAACGATCAATATTTTGAGTTTTAAAAATGAATTGCATAAAGAATATTTACCTTGCATAGCTTCTACTTCACACTGCGCCTGCCTCGATTCTTCTTGCTCCTTCCGAAACGCTTTTTTCTGTTCTTTCCGGTACAATATATTATCGCTTCCAATCATAGATCCAGGACGTCCTTTTTTTCGTTGACTTAATAGAAAAAGTTTGTCTTCCTCTATTTGAATAGTTTTTAACGCATCGGTGGGTGCAATATCAAAAAGATCATCTAGCTTGTCTACAAACTCCTTCTCCCGATTTTTTTGGGTTTCAGTACTGCGCTTGCAACTTTTATGCAAATTTACCCATTCTTGATACAATGCATCTAGCTTATCAATGCAATGCTGTGGTCTTTTCATTGGGATTCGCGCTTTCTCCCAAAATATTTGAACTTCCTTAATAACTAAAGAAGCACTAGACTTAAGATTTAATTTCACATTCCGTAGATTGTGAAATAGGACTCTTAAGACTTGCCTGTTGGATGGCAATTTTGCACCGATAATTTGACTTCGTCATGATCGAGTAAATATAATTTTTTCCTTGTACCTTCCATTTCACTTTCACTTTCACTGCGATATTTCACTGTTACCTCGCTGAACGCTCAGAACATAATGGCCCAACTATGACTTTCGGACCTTCTGTCTCATCCCTTCCTGCGCAGGTAGAATTCTAACGGTTTCTGAGGGGTACAAACTGATTACCTGAGTCAGCTGTAGCTGCATTTCGAAGGCTTTCAAAACTCGCATTTCAATACATGTACGAATTAAATATTTAAAAAACTGTAGTATTGTCAAAAATGCAACTATTTCACATGAAATTTAAAATGTACCGTTATATAGCATTGTCTACCTTTTTTCTACAAGCTACATGAGCGTTTAAATGAAAATCTTTAATATCTCTATCGTTTATGGATATACGAAGAAACTCTTCAGACAAAAGTTGTAGCATATAAAGAGGCGAATATAATGGAAGAAAAAAATTATTTTTCAAGGTCACTCTTTCGAGTTTTCAAGGTCACGGACGTTTTTTTTTTGTTAACAATGCTATATGCTGTGTATGTATTCTTAAACAGAAAAAAATACAAATTCAACGATATATCATAATGTAAATTTATATCAAGGTTTAAAAAGTTCAAAATTTTCAAATTCGTGGCGCGTCCTTTTCCCGTGGTCCAATCGAGCTGAAATTTTTTCCAGATCATTTTCCCAACAAGTGTCACATTTCTGGGTGGCGGGAGCAACAAAATCTCGCAAAATAATTTTCGTCAAGAGTAGCTAAGGTCCACCCTAACGCACACCTATTCTGATGTGTGCATTTCTACGCTGACCAGGGATCGGCGGGCTCCAGCTACCGCTGATGTAGGGGGAAACACCTACAGGAGCGGTGGTTATGTTTGCGCGACTGACCAACGCAGACACAGTTCAGGCACACAGGCACGGTTCATGCACACATAACCACCGCTCCTGTAGGTGTTTCCCCCTCCATCAGCGGTAGCTGGAACCCGCCGATCCCTAACACTGATAGCCAGAGTTGGGCATTATTCGTATAAATCCCCAAGATTTAATCGCGAATAACGAATAACAATTTTATTCGACGAAAAATTATTCGTTATTCACGAATAAATCTGTACCGTTATTCGAGCCAGATTTATTCGGATAAGAATTTATTCGTTATTTGACCTGATTGAACGACGAATAAATGTGCGTGCGCTCTATTTCTTCAAGCTCGATCCACGTGCGCGACTATATACAATGTATCGGTGAAGAGGTAGAGCGTACCAGAGTTGGGCATTATTTAGATAAAAAATTATTTAAATAACGATCGAATAAATGATACTTTATCTTTATTCGTTATTCGAGGTTCGAATAACCGAAGTTATCTTTATTTGAAGAGCAACGAATAAATAATTTTATTGGATGAGAATTTATTCGACGAATAACGATAATTTTTTATTCGAATAAATGCGTCGAATAAATTTTTCATCCGTAGCATTTATCTTTTCGAAGCCTTCGAATAAAGCCACGAATAACTTTCGTCAGCGTCGAAACTTGGTGAGTCACCATGACCCCAAGTCGCCGCCGCCGGTCCTTTGTGTTTGGCGCACGCCACTCGACTAAGCTCGACCTTCGGAGGCTCGAATAAACACGCTCAACGCTGACGAAAGTTATTCGTGGTTCTATTTGCAGGCTTCGAAAAGATAAATGCTACGGATGAAAAATTTATTCGACGCATTTATTCGAATAAAAAAGTTATTCGTCTAAAACTTCGTCGTAAAACTTTATTCGTCGAATAAATTCTTATCCAATAAAAAGTTATCTTTATTCGTTGCTCTTCGAATAAAGATAACTTCGATTATTCGAGCCTCGAACGAATAAAAATTATTTATCTTTTGTTCGTTATTTGAAATTTTTATTTAGGTAAACTTTTGCCCACCTCTGGAGCGTACGATGCACGTGAACGACGAAGCGAGACAAATTATCATGCTTTCTCTTTTTCGTAGCCGACAGTAACTACGTGTGACTCTTTTGTCCTCTCTCGCTCGTTCCCGGATTCTCTCACTCTCGACCAAGGAATTCCAAGAAATTGTGGGGACAGTCGCCGGGCTCCTAAATAACCAGGAATCGTCGGACTCCAGCTACCACTGATGGAGGGGGAACACCTACAGGAGCGGTGGTTATGCGTGCATGAACTGTGCCTGCGTGCGTCAGTCACGCATACATAACCACCGTTCCTGTAGGTGTTTTCCCCTCCATCAGCGGTAGCTGGAGCCCGCCGATCTCCTGCGTCAATGTACTCAAAGTGGTGGGGACGCTTCGCTGCGTGTGTAAGTACTTCACGGACACCAATTCCCACCGCGAGACGAGTAGGCGTAGCCCGAGAGACAGCGAGAACGTAGAGAAAAGAAGCACCGAGGCAGGCAAGCGGTGTGGTGGGAGAATACCCCTCACGAAACTCACCGGCCAATAAATCTGAATTCTAGTTTAGTCGACGCGTGCCACACAGTAGCATCTAATTGGTCGTTTACTGACCGGGACTTTAGTCGGAGGTGAAGAAATCGGACATTATACTATTAATTCAGGGCTGAGCAACTTGTTCGCCGCCGCGGGCTGCACAGTCCCCACTACTAGTCAGCCGATTCCCCCACCATCAGCAATTACATGCGGCCCGCGATCCACTAGTACAGTGTACTGTAGGAGTTAAAAGAGTGTGGTGGGGATCGTTCTCCTGCGGCCCAGCAGAGCAGGCAAGTTGGGGAACGGGACGCGGATTGCCCAGCCCTGTATTAATTTATTAATATTATTATTTGTAGAGTATTAAGAATTTCTTCTATTCTTTTATTGAAAAAAAATTATTTACATGGGCTTACAGAGTTGAGTAAAGTTAAATTTACTTCAACTATCTTTTCGTCTTATTGGAAAAGAAATATATAAGCTCTAGGCTAAGATAAGTCCACAGGCAGATTTAAATAGTTTCAAATATAATTCATGAAACGCTGTGGCCATCTATTTAGTCATCAGAGCGCGAACTTAAGGGGACTAGGCAGTCAGATCGCTCGAAAATCAAGTAGTTTTTGTGAATTAATTACAAGGAGATTAACACAAATTGTGTCTAGTACTTTTGGGTAATGTTTATTAATACTATAAACAGTAAAAAAAATTATTTGAATATTATATACATACATATGTATGACAGCGCTACAGTCGTCTGATGTGTAGGCGTTTTTCTGGAGCCGCTGTAATTTTGCAGTGATTCTGGACGTAAGAAATTGAATTGTGAAATATCCTCTGAAACTGATACTTTGTCCCGGACCTATTGACATTCTGCCCTGTACCTATTGAAAAAGAAAAAAAATCAAAATTATAAAAGTGGTGGCTGAAAAACGGCAAATTTTAAAGAAACGTCATTTTTCGCCAGGGAAAAGAGCCATTCTATTTCTTTTTTGTGTCAAAACAGAAGTTTTCACAGACTTATGCGTAGGTTCAAGTCGTAACTAAACATGTTTGATGTATGCTCAATTTTTTTCAAATCGATGTGTACCTTTGTTTTTTCGCAATCACTGCAAAACGAAGAGGAAATATGATTCCGAGAAAAACGCGTTTAAAGTTTCGAAAGGGGGATCTAGTCTACCTGCGTGAGTGCAGAAACGGTTTATGGCACGCTCGACCTTTTAACTGTACAATTCTTAATTTTGCGAATTTTAACATAAACCGAACGGCACTTTACTCGGGAAGGGGGGTACTTTCGAAAAATGCAACAAAAAAAAATCAAGTTTCTGACTGCCTAGTCCCCTTAAACACCCACATTAGTTCCTATCAGGGAATTCATGAGGTAACAGGAACACAGGATGATAGTGGTGGTAGTTTGTAGAGAATGACAGAGAGTAACAGTCTGAATGATACGGAGATATCCTATCATTAGAAGCATTAAACAGCCTGACGAAATGAATGAATTTCTCACCCTCTGCGATTAATTTACACACTTTTGCAATTGCATTTTAAAGTCTAGACCCTTGGCTAAATTGTGAAAAAGTGTCTTTGCTATTTAAACGCTCGCGGCGTTTAATGAATTATAGATTCTCCAAGATTAATTTATTACATAAAAAAGTGGATGAGGGTATGTATTTTGAGACCCAACTGCAAAAGCGTGAATTCAATATATTTAACTAGCTTTACTACTCGGCTTCGCCCGAAATTTAGATTCCGATTTTTTAAAAAATTTTTTTGTGAAAATAGTCGCATTCATCTGGATTAATCAGACATATTGAGCTGAGGCCCCTTTCGTGATCCCAGAGTTTACCGCTCGAAAGTTTGCAGGCAACAGACAAACACAAACACTTTTTGCTTTATATATTAAGATGATGTTAATTTATACCTTTTAGAAATAATTAGAATATGGACGATATTAAATCTGTTTATTAAGGATACTATGGTATGGAGTATATATACACGCTTCCATTGATTATTTTTTACCGAAATTTATTTCATAAAAACGTGAACTAAGATTACAATTCGTTGAGTATAAATTAGGAAATGGTCGTTTGAAAATTTTCCCGTATATATAAGAACATAGCATATTCGGCAATGTTACACAACAATATAAGTTTTCCTCCTATAATCACGATGGAAGACGCTACGTAACTCAGTTAATTAATGAGATATTTAATAAACTTAGGAATCAGCGGTGTATCTGGAAATATAAATCGGTGATAAGAATTTGGTCCCATTGTTGGGAGAACGAAAGTACCCTTGTGGAATGCACTTAACGTGACATATATATACTATATAATATATATATATATATTATCGGTAATTAGAGTTCACACATTTTCATAAAAAAAGTTTCACTTTAAAATACAGATGACAAATACACGTATCGTTTTTACTATGAAGTCTTACAACTCCGTGTAACCTACCGTTATTTAAAAAATGTACAAATAATCACTTAAAAATATTCAGACACGTCCCTAACATTATACCGTTCGTTTGCTTCTGCACGATAAAAGCGACGCGCCAGGTTCAACTCCGTTCGGAATTCAAGTTGCGCGCGACTCTATCGCGGTGAACAGATAAGATTTTGTGAAATTGACGTCAATGGAAGAATCCGTATTTATACGTTTAATTTATCGTACAGAAAATTCCTGAGTACTGATGTACAAATAACAGAATGACGATGCACTTCGGCTGGAAATAGAAAATAAAAGATGTTCCTGACGCTACAACGACGACGCTACATTATTATTGTACATCAATATGTAGATATATCGATTGAAAATAATTTAATATAAAAATAAGTACTGGATTATTTTTAATGATACATGTATATGATGCGCATACTTTTCTGTGAATGTTTAGGTTTCTGTAATTACAACTCGTCCTTCTCGTCGAGATCTATGTCACTGAGATCTATCTCTTCTTCTTGAGGAAGTTCGGCGTCTTTGCCGTCCCACAGTTCAGTCCGGAGGATCTCGGGTAATTGGGCACCTTTCAAAGGAGCTGTACCTCCTCGCCCGTAACTCAAATCCCGCAAGAACTCATTTATGCCGTCATAGGAGAAGCTTCCTTTCAATAACGAGTATTTCATTTTCTTGATATTTACAGCCGCTAACGCTGGATAGCCGAAACCTCCGATTTCTAAAGCTTCTTCGATATAAGGCTGGGCACCAGCTTCGGACCAGACCCACCTGTCGCCCAAACAAACATTGTTCTCACAATTTCAACTACGGGTTTATTTATTCATTCGTTGAATATTAAACAGCAACTGTACGTACCCCCACATCTTTTGCTTAAACTTCTTCCCAAGATCGTTCAGAGTTTTCAAGTACTGATTCCTACAATCCGACTGGCAATCCAAGATATGCGGCAAAACGGACACAACGCACAGTGGCTTGTCTTCGCACGCCTCTCTCAGACTCTTCTCATTCGCGATTTGCATTACTTCTGGCGCCGGCACATTTTCTGCGAGCTTTTCTAGCGACCAATTTACAATGTCGCTGCTCGTGCGACCGCCATCATATTCTTGCACAGAGTCGAACGATTTCTTGCCAGGCGCGAAGTATTTGATAGTAGGGTATCCTTTTATTTCGTATTGACTAGCCTGAAACGACAATACTTCGTTAAATATAAGCACGGCATTGGGTACAGTCAGTTCTAAATTAAGCAACTTACTTTAACTCTATTTACAGTAGCATCTATGGCTCCCAGCTTCACTTTTCCTTTCAGTTCTGTGGCTGCGGACGCCCAAATGGGAGCCAAGTTTTTACAATGGCCGCACCACGGCGCGTAAAACTCGACTAGCCACATATCCTCCGAATTCATTACAAGCTTCTCGAAATTCTCATCCGTCAACTCGACTACATCCTTAGAATCCTTCGACTATAGTAAAACGCAAATAGTTTTCCATTAGCTCCATATACTTTCTCCGTTTGTTTCGTTGCGCTCACCTTCGAGTCTCCGCCGCTTCGTTTGCCGCCTAAGGCTCTACGTGCTTTCTGCCCAACCGCACTGATCGCAGCGTCGACGATACCAGCCGCAGTTCTCGGCCCATTGTAATCTTCCGGTTTGCTGTCGACGCCAAAGATTTTAATCGTTGGGAAACCTTGGATGCCGTACTTCGATCCAAGGGACTTGTGTTCGTCTGCATTTACTGCGCCAACTTTTACAATACCCTGTTGAAGATTTACAGTCACGATGAATGGTTCGTTGAAATGCGAAGGGGAAACAGCTGAATGGCGATAATAAAAATTACCTTCAACGCGGTAGCAGCTTTGTCATATTCGGGCGTTAACTGCTGACAGTGTCCGCACCATGGTGCATAAAATTCTACCACCCACACGTTGTCGCTGCTCGATACCAGACTGTCAAAGTTGTTTGGTTTTAGATCTACGACATCTGAATTGGAGGAGTACAAACAATGGGCTCCAGTAATTAACACCAAGACACCTAAACGAGAGAAATACAAGTAGCATTAAATTGCACGCGAACGATACGGGACTGAACGTCTGAATTTTTATAAAATGAGAGGAAAGTGTATGTTTAACAGATTGGTGGGAATAGTATTGTAACGGTATACAATCTGCCGGTTTGAATTTAATAGGAGAAATTATCGGTCAATTAATGCGCCGGAATATTCAGAGAGCTCACCTAGAAAACCTTGCATTTTTCCCAGCAAAGTAACGGTAAATTTACAATTTCCTTAGAAAACACATTCACCGGAGGATCTTTTTTTAAATCACAAGATCGAAACGAATACAACCTCTTCTCGTGGAGTTCAATCGCTCTGCTCGCTCACCCCACTCTTTATAAACTGCATATAACTTTTCGTGGACCGTTCTGATTGGTTCGCCGTAATCATAGTCACACGTTACAGAGGAAATAACTTCGGGGGATCGTAGTTCGGTGAGATCATCTAAAGCATTATCGACATTTGCATGACCAAAACGAGGCAAGCTCTGGGCTCTTCGTGCTTAAAAATTATTCGCCGTTGCAGGTGACATGGCACAGGGAACTGGAAGGAACGCTCTCGTTATGGGTTTAATTCCAAGATGAATATAATTCGAGCGAATTCAAACCTACACAGGCGGAAGCCGTGGTAGGCAAATGTGCGTAGGTTCAGCGTGCTCGCTGGATTTGATTGATTTTCATGTGCCAACAGTTGCACGCGGATTGGATCGCTTAAAACTGTATAAAAGAAAAATATCTAAAAACACTGTTTAGTTTAATAAATTACAGTAAATTTTAAACGTGTATCTGTTTATATGCTGATAAAGACCAAATTAAAAAGGGCTCGGCAAGTTTTCGTATAAAAAAAACATCGAAGGACCAATTTCTTATTTTTCTAAACAAAAAAAGATTTATTAAGTTACTTGACATTTTGAGTGACGCAAAATTTAGCGACATTTCGTTTCAAATTCTGCTGGGAAGGTTTTTTTTTAAATTTCTATATTTTTATTTAATTTTCGTGAGGGTACTGTCAAGTGTTAATGAATAGGCAAGTATTTAAAAAAAATGAGTGCAAATACGGCATCATTCGTGCTATTTTCAGTTATACGAAATTCAAATCACTTTTGAATTCTGGTAGATCAATTTTACATTATATATAATTCAGAATAGTCAAAGCGTGGTCGAGTTTGAACTCATTTTCATCAGGAAAACTGCACTTATAAATCTATTAGCAATATTCTCGTGAAAATTGAATAGAAAATATAGAACGCTTTCCCGAAAATATCTGGAACTTCCTCGGCGTGAAAAGGCGCCGATGCCAAATACAGCTTTAAGTTTGAAAATGAAATAGGAAAATAATTTCCTATTTTCCAGTATATCTTGAAAACTATAGTAGGTACAAAAAAATGGTTGTAAGGAAAATTTAATGGTTTTTTATGTTGTAGAAAACTACGTAATCGAATTGTTTAAAAATTGTGATTGGAAACATTTTACTGTTTAAATTACAAATTTTAAATAATTCGATTACACAGTTTTGTAGGTCATAAAAAGCAATTAAGTTTTCATTTTAATAATTTTTAAGATATACTGGAAAATAGGGAAACACTCATTAATACCTTTAAGGGATGTTCTCACCCTGAAAGACCGAAAATTTTGCCTAATACTTCTATCGAAGTCCTCTACAAACCTGCACAGTTTCAAAAAAGTCGGAATGTTCGGGCAACTGAACTTCCCTTGTTAGTGCAATACATAATATAATAAATATAAGATTTGAATAAATCCTGTCATATTTTAAAACTGTTGCGTGGGATTTGAATATTGCATGCATGTGCGCGCAACGAAAGCGACGAATACGTGTGAAAGCCAATGAAACAACAATACCTATTACTCAAATTTATCGCAAATTGCATAATTGGCACCACACTGTGGCGATTAGTGGCGATAGTATACGTTAATGTTATCGCCAGTTATCGTCAAGATTATCTCTTTGCCGGGAAATGGGTTCCTGGGCAAACTATTCGTAGTAGAGGGGGAACTGGGAACACGCCACGCATGCGCGTGATATCGCCGTGACATCAAACCAATCAACGCCAAGATGGGAGACGACGGGAAACCACCTGACGCTACAAACCAACCAGCGTCGCCGGGAGATAGGTCGTCGACGCTGGTTGGCCGGCGCGTCACTTGCTTCGCTTCGCGTTGACGCCATTTGGCTTGGCTTAGCGCTGGCGTCGTTTCGTTTCCCATTGCTTCCCATCATGGCGTCAACACCCATCTTGGCGTTGATTGGTTTGACGTCATCGCGCATGCGTTACGGAGCGTAGTCCGGACTCGGGAATACATTTCCCGTAGGCTCTATCTGGGAACCCGTTTCCCGGCAACTGCCGGCAATACTGCCGAGATATAGTCGTCGTGACACGATACTGTTTTTATCAGAATAGAGGCAGAAGTCGCCCGTAAATAATCAGAATTTAGAATTACATTAAAGAATGTCAGGGAAACAGTATAAGACAGTTACGCACTGTATTTTTGATATGGATGGCCTATTACTTGGTAAGGGATTTAATTTATTCTCTACTTGAACAAGTCACATTGCACCTATTTGTACATTGAATTAATGTATAGATCTGATTAAGAGTAACCTATTATAACACAGTAATTACGATGGTATATTTCACATTGTGCAACATTGTGGAATTGACATGCCCTCGCTGGATCTATTACGAACCATTAACTCGTAGATAAGTTTATATTTATTTAATAGTGATTTTGTTTTGTCTGCGCACGTGTACAGTAATGAATAGTCTCAATGACAATTATTATGAAATATGAGGAATGTAAATTAAAATATCCCATGCATCTGTATGAGCGGATTCTACTGACAATGAAAGGGTTAAAATAGCACTCGTCACGTGTGAGTTTGTGTGTACTTTACTCCTAATCTATTGGGGAAGCTGTGTTAGAATTTTGTACATACATACTTACGTACGTGTGTGGCAGAAAATTATTTGTCTTTATCTTATCTGTAGTCGCTATTATTTGAAACCTGCCTTCAACACAGTTTCTACAAATTAATATGTGAATTATAAATCACAGTTAAAGTCAATGAGTTAAACGAATCTTCAGCGTGTCGCATTAATCGTGCGTATCTAATTTATTGTGGATCTCTCGATAGATACGGAGCTGCTTTACTCGAAAGCTTTCAATCGTATTACAAATCGCTATGGGAAGGAGTTCACGTGGGAGCATAAAGCGCAGATCATGGGTTTTAAAACAACGGCTGTCGCGAAAGCTGTGGTTGAAATGTTGTCTTTACCGATAACAACAGAGGAATTTGAAGACGAGGTAGTCAGAATATATCAGGAATTATTTCCTACTGCCAACCTTATGCCAGGTAATAAATACAGACCGATGCGAATTTAAGGAAACGACAGGGGAACTAAGTTCTTTGTGTGCGTAAATACGTTTAATATTAGGTGTATTATTCGTAAACAGGTGCAGAACGGTTGCTAAGACATCTAAAGGAAAATAATATTCCAATCGCATTAGCCACGAGTTCGAATAAAGAAAACTTTGAACTAAAAACTCAAAGATGGATGGATGTATTTAATTTATTCCATCATAAAGTCCTCGGTGGTTCTGATTCCGACATCGTACATGGTAAACCAGCGCCAGACATTTTCTTGGCCGCTGCGAGACGTTTCCCTGATAACCCTGACCCGTCGAAGGTTCGCGATATTCTCCGAGTTAGCTTTATTGTTCTACTGTCTTATTTTCGTTTAATTAAATGTTGTACTTTCAGTGTCTCGCGTTCGAGGACGCTCCGAATGGCGTGAAATCTGCACTTAACGCCGGCATGCAAGTTGTTATGGTTCCAGATCCAATGTTACCCAAACATTATATCGAAAATCCAACGTTAGTAATAAATAGCCTTGAAGATTTTCAACCTGAGATGTTTGGTTTACCACCGTTCGGTGCGTAATGTGGAAGGTATATGTTCCTAAAGGGTGTACAGCACAAGTGCATGTCACCTTTCATAAATGGTACAATAGTAGAAATTGAAAGAAAGAAGGTATCAGTTCAATAATCCAACGATTAGATCCATGCTAAAAACAGAAAACAATAAACTATTATATATTCGTTAAGAATGTTACAAATTGTGAATTTATCTTGATACAATATTTATTTTTAATACAAATATACAAAAATAAATTATCCTTAAACGTTCCTTCTTACATATAAAAATATTTGAATAAAGTATCTTTAAAGTTTTATAATAATAACTCGCAACGATCCTAAAGTAACACGATACATTAACATTAATATAACATGTTACGTTGAACTTATTATAAGCCTTAAGATAATAATCACACTTAAATAATAAACATCTCTAACAAATTACGATCAAGCGTTTCCCTTACTAGTTTAACAATGTATGATAAATTTTAGAAGCTTATTTCTTACATGCGTAATGAATTTAATCGGATAAGGCACTGTACAATTTCACTTTAAGGAGGTACTTTAGAGTATCTGTCTGTTTTTCAACGCCATTTCCGGGAATTTATTTAACAAACACTATAAGTTTATACTATCTGGCGCTTTGCCTGCATATTAAGGTATGATTCAACTAGTACTCAGAATTTTTTTGATCTAGTTTATTGAACATACACATAGATATAGTCGGTGGCACAAACTTCTTCAAAAAAATTCTTTTCCGATGGGCGTTAGTGTGGGAACTGTTGTAGTCATAAAAAATGGAATAAGTAAGATTTATTTTCTTTATTATGTTTGTCGCTATGGTTGGAACTAGGACTGGGACTATTTGTCGAATTTTTCGGTATTCGAATATTCGAATACTTCAGTTGCTCAATTATTTGGCGAGTATAATTCGAATATCCAAGTATTCGAATACTATTCGAATATTTAAGTATTCGAATAGTATGGTGTGAATTATAAATCAAGTTCTTTAGGTTTATTTGTCAGGGTGAAATCTTGAAAGCTAATTTTGACCCACTTCACACCATACTATTCGAATACTGATGTATTATAATTCACACCATACATCAGTATTCGAATAATATTCAAATAATAACATTCGAATACTCAAATATTCGAAGTTTATTCGTAGCATTCGAATACTTGTAAAATATTCGAATATTAAATTATTCGAATAGTCCCAGCCCTAGTTGGAACCACGGACGAGTTTCTATTTTTCTATATATATAAAAGAAGTACTGACTGACTTAAACTTGCGAAAGTTCCACGGGAGTATGAATTTTTTTACGCAAATTCCACTTACACCTGTCGAAAGCGGCTACTTTCCTGTGTAAAAAGAGAGTAACAAATTTCTTGTGCGACTTTTTTGGCCGAGTTATTCAACTTTAAAGCAAAAATCGTTTTTTTTTACTTTAGTTGCTTCTAGCAAGCGAAGGGATCATCGTAGATCGTTCACGAAAAAAGCAATAGAAAGTTCGGTCTTTCCTCTTTAAGGCGCATCTTCGACTTTTTCGATTCTGTTAAAATCGTGGTCTCTGATGTATTTTCCAAAATATGCTTAAATATTGCATAAATTCCATTTTTTGACCGGAACATCGATGACTTAAGCTCATTTTAATGCGGAGAGTCTGCCGATTCTTTTGAATTCCACCGGAACCCGCTGCGATAATTTCTTACCTGTGGCCTTTAAGTTTGAAGTTACCGTTCCGGTCATCCCTCGCGGAGATACAGCGAGTTAAAGAAAAAATGGAATTTGTGCAACATTTAAGCATATTTTCGAAAAGACATCGTAGACCGACATTTTAACTGAATCGAAAAACAAGTCCCACACCAACGCCCGACGGAAAAGAATTTTCTTGAAGAATCTTGCGCCACCGACAATATCTACGTATATGTGCGATAAAAAAATAATAAAAGTTCTGAGTATTACTTCAAACATACCTTAATATGCAGGCAAAACGCCAGATAGTATAACCTTATAATTTATATTAAATAAATTCTCAAAAATGACATTGAAAAATGGGCAGTTACACTGAAGTACCCTCTTAACGTTTCGTTTCTGTACTTACGTATTATGTAACGTCATGCAAATACCTAAAGAAACTTTTACTTCAATTTTAGTAAATATACATGAATAAGTGAAAGGACATCGTGATATAAAAAATAGTTTGTTTTAGTGAAATATGCTCGTGGGAAGAAATCTGTGCTCCAGTAACAGATTCAGTTCTGGCCACTCGCCAACTGGATTGATTTAATTTAGGATGTTAGAATCCTGAAACCTGAAACAAAGTAACAAAAACCGTAGTTTATTTTCTAGTCTTATTAAACCGAAGGAATATTCCTTTATTATTATTGTAAGCTACAACTGCTTGGGTCGTTTGCGAAATATTTCTGTACAAGGGTACGTTTATGTTGAAGCTGCGATAGAAGTTATAAGGGCGGCGATAAAAGCTGCACAAAAATATCTTTCTTTGGTGTGTTCATAGTGAAGCTGTGATAATAGTAGAGTTTTAGTCGTTTAAGATTCTTTCGTCAACTGAACAATCATTTATTTAGAAGTTTAGGATTTTCTTCCCGTGTGGGAGTTACAATTTAAAAAATTGTAAGCGAAATGGTAAAGATAATATGGACAATTTAAAGGCTACTTCGTCACATAACTTATCTAAATAAAACAAATCTGTTGTGGTAATTTGTATCTTTCTGATCCCATAAAAACTTCGCTTATTAACAGGGATGGATTTAGAGATTTGGCGCCCCCTGGCTAACAAGTGTCGGCCGCCCTTTCCGCGAAATATTGTCAAATATTTTAATTTAAAAGAAATTTAAACTAAAAACTGAACTAAAATGACAAAAATAATAATATGATAATTTAAATTAATTCAATTGCCTACAGTCGGAGGCCTTAAATCTTTTGATGCTCTTCTACCCCAAACGTGTACCCCAATGACTACAGAAAGTGCTTCAAGCTGGTAACAAAAAGAGGTGGACAACATCAATGCAAATTCAAGCTTATATAGTGACATTTCAACTTCAGCGTATTTTGTAACTTATATGTCCGTGTGGGAAATACTGTTAGTGTTGTTAATAGCTCATTAAATCTAATTAGGGCGAACAGCGATACACAATATTAATTAAGACAGTATGTAATTTTCTATTTCGAAATAAATGTTCGAATGTAATTACATCAAATCATTTGCATCAAAAGATTTAAGGCCTCCGACTGCAGGCAATTGAGTTAATTTAAATTGCCATGTTATTATTATTTTTGTCATTTTAGTTCGCTTTTTAAGCAGTCGGGTTTTTTAAATTTTTTTAATTTTTTTATTTTTTACTTTTTTAAAAATTATATAACATTGGGAACGTCAAGACAATTCGAAGGACATCTCATTTGTTCAAATCGGTGTATTCGTACAGGCTCTAGAGCGTAACATGGACATACAAACATAGCCTGATAAACACAATACCCTCCTTTGCGTGCCGCAGTCGGGTAAAAAGAACCGGGACAATGTTAAAATTAATTCAATATGGCAACTCACGTGTAAGTTATTGCTAATTTTCTATATGAAAAAAAAACTGAATCAAGCCTCTGTGTTTAAAACTTTAAACCTTTCTCAATTTCATTCGCCCAGAATTTTCCGCCCTAGGTTGCAGCCTGCTTAGCCTATGCATAAATCCACCCCGGCTTATATTAATTTGTCTATATTCATCATCAATAAAGGTACGTGAGAACGGCGATAATAGCGAAGAGAAAGTAATCGTACATGGTTCTCGTTGCTTGTATCGCTGGTCATCTATTAGCAAGTGTAGCTCTGCTCGCTGCTTCAATATAAACACATCAATTATAAAACTATAGACTGTAGTATTCAATTCACCATTTCGTCATCTGATCCATCCGATATATTCAGGACACCCGTATTTAAATTCGGTGTTTCATACTGCGAATTAATGCTTGAGAATATTGTGTCCAAGCACACAACAGAAAAAGCGTTCCGGCTTAATAGCTTTTCCATTGCCTCCTTCAAAGAATCGTATGCTGCTCTCATACCCTGCGGATGCTGAGACAGTAGATCTGAAAGTAGATTTCTTAAAAATTCGTTTTCCTTCTCACATTTTAGTTCCCGATCAGAAACACGCAGATACTTTACTTTTATATTTCGACGGGCTCACGTCGAAAATATGAAGGTAGAAGCACATTTGATTGTAAAGTTTTGTTTCTGAGAACTGTAATAGAGTAACATTGCAGTTAAGATTCTAAGAAGATAATCAGGCATGACAATAACACATTTATTCACATACTATTCTGTGTAAATCAGCATCGCCGCATTTTCTGCAACTTGGATACTTTCTGTGGAAACCTAAAGGAAGTATCTGTGTTCTTTCGCCACACAATGGGTTTTCACACTCCAAACCGCTGTTATAATACTCAGTAATTGCTTCCCGTACGGCGAGTTGCATTGCATTTTGTATGGTATTAACGTATCTCCACGGTTGCACTGTGCAGTCTGGATTTGAACATGAAGCGAGTGATAATTGGTTTCCAGTGGACTGAAAAATGTTTTTATTTTCTAAATAACTGATCGGAGATTTTATGGAGAAGACATCTGTTCTTATCACTACTTACTGTTTCGATTATAACATCTTTCAACATAATTTCTGATTGACATTTCTCATCTGTACAGTTGAATTTCAGAGGAAGGCAGAATCTAAATCTGTCGTCATTGATTAATAGTGGTACATCGGTTTCTTCTTCATGTATTAATCTCTTAGATTTGTATACGTTCTCTAAACCTGTTTAAAAAAGAACGCTTATTTCAGTTAGGGCTGGGACTATTCGAATAATTTAATATTCGAATATTTGACAAGTATTCGAATGCTACGAATAAACTTTGAATATTTGAGTATTCGAATGTTATTATTCGAATACTATTCGAATACTGATGTATTGGTGTGAATTATAATACATCAGTATTCGAATAGTATGATGTGAAGTGGGTCAAAATTAGCTTTCAAGATTTCACCCTGACAAATGAACCTAAAAAACTTGATTTTTAATTCACACCATACTATTCGAATACATCACTATTCGAATTAGGGCTGGGACTATTTGTCGAATTTTTCGGTATTCGAATATTCGAATACTTCAGTTGCTCAATTATTTGGCGAATATAATTCGAATATCCAAGTATTCGAATACTATTCGAATATCCAAGTATTCGAATACTATTCGAATATTTAAGTATTCGAATAGTATGGTATGAATTATAAATCAAGTTCTTTAGGTTCATTTGTCAGGGTGAAATCTTGTAAGCTAATTTTGACTCACTTCACACAAAGCAGTACTCGAATAGTATTCGAATAATAACATTCGAATACTCAAATATTCGAAATTTATTCGTAGCATTCGAATACTTGTAAAATATTCGAATATTAAATTATTCGAATAGTCGCAGCCCTAATTCGAATACTTAAATATTCGAATAGTATTCGAATACTTGGATATTCGAATTATATTCGCCAAATAATTGAGCAACTGAAGTATTCGAATATTCGAAAACTGAAAAATTCGACAAATAGTCCCAGCCTTAATTTCAGTGTGCATCTAATACTAAAAGAAACAAGATAGTAAAATCTTACCCAAATTTTGAGCTAATAAAACATCATCGATCCCTTCAATAGGATCGCAAATTCGCAAAGCGATAGGAAACACTTGACTTAATAAATAATAATTCACATCTATCTTTAAAGACTCGCTTTTTTTATACTCATCGATGTGATATGCCCTTTCAGTGGCAGACTTTTCCGTTCCATCCTAATACATAGATATTGATACTTTCAGTAAAATCGTTTAATGAAAGACTGAAATTTTAATTTCAACAAGATTAATTAATACAAACGTCGCATATAATATATGGAACAGTGTCTCCGGCTTTCCACATTCTACCACCTTCTTTATTTAATCGTAAAGCTACTTGTACGTGAGCTTGTTTATTATCTGGATATTCGTTTGGATTCTTCGATAATTGCTTTGTAATAACCAATGACGACAGAGAAACCTGATTCTCTCTGACACTTTTCGCAACATTTTGCAACATACTGAAAATTTGTTCCAATCGGTTCTCGTTCGATTGGTCAGACAGAAGTTGATCCAATATTTTTCTAAAAATCATGGACAACGTTAACAGATATTGTTAAATCCTTTATATTGTCGCTTACTATATATCGTTCACTTACTTCCCAACATCGCAAGCTAGCTGGCACCAATCTCTTCTCACAATGTCTAAACCTTTATGTTCCTGCGTCAATTCCATCTGCCCATTGGGCAACTTTGCTATCGCAACCGCAGCATACTTCTTCTTTTGTAAAAGCAATAAATAACGAAAAACACCGTCGATGTCTAACTCCACCTTTTTATACAATTTGTTGACCTCTTGTTTAATCTACGAAGTCATTACATATATGTTTTTAACATTACTGTGTGAATGCAAAGTAAACGAACAAAATACTCGCATCGATAACATATTTACTTTCTTTCCGACAGCGAACACGTCCTCGTATTCTAACAAATTAGTGTTTATCATTATAGAATCTGTATCGCCATATATAACTTCGTAATTCAACTTTTCAACAAGAGTCTTCGTGTGCTGCAAAATTTCTCGACCCTTTGCTGCGGAGATGGTACAGTGTTTTGTATATATTTATTACACGATTATGCTTAGGCGTTTTCATATTTTACCTGTTATTAGAGCTGCGAGTCCTTTCGCATAAAATCTACAGTGCGTAGCACCCAAGCAACCGTACATGGAATTAGCTGTAAGTTTTAAAGCTAACTGCCTAATATTGTATTGCGTTTTCAATTCGGGTGAAATATTTGGTGCTTTCATTAACTTTTTCACCTCCACTCTGCTTTCAACTAACTTGCGAATTTCTGTTGGTATCACTCCGGGCTCTAAGTTTGGTGCAGGGATCGCTAAATTCTGTAAACGTGCATGTTTAGATAAAGCCAAAGACAGTGTATTTCATCAATGGTAATTGGTATACTTACCGTACTGTCAACATATGCTGCGCCAGGTACAGTAGTAAAGCATAAATTGTATTCTTGAATTATACTGGGATACAAGGAATTAAAATCCATCAATAAAATAAGTTTGTCGTAGAAACCTTTTCTGGGTTCGAGAACTAAGCCACCAGCGTAAGCTGCCTTCTTTCTGCCCGTGTTTTCTACGTGTAACATAATATCGATCAGTTACAAAAAGCGCACAATTTCAAATGTTTATCTCACCATTGTTCTCAGCATTCTTTCCCTTTTTCGCGATTCGTTTATCCGGTGTTACGTACTGCTTCAAATGAAAAGCATGCAGGAGCAAATACTCGTTTCTTTCAGCACGCCCTGCTGTTAATGTTCTTGATATAACATTCCCTAGATAAAGAAAGATAAATATCATATTCGAAAAATATAAATGTACGTTTGTGCGACAGGTATTAAGGGGTGTACGGGTATACGGAATTTACGAGCTCGGGTAAACTCGATTCGATTGTTCGAGCCGAATTGGGCGTTTGAATTTTCCGAGCTGCTTGAAAAAGAATGCGAGCTAATTGAAAAACTCAAGCGGCTCGAATATTCGAGCCCTCGTAAGACTTCGAATTACTTGGAGAAAAACTTTCAACTCGAAAATTTTCGAATCACTCGAATATATTCGAACAGATCTCCAACTTTCGAGTTACTCGTAAATATTCGAATTACTCGCGTTACTCGGATATTTATGTATTTAATAGCAAATACTAGTTTAACTGTAGGGAAGAAATATATGAGACGCTAGTAACTCGAAGTAATTCGAGTAATTCGAGAAATTTCGAGCTGAAAATTTATCTCCAAGTAACTCAAAGTTTATTTTTTCACACAGTTCGTCGATTTCAAGCAGCTCGAAAAATTCAAACATTCGACTCGGCTCGACCGACCGATCATTTTTCGACTGGAATAAATCGAGTACTCGCACACCACTAACAGGTACACGTACTTACCAGCGATGCATGTGATTTGTAGGGCAAGTGGAAGAACATTGAGGTCAAATACAATAGTGAGAATGTACAACGCCTCTGTTAATGTGATCTTAATTAGATTATCTATTTTACTCGTTGTATTATAGAACGCTGCGCATTCTCCAGGCTTGATTTCTTTGCATTCAGTTTCCGTTTTCTTCAATACCTACGGCAGTGACTTATAATTTAGTTCCTTTGCTACTAATAAATATTTACACACATTCGTACAATAATCATAAAACACTTACTGCCGTGCAAAGAGACTGCAAGTCGTAACTTCGAACTTTCAGATTCAATTCCTTAGCTGAAACTTGTATATCACAGATGGGACGACCAGCTAATACTTGGTTCAAACTTATTTTTCCCTAAAACGCATACTTTTAATTAGTTTTCTGTAACAGTATATAAAGATAAATATAATACACATGTTCTGTACCCTAATAAGAGGAGGCGCTGAACGTCTCAGCCTTCCAATTCTACTCCAATTTGAAACCTTCAAAGTGAACATCCTGTGCATTAATATGTCAAATTGAAATCCGCAATCGTAGCCAATCAATACATCTGGATCCGTCACGTTCACTATTTTCAACAGCTCTTCAAGTAAATCCACTTCGGTGTCGAATCTCATTACTTTAGTGTACGAAATATTTGAGAGCATCTCTCGCGCTTGCCTTGGCCAAGGGGTGTCACGCGGATGCGTGATCACTGCATGAAATAATTGAAAAGTACGCACTGCGTGTTGAAACTGCACATTAAATTCTGAATGGAATAATTGTACGTACAGCAAATATGTTGCTGAAACGGCGGCTTTGGTGACTCTTTATTAACGTGATATTTATGATGGATAAGAATCGCAATCATGACTACTTCGTTCTGCTGTGATTTAGAATTCAGAGATGTTCGCACGTTCAAAGCTGTTATCACTAACGGTGGTAATGTTTGAGACTCGTTGCAAACAGATATATTCTCCATCTTCATGCAATTTACCTATTTCATTACATAATTTGTTACTATCTAGTGTTTCTCTAACCAGAGTCAATTACGATAAGTTAATTCATCGTACCTTTATTTTGCACCAACTTGTTTGCACACCAGTGGGTAACGGACACTTAACGTCTAACCAGCATGGGCCTTTAATATTTCGTTCTATCAGAAGCAATTCCATGGGATTTACTGTCGTCCCGAAAACATGTTCTATCGTTGGTCCAGTGTAATCGGAAGGCATAGCTGGGCAATGCGCGGAATACCTTACTTCCAAGTAGTCAGCCGTTATTGGAGTGCCTTCTTGTTCGAAAGCGTAGTGCCTGGAAACTGTGTTGCAACGGAACTCTTTTATCCCCGACCTGTCCGCGAACTGATTAAACTCTTTGTACACATCCTCCATCGTAGTTAACTTCGCTTCCTCGTCACTCTCCTTGGAAGATCCTTTCACCTGAAATTCATACGTTCGTTCTTTAATATATCTAAGACGACAAGAACCGTACGCTAATAACACATATCCTTGCATACATATACTCTAGGAAGAAGGTAAATCCTTCGTGGAATATTTTTTACAGTTAAACAACAAGAGCAGTACGCTTTTATGGATGGTATGAAGACTTTTCCGAATAAATATACAATTCCAGGTTGTTTGTAAGGGTCTTCGTACGCGTCCCACCAGTAGAATCTAAATACTTCTTCTTTATCCGCGGTAGTTGTAAGTGGCAAAGGTATTTCTGTGGTATCTACAGACACTTCGATATTCGATGCTTGCGTTGTAAATTCCGTGTCTAATATTTGATTAAACATTTCTGATTCGAACATCTCTTTTTCAATGTTCTTAGTCTTCGCTTCAGCGACTGTCTTAGTTTTCTCGTTCTTTTTAGTCACAGTTGGCACAGGTTTCTCCACGCGACCTGTACTCTCCGTTTCAAAGTCTGTATTACAAAACTGTAATAGGAATAATGATCGACGCATCAGTAATTTGGTTTGAAATGTGTAGTAGAGTAAGAAGAAAGCTTACGTCTCCATCGAATTGACTGAGATCTTCACTTTCGTCTTCAATTATTTGACTGCTCCCTTTTTTCTTAATACCTTCTGTTGACTGTACATCAGCTACTGTGGTATCTAAACTATCGACTTCATCATCTACAATATTCTGACTGATACTTTGATTCAACGTAACGTTTTCTTCTCGACGAATCGATTCCCTTTTGTTATTAACATGTGTCTTCTTTGGTTTCTCGAACATTACTAAATCATCATCACTATCTCCCTGCACCTTTTCAGATTCAGAAGTGGACGGCACATTCTGCTCGATGCGAGTACTTCTGCAATTATAATTCAGTACAGAAATAATCACCAAATATGTTCGAAAGTTGTACGAAAGAAATCGATTACTTATTATGCAACGGAGTAGCGCGAAATTTGTTTTTGATGGTCCTCGCTTCTGGTTTCTTCGGGGTATCGTCCTTTTTTAACTCGGACATTAAATCTCCTAGAATGTTATCGTCGTCGAAGCCAACGTCAACTTTCTTCTTAGAGGACATATTCATAATCATATTTTGAATCGTTCCCTTCTTTTTGACGTCCTCTTTCTTGCTCCTCCTCGGCCCAGTAAAGCTTTGCTTTCTAGCCACCTGTATACTCTCAGTATCCAAATCATCGTCAAAAATTTCTCTACCATCTTCCACATAACCGCTTTGCCCTTTCGCAAACAAATAAAACATTCTCGTTACATTCCTGAAGCATAACAAACTTTTATACACTGTTATCGCATAAAAGCCATTACCGTCGTCGACGATCCAATCGTCGTTCTGCCTATCTATCACCGTTCGGCTGTACTCTCTCTCGTCCACTTCTTCATAAACATTCTCCAATTGATCGACCTCGTATTTGTGTTTACTGCCTTTCAGTTGTTTCAACTTCTCGAAAGCTGACAGTCTCCCAGTTCTATCAATCTTTTGCCGCTTAGCTCTGCTCCCCGAAGGTGCTACACAATTTCATTAACGACACGTTCTATAAATATTCACAAATACACACAAGTACCTTATGAATTTTCTTTAAAACAATAAATTTGCAGTCTAATACTACGTACGAAAGAATGTTTATGACAATGAAATAACCACGCACAGTAGTAATTAAAATATAAAGCACAACTTATGTAAAAACTATTAGAAACTTTGAATTCGTTTCCAAATGGGTAGAGAAAATATCTTATTATTATTATAAAAACTTACATTGCGTGTCACTCATGTTTCTCAACAATAACTTGTTAAATGACAATGTTACGAAGCGTCATAAATGGCGTTGTTATTAAATATAAAATAAATTGGGGATCCGCAGTAAACGAAGTAAAATAAACCAGTTACTTGAGGTTTTTAATGGCAGATTTTGGCGGGAGTTTTGTCGAGATCGATACATTTCCGAATATCGATTACTCTCGACTAGTATAATTTGCTGCTGTTACTAGGGATGGAGTGCAAAATCACTAACAGTGATTTATCACCGTGATCGCAGAATCACGATCACGGGCGTGATTTAAGTTAAATCACGCCCGCGATTGTTTTACCTCAAGTGAATTTGCTCACTGTGAATACTGTAATCGTAATTCTTGCTCATGATTGAATTATTTTTTATTAAATACTTCAATATATCTTGTGTTACAAATAAAACGTGCTAATTCGGCGAATATATAATATATACATTCATAAATAGTCAATGAAAGGCACGCACTGCATTGATTGACTAACTAATTGATTGATTAACTAAAGTGAAAAAATATTCGCTAATTTAAATAGATCAAGAACAATTACATTGGTTCAAAATATACAACTGACATTCTATAAGTACAGTCAGGACTTGAGAATGCTTCGAGAGAAATTAGAAATTGGGGTTATGTGGCGCGTGCAAAGAGCAGTTATGCTTTCCACCAATCAGATCACAGAAATCGCGAATCACTGTTCTGCCTGCACCAATCAGAAGCGATCACGAAAATCACGGATCACTGTGAAAAATCATCGTGATTGGGAACGAACGTGATCGGATCACTCGTGATTCACAAATCACGGTTCTAGCCAACACTAGCTGTTACGTATTTTTACGGTAATTTTAAAATCAGAACGCGGGTTGGTGCCCGTGGAGCGCTGTACCGCTCTGCTCGTCGGAGTGCGGGAGTTTCAAATAAAACACAATACAAGAAACTATTTATAAGTTAAATTTTGGAGTTTTATTCAACTGTTCGGGATGCTGGTTAAAGACAGAATGAATGTAACGTTTCAAAGTATCTTCCGAGGTCCTCGCTGAAGTCGTTGGCCAAATCCTCCTAGTCCTCCCATAGATCCTCGTAGTCCAATCAGGATGGAGGATGCATCAGCTCCAAGCGGTAGGCCGTCCTTCGGATGTCCGTACGCCCCCGCGAATCGGCGTCCATCTTTCCCTCCGTCTTCGGGGTGGTGGAAACTCGGTGAAAGCGCGCTTTTCCGTTACACAGCGGGGTGCCCACGTAGGAAGAGAAAGTAGGCTCTACTCCGAGGATCGAGAAAACAACCCTTGAAGGAAATTTATGACTTCCTCAGCGTCGCCAACACTTCTGGAGTCAATCGACACTCCTAAAGACTAACAAAGTACAAGGCCTTCTCAAAAGATTACGTGACTTAGAAGAAACTCGCGATTCGTTTTGGGGTCTGTTAATTGGTGTCTTCTTCCTGT
Organism: Andrena hattorfiana; assembly: GCA_944738655.2. Taxonomy (NCBI): domain Eukaryota; kingdom Metazoa; phylum Arthropoda; class Insecta; order Hymenoptera; family Andrenidae; genus Andrena; species Andrena hattorfiana. The sequence goes on from OX122889.2 coordinate 48,181,690, forward strand.
TTTCAAGCTCTGCCCAAGATCTTTCCCACGTATGCCACCAGCATCGCACATCCTTAATAATACTTTCTGAATCACGCGCATACATCTGCTTTCAAATTTCGCTCCTGATTTATCTATCAATTATATATATTTCCGTGGCTACGTTCAAGTGATAACGTAACACTGCACTTTTGCACCGATCGTACTGTTGCGATATCCGCTGGTGTGAATCCGTATATTATATGAAGTTAGCTATAAGACATAGGGATATCAAGGTTTGATGTGAGAGCGAAATTCAAAATCCTTTGTAGAAAAAGATTTATTGTAGGCAAGCGGGTTCGAAACGAGCAGCAGATGTTTGAACTCAGAAGGCGCACGAGAGCCTTGGATTGCAGTCAGTAATTTTAAAAACTACAGTTAGGCCAGGCGAGGATAATAAATAGCTTAACTTTTCCTTCCACATCTGCGTGCCAAATTTCGTCGAGCGGGCAGCCGCTCGTCTCGTAAAATCACTTAAAACTCTGTTCTCCCTTTCAATAATTGCCAATGTCCTGTTAGGGTAAAAACTCAGATTGGGAGAGGCTGAAAGTCATAAAGCCATAAACTTTGCGCCGGCGACGTCGTCTTGACCTCGAGGGTTGCGCTTACCTACCTGTCAGAAATGTATGTACTGTACGCAGCCTATGTAAAAGTATGTAAAGTATGTAACCGGAAAGCGTGCCTCGACCACCAGCCGAGAGTGGAGGGAAGCGCGAAGGAAAGGCCAAGGACGGAGAGATGGCTGAAGGACAACCCACTGACGAAGCTTCAGGGACAACACCACCTTGATTGGACGAAAGGATCCAGGGAAGGAGTCGGAAGAACGCGCCGAAATTGGAGGTGACAAGCGAGGAGTTAATATGTAAGAAGTCAGATCAATCTTGTCAGCAGACTAGAAAACAGTCTTGTGTTTTCTTTTTGTAACAATATACGCATAATTCAAATTTTACCTTGTCGAATCTTTTAAAATTCCCGCACTATTTTCGCGAGCAGAGTGCGTTAGTTCATTTGGAACTCTTCAGTAAATCGCGCAACAAAACTGGTGACAGCGGTGGGATTTTCAAAAGTAATTGAAAGACTATTTAATTGGTAAGTAATTGGTCAAGTGCCAAGCCTACGAGAGAAGACAGAGGCATTGCCTAAAGGAAGCTTCGCACTACGCCTCGCCTCGCCTCGGCGCAACTTCTTTTCGCAGTCACATCTAGGCTCGCGTCGCCTCAGTTATTTCATCCCTGAACTTATCTGAGCTTTCCACGGTTCATTTGTTTGGTCTGTTGCTCAAAGAACCTCTTCCTATGCAGTCGTCAATACAGTAGGCTCACACTACGCCTCGCCGCTCTTCGTCAAAATGTTCTCGAAGGAATCCATGGCTCGGAGTCGCGCCAAGGCGAAGCGAGGCGGGGTGTGAGTCAAATTGTGAAACTACATAAGAAAAGCATAGGAAGAATAAAATAAGGTGAGGCGCAGTGAGAGCCTACCTTAAGGAAAGCAGGCAACAATTGCGCAAAGCCTAGGAAAACAACAGACGAGTCCATTCCCTCGTGGATCAGAGTTTAGCGTTTGATAACTTGTGGCTGCTGCCTCTCCCACGTGCATACTTTGTTTATAGCTGGTGACTCGATTAGATGAAAGGACAATACAGATCTAACAATGATATTTTATAATCACATAAACTATTGTGTCAAGTTGTATTATCTAACAGTTCTTCGTTAGAAAGCGATATCTCTAAATTCCTGGTGCTACATTTCACAAAAATTCTAGATGCTTCAAATTTGAATGGTTAGCATACTTTGTTTTTGGAAATTATTCACTGAATGCCTCTGGGTGTCCATTGCACGCGTTCTATCGATTGATCGAGCACTTTGCTCACAGCGCTGAGCGAGTTAAATACACTTGACAAAGGAAATGTTTAACGTAAATGGAATTGTGTAGGACAAGAGCAACACGTTGGAACAAGGGCACCACCGAGAGAAATGACGTTGGAGAATGCGATGCTGCCACCTGAGCAAGGCATGGTTAGAGTGCAGGTAAATAATACTCGACACGTTGATGGGAATTCTTATTTAATATTTTTTTCTTTCAACATTTCTTACAAAGATAATTTGAAGTAATTACTGTATTAGAATTCACTTTATAGTTGCACGACAAACAACGAACATGAAGTGAGATATAAACGTTTTACATTGTCGATAGACTCCTCCGAGAATCTTGACCTTAGACAATCACTATTTCCCGGTGGTTGATGAAGAAGAGCCAAATTCTTATGTGACGGAGCCTAAGGATACAGGATCCTCTAGACCTCGTGAAGCGTATCCTACGGAGACCCAAATAGTTAGGCATGTCAGGTACCGATATTAACATATTCATTTCTACTGGGCACACTTCCCTGGAAGCGCGCATAACTTTTCTCTTTTTAGGGAGCCGACACCCTCGTACAACGCACTCGACGTTTCCCTTCCACCTACCGAAGAGATACAACATTTACATCGGCAGGTAGGGAAATTAAATCGTCGAGTAATGGCTATTGAGCTGGACATGTTGCAGCGTCAACAGAGGGAGAAGATTTTATATGCGTTAACGTTAACATACTTAATTCTTAGAGCTTTCTCTTGGCTAACCAGGAACTGAGTATACATAGAGAAAGTATAAAAGATTTGCATCTTGTGTGGAAAATGGTCCTGGTAATCCATAGAAGTACACAAAATGCTGCGCGAGAGTCTTTCTCTCGTTTGCGAGATAAAGTTTGTAACCAAAGACTTTACCCTGGGTAAATGAAGTTACAAAGATGTTTACAATGAATGTATCGTATATGTTCAAGATTTAATTATTTGAGATGTTGCGCATGACTATATTATCAATCGAGTTTTTAAACACCTCACTTCTGAAACGCGATACTTACTTTTGTGTCTGTTTTATTGTGTGCGATGAGGTGGAATGTGTATCTTTCTGATTTAATTGTATACAAGGGTTGAATATATACGATACGATTTTTCTAAAGTAATTGGATTCGAGCATTTAGGTATCGTGTTTGTAAAGTGTGATTTGCATTATCAAATAAGAAGTAGAGCATGAGTTCGTTGGATGTTTAAGTTGGAGATCTATTAATGAGTTCGTTTCATATGAATGTAACTGTTTAGCGAAAATAAACGGAAGATATGGAAAGATATTAGGTACGATAACAAGTATAATAGAGGACTGTAAATTTGTAAAAGTAAGGGAAGTGGATGCGAGGTTCTAGCTATGTCATTGAAATTCAAGTTACTTTCGAATTATATGTTTTTTCTTTAATTAATTCCTTTTTTTAATTCTACACCAGTATATTATATTATAGTGATACAATGACGTAACTACTAAAAGACCGATTATTACGAACATTTAGAATATTACTAAGTTTGACACTTTTCGTGGCCATGATATGTATTATTGTACATTTATATAATATAAATAATCTAAAGAGAAATAAATAATAAACGTATGATAATTCTGTTACATTAATATGTGTATCGATGTGTAGTATATTTTAGCGCTCAAGCCAAAAAATAGTTTCGATCGCTATATTTTAATAATTATTATTTGTAGGGCGAAGAAGAAACAAAATTCATGTCCTGACTGTTTTATAAAATCATTCCAGTAACGAGTATTGCAGTAAAGATAAAGGATATAGTATTCTATTAAAAATGATTTATGTGATTCTATGATTTATGTGAAATCTATTCTGCCTCTATGCAGAAGAAACTATTATTACCATATCCTGTGCCTTATCGTACTATACATACAGTGTAAAGCGTGAAACTGTATCTATTAAGATAAGTATTATTTCAACAGTTGCGAGAAAAATAGAATAAGGTCCCACGTGGTTTTATTAATGAATTAATAATTTAATCTTATTGTTGCAAGCTAGAGGTGGGTTCGAACTTAATTTTTAAATTCTCGAGACTCGAATCCGAAATTTTGTAAAGCTTCGAGACTCGTAACTCCCGAAACTTGAAGTGCTGATTCTGGTTTGCAAGTGGAATATCATACTTAAAGAACTGAAGTCAATAAGATTTTTGGAATAAATCTGTTTTGAGCATTAGAAATTCTCGAGGCACGCTGCGAATGATGTTTTATTAATTGATTTTATACTATTTTTTTGTCTAGATTTCGAAAGTTTCGAATCACGAAAAAAGTGCACAGTTTCGAATCACGAAAGAAGTGCACAGTTTCGAATCACGAAAGAAGTGCACAGTTTCGAATCACGAAAGAAGTGCACAGTTTCGAATCACGAAAGATGTGCACAGTTTCGAATCACGAAAGAAGTGCACAGTTTCGAATCACGAAAGAAGTGCACAGTTTCGAATCACGAAAGATGTGCACAGTTTCGAATCACGAAAGATGTGCACAGTTTCGAATCACGAAAGAAGTGCACAGTTTCGAATCACGAAAGAAGTGCACAGTTTCGAATCACGAAAGAAGTGCACAGTTTCGAATCACGAAAGAAGTGCACAGTTTCGAATTCTCGAAACTTTTCTGAGTTTCGCGGGATTTCGAGGTTTCGACGCTTCGAGAAACCCATCCCTAGCAAAATATTAACATCTTAAAATACTATTTGTTGAGATTCTAATTTATGCGGTTCTTTTGTGATTCGTATACAACTGGAAATACCACACTAAATTCGTGTAAAACAAATTCGTTATCTTTCTAAATAAGGAAAATATTTTTCGACTGCTTTCTCGTTCTCATATATGCGGTACATACTTTATCAAGTCATTAAACATTCTTTTCATTTTGCGTCCACCAAACTAGTTAAAAACGCAACTACCTAAAAGTTATTGTATACATCATTTCATACAAAAATTTCGTGCAATTCATCTACAAATTATAAATTGTATCAATATACAGGGTGGACAGCAGTACCTTGATCACGTTTATCGCCAGTCACAATAATAAAAAAAATACATATTGCGGTGCATGCCGAGTTATCTCTTCGTTCCGTTTAAAAGTCTGCAGGTGACTTTGAAAACTTTGAAAAAAAATATAGTCAGCTCGTAGGCCCTTCTAACTCAAGGTATTTAAAAAAAAAACAATTTGAATCTGTCCAGTAGCAATGGAAATAATTGCGATAATCAAGTTACGTTGTCCACCCTGTATATATGCATACAGTACGATTTAATCCTTCATTGGATAATATGTGCGAACTGAAATCCATTAAGCACGACCTGTTGCGATATCCGCTGGTGTGAATCCGTATATTATATGAAGTTAGCTATAAGACGTAGGGATATCAAGGTTTGATGTGAGAGCGAAATTCAAAATCCTTTGTAGAAAAAGATTTATTGTAGGCATGCGGGTTCGAAACGAGCAGCAGATGTTTGAATTCAGAAGGCGCACGAGAGCCTTGGATTGCAGTCAGTAATTTTAAAAACTACAGTTAGGCCAGGCGAGGATAATAAATAGCTTAACTTTTCCTTCCACATCTGCGTGCCAAATTTCGTCGAGCGGGCAGCTGCTCGTCTCGTAAAATCACTTAAAACTCTGTCCTCCCTTTCAATAATTGCCGATGTCGTCTTGACCCCGAGGGTTGCGCTTACCTACCTGTCAGAAATGTATGTACTGTACGCAGCCTATGTAAAGGTTTGTAAAGTATGTAATCGGAAAGCGTGCCTCGACCACCAGCCGAGAGTGGAGGGAAGCGCGAAGGAAGGGCCAAGGACGGAGAGATGGCTGAAGGACAACCCACTGACGAAGCTTGAGGGACAACACCACCTTGATTGGACGAAAGGATCCAGGGAAGGAGTCGGAAGAACGCGCCGAAATTGGAGGAGTAGGGCGCTCGGAGGTGACAAGCGAGGAGTTAATTTGTAAGAAGTCAGATCAATCTTGTCAGCAGACTAGAAAACAGTCTTGTGTTTTCTTTTGTGTAACAATATACGCATAATTCAAATTTTACCTTGTCGAATCATTTCAAATTCCCGCATTATTTTCGCGAGCAGAGTGCGTTAGCGCTCCACGGGCACGAACCTGCGTTTCATTTGGAACTCTTCAGTAAATCGCGCAACAGTACATACTGTTACGTGATCACGCGAACGTAGCCACGGATATGTATATAATTGATAGGTAAATCAGGAGCGAAATTTGAAAATAGATGTTTGCGTGTGATTGGGAAAGTATTATTAAGGATGCGCGATGCGGGTGGCATACGTGGGAAAGATCTTGGGCAGAGCTCAAAAACAGGAAGAGGACACCAATTAACAGACCTCGAAACGAATCGCGAGTTTCTTCTAAGTCACGTAATCTTTTGAGAAGGCTTTGTTAGGGCGGTATTCATAGTCGCTACTTATTCTTAAGCAAATGCTTAAGCATGCGGCATCTTCTACTAATCTAGTAGCTAGTAAAGGATGCCGAATGCTGAAGCATTTGCTTAAGAATAAGTAGCGACTATGAATACCGGCCATAGTCTTTAGGACCCAGATAGCACAAAGACGTTTTAAACACGTCTTAAAGACGTCCAGGCCAGGTGTTCAAGACGTCGTAAAAACGTCCACGAACGTCCAGAAGATGCCTTAAGAAGGTCCTAAAATCGTCCATTTTCACAAATCAGTACGTCTTTAAGACGTCCAGAAAACGTCCAGAAGACGTCTTAAAGACGTCTTAAAGGATAGATGTCTCAATTACCGTGCCCAGTCCCAATTACCGTGCCTTTGTACTTAAAGAAGCCGTACAAAAAAACTCGCATAAATAAATAAGGAAAGAAATTTTTTTAATTAAGTTAAACTATTAATGTATGTGTTTCAAATAAGAAGGTTGCGTTTTTAAGCAAAGCATAGTAAACAAATTTCAAAAATGCATATGAAGATTTCGATGGATTTGCCTAAATCCTTACCGGAAACGGTAAGGAACACGCACTTTACAGAAGTGAATAAATTGATAATTATCATGATTTGCACTTATGTAAAGTGTTTATTATATCATAAAAGGTTAAAATTTTATGAAAAAATAGCAAAATGAGCACTTTTGAAACGTTTTCACATTTTTAAAGTGAATATGGTAATTGGGGCAGAAATTTAACGCTTGTCCCTGTTACCGTACCCCTCGATGCCCACTGGCTCCTTCTGTAACTGCTAAACCTAACCTTACTTTCGTTTCTCAGAATGGGTGAATAGAAATTTATATTTGCATATTTTGTTTTTGTAATGAAAAGATCATATTAAAATTACATAAAAACACCTCTCGTAGACCAAAAAAATGTTTTGAACAGTTCAAAGTTGAAAGACATAACCTAACCGCGGGAACGCTATTCAAAAAAAGGCACGGTAATTGGGGGCACGGGAATAGGGACAACGCATTTTTCAGGGCACGGTAATTGGGACAAAAACATGTATTTTTATTTCAATTAACAAAATATGAAAATTCACATTTTCAACCCGAAAAAAATGCCTTAATAAAGAGAAAAGTTCAAAATACCAATATAAATTTTCAGCAAGCAAAATTAAAGTGAGAGAAATCAGTAATTAATTCCGTCGTGAGCAACTCGGCGTCAAAGCACGGTAATTGGGACACCTACCCCATTTTGCAGACGTCCAGGAAACGTCCAGAAGACGTCTCTAAGACGTCTTGGTTAGGTCCGAAACCTAACAAACCTAAGATTTAATAAAAATTTAAGGAAGTAAATGGTTTTCAAAATAAGATCAAACTCGATAACAATTTATTTCACTTATTTAATTCAGAAATAATGCAGAATATATGTACTTACAATAGATACAAGAACATGTTAGTTGTACGTAGTGATCCTCCAAGGAGTGATCGGAACAAGCTGTATCGTCGCTGATTGGTTGCCGCCATTTGTGGCAAAAGCGGAAGTAGACACAGACAGAAACTATAAGAAAGAAAGAGACAGAAATACGGATAAAAAGAGATAGATAAACAATCAGCTTGGAAAGCAGCCGATTTAATGAATGTTTAGGTTATGTTATTTCCGGTTTTGCCCCAAATGGCTGCGGTTATACCGATCACTCCCTGGAGGATCACTAGTTGTACGAGGTCTAATATACAGAATATACTGTGCCCCGATTGAAAGAAGTCGGTCGGGATTCTTCGCTCGCATTGGCTTCCGCCGCCCGTGTCCCGTTTGCTTATTTTGTATTCGTCGGCGTTGTCGCGCCAGCCAATAGGGATGTACTATTTGGACCCTAGAATTTCTCAACCGACTTCTTTCAATCGGGGCACAGTACAAACTATGCAGGATATACACTTAAAATAGATATGGATGTGCACTTAAACAGTGTATTTTTTAAACTCTGTATTTTTTCTATTCTCTGCCATTTCTCTGTATTCTGCTGCACCTTAAAGAAGAATTTCGAGGAAACATTATATTGAATTTTACAGTAATCAATATTAGGAACAGTAAAATAAAGGTGATAGTTATATATTAAAATATTACATATTATGTTGGTACATTTAATTTATGGAAATCTTCTTTCCCTTTTCTACCGAGGCCAACTAAATAGCAATGCAACATCCATTGGTCATCAACGACGTTAGCGCCCGTTTCACAAAATTATAATGATTGGAACCATCCAAATTTGCCAATTCGTTAACCTAAAATTAAAAAATTATTTAAACCTTAACCTAGAACTACATACCTTTGACCGCAACTACTGAAACAAATATACAAAAACTGTACAAAAACGTTATGAAAGCTGCATAAAAACTGTATGAAAACAATATAAAAACTGTGTAAAACAGGTTTACAAACATTCGGTCAGAAACATTTAAACAAATGCCTCTGTGTTTTTGGTTTTCCATTGTTTCTTCGAGCAAATGTTCATAAACATTTATATGTACCAGTGTACTTATGTATATATATGTATTTAGATCTAATTAGGCTTTACCTGTGCGATCTATCCATATTTCGTGGATAGTTTTGGTTAGACAGCGGTTACAATCCCTGGTTTCCTTGAACTAATGTATCCTAATCTATCCACATTTCTCACATGGCGCACAGCCTCTTTTGAACGCCTGTTTCGGACATAACCAAGGCGTGTTCTGGACGTCTTTAAAACGTCTGCAAAATACGTCTTAAAGACGTCTTAAAGACGTCCATTTTTACAAATCAAGCCACAGACGTTCAGACCTAAAATGGACGTCTTAAAGACGTCCTGTGCTATCTGGGGAGTGTCGATTGACTCCAGAAGTGTTGGCGACGCTAAGAAAGTCATAAATTTCCTTCAAGGGTTGTTTTCTCGATCCTCGGAGCAGAGCCTACTTTCTCTTCCCACGTGGGCACCCCGCTGTGTAACGGAAAAGCGTGCTTCCACCGAGTTTCCACCACCCCGAAGACGGAGGGAAAGATGGACGCCGATTCGCGGGGGCGTACGGACATCCGAAGGACGGCCTACCGCTTGGAGCTGATGCACCCTCCATCCTGATTGGACTACGAGGATCTATGGGAGGACTATAGATCTGATGGATTGCAACGCCGCACGCAATCCGTAGCGTACCATTGGTTCCTCCTTAAGCCACGCTCCGTCCAGGAACCCGCCTCAGGTGTCAACTCTCGAAAATCAGACTATAGGAGAATTCGGCCAACGACATCAACGAGGACCTCGGAGGATACTTTGAAACGTAACATTCATTCCATCTTTAACCAACTTTCTGAACAGTCGAATAAAACTCCAAAGTTTATTTGAAATTCCACACTCCGGCGAGCAAAGCGGTTCAGTGCTCCATGGGCACCAACCCGCGTTCTCATATTAAAATCACCACTAAAATACGCAACACTGCACTTTTGCATAGATCGTACATACATACTGAATCTTGCGCTGCTAACTTCGTTCAAACCAGAGGTCACAGCGATTAAGCGCAGTCAGTGGAGGGGGAAACACCTACAGGAATGGTGGAATTAGGTGCGTCACAGCCGACTCTAGTACTAGCCGTGCTGAAGGCAAAATGGCAACACCGCGAGAGTCCGGCTTCGATATATATATATGTGTGTATATATATATATATCTACCGTATCAGCCTCTCACCGGCCTCCCGGTTACACAGTCTCCCTCTACCGGTCTTTCGGTTTCCCGTTTATCTTTTAAATGTTTATATTAATGTAGTACTGAAGTCCTCTAAATATCAGAAACGGAGCAATAATCCAGGTGTTTTATTTATTTATATTAACCCTACAGATCTTTATTTTTGTGTGTAGCACATTTATTTAATATAATCTGTAGCATTTTTGGACACTTTGTTTTACATAAATTTTTTTACAAATTTCACGTATTCATTAAGGGAAATTAATAATAATAATAAGGGAAATTAATAGCAAGTGAAATTAATAATAATAATAATAATAATAATGTTTATTTGTACTACAGGCTCACAGCCTATTACAAAGGAGATTGTTTGGTTCTCACATCTACATCCTTACTTTTATCTGTGTTACATTATACTTAAGCCTGACATCTATACTTTATATATTATTTATACTCTTATTACATTTCAATTAGTGTTAGTTTACTTATTTTTTTACTGTCTATACAAAATAAAACATATTCTTTGCTTCCTCGATGTTCCTAATATTTAATACTTCAGGGAACTCTTTTTTCCCTAACTTTTTGTGCATGCCTTTGTTGATATTGGGGACATACAGACAGAACATGCTTTAGAGTCTCCCTTCTTCCCATGTTGCATAGTTGACATTCCTCTGCGTCGCTTATTTTTACTCTTCCTTCCTTTTCTTCTACCATACTGAATTCATGTCTTCCTGCCAAAAATTGTAAGGGAAATTATAAGGGTACTTTAAAAGATAATAATTATAATTCTATATTTTTATTCCTCAAAGATGAGGAATTGACCGAAAAAATAAATGGTTGCTATACCTTGTAAAAATTGGACACCAACAAAATATTCTTCCAGTTGTAGATGGTTCCATTTAAATTTACATATCCAGTTATGGGTCCCATTCTAAAAAATTAAATTGCAATATATGTCGATTATTAATTGTGGATGATAACGGTAAAACTAGGTGATGTATGTTTTAATCACTTACAAAGAGGGGTCCTTTCTGTTCCCACTGAAGAAGTTAGAACCTCATTTATTCATGTATATGCAATAATGTAAGCCATAATAGGTGATGGTAATTTGGAATCTCAACATTTGCAATCTGAAAATCATAAACATATTTTATGTAAGTTAACCCATTATAATAAAAAAAAAAGGTAAAGCACCATGGTAAATACCTGTAGGGTGGTGAGAAAATTTTTCACAATTATAATACTCTCCTCTAACACGATTTTATATTTAACTGCATAATTGTTCCTTTCAATAGCTAATTATGCTAACCTCTTTTCCACGGGCACTTAACCTGTTTGACTTCGTACCAATAATTTTGTCTACACATATTTCAGGTCTCTATTAACTTATACATACCTTTATCAATTTTTAAATCCTTCAATATGGTCCAAAGATGGTTTTAATTTGTTTCACACTTCTATTTTCTTGAAATCTCTGTAAATAATTCAAATATAATGCATTATAACACCAAACTATTCCGAGAGTCCACAAAATATATACCACATTTATAAATATTAATATACTTCTGTATTACTTCTACTTACTATAGTTATGATATTTACGTATTCCTTATATATAATTAATCAAAAAACTGTATATTTATATAATTTTATACCGCAACATAACGTTAATTATAATGCGGAATACAAAACTCCACTATTGAAAATAGGACTCCCGATCCGCACATGAGCGGTGTTGTCACGTTGTATAGCACGGCTAGTAGTAGAGTCGGCTGTGGGTGCATGTGTTGCGAGCCGGTTGGGAATTCTTCTGGCTTAAGGGACTTTCTGTAAGGTCCGGCGTCCGTGGAGCCCTGAAGAGCTCTGCTCACGAACGCGTGAATTTAAATAAACGAAATATCGAAGTGTTTTGTAACAAATACTTTAGAACTGAATAAAACTTATTGAACTGAACTAAATTGAATCAATTAAATTATTCGGAACGATTAAGAACAAAACGAGAATATTTCAGGATTGAACAAGGCTGAATTTATTATGACACGTCTGGACTGTTATAACGCCGAAGATCAAATGCGAGGAGAAGAAACAGGCTTCTTCTTACGTTCGTTCTTCTTTTCTTTATCAATACATTGTTTTTCGAGCGAGAAGGAAGGAGGCGAAGATAGATTTCTAATGTGATAGAGTACATCCTTAACTCTATCCTGTTTAAACTTCGCGCTTTAGAAACTTGCGCTGAATGCCGCTAGAGCGAGTATCGCTACTCGTGTTGCGGGATTTTGTGGGACTTCCTATGGGACGGCGGGTCCGTGCCCGTGGAGCGCTAACGCACTCTGCTCGCGAAGTAGAGCGGGAATTTTTAAAGAAAATACTAAGGTGAACTGTATGACTAAGTATATTATTACTATTTAAGAAACTGTTCGTTAGTCAGCTGACAAGATTGATCTGACTTCTTACAAATTAACTCCTCGCTCGTCACCTCCGAGCGCCCTACTCCTCCAATTTCGACGCGTTCTTCCTACTCCTTCCCTGGATCCTTTCGTCCAATCAAGGTGGTGTTGTCCCTCAAGCTTCGTCAGTGGGTTGTCCTTCAGCCATCTCTCCGTCCTTGGCCCTTCCTTCGCGCTTCCCTCCACTCTCGGCTGGTGGTCGAGGTACGCTTTCCGATTATATACTTTACATACTTTTACATAGGCTGCGTACAGTACATACATTTCTGGCAGGTAGGTAAGCGCAACCCTCGGGGTCAAGACGACGTCGCCGACGCGAAGTTTATGACTTTATGACTTTCAGCTTTTCCCGAGCTGAGTTTTTACCCTAACAGGACATCGGCAATTATTGAAAGGGAAGACAGAATTTTAAGTGGTTTTACGAGACGAGCCGCTGCCCGCTCGACGAAATTTGGCACGCAGATGTGGAAGGGAAAGTTAAGCTATTTATTATCTTCACCTGGCCTAACTGTAGTTTTGAAATCTATTGAATGTAATCTCAGGCTCTCGTACGCCTTCGGAGTTCAAACATCTGCTGCTCGTTTCGAACCCGCATGCCTACTATAAATCTTTCTCTACAAAGAATTTTGAATTTCGCTCTCACATCAAACCTTGATATCCCTATGTCTTATGGCTAACTTCATATAATATACGGATTCACACCAGCGGATATCGCAACACCTCCCTCCATATACAAAAGGTGTTTCCAATGGAAACAACTTTTTAAAAGAAAACAATACATCGATATTAACTTAAGTATGCTAAATTGAATGAATAACTACGCCTCCTCTTCCCGCGCCAGCCCCGCGGTAAACGAGCTACTCGGTCCACCCATTGTCCCGCAGGAAGCGCGAGTTGAAGAATTATAGTTATATCACAAGAATTCACAGTACTAAGATATCATTATTCCATTACTAGGTAATATTAAATCAATTATAATACAATGCATAACTAATATCCAGAAGTAATCAGACGCCCTAACCAAACTTATTTAAGTATTCTTATTCAATATAATCTATATAAAAAGAAACTGCAATACAGCTAATACATATGATTAAACTATTTACAATGGATCTAATCTTATATACGCTAACTTTAGCTTATTCGCGTGTACTAACTTAGATCTCTGCGCCGTTATTGCTATTTCTATAGTTAGATCGTCGTGCATTCGAATAATCTTATAAGGACCAGTCCAGTTAGAGTCGAACTTAGAGGTCTTTGGTTCTCTAAGCAAATACACATCGTCGTTTACATTAAATTTATGAGGATTAGCATTCTTATCATAATATAATTTACTCTTTTCTTTTGCCTGTTCCAGATTGGCTGCCGCTGTAGCTTGAGTAGTAGTGATTATTGTGAAGAGTTGGTCTAAATATTGAACGAATGTCCGAGGCACTTCCTGCTTAGCGAACTCTGAAGGGATGGTGGCCTTTCTACCAAAGACCAGCTCATGTGGTGTAAAGCCAGTAGCTTCATGTACCGAAGTATTATAGGAAAATATTCCAAATCTAATCCAACCATCCCAGTCAGTCTTAACACAATAGTGTTTCAAATAATCAGTGAAGACACGATGAGCCCGCTCCAAGGACCCCAAAGACTGTGGGTGGAATGCGGTAGAAGTAATCCTCTGTATTTTGAAGATTTTACAGAAATTCTTCATTATGGCGCTAACAAAATTACTCCCTTGATCTGTGTGGATAACTCGAGGACAACCAAACCGACTGATGAATTGCTCAGCTAAAGCGACTGCGACAGATATGGAATCAATAGTAGGTAATGGAATAGCATCCGAATATTTTGTCAGATTATCCTGGAGTGTTAACAAGTACTTATTTCCCTTTTCTGTTATAGGCAATGGACCAACGATATCCATCTGTACCTTTTCGAAAGCCTTTTCAGGAGTATCAGTTATGCGCATTGGTTGTTTCGTCTTAGCCGAAAGCATCTTGTTTCGTTGACAACTTGAACAAGTGCGAATGAAGTTTGAAATTTCTTTTCCCATACCCAACCAATAAAAGTCTTCCCTAAGACGTTTGTAAAGCTTAAAAGCTCCTTGATGACCACCCACCACAGATTCATGGTACTCCTGAATAATGGTAGGTCTTCTTAAAGATGACGGAATTACAATTTCACCGGTACAAACGGTAATAACGTACTGAGAGCTTTTGAAAATTTCTTTTAGCAACTGCTCTATAGAAATCCATTCAATGGGTGCGAGATTGTTGTGGAATTTCGAAATACTGATAGTCTTTACATTCAAAGAATCCATAAGGTATTTAAGAGATAACATAGAAGACCTTAAATGTGCTATAGTTTGTTGTTCCGTAGGGACTGTCTTAGAAAATAGATGAAAGATTAGATATTTTTTACCAGGGAAAACCATTGCCTCACCGATGCTAATACGTTGTTGTTTAACTTGTTCCACAGAAAATCTGCCTTGGCTGAACAAATCCCTACTGACTTGTGATATAATCTGACAACTAAGAGTGAAGAAATGGATAAGATTATTCTTCTGCATATGAAGATGATCTTTAATATAAATGATAGAAGGTAGGAGTGAGAGATGGGATATTTGGAGTGGTAATAAAGTATTTGTCGCTAATATTTTGACTCTACCATTTTTAAGTGAATCATCTTTCTCTGAAGTCGTTCCTACGGAGGATCGTGTCAAAGCATCACCATGCTTAATCTCCAAAACACTAGGCTCGTCAGCCTGTACCACACCAACACTCCCAAAAACAGGCTCCTCAGCCAACGTCCCAACACGGACAGTGGACCCCAGGTTAGCAATCTGAGCGGAGTCTTTCATATAGACCTTCCCGTTAGCCAACAGACCAGCCAGAGCCTGGTTCCCACGAGGTACGGAAACTTTCCCGAGCGGTGTCTGAAGCGGGGTGCCTTTAATATCGGCCTTTCCGATAACCAACAGACTACCGAGTCGACGCAAATCCTCCGTACCCCTCAAATTCGATCCTCCAGCCATTACATAGTCTCTACAAGATTTACTACCAGACTGAGAAGAAGTTCCCACATTCCCAGAGAATATTCTCTTACAAGAATGGGGAGTTTCATCCTCATCAGCTGTGTAATATTCGTCACTGTCACTGTCAGTTAAATTAACGTCAATACAAACTTTATCAAGGATGACTTCAGGTTGATGTTCGCAATTCTTTCCGTACGTCAAAAAAACGCCGGCCACCAATTTTTCGGTGTCATTACTTACAAATTCGTCTAAATCAGTATCCTCATCCTTCTCAGAATATGCAATTGGTAAGTCGTTGGCGCCTACGACAACCCTTTGCAAACGCCTCGAAGGAGAGTGGTCAATGTTATTCGTCTTGGAAGCTTGGAATTGGGGGGAGAATTCTTTGTCGGAAATCGGAGGGTTACGGGACAACGCATCGGCATTAGAATTGATTTTCCCAGGTTTATAAACTATTTCATAATCATATTCATTTAATTTAATTCTCCACCTCATGAGTCTCGAGGTTGGATCTCTTACATTATGTAACCAAACCAACGGACGATGATCAGTGACAAGGGTAAATTGTTGACCATATAAATAAGGTCGGAAATGATCGACAGCAAATATAACAGCTAATAATTCTTTTTCTATTGTAGAATATCTGGTCTCAGCGTCATTCAAGGTCCTAGATGCGTAAGCAATGGGAAGATCTTTTCCGATAGAGCCTTGACTTAGCACTGATCCAACAGCATAATCAGAAGCGTCGGTAGTTACAATAAAGGGTTGTTTGAAATCTGGATACTGAAGTATGGGTTCTGAGCATATAGTATCTCTCAAATTTTCGAAAGCAAGTTGAGATCCTTTAGTCCAAACAAACGGAACAGCCGCCTTTAAAAGTTGAGTCAAAGGTTTAGCAAGTTTTGCCATATTGGGAATAAATCGCCTGTAGTATCCTCCTACAAGACCTAGAAATTGCTTGATATTCTTTTTGCTTTTTGGAATCGGGAATTTTTGAACTACTCTGATCTTCGCGGGATCAGGTTTCACACCATTTATAGAAATAATATGACCCAGGTATGTAAGTTCTTGTCTAAGGAAGCGACACTTGTCAGGTTGCAAAGTTAAACCAGCGTTTTGTAATCTAGCTAAAAGGACTTTCAATTTCCGGGCATGTTCTTCCAGGGAATCAGCATAAATGACTATATCATCCATATATACAAAGAGTTCAACTCCCTGTAATCCAGACAAAACTAAATCCATACATCTCTGAAACGTTGCTGGAGCATTCTTGAGACCAAAAGGCATCCTATTGAACTCATAATGCCCATGAGGAGTTGAAAAAGCAGTTTTTGATTTCGATGCACAATCTACGGGTATCTGATGGAATCCAGAAGCTAAATCGAGGGTACTAAAATATTTAGCTGAACCGAGTTGATCTATTATGTCAATTATATTAGGAAGGGTATAAGCATCATTAACAGTTTTTTCATTTAATTTCCGATAGTCTATTACCACACGCCAACGAGGTACACCATCCGGACCAGATTTTTTCGGAACAATCCAAACAGGTGAATTATACGGCGATGAAGACGGCTGAATTATTCTATTTTCCAATAATGAATTTACCTGTTTTTTAATTTCCTCCTTATGAACTTGAGGAAAACGATATTGCTTTGTATTTATGGGTATCTCATCCGTAGTGATTATATTATGCCGAATTTCATTAATTGAACCTAATTCGTCCGAGGGAAGATAAAATTGATATGGAAATGCATTTATAATCTCTAAAATACTAGCTTGCTCGACATCATTAAGGCCATCTAAATCAAGGATCCTAAACAATTCAACTAATCTACGAGCATCGGCCCTTGTTTGACCCACACCGGGATCCCCTGTTCGAGCTGAGCGAGATGCAGGTAAAGCTTCTATAAACTCTTCTAGCTCGACCGGAGTTACGTTAATGGTAACAGGATTAGGCGTAGTATTAATCGCTAAAACCCTGGCGAATCCACTCTCCTGTGTGACCAAGACCTCGCCCACATACACACCCGGTTCCGTATCCAACTTCCTAATATAACCAGCCTTAATTTTCGTATTTTTTACTGGAATGCTGATAAAAGTCTTTGCACGTGGAGGTAGATTATATGAAAACGATGTTCGGAGTGGAAACTCCATATTACCAAACTGAAGGCTATTCGATATAGAATTTCGGAATATTAATTTTGCTTCTAATTTTTCTAGAAATGGCATCCCTAAAATTCCCATTTCTGTGATAGGGAAATTATCATCAATAATCTGGAACCCTACATCAACACCGTGAATTTGCAATAAAATTTCTCCTTTAGTGGGAATATTTCCTGAATCTATACCGGTAAGATTATAAATAACACTTGTATCTATCTCTTTATCCGAAATCAAGAGTTTTTGTTTTATCAGATTAAGCTGAGAACCCGTATCGATAAGGAAATCAGCTGTCCCATCACGGAAATTACTATGCACCAAAGAAAACACAGGCAACCGACTCACTTCCTTAAAATTGATTCCAAAGCAGGCGTGCTGGACTGGGCGCGTGCTATCAGGGGATCGCTTCGTATCGCACTCTGAGAAGCCCCCTTGGAGTTTAAATTATCAACCTTCATTACTGAGGTATTATCGTTACGGATTTGAGAAACATTTTCGTTTTGTTTTTTGTAACAACGAGACTCAAGATGACCTGTTTTTCTGCAGTAGCTACATCTAATAGAATTGTGGGCTGACAATTTCGCAAATTTTTCTTTGATACTAGGGCAATTTTTACGAATATGGCCCGTTTCATTACACTCGAAGCATTTAATATTACGAATAGAATTTGAGAAAACTTTGGCGCTTGAAATAAGAGGTTGGGACGATGAATGTGATGCAGAATATTCATTTGTTGCAGGCTCCAATCTACTGGCAAGATTAATGGCAGCTTCTAACTTATTGACTCGTTCATTGCGAACAAGAACTCGTACGACTTCGCTATTGAGACCTTGTATAAAGGTCCTAACAGCAGCCCGTTCAAATGAACCCAGATTGCCAGCGAGCTCTTCGGCACTGGATTCCGCCCTAACGGCCTCTACACCACGCAAAAGTATCTCGGAAATACGTGCTCCGTAGGACCTAATGGTTTCGCTCCGTCTTTGACTCACCTCCTTCAACTCGTCCTGGATGCGACCAATATCGAAGGTTTGTTCAAAGACTGTTTTGAGCAAATTAATAAACTCATCTAGCGTATTCGGGGTTGTATGATTTTCTAATAATAATTTCGCATGACCATCCATTTTATATCTAATTGCTGTAAGAAGGTTTACGCGGGCTGTTGGCTTAACTTTGGAATATATATCCCGACATTGATTAATAAAAGATGTTAAAGAACCAGTCCCATCAAAACGGGGAATCAATTCCGTCGCGGACTTGAATGGCATATAGTCCAACTGACTGATGCTTGGCAAGCTAACAAGATTAGCCGCACTGGAACAAGGCAGTTCTTCGATTTGTAAAACAGGTACTGGAGTACTAGCGCGTAAAAGGCTCAGGCCATCCAAATGAGATGTATCAGGAGGAGGCTGTGCTCGAGGGATTTCTATCGATAAATCCTCAGTTTCAAAGTCTTGAATACTCTCCGAATTTATTTGTTGCCTCCAGCGTTTCCTCATAGCGTTCCGGCTACGCCACATGTTGATAAAATAAGCTAACTTACGATTAGAATAAACTATCGACCCTACCTTAAATCTAATCGCAAACACATAAATCAATAAATATACGCCTTACGCAAGTTGTCGATTGTTCTTTACGTGTCACACGTTGTTTCAGAGAAATTCACCCAATCTGCTTGCCCTGTTTGGCGTTGAATGAAGACGCTGCAGCTCCCCGTTGACACAGCCAGCAGTTCATCCACGCAGTTCCTCTCGCATTGTCCTTGGGATGCTCCAAAAACTCGTCTCCGCTCAGTTGTTGAGAAATGATGTGTGCAAAATTCAACGGATAATTCCGATCGAATTGTACGTGTGGTTCCAGGGAGTTTTCACACGGCCACTGAAAACCACCCACCTCTGGCATTCGCCCTTCGCTCGCGGGGAAACCGTGAAAAACCCTTGAGAGAGAGGATGTACTTGTTCACACACTTTTTAGTTCAACACACCTTTTTAGAATTTATATCTATTTATAAAGAACGTTTATTTTAAATTCAGCGTCCAATCGCACTATTACTTAGTCTCTATTATCGCCAATGATACACTCGCGAGCCGGCAAAGTTAATTGGCTAAAAAGTCTTTCAATTACTTTACAAAATCCCACCGCTGTCACCAGTTTTGTTGCGGGATTTTGTGGGACTTCCTATGGGACGGCGGGTCCGTGCCCGTGGAGCGCTAACGCACTCTGCTCGCGAAGTAGAGCGGGAATTTTTAAAGAAAATACTAAGGTGAACTGTATGACTAAGTATATTATTACTATTTAAGAAACTGTTCGTTAGTCAGCTGACAAGATTGATCTGACTTCTTACAAATTAACTCCTCGCTCGTCACCTCCGAGCGCCCTACTCCTCCAATTTCGACGCGTTCTTCCTACTCCTTCCCTGGATCCTTTCGTCCAATCAAGGTGGTGTTGTCCCTCAAGCTTCGTCAGTGGGTTGTCCTTCAGCCATCTCTCCGTCCTTGGCCCTTCCTTCGCGCTTCCCTCCACTCTCGGCTGGTGGTCGAGGTACGCTTTCCGATTATATACTTTACATACTTTTACATAGGCTGCGTACAGTACATACATTTCTGGCAGGTAGGTAAGCGCAACCCTCGGGGTCAAGACGACGTCGCCGACGCGAAGTTTATGACTTTATGACTTTCAGCTTTTCCCGAGCTGAGTTTTTACCCTAACAGGACATCGGCAATTATTGAAAGGGAAGACAGAATTTTAAGTGGTTTTACGAGACGAGCCGCTGCCCGCTCGACGAAATTTGGCACGCAGATGTGGAAGGGAAAGTTAAGCTATTTATTATCTTCACCTGGCCTAACTGTAGTTTTGAAATCTATTGAATGTAATCTCAGGCTCTCGTACGCCTTCGGAGTTCAAACATCTGCTGCTCGTTTCGAACCCGCATGCCTACTATAAATCTTTCTCTACAAAGAATTTTGAATTTCGCTCTCACATCAAACCTTGATATCCCTATGTCTTATGGCTAACTTCATATAATATACGGATTCACACCAGCGGATATCGCAACACTCGCAACACGTGAACTAAACTAGCGCCCAGCCAGCTATGTGGTGGTAACGCGAAGCTAACCACGGCCAACCAGCGTCGCCGGGAAACAGATTTTCGACGCTGGTTGGCCGTGGTTGGCTTCGCGTTGGGGCCACTCGACTGGCCTAGCGCTGGCGTCAATTCACGCACACATTACCACCACTTCTGTAGGTGTTTCCCCCTCCACTCACTGCGCTTAATCGCTGTGAACCCTGGTTCAAACAGTTTGTGTTCAACGATCGAAAAGGTGTAGGGAGGTAATTTTTCCAGGTTCGAAAAGAACGTTCTTGATATACGTATTCGCTTACTGTCACAGATATTATTAGTAAATAGAATTTCCAGTACACCTGTCCCTAAGCCTCCGTTTCTATCACACAGCGATCATACGCGATATCCTTTTGTGTCGTCATTATATTCTTTCACTGTAGCTGTGCTACAAAGTCACTGAGCACGTATGATTTATCGTATCGTTCGCAAGCTTATTTCTTTGTGAGTAATTAATAAGGATCGAGGTGCACATACGTAAGTTTTCATTCTGCTTTGTAAACCGCAAATCCGTCGAACTTAATAAAAGGTCGATCATTCGATTCGAAGCATCTTAGCTTTATTTCTTGGAATAAACGAACAACTTTATTATTTTCTTTGTTATACTGCCCAATTACGCGTACATGTGTGTCTGTATATATTTAAATAGTGCTCGATGCGTTTCGAAATTCGTAGAGATTTCATAACCATAATTCGATCCTAAGTTCTGTTTCTTTTTTATTTTTTAGTTATAATGTCAAAAACACATAGCTCTACCGTTTTTAATGGAGAACCCGACAGTTTTTATGACCCAAATTTTACTTTGGACATTAACAAAAGGATGCGCGTGCCTAAAAGTATTCGTGTGAGCGACTACATAGACGACGATGTAGCTGGCACCAATGGTTCTGGCTGGAATCAAGTGGTCTCAACTGAGAAATTCGAGATGCACGTTCCAGATAGAATTCTAGTCGTTGGTAAATATACGACCTTTTAATGTCCACTTGTATGTTGTAACTTTTGATACCATGATTGGCAAGCCTAAGATTTCTGATATTTAAAGCAACGTGTCTATAGTCCGTTCAACGAATCGAGTTTCCAGAATACAGACTACAATATGGTGTGATCTGAGCCACAAGAGAACAGACCTCTTCCATATAGCTTGTCCCAACTGTAATTGGTCAAGTGCCAAGCCTACGAGAGAAGACAGAGGCATTGACTAAAGGAAGCTTCTCACTACGCCTCGCCTCGCCTCGGCGCAACTTCTTTTCGCAGTCACATCTAGGCTTGCGTCGCCTCGGCGCAACTTCTTTTCGCAGTCATATCTAAGCTTGCGTCGCCTCGGCGCAACTTCTTTTCGCAGTCACATCTAGGCTTGCGTCACCTCGGTGCAACTTCGTTTCGCAGTCACATCTAGGCTCGCGTCGCCTCAGTTATTTCATCCCTGAACTTATCTGAGCTTTCCACGGTTCATTTGTTTGGTCTGTTGCTCAAAGAACCTCTTCCTATGCAGTCGTCAATACAGTAGGCTCACACTACGCCTCGCCGCTCTTCGTCAAAATGTTCTCGAAGAAGAATCCATGGCTCGGAGTCGCGCCAAGGCGAAGCGAGGCGGGGTGTGACTCAAATTGTGAAACTACATAAGAAAAGCATAGGAAGAATAAAATAAGGTGAGGCGCAGTGAGAGCCTACCTTAAGGAAAGCAGGCAACAATTGCGCAAAGCCTAGGAAAACAACAGACGAGTCCATTCCCTCGTGGATCAGAGTTTAGCGTTTGATAACTTGTGGCTGCTGCCTCTCCCACGTGCATACTTTGTTTATAGCTGGGGACTCGATTAGATGAAAGGACAATACAGATCTAACAATGATATTTTATAATCACATAAACTACTGTGTCAAGTTGTGTATTATCTAACAGTTCTTCGTTAGAAAGCGATATCTCTAAATTCCTGGTGCTACATTTCACAAAAATTCTAGATGCTTCAAATTTGAATGGTTAGCATACTTTGTTTTTGGAAATTATTCACTGAATGCCTCTGGGTGTCCATTGCACGTGTTCTATCGATTGATCGAGCATTTCGCCCACAGCGCTGAGCGAGTTAAATACGCTCAGCAAAGAAAATGTTTAACATAAATGGAATTGTGTAGGACAAGAGCAACACGTTGGAACAAGGGCACCACCGAGAGAAATGACGTTGGAGAATGCGATGTTGCCACCTGAGCAAGGCATGGTTAGAGTGCAGGTAAATAATATTCGACACGTTGATGGGAATTCTTTTTTAATATTTTTTTCTTTCAACATTTCTCACAAAGATAATTTGAAGTAATTACTGCATTAGAATTCACTTTATAGTTGCACGACAAACAACGAACATGAAGTGAGATATAAACGTTTTACATTGTCGATAGACTCCTCCGAGAATCTTGACCTTAAACAATCACTATTTCCCGGCGGTTGACGAAGAAGAGCCAAATTCTTATGTGACGGAGCCTAAGGACACAGGATCCTCTAGACCTTGTGAAGCGTATCCTACGGAGACCCAAATAGTTAGGCATGTCAGGTACCGATATTAACATATTCATTTCTATTGGGCACACTTCCCTGGAAGCGCGCATAACATTTCTCTTTTTAGGGAGCCGACTCCCTCGTTCAACGCACTCGACGTTTCCCTTCCACCTAGCGAAGAGATACAACATTTACGTCGGCAGGTAGGGAGATTAAATCGTCGAGTAATGGCTATTGAGCTGGACATGTTGCAGCGTCAACAGAGGGAGAAGATTTTATATGCGTTAACGTTAACGTACTTAATTTTTAAAGCTTTCTCTTGGCTAACCAGGAACTGAGTATACATAGAGAAAGTATAAAAGATTTGCATCTTGTGTGGAAAATGGTCCTGGTAATCCATAGAAGTACACAAAATGCTGCGCGAGAGTCTTTCTCTCGTTTGCGAGATAAAGTTTGTAACCAAAGACTTTACCATGGGTACATGAAGTTACAAAGATGTTTACAATGAATGTATCGTATATGTTCAAGATTTAATTATTTGAGATGTTGCGCATGACTATATTATCAATCGAGTTTTTAAACACCTCACTTCTGAAACGCGATACTTACTTTTGTGTCTGTTTTATTGTGTGCGATGAGGTGGAATGTGTATCTTTCTGATTTAATTGTATACAAGGGTTGAATATATACGATACGATTTTTCTAAAGTAATTGGATTCGAGCATTTACGTATCGTGTTTGTAAAGTGTGATTTGCATTATCAAATAAGTAGAGCATGAGTTCGTTGGATGTTTAAGTTGGAGATCTATTAATGAGTTCGTTTCATATGAATGTAACTGTTTAGCGAAAATAAACGGAAGATATGGAAAGATATTAGGTACGATAACAAGTATAATAGAGGACTGTAAATTTGTAAAAGTAAGGGAAGTGGATGCGAGGTTCTAGCTATGTCATTGAAATTCAAGTTACTTTCGAATTATATGTTTTTTCTTTAATTAATTCCTTTTTTTAATTCTACACCAGTATATTATATTACAGTGATACAATGACGTAACTACTACTTTTAATAGTAGTACTGATTATTACGAACATTTAGAATATTACTAAGTTTGACACTTTTCGTGGCCATGATATGTATTATTGTACATTTATATAATATAAATAATCTAAAGAGAAATAAATAATAAACGTATGATAATTCTGTTACATTAATATGTGTATCGATGTGTAGTATATTTTAGCGCTCAAGCCAAAAAATAGTTTCGATCGCTATATTTTAATAATTATTATTTGTAGGGCGAAGAAGAAACAAAATTCATGTCCTGACTGTTTTATAAAATCATTCCAGTAACGAGTATTGCAGTAAAGATAAAGGATATAATACTCTATTAAAAATGATTTATGTGATTGAAATCTATTCTGCCTCCATGCAGAAGAAACTATTATTACCATATCCTGTCCCTTATCGTACTATACATACAGTGTGAAGCGTGAAACTGTATCTATTAAGATAAGTATTATTTCAACAGTTGCGAGAAAAATAGAATAAGGTCCCGCGTGGTTTTATTAATGAATTCATAATTTAATCTTATTGTTGCAAGCTAGAGGTGGGTTCGAACTTAATTTTTAAATTCTCGAGACACGAATCCGAAATTTTGTAAAGCTTCGAGACTCGTAACTCCCGAAACTTGAAGTGCTGATTCTGTTTTGCAAGTGGAATATCATGCTTAAAGAACTGAAGTCAACAAGATTTTTGGAATAAATCTGTTTTGAGCATTAGAAATTTTCGAGGCACGCTGCGAATGATGTTTTATTAATTGATTTTATACTATTTTTTTGTCTAGATTTCGAAAGTTTCGAATCACGAAAAAAGTGCACAGTTTCGAATTCTCGAAACTTTCCTGAGTTTCGCGGGATTTCGAGGTTTCGACGCTTCGAGAAACCCATCCCTAGCAAAATATTAACATCTTAAAATACTATTTGTTGAGATTCTAATTTATGCGGTTCTTTTGTGATTCGTATACAACTGGAAATACCACACTAAATTCGTGTAAAACAAATTCGTTATCTTTCTAAATAAGGAAAATATTTTTCGACTGCTTTCTCGTTCTCATATATACGGTACATACTTTATCAAGTCATTAAACATTCTTTTCATTTTGCGTCCACCAAACTAGTTAAACACGCAACTACCTAAAAGTTATTGTATACATCATTTCATACAAAAATTTCGTGTAATTCATCTACAAATTATAAATTGTATCAATATACAGGGTGGACAGCAGTACCTTGATCACGTTTATCGCCAGTCACAATAATAAAAAAATACATATTGCGGTGCATGCCGAGTTATCTCTTCGTTCCGTTTAAAAGTCTGCAGGTGACTTTGAAAACTTTGAAAAAAAATATAGTCAGCTCGTTGGCCCCTCTAACTCAAGGTATTTAAAAAAAAAAACAATTTGAATCTGTCCAGTAGCAATGGAAATAATTGTGATAATCAAGTTACGTTGTCCACCCTGTATATATGCATACAGTACGATTTAATCCTTCATTGGATAATATGTGCGAACTGAAATCCATTAAGCACGACCATACTCAACATTGATTCCCTCTCGCCACTGACAATGGTAGGAAACTAGCGGATGTAGCAAATACTTTGCACTATTACGCATCGGTAAAGGAGCTTGGCGTCCGATAACGAATTTACCGGTCACGCGTGGGAATATCGCAGAGAAGAATGTCACTTTACGCCGATTTTACTAAACCGTGAGAAAGTCCAGATTTTCCGACGGAACCCGTTTAATAGGGACTTTACCGCCGGGAACGTTGGCCGGCCTGTTAATACATACGAGAGGTCAGTGCACGTCACGTAGTTATTATTCGGAGCCGAGAATTTCGTGCAAATTTATCAATTCCGAAGTGTAGCAGGGACGACTTCCTGAGGCACTCTCGCGGCAAAAGACATTGCGAGAAAATACGCGGAGGTCTCAGGCTTTTGCGGGTTACAAAGGCTGAGGGCTTCTCCTCGGGAAAGAAGTTGTCGCGTACTCGAAGTGGTATAACGCTTGTTGTATATAATCGCGGTGTACCATTTGAAAGCTTTATTTTACTCAGGCACAGGCGTCTATTTGGCGTCTGTGAAGGGCAGAGTGTGTGACAGGTTATGTCAACTGGATTGGCAGGTGCTGTTTCAAATCAGGTCAGTGTGTTGACTTGCTACCACACCGCTATTCTGCAGATACCTTTCACTGAAGACAGCCATTCTAAATTTTCTATATTTTTCCATGCAACGGAATGCAGCGGATGAAAGGACAAACCAACAGTCAAGGTGAGTACCGCGAGCACTCCGTGCGGGTTTTTGGCCTTAACGTTTACACGGACGGTACGGTTAGCGAGGCTGTGCGTGATTCTCGCCGCGAAGCTCGTCGCAGCGAGTGCGCGTATTTTCTACCCGACGTGCCTACGAATCGCTTACAATTCCCGCTCGTTGCCTGCAACTCTGTCGAAATGTCCTGATACCGCGGTAAGCTGCCGGGCGATTCCTTTTTTTTAAACAACCGCACGTAATTATCATCTGCGGTCCTGACGGATATCTATGTACACACATGCACACAGGCACACGTACGCGCGCATACGTAGTGCATTAACCTATCGACATGCCGTGGTACATTCGGGATATTTTGAATTATCAATGAAATTCTGTTGGCCTGTGTACATGTATGGAACAACCTCGAAAATCTTCGTTCTCGTATGTTACGATTATTTTTAAACGCCTCGAGGAATGTTTACTAAACAGATGTACAAATTGGTGAGAAAATAAAATTGGATTTCGAAAAAATGTAACTTCATATCGCAGAAGGAGAAAGCTAGTTTTCTTCTTGTTTTCTGTATGATTACTGGTTGATGAAATCGAGCGTGCGTTCAGATTTGAAAGGCGCGTGCTTCTTACCCTTAATTAACACATCTTCGTTGGATACCAATTAAAATTGTATAATGTAACACGTTATTTTGGTCTGCTTTATTTAAGATTATGTTGATTTAATTTAGTCTAACTTCCGATAGCGTTAGGGTCGAAGAATAGAAACCCGAAGAAATCTGTGTTATATGCTCTTTTTTTTTTATAATTTTGTAACAATTTCAGTATCTTTAAAATATTACTGTATTCTACACAATGTGTTCTTAAGTCGTCAATGTATGTTGTTTGTAATAATAATTCTAAAAAAAAAGTAACAGAAAATTTAACACTTTTATTTCGATCGAAGATGCTATTCTCATTGTTTCTTAGCGATCTGTATTTTACGTAGTACCTATGTTAAACATTTGGAAACTGCTGCTAAATTAATCGATAGTTAATTACTTTTCCTGTAACATATGTAAAATAAACATTTGGTTACCATAGAATTGAATTATCATCTGCATTTCTATCAGTATTATTATATCTACAGAAGAATGGATTGAACGAAAGTTGTATCGTATTGAGAGAAACATGAGAGATCAAATGAAATTTCGCTAAGTAGAAACTTTTCATAGCTTCGAAGGTATCTGCCAATTTTTAAACGGAAGCATACTATCTTTAATACAATCATCATAAGTTTCGATGGTTTGGTTCCTGTAGCTATTTAGAAAAAGAAAATGCATTACTGCTGAATGCAACTATAAGAGTTTAATTACAAGAATACACGTTACAAGTCCGTTAAAAAAAAAAAAACAATTTGCTGTACTCCAAAAGATTTTATTTAAGTCGACGTATGCCCCCTTTGAAACCATTCATCTTTTGTTTAACCCATTTTACTCAGGACGTACCAATATTGATGTAAATGGAAATGGCAATTTCAAGGTGCTGACTGCGTGCAATGTTCCGTTGTGATAAAAGAAATTATTTAAGAATCAATTTTCAATTATTTTGTAAGAAAATGTAGATTAATAGATTAATCAGTGAAAATTTCATCTCCAATAGTGAGCAATGGTCCTAAAGAACACCAGCAACAGCCGCAGACAGAACATGCCGGTGGAGAAGATACTGGATTTGATTCGTGGAGAGGAGGCAACAATACGCACCATTCGAGTTATCCGATCGGTACTGGTGACCCATATAGTACTTACTATGCAGGTACTTCGTTCCCTTATCAAACATTCGGCGCTGGGGATGGTACTTGGTCAAACGGAACAGATCCCGTTGCATTTCTTTCTGGATATGGAGGTCAAATAGGTCACGATGCATACGGCATGGATGGGATGTTCTCTGCTAGCGCAGGAGGTGGTTTTAGTACGTTTGGTCAGCCTGCTTTCAATTATTTTCATGGTAACGGTGATTTTAGTGCCTGGGGCACTCCGAGGAAGACTCGCTATGAGGATTATTACCAGGCTCCACGTGGTAACGAGAATTATCCGACGCCTAGTAATACGGAAGTTAAGACTATCGAGCAGAGTGTACAAAGCTTATCGCTGGGAAGTGGCGAGGTCCCACGGCAAGATCAACAGACTACGTCTAATCAGCCGATAAAGCTAGAGGCGAAGGAGCCTAGGAAAATAACATGGGCCAGCGTTGCGAGCCAACCTGCCAAGCCAGTTCCCCCGCTTTCGTCTTCTCAGGGAATGAAGAAGAAGGCTGGAATGCCACCGCCGCCTATTGTACCAGGAAAGCATAATATGGATATTGGCACATGGGGTGAAGGTAAATCTTCCGCACCTCCTCCAACAGCACTGCCACCTCCACAAGTGCAACCCCCAGTTCCAGCGCCTCCACCATTGATTCAAAGACAGAGACCTCCTCCTCCTCCACCATGTTGGAATAGACAACCTACAACGCCTCCGTCACCTCCACAGCCGCAGATTCACATGCCCCCGCAACAGCAACACCAACATCAACACCAGCAGCAGCAGCAGCATCATCATCAACAGCAGCAGCAGCAACACCAGCAGCAGCAGCAGCAGCAGCAGCAGCAACAACAACAACAACAGCAGCAGCAACAGCAGCAACAGTTACAGCAGCAAAAGCAACAGCAGATAACGCAATCACAATCGCATCCTGTTTTAGACGAGTTGAAAGTGAAAAATGATTATAACCCGGTGGAATTTGATCAAACTGCTCCCGCAGCTAGGTTTTTCGTGATTAAATCTTATTCCGAAGATGATATCCATAGATCCATCAAGTATGAGATTTGGTGTAGTACTGAGCACGGTAATAAGAGATTAGATCAGGCGTACAGAGAAGCCAGCTGTGACAGTGCCCCTTTATACTTGTTCTTCTCCGTGAACGGATCTGGCCACTTCTGCGGCATGGCACAGATGGTGTCGCCTGTTGATTATCACAGTAACAGTTCTGTCTGGTCCCAAGATAAATGGAAGGGTCAATTTCGCGTACGTTGGATTTACGTGAAGGATGTTCCTAATGTGCAACTTCGTCACATTAAGCTAGAGAACAATGAGAATAAGCCAGTGACTAATTCGAGGGATGCGCAGGAAGTCCCCCATGCGAAAGGCGTGGCAGTGTTGCGTATACTGCATACTTATCGGCATTCGACCAGCATCTTCGATGATTTCGGACATTACGAGCGTAAGCAAGCGGAAGAGGATCAGCGTAAAGCACCGCCGAACGCTATACATCATCATTCTGCTAATAGCAGAAGCAGAGGACATTCAAATTTACCGAGGGGCCACCCTCAGCAATCTCATTTGCATCATCAGCGCAGGGTAAGCAACAATCTTCAGGCACCGTTACGTGCTAAATGGAATTTCGCGAGCAACGTATTTACTGTTACCCTTTATTTATAGGATCGGGATGGTGGCCGTGGCAGAGGTAGGGGAGGTACACGCCAGTAGCGGTGGATACAACAGAAATATAATACTATTCATAATAGTAATCAACATAAAGGAAGCACGCTACGACTAATTATCGTCTTACTACTTACCTTTGCTTTCTTGGATATACAAAGGGCTTCTAATTCCTGTGACAGAACTCTCGTCATTGAGACTATCTCCTTCTGTTAAATAATCAACATGTATGATAATTAGCGTCGCGTCGGCATCATAAATATTATCTACTCGTAAATACTACGAAGAGGAACGTAATTCAGTTTCAAGGGATATTGAGTAAAACTTGCTGACAGTTAAGCATATAGTGTGGTGTTGCGTGTTATTCATCGAAAGGTGTTTCTTAAACGTACAAATTAAAAAAAAAATGAAAGGAAAAAAATGATACAAGAAGAAGAAAAAACTGTAATATGTGGACTAACCCTTGTAAAATGCTTAAACTTTTGTTGATAATGAAAAAAAAAAGAATCTATGCGAGAACAATACTATAAGCAAGTGTCATTTAAATCGATTACCGTTTTAAACTTTGATGGACATATAACCTGGTGCCTGTGGCTGAAAGGACTCACCTTTCTTTGTTAAAAAAAAAAGGTGCGAGGGCTTATTACGACATTTTAAGTTTATTTGTAACAATTATGCTTGATCATTGGATAATAATAGAAATTATTGTCAACCGATTATTTTACGCATATTCTATATCTACAAATTATATATATATGAAAAATATATATATTACCTATTATTATATTATACATGAACTGCAAAAATACGATCTAAAATTATTATATAACAAAAAGAATATAGTATTACAGTTACTCTGCAGTAACGTATATGGTGATAATGATTATCATTGTATTGTCGATGAAAATTTCATGAGACATGTGATTCTTGTTAAATCTGTTATTTTTCTCTCTCTATCTCTCTTAATGTTGGATACATTTTTGCCATGATTTCATTATTTTACGAATTTCAAGTTGTTTTTACTGAAATAGAAAATTATCCCACGTTTTCACAGATCGTTACAAAAGTATTTACACTTTAACATGCTCCTTTTAAAACGATCCTTTACCAGTAATACCACTAAGCATACAATTTTTTTTCACAAATCGTACGTAGGAGATCGAACATTAATGTAACGAAAGGAAGCTGCTTATCTAATGCGAATTTAGCGAACTAAAACGTGCAAGTCGATAGATTTCGACTTAGATTTTCATTACTTCTATGGTAGTTATATGTACGCATAGTTACATATAGTGGTTAATTTCTAGAGAATTATAAAGCAAATAATAAAACAATGAGAATTGTTTCTTAAGTTTTATAAACGTGAAATCATATTTTATTGCAGAACAGGCAATGTGAGATTTTGGGTTCATTGAAGAATTGTACAAACATTAACTAATAATGAATTAACGGCGATATGATGCAGATTTTTTAACAAAGGCATGCCAATTATGATAAATTACTTGTGCGTACACGATTTAGTGGATAACAAGAGAGAGAGAGAACCCGAGGTGCGCAGTAGAGAAATCTTTTCTTGTTTCTGTATCGCGAATGTTGCAAAAATGGATGCATCCTTGATTAAAGTAATATATCAACGTTGAAAATTTAGTGCTGATGTTTTCGAATCGCTGCATCTTATTTGTAGTTTGAAACGGTTTAAATTGTTCAGGAAGTGGGCATCTAATACCGTTCGACTGATCGTATAAACTATTAAATTTCTGTGCTTCGGTTGTTCAAAAGCTTCATTAAGTAACTTACTAATTATTGTTTTACCACAAATCACTACTCGATTAAATAATAATTACTCCCCGCAATCATATTTTAGAGTTTCTGTTTAAAAGAACGCTTGGATCCCAGAGATTTGTCTGAACTTTATTTTATGATTGACACGATATACGCTGTAAGTATACGAGCTGCATATCTGTATATTATCATTGTATTATAATATGCAGACATACGAATGGTATACTCGTAATGTACTACACTGTTTAGTATTGACATTGTATAATCATGTTTGATTAAATGTTGAATCAAACTACGAATTTAATATTCAAATTTAACCGCGAGAAGAGTACCAAGTAATATACAGAGATTTAATTTTCTAGACACTATCAATTACTCCATTCAATTTAGATCTGTGCTCTTCGACTAACAGTGCATAATGCTAAGTGGTAATTGCGTTTGATGTTCCTGTGACATTAATTTACCTTTCAAAGAGACTGTGTAATTGAAAGAGATTAATTTTGAATGACAACAGAGATCAATGTATATCCACAATATTCGTTGGAGAAATATTCTCTTAAACGTGATTACCAATTGGAAATCATGGGTCTGCGGTATCGTTTACTTGATCTTTCCATTTTACTTCCTTTTTTATATCCTTTTGTGGCTGTTGTGTCTGAGTTCGAGAATCCTGCCTGATTGACTTAAGCAAAGCTGGCTTCAAGTTCCCAGGATTATTTCTTACTGCAATGTTTGGGCATAGTTCTTCAGGTGGTGGTGAGCGCGGCCTCAGTTCCCCATGTTCCCCTTCATATTTACGTCTAGCTTGGGCCTCATAATCCCTCAAACATTCAGCTTCCCGGGAGTCGTGACCGATGCTTGCTTCAGCAGGTTGAACTGCGCGCGATTCCGCTTCTTCCGCGTCTACTAGCTTACTCGCCGCGACTCCTATATCAGTGCCAAGCAGATTCTCTTTAGCAAAGTAATTACGTATATTGTCCCGCACCTCCCGCGCGAACTTTTCAGGATTCGCCTCCACGTAACGATACACGAAGAGGTCGGCGCTGGTTATAATGAAGTAATGATTAAAAATATTAATCCTGGCGCCAATGAAGAAGTCCTGAGGGGTGTAATACTGTGGGTTATCTCTCCCAGTGTTCGGTTTTGGCACCAGCGTCGCCTTCAGAAAGGAGCCCTCCATACGCCCCGAGTTGCGTTTCTCTAGCTCGCTAACCAAAATCGTGCCGTCGCTTAAATTATATTCAAGAATGAAGTCGCGCTCCTTGTCCTCCGGGTGCACCGCGTCCATCTGCATCAAGTAGCGTAGCTTCTTCGGGAAATTCAGCAGCTGCCGAACCACGTCCTTCCTCGGCGTTTTTAGAACGAAGGATAAGCAGGAGGCGTAGGTATCCTCGGGCGAGCCGACCATTATGTGAGGGGGTGGTACATATTCCGGTAGCGGTCTCGATTCCTTCATTGGCAGTGGGATCCCTTCTGGCTGCGTTATCCCCAACATATCCGAGTAATACTTTCGCGTGAAGGAATCGCAGTCGTGCAAAAAGAATCGCCGACTAAATATAAATACCGTACCGCCTACCTGCAACGAGGGAACAACCATGATGCAGGAATATAAACTCGACCAGGATCGGGAATATAGTTTATTCGTTATAGACTCACTAGAAAGTCTTTTGGCGTGTAATATTCGACTATCTCCGGGTCACCCCACTCCATGTACGCTGCTGGATAAGTGGACGGCAAATTCTTCCAGTCCTTTGGCACTTTCATGCGCTTCAGCAGCATCGGCGATGGATCCTTTCCGGAGTTAGGTTTCTGAATCTCGCGAACGGCCATCGCGTCGTCCGTCAAGAAGTACAGTATTTTGTAAACGTCTTCGTTCCACGTGGCGATGAACGACAATGTCATTTGATCGTACTCTAAGAACCGGCGCCTAGCATCGTCCGGGACCTGCGTGATACACGTCGGTGTGTTCTTCATGGACGAGCGAAGCGCTGTGTAAGGATCTACAGGAGGCGCCTCCTTATCTCCGACGTCTATGCCTTGGCTGTTTAAAAACTCTCTGGTAAATAGATCGCAGTCGATAATATGATAGACTACACCGTAAATACCTGCAATTAACAATGTCTGATAATAACAAGTCACGGGACCAAGCGGTGTGAAATTAATAAAGGGGGCAGAGAATTGTGATGAAGGTACTTATGAAACGTACATACGTCAATGCCAACATTAAAATCCTTCCAGTGTATAAAATCGCCGTTCACGTTTTTTACAATTTTGCCACGTGAAACGAGCTTCCCTTGCATGAAGCCGGCATTATCAACTGGAGGCTCCATCACGGATACGGTATCATCCTCCAAGAAGTATATTATGTTCACGTGGCGTATCCGAAAGTGTTCAACTGGGGAGTTAAACACTCCTTGGCGGAAGAACGCTTTGAAGCAGAGGCACTTCTGCGCGAATAACGCATAATGCGGAATAAATTGACTGTACACGAATTGCTTCGTACGGCCGTATGTTAACGATGGATCATATCTGGTGTTTGGTATGAACGTTGTTATTAATTTTGTCGCTTTGAACGTAGTATGCGGAGTAACAAATTAATTACTCGGTAGAATTGAATCTTAGCAAAGTGGAATTTGCATATACAATGTGTTTATGTTAATTACTCGTTACTTACTGTACAATCTCCTCTTGTTTTAGATATGCAGTAGACGCAGCATCTATTGGCCTTCCTCCGATCCCAGCGTCACTATCGCGTAATACGCGGTAACCGTTTAAAAAACGAAATTTTTGCAACAGTCTATAATCTTTGATCTTCAAATAAAAAATTCTTCTGTATTTTTATTAAGAAAATAAAATAACTCGTTTGTATCTTTAACTTACACTTGGATCATGAAATGTATAGCCTGGTAGAAGCGGTAGGTCTTCCATATCGAATTACAAAAGTACTTAATAAAATATGTTAACAGAAGACATTTCCGTGGAGCGTTACTTAAGCCATCTAAATCGTCAAAGAATTTGTTTTAACCCGTTTCTATAACAACACCGGTATGTATTGATGTAACAATTGATTGTATTTAAAAGAAAGACACGATGGTTAATTCAGAATTTAGTTTATCGTTCATAGGTAAAGAACAAATAGTTGAAATTATATTTGATCATTTATTTCTGCACAAATTATTGACAACAGTAGCATTGGATGGCTTTTCACTAAGATGTGTTATTAATCGCCTTGACAGTGGAATCAAAAATTCATTATTTCTTTGAAAATAGCCATACATCCCGCAGACAAGCAGCCAGCTACTGGTACAGTGATTAACCATGCGAATGCAATATTACGAAACAATTTCCACGAAACTCCCTCACCACCGCGTGAAGCCCACCCCACGCAGACAACTGATCCCACCTTGCAATGTGTCGTCGACACGGGTAAACCAGCTTTACTTGCCAACAAAACTGTCACCGCTGCTCCTACCTGCGATCCACATTCATTGCATAAAAAGATACGTTTAGTAATATGATATTTAGAGAAACTACGATCCTTTCTCAAATCTTATGACTTTATAGTTCGCAAAACGTATGTACCTCTATAGTAAATCCAGTTGTTGGCGTAATGCGTGCTAAGTCTTGTCCTAAAGTTTGTATAACTCTACGCCCCCACACCCACAGACCAGTCGATATTCCCAGACCACCATACAGCAATATAAGCATCGGAGTTTCTGCTTCTTGTCTAGCCGATCCCTCGGCGTACACAGCCCAAAGCGCAATGAGCGGGCCAATCGCATTGCTGACATCATTACCACCATGCGCGAAGCTCCCAAATGCCGCGGTCAGCACTTGTAAAAATGCGAACAGTCTCGATATCTCTGGCGGCTCCTCGTGCTTCCTCTCAGTTTCAACCTGAACACCCTCGGTGTCTGATGCAGCTACCATTAACAGAGGGCTCGCGCTACTGTTGCCGCGTAACTTTGGCGCTGCTTCTTTCGTGTTGCCGTTACTACTACTGCTACTACTACACGGGACTTCTGAAATAACAGATAATGCTGTAGTTTCTTTTTTATCACAGGTACCAAACTTTGTTGTCGCTTTTTCGCTGCTATTCAGGTCAAGTAGTATCCTCTTTTTCTGCCACGGTACGACAAAGAAATACACGATGATAGCTGAGACCAAACCGAAACCTATCGCAGCAAGCGCGCTAACCCACCATGGCACTCTGTCCAGCATTAAAACTGAAAGCAGACGCGGAAAATATAGTATGAAGTTTGGCTTGGCGCAACGATGTATCAGGATACTAGTACAGAATTTATTTACGTTTAGGTCCGTCGTGTGCAACTGAAATAACGTTAATAGCAACAGTGAGACCATAAGCTAACGGGAGAATATGGAGACCTTGCTCTAGGGGTTTACTAGATTGGAGTATGGATTTCCTTAGAAGGCAAAATATAGCACCTGATACAAATCCACTAAGTACAGGACTCGCGAACCAAGACGCCGCTATGTTCGCAAGAGCTACCCATTTCACCTACAAAGATACTTTCGTCAAATTGCGAGATACGTCGCATGTTTGTACGCATGTCGCGTGCGACAATCATTTTACTAACCCCGGCGGTACCTCTGCAGACAAGTGAAAAGCCAACTGTAGCACCAACAATGGAATGTGTTCCAGAAATAGGTAATCGCAATGCCGTTGCTAGTAAAAGCCAGATACCAGATCCAGCTAAACTAGACAACGCTCCTACCATTAATTCTTTTTCATGGCCTTCGTATAATGTAACATCTAGTATTCCTTTTCTCATTGTATCGGAGACCTGTAGGGAACATTAATTAACATACTTAGGGACTTATAACACGTGAAATGTGATTTATAAGGCGCATCGGTCGTTAAATACCTTATAGCCGATGAGTACAGCCCCAGCGATTTCAAATATAGTTGCCAAGATACAAGCTTGAAATATCGTAAGTACACCAGCACCGACGCTCGTCCCAAAGCTGTTCGCAACATCGTTAGCTCCTATTCCGAATGCCAGAACAAAGGCCACTAAGAATCCCACCACCACTATCCATACCAAGTTCTCATCGTACGGTATAGTCATCTTCGATTAGTTAATACTCGTTCCTTTTGAGCTATCGGCGCGCCTTTTGCTTTCGGGCATACGTCAGAAGATCAATGTTATCAAATGTCCTGGTGCCATATCGTTTGCCAGTAACGCATCGCTAAACACTCGGGGACATGCATCAAGGAAGAACTTCCGGTTTAATCTGCTACGCGTTCACATATAAATACTTATACATCAGAATATATTTCTCCATTTACGCTTAATCTCGTATATTGTGTACGTGTGTATATATAATTTATATCTTTATTTTACTTCTAGTACATTCAATTTCGTAACTTTGTACATGTAACGGAGGTAGTATTTTGGCATAGCACCTGATATATTTAGCATTATGTTCTCTCATACAATAGCGTACAGTTATCAAAACGCTGATCAGCATCGATAGAGTTACTGTTTAAACACCGCCTTGAATATTTCGGCTTGTATCGAGTATAAAATATTGTGTTCGATTTTATAGTGACTCATTGTCAGCGTTCTCCTTGTCTGGAAACACGCTGATCGCTGTTTCCCCGGCATCTGTAATTAACCAAAGCGCGTACGTTTTACAAATTACGCACATGCCCCTCGAATCCGAATTCGCGTATCAGGGTATGAGAATTCTTGAAAGCAATGCCGCTGGCTTCGTTCGATAATTACCTTCGCACGCACATCGTTATCGTCTTAGAAGCGAGTTTAAGGAACGAGATACCTGGACGATCACGAAGGGAGATTCAATTGTTAGACCGAATTTTCTCACGCCCGATCCGGCAGGGCTGCGACCCTTTCACTTTTTCGTCGCGACACTACGTGTCCCGATTAAAATTCACGTTCGCGATACAAGTGACTTCTAAAACCAAGGCACCTTCCCTTATTTTACTTGCACGATAACGAGTGACGAATCGAACCCCCCGCGAATGAATACGACACACGACGACATGCAAACTAAATACAGTATTACGAGCTGTACGAAGGGAAGGAAAGACTGGAATGAGCAAAGCTTTCAAGCGTGTTAATCAACAATTTATGGAGACGAAATTCTTAAAGCTGCTAATCTCTCATTACCACTTTCTGCATCATTCTTTGCACGATTCTCCGTGTGATTTGCACTTGGACAGTTTTCTTTCAAGCACCGTGCGGAAGTTAGGCATTGAACGGCTCGATGGCACGGGCAAATAATTAGACAACCATTAGGGGGGCGACTAAGAAAGTGTGACGATAGATTTTTTTCACTCACGAAACTTAAATTGCTTTACGTGTGTGTTCGGCAACCAGGGATGCCGCTCAGAACCGCGTGGGGGTGAGATATTGATCCGCCATTTGCCCGCGAAACTCTGTTATATGTACGTGTACGGTACAAAAATGGTTTACTGCGGCAGAAATCTGACGTGTTTTATCTGCGAATCGATGAACAATCGATTGACACCCCCTACGTTCTGCCATCCACACGGATTTCTCTTTAATGTCATCAGGTTTACTCGCAATGTATTACGCAATAACCGCGCGGCGAATCGTCGTGGGGGGGATATGATGAATGCCATTGCATAAGGGGTGTTAAATGAGCTACGAATTGATGTGAACATAATTACCGATAATTGCGTGCCGGCTCCTACATATGGAGTTAAACGAAGTGGCCAGATTTAAACATGAACCACGTCGTCGCGAGTAAAACTGACGGTGCAAGAGGGAAGTGGGGAAAGCGCGTGGAGTCCAGCGGATTATGACCGGCTGTCGATCCCCCTTTTACAGGGTTGACGAAATGACGAAAAAAGAGTGATGTAATGGATCGCGTATCTTTCATTCTTTATATATTTTGGATTTCGTACGTGTACCGTGTAATTAAGACGTGCAATAATCCCACATGCTTTACATATACATACCACGTTTCCAGACATTCTATATATGTATATGTATCATGTTCTGTACCAAGGGTGTCCGTAAACTTTTTTCCAGAAGGGGACAACTTGGGGGTGAAGGTGATGAAAAATATAGTAATGAAAAAACTATTAACCCGCTTGCTTTTCTGAACTCATTTTGTAGTGCCAATGTAATTAAAAATTTAAATCCTACATTTAGAATTATTCCCTTTTTTTTGTATAAACTTAATGAAGACCAGTTTTTAAAAATAAGCGATTTTTTCTCAAAAGCCAGGGGGAGCAATTGCCCCTTTTGCACCCCCGCCTGGACGCCCATGTTCTGCACAATGCAGTGGCGGCCATATACTTACGTACATCCTTTAAAACAGAATAACTTTTTTAAAATTGGACCAAACGATTTGAGTTGTTTTTAGAAGCTGGAAGGATTAGTTTACCAAATGACGTGTTTTCGTTATTTTAAAAAAATTGCAATTGGTCGGAATAACGAAGAAAATAGTAAAGGTCGCTTTTTACAACTTCTTTATCTGAGCCTGTAATGAAAATGTGAAAAATGGCTTCTGTAGACACTAATCGAGACCGACCTGTACATTATATTTTTTAAACATTCAACATATTTATATTTGACTCAGAGGCGTCCGGAAACTTTTTCCAGAGGGGGGCAACTATACCCTTCTTGCCTTTTTTAACCCATTTTATAGTGCCAATTTAATTAAAAATTTAAAACCGAAATTTAAAAATATTCTCTTTTTTAGTACAAACTTAATAAAGATCAATTTTGAAAAATAAGCGATTTTTTCTCAAGATCCGGGGGAGGCGGCAACTGACCTTTTTGCCCCCCCCCCCCCCAGCGGACGCCGATGATTTGACTGTACTACCCACATGTTCCTCATTTTTCTCATATATTCTACACACTTTTTTCGTAATGTTCATTTTTCACAAATTTTTTAGGTATGTCTCACAAATTTTCTTTAAATTTCCTTACACTTGCTATATTCTCCGCTCGTATTATTTATAAATTTCCTTTACACTTCAACACTGTAACTTTCTATGCCTTAATAAGGTGACTAAACCAGAGTTGCAATATTAATGTACACCCTGAAAAGGCAACAATCGGTGTGTAACATTTTGCAAACGTGGAACATGTCAAAACTCGATTTGTAATATCGTAAGAATCCTGTAAAAAACCAAACATCGGTTCGCAACTTTATTGCAATTCGCTACAGCATGCCCACTTCACGACACACATCGTAGTCTACAATTCACACTTCACAGTGTAGCACTTCATGGTTGGTAATTATTCACACTTCGCCTCTCACTCCACACATCACGGTACACAGTTCCCACCGTACAGGCCACACTTCACTGTACATACACACGTCCCACTTCACCGTTCATACTTTGCTGTTCACAGTTCACACTTCACGCCTCTCACTCCACACTTCACGGTATACAGTTCCCACCGCATAGGTCACACTTCACTATACATACACACGCCCCACTTCACCGTTCATACTTTGCTGTTCACACTTCACGCCTCTCACTCCACACTTCACGGTATACAGTTCCCACCGCATAGGTGACACTTCACTGTACATACACACGTTCCACTTCACCGTTCATACTTTGCTGTTCACAGTTCACACTTCACGCCTCTCACTCGACACTTCACGGTACACAGTTCCTACCGCATAGGTCACACTTCACTGTACATACACACGTTCCACTTCACCGTTCATACTTTGCTGTTCACACTTCACGCCTTTCACTCGACACTTCACGGTACACAGTTCCCACCGCATAGGTCACACTTCACTGTACATACACACTTCCCACTTCACCATTCATACTTTGCTGTTCACAGTTCACACTTCACGCCTCTTACTCCACACGTCACAGTACACAGTTCCCACCGCATAAGTCACACTTCACAGTGTACTGCAGGGATCGGCGGGCTTCAGCTATCGCTGATGGAGGGGAAAACACCTACAGGAGCGGTGGTTATGACTGCGTGACTGACGCAGGCGCAGTTCACGGCGCACACATAAACACCGCCCCTGTAGGCGTTTCCCCCTCCATCAGCGGTAGCTGGAGTCTGCCGATCCCTGCAGCAGTGATGCCAGATCGGGGACGGGTTCCCTCGAGAGTTTCCCCCACCTCGCATGCACACTATGCACCAATCACGTGCTTGTAGATCACATACGCGACTCCTGCATAGTGTGCATGCGAGGTGGGGGAAATTCTCGAGGAAACCCGTCCCCGATCTGGTATCACTGCCCTGCAGTGCACACCATAGACATATATAGACGGAGCGTGTCTGAGGGGGGTTGCAAGATTTGCGGTAAGTGGAGCGGTACAGGCAAATCGGGTAACGCAGTGGTTATGCATGCCGAATACTTCCGAAGCTAACCGACGTGTCTGTATGACAGGCTGTACCTGAATCTCTGCCTTTTCTCCTCCAAGCTTACCTTCCCCTCCCCACTTCATACTTCGCCATACATCGCGGCTCACAGTTTACACCGTTTACACTTCACTCCTCAAAATTGACAGTTCACACAATGACACACTCTACAGTTCACACATCACATTTCACAATACTCATGAACTTCTCTCAACTTGGTCGCCTTACGATCGCGCGCAATGTTCAGGTAAGTTATTCAGTGAAGAGTGTAGTGTAAGTGACTGTAAGTGTACTTGCAGAAACGTACGAAGTTGCAAAACCAAAAAAGATGCAAAAAGAAAATTTTATTTCCCAAACACCAAAATTTCATTTGCAACATTGTTGAAAAATTTACAATTTGCAACACTGTTGAAAAATTTACAATTTGCAACTTTGTTTCAAGTGTAAAAATGGTGTAGCAGTGGCGCAAGAATGGTGCCAGATTATTGTTGAAATTCCATGGGAGTAGTGAGAGAATGGTATAAGAGCGTTATAGAAATGGAGGAAGATTGATGTAGGACTGGTATTTGAATGTTGCAGGGATGTTGTGAGAATGATGTAGTGGTGGTGTAGGAATTGTCTTAAAATGGTCTTGGAATAATGTGGGAATGTTCCAAAAATATTATGGGATTTTGTGCAGGAATATTGAAGTACTATAAAACCGACAACAGCACAGTTTAATTGAGCAATAAGTAAAATCTATTTAATAGTTAATATCATATATACAAGCCAATGGTTTTTAGACTTTAAACTAGCCAGAGATAAGTTTTACATCCACTACAGAATAAATTATTGTAGTTAATGGTTTGCGATCCACTCTTCTCTTTCTCGTTTCTCCTTCATTACTTCTTTTAAATATGGTTGCAGGTACATCACATCCTATTTAATAAAAAGAACTATGTAAGCAAAACATTGATAACACAAGATTTCTCAATTATTCGTATTGCGTTACCTCTGATAGTTTAGTCCACTGTTCTTTTGGCAAAATCCTCTTTTGGCAATCCAACTGCATAGCTCTGATCAGGCGGAAATTGCGTTCATCGATTATGTGAGCAGGTAGTCGCCTTAGCGCTTCCTCTACCTCTTCAGTTTCATATACAAGATCGTCTCGGAATAAGCCTAAATTTACACGAGATTAAAGACTCGTTACATAATTCTAAACAGTTCTATTGATCCGCAAAGCAGCATTGCATTTTAAAGCATAATATTATACAGCATATACCAGGAAAAGTATACCAACAGTAAATGAAAAAATGACGAGTACACATCACAATAGCACAGAAATTTGAAAAAGAATTCTTATTCTAATAGTACATAAATTTGTCATACCGTACTGGTTAAATCCAGACATATTGTATGCCCACTCCTGCAGAGTTTTTGCTGGAAAGTGATGCAGTTACATAAGAATATAATCCGGATATATTTCAACCGTAAAATCGGGCAGACTAAACATTTACTTACGAAATATACGTTGCAGCACCGCCATTCTTGCGTTACGTTTGTTATGCACCTAATACGCAAATTTTCAAACGTTCTCCGAACGTGCTACCTGCCCTTTTCTAGTAACTTTTCCTAACCTTGATTCGATAATATATAGCTACTGAGGTCAATATATTAACTCCATGTATCCCTAGTCCACGATTCTGCAGTCAATTGTTTCGATATAGTGAAAAAATCTATTCGTACTTAAAGCGTGAAACAATGCGCCAAATGAGAGAAAAGTTAGCGTCGCAATTGTTTACATGTGAACTATGCCTTAAATCTTATCTGCTGACGAAAGATTTATTTATTATTGCATACTGTATTCGCAAATACACTAGGCAAAATGCATATCATGCGGCAGTCTTCAAAAATGTCCCTAGGATAACCATGCGGTATCAACGTTAACGCCTAAGATTTGGAGTTATTAACGTTGCTTTACGTAAACGTTATTACGTCTCTCCCAAACGTGTAATTTAAGTAACAGAAGCGTGGAATTTTCTGTGCGAACTCTAAAAATTATGCCTCGTCTCAGGGCTATTTCAAAAATACCCTAGACACCGGTTGCAGACGGCGCTGCGATCCAGAAGAGGGACTACTTCTCGGGCGTCGAGTGCGTCGGACGGTTGGTATATAAGTACGGAGGGAACTACTTTCAATGCCTCTTCCTCATTAAGAGTAGAGTTGTGTTCACGTGTGGTTGTGTCTCCTTTTTCCTTAAAATAGGTCACACAACCCACTTCCATTCGTGAAATAACTCTTCTATAAAAAAAAAACCAAAAAAAATATAAAAATTTCAAAAACACAAACAAAAAAATCGTAAAACCGTAGCTGAAAACCGCGAAACATAAGTAAAGTGTGGAAAAAAATAGTAATCATCGCGTAACGAAGAGCAACGTGGCCGGAAGAGCGCAAGCCATATTGAAGGTACGGGAGATAAGAAAAACCAGAGAATTATCAACCTGAGAAAGCTGCACGACGTTGGAACACCGCAAAAATGAATCCGGGAGCTCCGAACTATCCTATGGCCTCACTTTACGTGGGAGATCTGCATACCGACATCACCGAGGCTATGCTTTTTGAGAAGTTTTCATCGGCTGGGCCTGTACTCTCGATACGCGTCTGTCGTGATATGATCACGCGGCACTCGCTCGGTTATGCTTATGTCAACTTTCAGCAACCTGCTGACGGTGAGTGTATCGGCTATTTATTTCGATATGCCTATGACCTAGATACCTAAGGCCCATCTTAAAGCTTATCCTTAGCTGCATCGGTTGACTGCGCTTGACACGTGTTTCGCATCGTACGATGCCACCATATTGGAATCTACGTCGGACAAAGTAGAGTACGTAGTGGTTGACGGTTGAGTCATGCCCTTTTATTCTGTCGTTTCGCAGACCATATGCAATCACCATGTTTCAGGATAAAATCGCCTCACCGAATCTCCAATTTGCCCGACGATCACGCGGCAAGACGATTGATCAATTATTTTATAGATTTCCAATATGGAACGCAATTTATAGCGTATTATACGCGCGACCGTTAATTTTCATGCTATAATTCACAAATGTGTTTTAACTCCCTTTTTGTGCTAGAAAGATATCAATAAATTAAGAACGTTTACGGAGTACATATCTAATCTGAAAATCTCGCGAAGATAACATTGATACCAGAAGTAATGATTCGCTTTTATTTCGAGCAAATATGCTTTTCTTTTAGATAATAGAATGTATATCATTATTTAGAACACATGCGAGGACATGTGACATCGATGCTGTAATCTACTCTTTTTAATAATACAATTAACACGTTGGCTGCCGTGTGACGTGGGGAAAGAAAAGCGATTGTCAGGTCCACCAGCCAATACGTTAACAGTGCGTTGTGATTTT
Source organism: Andrena hattorfiana (assembly GCA_944738655.2). Classification (NCBI taxonomy): domain Eukaryota; kingdom Metazoa; phylum Arthropoda; class Insecta; order Hymenoptera; family Andrenidae; genus Andrena; species Andrena hattorfiana. Next base: position 48,226,274 of record OX122889.2, read on the forward strand.
CATTCTGATTGATTTCAGCCGAACGTGCATTGGATACCATGAACTTTGATATGATAAAGGGGCGGCCTATTCGTATTATGTGGTCTCAACGTGATCCCTCACTTCGAAAATCAGGCGTTGGAAATGTATTCATAAAGAATCTAGATAAAAACATAGACAATAAAGCAATGTACGACACGTTCTCTGCTTTTGGTAACATACTTAGTTGCAAAGTGGCTCAAGACGAATATGGTGTTTCTAAAGGTTATGGTTTTGTTCATTTTGAAACCGAAGAGGCAGCGAATAAATCTATTGACAAAGTCAATGGCATGTTGCTAAATGGAAAGAAGGTAATTATTCGATCACCCGTCGGCCCTTGAAAATTCTCTCTCTGGACGAAAGCATGATTTCACTATATATCGTACGTTTAATAACGTTTAGGTGTACGTCGGTAAATTTATACCCCGCAAAGAACGTGAAAAGGAATTGGGAGAGAAGGCCAAACTCTTCACAAACGTTTACGTGAAGAACTTTGGGGAAGATATGACAGACGACAAACTTAAAGAGATGTTTGAAGTATATGGGACCATCACCAGTCACAAAGTAATGATTAAAGATGACGGAAAGCCACGGGGTTTTGGTTTTGTAGCTTTTGAAGACACCGACGCTGCTGAACAAGCGGTAATGGAATTAAATGGCAAAGAGGTTGCTGAGGGAAAGTGTATGTACGTTGGACGGGCGCAGAAGAAGACGGAGCGCCAGCAAGAGCTGAAGAGAAAGTTCGAGCAGCTGAAGTTCGAGCGTTTAAATCGTTATCAAGGAGTAAATCTTTATGTAAAGAACTTGGACGACAGTATAGATGACGAGCGATTGCGCAAAGAGTTTGCACCATTCGGAACGATCACGTCTGCGAAGGTAATGATGGAAGAGGGGCGTAGCAAAGGCTTTGGATTCGTCTGCTTCTCGACCCCCGAGGAGGCCACCAAAGCTGTGACAGAGATGAACGGTCGTATAATAGTTACCAAGCCGTTGTACGTTGCTCTGGCGCAGCGTAAGGAAGATCGTAAAGCGCATCTTGCTTCTCAATACATGCAGCGCATAGCAAACTTGCGAATGCAGCAAATGGGCCAAATATTTCAACCCAGCGGCGTTGGAAATTATTTCGTTCCCACTATCCCTCAGCCGCAGAGACTTTACGGACCGCAGATGGCACAGATACGTACAACACCGCGCTGGCCGACGCAACCGAATCAAGTACGACCGAATGCACAAACTGGAAGCTCCGGCTTCACCACGATGCAAGGTCCATTTAGAGCTGCGCCACGTGCTCCTGCTGCTCAAGCCGGTGCTATGCGAAGCGCCCTATCCGCTAGACCTATCACAGGTAATGAACAATAATTCTATTAACTGCTTTAAATTATTGTTCGTACGAATTCTTTGTTAACACTGTCTTTTCGCAGGTCAACAAGCCGTGGGTGGTGCAAACATGCAGAATCGCTCTATGGCTGGCCCAGCGGTGGGAGGAGTATCAGCTCAAAACCGTCCGTCAAATTACAAATACACTTCAAACATGCGTAATCCACCGCAGGCAATGGCAATCCCTGCTCCGACTCCTGTTCAGCAGGCTGTTCACATTCAAGGCCAGGAACCACTGACCGCCACGATGCTAGCAGCTGCTCAACCACAAGAGCAGAAACAAATGTTAGGAGAACGTCTCTTCCCGTTGATTCAGTGTATGTATCCGCAACTAACTGGGAAGATCACCGGGATGTTGTTGGAGATCGACAACTCAGAGCTCCTGCACATGCTCGAGCATAACGAATCGCTGAAAGCCAAGGTTGAAGAGGCCGTAGCTGTATTGCAGGCTCATCAGGCCAAACAGGCTGTGGCTTCTAAGAAAGAGTAAACATCTTATATTAGGCTATTATTTTATTGTTCTTTAATCGTTCGTGATCATGTTCAGTTTTTTCCTCCTCATTCTGCGGTTATCCTTGGTTTAAAAAAAAAAACGTAAATAATTTTCTTCTAAAGCTTTATGATGGCTTAAGCGATTATTACGTGCAAAAATGACAGGAACAATTGTTATTCAAAACTAAATAACTGATCGTGAAAGGGTTTTTCATCGAGTTTTATGATAATAAATTTTCCTTTAAAAGTATCAAATGAGTTTATTCTTTCCCCTGATCTGTTGCTTCTCGCCTGTATTTTCATTCTCCCAAGTAGGTATTTAATGTTACCGTTATTTTCATGTAACGCGTATATAAGTGTAACAATTATATACAGAATTAAGTTGGACTGTTCGGGTGGCGAGTTAACGTTCGTTGTTCGAATTAAATGAAAATGTAATTGTATCGCGAACTTTATTCTTTGTTTCTTGAATAAATTAATGAGTATGAAACTATTTTATCGACTGTTAATATTCATTTCAAGGTCGATTTTTTAAGGTAACTATTTCTACACGCATTAAAATATTCGGCTCTCGTGGCAGTTAAGCACGATAATTTATTTGTACATGTAAGGTAAGGCCGTATTTAACAATATTTAGTTTGCAATATAATTATACGTATTCGGGGAACATCGTCAAAAAGTAATATGTTAGGAATTGTTTCATCCGCGTCAGAACAGATTGAAAGCTAAGTTTTTCTTTAACTTATTTAGTTTAGCTTACATTAAATTTGTGAAAAACTTTTAAACGTTAACAGATGAGTGGTAAGATGCAAAGATGTTTACACGAAATTATATTATTAAAGATCTCTTAAAAAGCGCTCCTGCCGATTGATTGTATCCAACCGCGATTCTACTTGTAGCGCGTGATTAAACAATTTAAATATCGTTCGATGAGTTATTTAATATAGATAAAATCGATATTTATCTGTACAAACGTTCATGTTAGTTATTGCAATGTAAATAATAAATAACTGTAAAACAATATTAACATATTCGCAGTCACTTGACCCACATACGGGTCAGGACGGTAATAACAGTAACCCACGCATCCCCCAACATCTATTAACGACTCAAGTCCGATCACGTGGTTCAAAGCATGGCATTACTACATATTACGTAAAATGAATAAACTCTGTTCCCTTCGGTCTATCGGCTAGTATTAACACTCCGACTGGCGTGGACGTGTTTTCACATCGAGATTCTCTGAAAAGTAACGGGAGCATTTGTAATTTGTCGTGTCAGTGACCCTTTACTCGTTCCGCAATCCAGCCCGCGATGAATCATCTGTTAACGAAGATTTTAGTTTCTATGCTTTCTGTTAGATATTTCTGAGAATATTATTAATGGATAGGCGAGATTTTTTTCTACAAAAATGAGTCCAAAGACGGTCTGATTCAAACTATCTTTATCAATTCGAATCAATTTTGAATTCCGCAGACTAATTTTATATTCCGTATATTTAAATATAGGGTACTCCGAGTGTGGTATAGTTTGGACTCATTTTCGTCAGGAAAATCTGGTCAATTTATTGGTATTAAACGGAAAAAGGTTTGCACCGTTGGATACGCACGGGAAAAGGTCTGCACCGTTGGGAACGGTGCTCGAAAAGTGGACACCCGGCGTCCATAAGTCTAGCTCAGCGTTGACCACAACAGGCCATTTGGGAGCACGGTCATCATACTTAATGTTTACCATAGCCGCGCGGAAGGGGAGCTCGAAAACCAATGGTAACGTGGGCGCACCACGGATAGGGAAAACTGTAAGTGTGTAGATAGTAGCGTGCGGCGCAGATTCGTACCCGTAAGATAGGCTTGAATGGGTTCTTTGGGGGGCCCCAGTGTTCGCTGCCAGAGTTACTCTGGCTAGCAGATTTTTAGTTACAGTTACTTTTTTACTTGAAAGTGTTAATAAAATTGTGTTATTTTTTTACACTGTACTCTATTTCTCATTTTGTATAAATGTTTATTTAAATCAGTTCGTTTCATTTCTTCATTTTGTTCTTTTCAAAATTATGTATACATATATCGATAAAAGTAATGGGACTTTCAAGAACGTAGTCAGATACATACATTGAGAGGGATAATTACATTCTCACAAAACACTGAATGGAAAGATGTGTTATTATCTATACTAGGTTGATTAAAAACGTACGTAATTATAGTGTTGTGGTTTTCCACAAACCGATACTTATAACTAACAATACAGTGTTGTTTCCCTATAGGCTCGATTTGGTGTACACGATACGGACTTTTCGCTATCCCCATCACTTCTGTCTCACTCTTGTTCGGCGAAGGCGAGAGCGAGATGGAACGAGAGCGAGCGAAAGACACTGGAAGCGAGCGAGGGCGGTACGAGACAGACGACGCGTTGATGTTTTGTCTCGCTCCGTCTTTCGGGCGCCGTGACACTCCGTCCTTTTCGTGCGCGATGGTCGCAAGCGCTTACGGTGAGCACGGGAACCGCTACGCAAAATCTTGACGCAGGCCCGGCTGAAGTCTTTTTTGTGCCCTAGGCGAACTTGTCAAATTGCGCTCTTTATTATATCACATTTATTTGAGATTATTTATGACTTTACTCTGAAAAATTACGCAACTGCTAGGGCGTAAGGTTGACAACAGGCGCAAAATGGCCTTTTCATTGTTGACATTGTTGAAAATAAATTTTTAAATGAAATACTACAAATTGTACTATAACGGTTTCAAACTGCGAGTAAAAATTAAGATAAAGAAATTAAGAAAGGATATGAAGCAGCTCAATTCAATATAATATTATTATAAATATATGTAAATGTATTATAATAAATGGCGGAATTTGGCAAGCTCGCCTAGTGCGCAAAAAAAATCGTGCCGTGCCTGGCTACCTGACCGTGGCGCGCATGCGTCGAGCAGTCACGATCCATTTGCACGCAAAGCGTTCCATCTCGCTCCCCCCTTCGGCCAGAAAGAAGCGAGAAACGAACACTCGGAATTAGGGCTCTGTTCACGATACGGGCTCAACGCCGATCCCGACCACCCTTAGAGCATATATACATGGAGATTTCATTGCCTAAGATTGACTGCCTCGAAACTGTCGCCAACATCACGCGAGAGAGAAAGACGTGTGAACTGGTGCGAGAGAGAGAGGTATAGATTCTCAATCGCCCGTCTTTCTCTCTCACACGATATCGGTGTATGCGCATTACGATCGAGAGGGACCTCTGTACTTCTCTCTCTCGCACCAGTCTCTTGTACCGACGTGCCAGTGGTATGAAGAAGAGGGGCGTAGAGGATCTTTTTTCTCACCTTTGGCATAGGCGAGGTATAGGATATATACCTCGTCTGTGCCTCTGGCTCGCCGACACTGATAACTGTGTTTAGACCATAGACATACAGTATTGTCTCCTTGAGGGCTCGCTGGTTGGCACCGGCGTTGAGCCCGTAACGTGAGCAGAGCCCTAATTCCGAGTGTTCGTTTCTCGCTTCTTTCTGGCCGAAAGGGGGAGCGAGATGGAATACTTTGCGTGCGCAGCGGGCATGCGCGACGGGTGCGAGCGCTTAGATGGAATCGTGACTGCTCGACGCATGCGCGCAACGATCAGATAGCCAGGCACGGCACGAGTCTTTTTTACGCCCTAGGCGGGCTGCCAAATTCCGCCATTTATTATAATACATTTAATTGAGCTTCTTCATTTTCTTATTCTAATTTTTACTCGTAGTTTAAAACCGTTGTAGTACAATTTGTAGTATTTCATTTAAAAATTTATTTTCAACAATGCCAACAATGAAAAGACCATTGTGCGACTCTTGTCAACCTTACACCCTAGTAGTTGCCTAATTTTGCAGAGTAAAGTCATAAATAATCTCAAATAAATGTAATATAATAAAGAGCGCAATTTGACAAGTTCGCTTAGGGCACAAAAAGACTTCAGCCGGGCCTGCGTCAATATTTTGCGAAGCGGTTCCCGTGCTCAACGCTCGTAAGCGCTCGCGGCCATCGCGCACGCCCGTTGCGCACGTAAAGGACGGAGTGTCAGGCGTCCGAAAGACGGAGCGAAACAAAACATCAACGCGTCGTCTGTCTCGTACCGCCCCGCTCGCTTCTAGTGTCTTTCGCTCGCTCTCGTTCCATCTCGCTCTCGCCTTCGCCGAACAAGAGTGAGACAGAAGTGGTGGAGATAGTGAAAAGCCTACATCCTGTGCACCAAACCGAGCCCATAGGGAGACAATACCATGTATAGACGGAGCGTAAGCTGAGGGGGGCGGCAAGGTTCGTGGTAGCGCCGTTTCGTTTCCCACGCAAGGGAGCGATACGTGTAAATCGGGTAACTCAGTGGTTATGCGTGCCGAATGCATCCGAAGCTAACAGACTTACCTGTATCTAAACCTCGGCCTTTTCCCCTCCAAGCTTACGTTCCCCTCGCCGATAGTTGCAGCTTCTGCTCCGTCTATATATGTTATCGTTTAGATCTTAAAACTACTGCGCCATCTAAGAAAGTGAAGATACTACTTTTAAAAATTCCTCCCAAAGAGTTATAGTGTTGCAAGGAAACCGCTCATGGCTTGTTCAGTGGGGGAAGTTACGCACGTCCACGCTTGCGCGTGATGACGCCGCGACGTCGAACCAATCAACACCAAGGTGGGAAACGAAACGGCGCTACCGTCATGCCAAGTCAGTGTTGAGATCTGGGGCGGTTTTTCTCGCGCATGCGCGGCGATTTTAGCATCAGTATAGTACAAATTTCGATAAAATGGGGTACCTTGATCACCCTGCTGCTTTTTCGCCAATAACACTACACCTATTAGTTGCGCCCCAACATAGATACGGTACTGCAAACGCCGCGCATGCCCGAGAAAACCCGCCCCAGATCTCATCACTGAGCCAAGTCAAGTGAGGCTGCAGTCAACCAGCCTCGCCGGGGAATCGGTTGTTGACGCTGGTTGGCTGCGGCCTCACTGCAGCTCAACACGTTGCGTAAAGGCAGTGGACTTTATCTTCGCTTAAAAAAATGGCGACCGATCACTAAACATGGCTACTCAACCGCTACCTCACGGTTGAGTCCGCTGAACGCACCCAATGACGAGAAATACTGGCTGCAAATCCCTCGGCGCGAAAACACGTCGACGCCACTCAAGATGTTAATGTCTTAAGCCCTTGGCGTTTACTTTCTTTATTTTCTTTAGTTGCATTTTGGAGCACTATATTGCGCTTTTATCACCTTTTACCAAGTGTTCCATTATTTCTGATTATCTGATCAGATTAAACAGATTTGCACAATAAAGTTGATGATGTTATTCGAATTTTTTGTAACTATTTCCTCTTGATGCTGCAGAAACTGTTACTTTTCCGTTTAAGTAGAATTTATATATTGTTACATGGAATATATACACGATTGTATATTATAATACGTAATAAATATAATTAACAATTTGATCGTATAACAAAAATGCATAGGTATCGTTCACAAAAGAAGAGAGTATGTGTTTATCGCTATGAAATGTTTATCGTTTTTGTAGATCCGCGCATAAATACAATTTCGGATTGTAAACGTGTTAATTGCAAGTAATATACGTATCTAAAAGGGTAACACGTGTGTGCATATATCGTTTTAATTATTAAAAAATGGAAATATTGGAAACGTCAAAGGGTAAACCTCTTGGGTTGTATGGAGGTTATCAATTCCGCCAATACAGATGTACTAACGATGTTATTACATGGCTCTGCCTGAACGAAAAGACATTGAAATGTAAAGGCTGCATGGTTGTAAGAAACGGGGACATTCTGAAGTTTAAGGAGCATACATGTAAGCCAGACATAGCCAGATGCGAGATAAAGAAGCATATGTTTATAGCGAGGAAAAGAGCAAGAGAGGAGTTATTACCAATTGCACAAATATATAAAGAAGAAGTGGAGAAGTTATTTAGCAAAGGGCAGGATATCGTCGCCGATATTCCGCTTTATTCCTCGGTGAAGAGTTCGCTGTATAGAATTAGGCGAGATTCTCAACGTTTAATGCTGAATGCACAGCTTTTAAGAGTGACAGCTACACCTGTTTCTTATTCGATGCTGTAGATGAGATGTTGATTATATTTACCTTGAGAAAGAGAAGAGGAGCATGTAAATGCGAGTAGCTTTCTCGATGTTTCTGACAGATATTCCGAGGGGGTTCCTTGAATTCATATAATTCACACTTGCTGTTACAAATTTAGTACTGAAATGAGCAGAATGAAAAGAAACTTATCTGGAAGCTTGAAGTTCAAGAATAAAAGAGATATTAGAGGGAATGTTTGTTAGAATGACTGTAGATTTTAATACACTGGTCTTAATTCGGTGAAAGAATGTATCTAATAAATATTAAGAATGACTATAAAAATATCACTACAAGAGTATGAAAACATATTGAACATCGTAGAACTGACCAAAGCTTCACTAGATTCATTAAGCTTTATTTATTGAGCTTTATGCGCTAAGTACGAAGGAAGAGTGAAGTTTTAAATTAATTATTAAGAGTCACTTCATGCATAACTTTATAAAAATTTATGCACAAATCTGTGATTTATGATCGAAGGTCAAGAAGTTCTTGATATCAGTTTTCATTATTACGGAAAGAAATTAAATAAATAATTATATTAATAGTTAGATATAACAGAAGAAATTTTCAATAGCTTTTAAACATTATAGAATTCTCATTAAATTGATATTTAGGTCAATTTATAATTTGAGTAAAGAGAAAAGATATAGAAGAAATTCATCCGGTGAATGCCATCATTATGTTATATAAATGTATGCTCCTCGTTTGCTAGATATTGTTCCACTAAAAACTTACATGAAGTGAGTAATAAAATGATTGCTACAAACCAATTTCAGTGTCACTTCCTGGTTCAAAAATTTGTCTGTACAATGCACAGTGGTCTGGAAAGTGGCTTTTCGTAGCAAAAATCCAATTTCTGAACTTCGATATATACAATGATTTTTTTTGTATGAATTGACAACCCCCCAGACTTTCGAAATCCGCATACCTTTCCTTTTTCAGATGATTCTTTGATTAGATATAATATTCTGAAGATAAAATCATGAAATTTTATGTTTTAATAAATTACTCATTATTAACCCTTCAAAATATGCGTTTGTATTATTGTATTATACTTTTATATAGATGAAGCAAGTATATTTCAGTTATTTATATTTGTGACAAGGATTCTTTAATCCATGTACAAAGAGTACAAACTGTATAACAAGTTGAGAAGGCTTATAAAGAAATGATTGAAAGTGATAAACTGTTCTTTTAAATTTCAAATGCAGTCTCCCACAGTTTTCAATTTTATGCAGGCTTTTAGAAATATACGCTCGAAGTACATATTCTGAAGTCTTGAACACGTGTCGCTGCCGCACTGCAGAACGACTTGGAAGAAGCGGACTGAAAATTCATAAAATTATATGCAACTTTGTGTGCAAGTAGAGTACATCATCCGTAAGACAAATTTATTTTTTGTTGGTGCCATAGTGCGGTTTTAGAGGGTGAAATCACCCCTTGAGAAAAATACAGAGTTTTGTTTTTCGTGGAATATCTAGAGAACGGTGAGAAATACCGGAAACTTTAAACAAAAGTTGCATCTTCCTTTTATATTTACAAAACTGCGTAAAAATAATTCTCGAAAAATCCATACTTTTCAAGTTACCCCCATCACCAATCCTTAATTCGACAAGTATTTTTACGCAATTTTGTATGTATAAAACAAGAAAATAAAAAATATATAAAAAAATTATGTTAAACGATTTTCTTAAAAATGCACCAAAAACTAAAAAATAATTCTTTTCTTGTACATATTGCAATTTCATTGGTGTTTTTTTCACTTTAACCCTTCGTGGTCACACCTTATAATCACAAGTTGGTCACACGGGGTTCACTGTACTCCAGCGTCATTTTGTGAGTTACCATTTTCGTATTTTTGAATCTTTTAACTCTTCAGTGATAATTGTACATTCGTAATATTTATACAATCATGATCTAATAGTCTTTTTCTAGAAATGTAAATTTTGATATGATAAAATTTGTAGTCGAAAATTAGCGATTTTCCATGATTATGGAAAAAAGCGATTTTTTTAATTTTTTTAATTTTTTTCTTGCGATAAATCTACTTTGGTAGTCGTAAAGGTGCGACATTTTAACTGGAAAATTATTCTTGGGGTACAATACACCCCGTGTAATTGTGGAGCAGGGTATCTCAACAAATTCATTTTGACGATTGATGCTGTATTAAATTGATTCATATTCTGTTATGAAACGTTCTGCACCACGATTTTATTTAAAGTGAAAAAACACCATCGAAATTGCAGTACAAGAAAAGAATTCTTTTTTAGTTTTTAGTGCATTTTTAATAAAATCGTTTAACATAATTTTTTTGACATATTTTTTATTTTCTAGTTTTTAGTGTTTATGGATTTACATTTCGCAGCTTAGACTTCTTTACAAATATGTTCTATTTAATTTCAAATCGCGATGCAAGTAGCGACTCGAACGCAGCGAGTTTTTGTCGTTTTCCTAAAGAACGCGAGTGGCTAATTTCAAGTCATTTGGATTGGTGCTTATGGGTTATAATTATTGACTGCGTAATTTATTCACACCCTCGGGGTTATTTGTTTTTTAAACATTGTATTGTCATCCAAACTACGCACGCCTGCAAAGTTTCATTAAATTTGAGTTGCCAGAGTTAAACCATACCTACGAAGATACAAACATACAAACAATCATAGAAACATACAAACATACAATCGCGTCGGAAAGTAAGTTGACACCCTTTAAACTCACATAACTTTTTTAAAATTGGTCCAAACGACTTGATTTTTTCTTAAAAGCTAGTTGAATTAGTTTTCTAGATGACGTGTTTCGTCATTTTGAAAAAAATGCACTTGGTCGGAATAGCAAAAAAAAAATAGTAATGGTCGTTTTTTAAACTTTTTTTGTGAGCCGGTAATGAAAATTCAAAAAACCCGTTTGTAGATCGAGGTAAGTTGTATACATGCTGAAAATTTCATCTAAATCGGTTAATGTTGCTCTGAGCTACACACGTTTAAAGATCGCAGAATAAGGTCGAAAATCGCTGTTTTCGAGAATTTCCGCGATTCTCGACCTTATTCTGCGATCTTTAAACGTGTGTAGCTCAGAGCAACATTAACCGATTTAGATGAAATTTTCAGCATGTATACAACTTACCTCGATCTACAAACGGGTTTTTTGAATTTTCATTACCGGCTCACAAAAAAAGTTTAAAAAACGACCATTACTATTTTTTTTGCTATTCCGACCAAGTGCATTTTTTTCAAAATGACGAAACACGTCATCTAGAAAACTAATTCCGCTAGCTTTAAAAAAAAACTCATGTTGTTTGGACCAATTTTAAAAAAATTATTTGGTTTTAAAGTGTCAACTTACTTTCCGACGCGACTGTACAAACAAACATACAAACAAACAGAGGATTGAAGCTGAATAAAATAGTTTAAAAAGATGCAATTTTTGTTTAAACTTCTTTTTGATATCTCTCACCGTCCTCGAGATATTCCACGAAAAAGAAAATTCTGCATCTTTCTCAAAAGGGTGACTTCACCCCCTAACATCGCATTATAGCACTAAAAAAATAGGTTTGGATTACGAATGAACTATTATACTTGCACATAAAGTTGCATCATTTTCTGAAGTTTTGGGTTGCCTATTCTAACTTCCGTTGTGAGTCGGATGCTTTGATTGCGTGATCTTTATCTGTTGTTAGTATTAACTCTTATAAACAGATACTCCCTTGTTGAATGAGTCTTTTGTCGAATGTACACAGTGAAACACCGCTTTTGATAGATTTTGTTTGATTTCATATATTCTTAAGTGTAAAAGTTCGATATGTATTAAAATTTAGTTATAGCTAAATTTCACGTGCGGTAAGCAATTTTGTTATGTTGAGTGGCACTGGACACGCCTACCGCCGTTGACTACTACTGGACACGCCGCACGTTTTGCCAAATTGTTTCGTTTCTGTATTGAAAACAAAACGTGATATACGACTTCTGTTGATGTTTTCCGGAAGAAAAATGTCTGCGGCATCACGTGGAGTAGTTAGGTTTGCCTCTAGTTAGTTAGTTATTCGGCTGGCGGGGAGGACATACCGAGCCTTGGTCCGCACGCTTAGCCCGCACACCCCGGTGTAGCGGCACAGACCAGGTATAGAATAGACCTGACATTCCTTTGTCTTCTGTGTCACTCGATTTTGGGGCTCTAGAGCCCCATTACCATTTCCGTGTCGCATCCAACGTTAACGGCTAAGCATGAAATAAGAGTTCAGCGCTATAAGCGGTAGGAATGGAAGTTATAATAGTGGTGAGAATTTACATATAGGGTGTCCCAATGTCAAATTAATGCAGCATTTTTAAAAGGCAAATAAAAATTTCTTCATTTCTTTATCAATCAGCAACTCTACAGACCCATACAACGGAGAAGCATTGTACAATTTCGCTTACGATGTAACGAACCTCTGCTATCTTATAATTCCCTAATAAATTATTTGCGGACATGGGTTTATACTAACTTTTTCAACTTTTTCAATTTTTTCCAACTGTATACCCGGGATACTCTGTGTACAGACATACAGTTTCATTTATCGTTTTGAACACTTCCTATAATAACTAATTAAAAATGATTAATAAATTATGGTAATCTTATGGTGTGTCTCGTATCAAGCAGCAGAGTAGTGGGCCCCTGCCTACATATACGTGTAATTCTACCCAATCAAGTCGTTCCGAAATCTTTAACAATTTTTACTGATCAAAGGGTTCCTTTGCGTCATATGGCTCCATTCAAACATTTTTCCTTTCCAACGCGCAGAATACGTTGATGTAAAAGAAAATTGGTAAATTTGTCGAAAAGCTACCTCTTCATCGATTTCAATGACCTTCGCATATGTTGTCAATGTCATCATTCTGAACAACATTTCCTTTTAAACTTTTTGACGGCCGGCCTCAGTTTCGGAGATATTCATAAAAAACTTTCGGCATAATAGATTGAAAGCTACCTCCCCACCGATTTCAATGATCTTGACATATGTTATCAAACACATATGAAAAACTTTCGGCATAATATATTGAAATCTGTTTCATAGCTGACGGTATTAGTATTGGTTGGGGTTAGATTAGGACCGGGGCGCGTAAAGGATGGCACCGCAGAGGAGAACATGTGAATAATTCTTGTGTTAAGTAAAGTTTTTTGCGAATATTTCGTAAACCAAAGACAACCGCCAAAAAGGTTAAAGGGAAATGTTCAGAATGATGACTTCGACAACATATGTGAGGGCCATTGAAATCGGTGAGGAGGTAGCTTTTCGACCAGTTTACCAAAAAATTTAACATTAATTTTCAATGTTATAAACAATTCCACCGATCCAGAGGTGTAGATTCACCCCCTAAGAGCAACGACCAATAATTGTTCTACACATTGTACAATGCATGTGGAGAATGAGCAGATAGGTGTGTTATGTAGGAGCGAGTACTGTTTGAAAGAGTGACGTGTGACTGATTTTTGGGGTGTGTGATTGTGGTAGGATTCAGTTGTCAGGCAACGCGCAAAGAATGGTTGAGGGGGTCGCGTCGCGGCAACAATAATCTGGGTAGACGATCATCGGGTAAGTGGTTGGGGAAAACCCAAGTGGTGTAAACGATACTCCTGCAGGTCAAGATACTAAATGTGATTTTCGCTTCTCATTTTGGAACCATTTTAGCTTCTGACCTTTTGCCTGTCTTCTAGCATCTAAACATCAAGAAATAGTTTGGAATGGTTTTAAGAAAAAATGTTCCCAACAAAAGTTGCTTGTTTTCTAACGTGGATTAGGAAAATAATTGGTTCCACCCCTACTTTAAATACAAGGAGAGATGAGTGCGAGCCTGTATCAATACATATTTAAGAGCATGAGATGCATGGAACTCGAGATCAGAACGACTAAAACTGATCGTGTGCGTAATTCTCGATATATTGAGGTATTAAAACTTACGCGTGTTACCCTATATCAGGCCTTCCCAAGTAGGGGAAAACCACTCCTGAAACACATGTTTCGGTTCTCCTTTAGGGTGAAAGTACCAAATGTGTCAAGTAATAAATTTTTTTTTAATTCTCTTTACGTCATTTTGAAATGCTAGTTTGAATTTTAATTTTTCCTACTATTTTTAAGTCATTATGAACTTTCCTATAAAAACTTGACACATTTGGTACTTTCACCCTAAAGCGCCCCAACATGCTTCCTAGCGGCGCTACTGTCTCCTCGGGGGGAGGGTAGTAGGAATCGTCCCACCTTATCTGAAGGCGCACCGTTGGAAGGAGAACCGAAACATGTGTTTCAGGAGTGGTTTTCCCCTACTTGGGAAGGCCTGCCCTATATAATTAGGGAAAACATAAGCGAAATGCGGATATGCTCTTAATAATCTTTGATTTCTGTATATACAGTATATATATTTTATAGTATATTTTATTAATATTATTTTTATATTATTTTTATATTATATTTTACATTATATTATACTTTCACAGAAATCAAAGATTACTAAAAGAACGGTTAATTCGATCCCCGCCTGAGCCTATCTTTTTTTCGGCCCGTCACGGGCTCATTACGGGATCCTCAACCCGTAATCTTACATCATAAGTCGCACGTATTATATTATTATCTCTTATATTGTTAACTCTATTACTTCAATGTTTTGACGTTTTAACATTAGCAGATTCACTTTGAAGTAACGGCGGAACTAAGGTGAAAGAAAGGCACTTGTGTTGTACATACTACTGTTTAAATATTGTGGCGAATAATAGAACGAGATGCATGATTGTAAAGTAAAAATTGATACGAGAGAGAGAGAGAGAGAGAGAGAGAGAGAGAGAGAGAGTGTGTGTGTGTGTGTGTGTGTGTGCGCGTGACAAACAAAACCTCTTCTTGTTGTTTTGGCCAAATAATTCGTTCTCATATGTGTAATGAATTTTATTTGCTGCCGAGATTTCATTCCAATTGTTTTTTTATAGTATGAATAAATGACACATGAAAAGTACCCCTTTCGTTTGCTCTTTAAATAGTGCAAGCGCCGACTACGCGAGAAAAAGTATAGGTACTCGAAAAATAGGAAAGTCTCATGAGGGACGGTTCACCCGTGTCGGTAGGAATATCGAATCATTTTTCGAAGAGGAGACCTCAGGACTTGAGACGGGACCCCCGACATAAGAAAATTTAGGCTCGCTGCACTCGCGCTGGTTCGAGTCGATGATGGTCTTTAACCGTTCCATTGAAAGGCTGGCACACCGACATAGCGCGAAACAAAGTTGGTCTGTGGACCAGGTATAGAATAGACCTATCAACCAATGTATTTTTCTGTCACCGGTTTGGGGGGTCCCAGGACCCCCTTACCATTTCAGTGCCGCATGCAACGTTACCGGTGAAGTCTCGAAACATCTTGTAACGCTACGCGTGGTAGGAATTAGAATTCAGCACGGGTTAAATAAGTTTATTTTTTGACAGTCGAAGCCCGCGATTTACAAATGTTTCTGTTAGAGTAACAATTTAAAAATCGTCTTATGAACATATTCCGTTCAACGGAAGAGAAAGGAGGATGAATATAAAACGATATTACATTCGATTTTTAACTTTGCTGTCCTATTCCGGTTTATTTAACGCAAAACAAATTTCATTCGCTTGCAATAATGTAATTTGTAAAAACTGTGCTTTAATGTTTTTTAAGAGCATCTGTTGCTGAACCCCACCCATTCATCATGTGTTTGCGCATACATTAATGATGGTCTATATGATATAATACAGACATATAATAATAACAATAATAATAATAATAATAATAATATCTTTCTACTGTACTATATTATTTAAAAGGAACATATCGAACCCGTACACACCGATTTTGGTGGAATTTTGCAAGTGTGCAGAGTAGCCAAAAATATTCGATACATATTTTTTGAAGAAGGAATTCATTCTCCTCCATAACTAGTAGAAAAATTCATTTGTTTATACTATATACTAACTGACGTTGACTGACTAATGTTAACTGATGTTCGGATGTTTCAGTAAGTTTATACACTATGTCCGATTTATTTGTATATTATTTTTCACGCGCTGTTATTTTACTAACTATTGAAAAAGCAATAAATGTTTCATATGAAACTTTTTTTATTTGATCGAGGAAACTGAATAGTATAGGAGGAAAAAGGAGTACGGTATTTAGAATGCAAGAAGTGAATATATTTAAGGTTTGGAATACATAATGTGCTCGACACGACCGTCCTATGCGAGCGACTACAGGAGACCAGAGATGGCCAACAAATTATTTGAAATAAAAATTTGTGTACGAAATTTTTATTTCAAATAATTTGTTGGCCATCTCTGCAGGAGATTGCCTTCGTCGGCCGCCCATCGTCTTGTTCTTTTGTCCATGTCGACGGGATCGACGTCGCGTTTTTGCCGCGTCCAACAATGCATTTGCAGACTTCAGAATCTATTGTTCTGGTTTCTCGACTTCAAAAAAATAAAAATGCGATAAAAAGTAAAAAATAATTTTGTCCCTTATTTAATCTATGACACTCAATTTTTTTAAGTCGGCGCCAGACTTACACAGTGCAAATGATGAGGCACCGATATAAAAAAAATTGAGTGTCGTAGATTAAATAACGAACAAAATTATTTCTTACTTTTTAGTGCATTTTTATGTTTTTGAAGTCGGTTTTAATTATAATTTTCCATTTTATGCAACGATACGCCATTATTGTGGCTTTTACACGCAGGTGGCGAAAAATCTCTCCGTACGGGAGTATAGCGCCGCGGTCAACCCTGTCGTAGCTAAAAGTTTTGAAATTGAGACGGGTACGAGACCAGTCGACATTGTTTTCAAACTTCATTACAGTAATCTGGGGTGCGAGTGGTAAATCGGATCATAAAAGCGGAGCGCGCGGCTCGCTTACCTGGGCCGGGAAATTCCCAATAGCTCTTTGCCACGTGAATTTGAAAGAGACCATCCCAAGATTTTCGAAACTCGGGGATTACTGCTGTCCAGCGGTCGCTGGCAGCTCTCCGAAAGCCGGGACGGCGCATGGTTCTAGTGCAGGGATGGGCAAAAAATTATTTGAAATAAAAATTTGTGTACGAAATATTTACTTCAAATAATTTTTTGCCCATCTCTGCAGGGGACTGCCTTCGTCGGCCGCCGACCATCTCGTTCTTTTGTCGATGTCGACGGGCTCGACGTCGCGGTTTCAGCCACGTCCAACAATGCGTTTGCAGACCTCAGAATCTATTGTTCTGGTTTTCTTTTTCATAATTTTATCTTCAATGCAGTGTATGTATAGATAAGACTTAAGGGGCAACTAATCAGACATGTCTTTGATAGTAGCGGTGTTTTAATTTTTTTCCTAGAATTTTTATGTCTGAATGTTTTAAACTTTTAGCTACTCAACGGCACGCTTATACCGGCTTCCATTAATAACATTTTTTGGAATGATGGCCCATTATTGTGGCTTTTACACGCAGGAGGCGAAAAATCTCTCCGTGCAGGTGTATACCGCCGCGGTCAACCTTATCGTAGCTTAAAATTTTGAAATTCAAGACCATTATACTCATTCATCTTTTTCCTTCAGTGTCGGATCTGTATTCGTACCCAGAAAGTTAAAATTCGATGCCCACGACATTCTGGCCTTTTCACTGTACGCTCACTTGAAATCGGTTCAACGGTAACGCGTACCTTTTTTACAACCCTGAGGGGTTCTTAGGTAAAAGCTTTCAAACGATGCGGCTCGGGGGTCATAAACACTAGAGTAGTGACATAAGGACAAAGTCAGCAATAGGCCATTCAGTAATCAGTATGCCAATTTCTATCATAGAAGTATCAAAAATCGATTACTAGTATTTTTCTGATGAAAATGAAACCAAACTTGATAAAATCCTGATTATTTTTAATGACTGTAATGGAAAGTACTTGGAGTAGAGTAATTGAGGAAAGTAATGAAGAGTACCTGAATTCTACGTGAACTGACACAGAACTGCTATGTGTGCCCAGATCCTAACCTACGCTCGTGTATTTACATCGTAGATGTTTTTTATAATTTTTAAATCCATTCAATAGTTAATAAGGACAGAGCCAATCAATTTGTAACGAAACGTAGGGATTTAGGGGCCTCGGATCCAGAGATGGGCAAAAAATTATTTTAAATAAAAAATTGATTTCGAATAAAAGACAAAAATTTTATTGGAGAGTCGTCGAATAAAAATAACTTTGGGTAATTTTCATTCGAAGCGCCTCAAAATAACTTTTTTATTCGACGGGATTCATTCGACGGCTCTGCATGATTTTTTTATTCGACGGGAATTCATTTTAAGCTTGAAATGATTTTCTCCGTTTCAGGCGTCTTTTATTTCAAAAGGTATTCGAAGTTAAAATAACTTTGGGCGAGCCTCGAGAGCCTTTCATCGAAGCCGCCGGCTTCTCGAGTCGAGCGACAATGTATCGTTCACCCGTATACACAGATTGAATGATTCCTTGCATTCTCCCGATTAAATTGACAAAAAAAATATTTAAATCGGACTACTTTTAACGAAACGGGCTTTCAATCTTGCAAATTAATTTTATGCGTAATATCGTTAATTAAAGTTCAAATTATATCAGGTTTGGTATCATTTTCATCGGGAAAACACAAGGAGACGATTGATATCACTTTCGTGCAGATTCGATGAAGAATCTGATTTCACATTTTTCCGTTCTTAATGGCTTGTGCTATTTATGTCTTTTATGGCCTCGTGTTTCTCGGTTGTCGAGCGCTCGCTTCTGAAGGGTCTCAGGTGTTAACAAGGTCAGGCACGCATTTTAACTGCAATACTTATTGGCAAAACCGAAGATTCTAGGGCCTAAAACATTAGCTTCGTATCGCGATGTTCTTAACCAGAGTTTCGTATCAATCAATTGAAAAATAAATGGGTTGGCCAACTAATAAGTAGTTATAATTAATGAATTGTGCATGATTGTAGTGACGTCTAATTTAATTGCAATTAAAAACTGAATTAATAAGTGTATTTAAAATAATACTTTTCGACGTTTCGTACCTTTTTTCCGGTTAATATTAGATCGAGAAGTGGAAATTTTGGGGAAGAACCTTGAGTGTGGCCTGTGTGTTATTGGGTTGTCTATGTTTCTCTCTCTCCCTCTCCCACTCTCCCTCCCTCTCTCCCTCCTCTCTCTCTCTCTCTCTCTCTCTCTCTCCCTCTCTCTCTCTCTCGCGCGCGCGCAAACTACGTAACCAATCACGTTGCATCCTATCATGCTCGGCCATGAAATTCGTGTTACACGTCGAAAAGTATTATTTTAAATACACTTAGTAATTGAGTTTTTAAGTGCAATTAAATTAGACGTCACTACAATCATGCACAATTCATTAATTATAACTACTTATTAGTTGGCCAATCCATTTATTTTTCAATTGATTGATACGAAGATCTGGTTAAGAACATCGCGATACGAAGCTAATATTCTAGGCCCTAGAATCTTCGGTATTGCCAATAAGTACTGCAGTTAAAATGCATGCCTGACCTAGTTCACACCTGAGACCCTTCAGAAGCGAGCGCTCGACAGCCGAGAAACACGGGGCCATAAAAGACATAGATAGCACAAGCCATTAAGAACGGAAAAATGTGAAATTAGATTCTTCATCGAATCTGCACGAAAGTGATAGCAATCGTCTCCTTGTGTTTTCCCGATGAAAATGATACCAAACCTGACATAATTTGAACTTTAATTAACGATATTAGGCATCAAATTAATTTGCAAGATTGAAAGCCCGTTTCGTTAAAAGTAGTCCGATTTAAATATTTTTTTGTCAATTTAATCGGGAGAATGCAGGAATCCATTGGTGTCACTTTCATATTGATACGACGAAAAATAAAGAAATTCCGTTTCTGTATAATCGATGACACATCGCCGAGCAACTCCGCGCTGCAGTGTATACGGGTGAACGATACAATGTCGCTCGGCTCGAGAAGCCGGCGGCTTCGATCAAAGGCTCTCGAGGCTCGCCCAAAGTTATTTTAGCTTCGAATAACTTTTGAAATAAAAGACGCCTGAAACGGAGAAAATCATTTCAAGCGTAAAATGAATTCCCGTCGAATAAAAAAATCATGCGTTGCCGTCGAATGAATCCCGTCGAATAAAAAAGTTATTTCAGGCGCTTCAAATAAAAATAACCCAAAGTTATTTTTATTCGACGACTAATAAAAATAAAGTCTCTTTTATTTGATACGTTATTTAAATAACTTTTTATTTAAATGATGCCCATCTCTGGATAAAACGTTGACCCTGTATAGTGTATATGTATAGGCGACGATAGCCGAGGTTTTTTCACCCGCTTTTTTCAATGTTTCAAAAAGTTCGGAATGTTGGGGAATACAAAATAGGTTGTCAACAAAAAAAATTACCAACAACACGCGGTATTCCCAAGCGGTCACCCCCCATCCAAGTACTAACCGCGCCTAGCGCCGCTTAACTGCAGTGATCAGACGGGAACTGGTGTTTAACAGGCGCAGTATGGTCGTTGGTATAAATAAAATTTTATTTATCTGTGAAACTGTTACACCGCTGAGCAAAATACATGATCAGTGATGTATAAAATTTGTATATACAATAAAGTTTGCCATATATATATGACTGTACTACGGTATGACTCAACGAACCGAAATTTTGAGGTGTTGGGTGGGAGAGGGAGAGAACCTATAATATAAAATTTTAGCCGCGGGTATTTGTTAGTTTCTGAGATATTAATAAAAAACTTCCGTGTAAGAAAAGACTAGGGTAAACTTTTCCTCTGGGAAACCTTTTTTTTCATGGGAAATTTATATGGATCGAAAGCACGTATCAAATAACATGCAAAATAGCAATTTTGAGTTTAGGAATCTATTCAGTGAAAAGTTATTAAGTAAAACGCACTGTGAAATTTTGACGTATATTCTAACCCGTAATGTGAACAACTATTATGCTTCAATTTGAATGGATACTTTTTTTTTTAACCAATACTATACAACGTATGGCACGGACCTGGCACGGTCGCATTGGTGAGTATAATCACAGATCCTCAGATACTAAAAACGCACCCTCTTCCTACTTTTTCTGAGAAAAAAATTATTTTAGGTTATGCCCAAACTCACATCGGTTCGCTACCATGCTTTACGCGCCCGCAAGCGGGCGCACGCCCCCCCTCCTGCTAATCTAGCCCAAACCAGTACTAATACCCTGGACAAATTAGAAAGTGGAATGCGTTGTTTCGGAATAAGTCAACGGAAATACTATACAGAGGGGAGGGAGTGCAGTATTTAAATATATAACATAAAAAGACAATTTCTCCATAGAAAGTCCATAATAAAACATACAACCTATATATAAAATACAAACTAAATACTAAACACATATGTATGTACTCTCCTTGTACCTTCTTTTTTAGAAACAACCTAAGTATTTTAAGTTGTCGAAATCCCTCAATGTAACCATTTCAAAAAACAAAGAAACTAACTCCTACCCCTCCAACCTCCTACAACGAATCATATGCGACAGTCACTGTAACTGTCACAATAAAGGTTAGAAAATATGTCAAAATTTTGAAACTTTTCGCCTCATAACTTTTCAACGAAGAGATTCCTAAACTCAATTTTTTTATTTTTGCATATTATTTGATACGTGCTTTCGATCCATGTAAATTTCCGGTGAAAAAAAAAGGTTTCCCAGAGGAAAAGTTCACATAAAGACTAAATATTGGAAGATAAACTCGCTGTCTAAATTAAACGTTTTATATGTTTATTTCGATGGTGATCAAGAATAGCGTTGGATGGTCTTCCTCGATTCGAGGTCTAGAAAAGACTGTCTTTCCGTCCCGTGGAAAGTCCTCTCTTGTTCTTTAGGAAAACTCTTAAGGACCCCGATGCTAATTTATGACATCTATGGCGTCTCGCTAGTCGGGCCCATCGTCGCTGTTCTCGTCACGATGGCCACATCTGGTTAGGCTCATCCGTGCAGTCCCTTTTATGGAGTGGCAACTCAACTTTCTAACATTCGGCCATCCTGCAGTTGTGCTTGTCCTCAAGCACGTAACCGTCCTTAAATTTCATTGCTTTCTGTAAAACAAGAATCAAAAACACATCTGAGTATCCACGTCAATATCGATAATATCATCTCAAGATTGACAAAGGAATCCCCTCAACAAACAAAAAATATTCGGTCAACTGACGATACTCCCCTTCTTCAAATCATCCTCTTTATCGCTGCATAATAACGAGCATGGAAAATGAATACATCGCGCGCAGCTGTTTGGCGATGCATCATTTGCTCGTTGCTCGTTGCATACTTTTGTTGTTGGATTGCAGACACTCTGCAACCCCGATGCGATGTAAGATGTTGAAATCGGGTAGCTAATGATCTCGATCTCCAGCTGATGACCGATGATCCAATTCCTGGATCATACAGTAACGAACTGCGCTTGCTGTCATAATGATTCGGTACAATCATACAATAGTAGCAACAACAATGCTCACTAATGTCATGATATGGAGTTCATCATCGTCCGATAGCGGCTATATCATCACTATCGGCCCCATGGCGTAATACAAGCATACAATAGTAGCAACAACAACGCTCACTAATGTCATGATATCGAGTACAATCACATAATAATGGTCACAACCCTTATTATTACTGTGATATCAGTTTCTTCACCATCCAACAGTGGTTATATCATCACTGCCTGCCTGATGGCACAAAACAATTGTACAATAGTGGCCAACAACCACTCTATTGTCATGATATCGAATCTCACTTGATCTCACTTTTCCTCTCACTGTCGCTGTAATAGTCCAGAAGCCCATGCTTCACGTCCGCAGCGACGACACTGACCAGCCCCAACTGTCATGGCAAGTGTGCCCTCTGTCGCTGTTTAATTAATATCTGTAAATGACTAAAGACCAGTATTAACTACATACACTACGATTTCATTCGATTGCCGCAATCCAGGATTTTAAACGTTCGATCGCAACGACTGTCTTGGCCCGTCTACCTCCCTGTCGTAAATCTTCGACCTCGTAACGGTCGTTTACAAGGACTCGGCAAACCCTGAACGGTCCCTTGAATTTTGGGTGAAGCTTCCTGCTCTCCTCCGTTGCCTATTCACTTGTAATCTCCACCATAACCAGATCTCTCTCCTGGTAACGGGTTGCCTCACGTCGAGACTTATCATACCGTTCTTTCTGTCGCCGCTGGTCTTCTGAGATATGGTCCAAAATCTGTTTATCCTACAATTGCGCAGCTAAAATCCAGTCCGCTTCCGTAATATCCACAGGATAAACTTCCACCTCTTGCAAAGGATTTCTGCTGAGAGCGTCGACATGCATACTAGACCCCGTTCGGTACACAATGTTGAAAGTGTAATCTTGCACCTCCAACCATCATCGTCCGATACGTGGTATTAAATTTTTTTGTGAACGTAGTACGAAGTGCATTACAGTCCGTAACGACCGTGAAGTTTAACCCGAGCAAGTACACGCGAAAATGACGAAGCGCGAACACTACGGCCATCGTCTCTAGTTCGTAAGAATGATACTTGTGTTGTTCAAAGGTCGTCTCTTTGCTATAATACGCGACTACTTGCTGTGTTCCCTCCGACGCGAATTGGAACAAAATAGCACCCAACCCCAATGAACTAGCATCGGTATGTAATTCTGTTCGAAGCGCACTGTCAAATATTGCAAGTACTGGTCACGTAGTGAGGGCTTCTTTCACCTTCGCGACCGCAGTTGCTTGCGCGTCCCCCCAGTGCCACACTGTACTTTTCCTCGTTAAAACGGTTAATGGTGTGATCATGGTCGCGTAGCCACTTATAAATTTTCAAAAATATCCCGCCAACCCAAGAAATTGTCGAACTTCCCTTACTGATGTGGGTCTTGGCATTGCTAACACAGCTTCTATTTTCGTACGACCCGGTTTGACACCTTCTGCGCTTATCTCCCGTCCAAGATAAACGATGGTCGTCATTAAAAATGAACACTTCCTCAAATTGAGCGTCAATTTGTGTTCCCGTAGCTTATCCAAGCCGAGTCGCAGTCGCTGCAATCCCTCCGGAACGGTAGTTGATGGTATGATTATATCATCGATATATGGAAATGCTATTGTGTTTTTCAAAGAACCCAAAACCGTGTTAATCAAGCGTTGAATACAGCGGACGCGTTAGTCAGTCCAAAAGGCATTCTTAAGAATTCATATTGCTCGTCAGGCGTCACGAACGCTGTCTTCTCTATTGACGCGTCATCCATCGGTACCTGGTAATACCCCGAAGCCAAATCTAAGGCTGTAAAGTATTTATTGCCCTCCAGTCGGTCAATTTGGTCTTCTATTAACGGCAAAGGATACCGGTCCTTAACGGTCACCGCATTTAAACGACGATCGTCCACACGATCGGACTAGAGTGTGGCGATACAGATTCACGGACGATACCATTATAAATTAATTCAGCAATTATCTTCCGCGCTGCTTCACGCTCGACCTCAGCCATCCGATATGGATTGTAACATACTGGCACAGACCAGGTATAGAATAGACCTGACATTCCCTTGTCTTCTGTGTCACTCGATTTTGGGGCTCTAGAGCCCCATTACCATTTCCGTGTCGCATCCAACGTTAACGGCTAAGCATGAAATAAGAGTTCAGCGCTATAAGCGGTAGGAATGGAAGTTATAATAGTGGTGAGAATTTACATATAGGGTGTCCCGATGTCAAATTAATGCAGCATTTTTAAAAGGCAAATAAAAATTTCTTCATTTCTTTATCAATCAGCAACTCTACAGACCCATACAACGGAGAAGCATTGTACAATTTCGCTTACGATGTAACGAACCTCTGCTATCTTATAATTCCCTAATAAATTATTTGCGGACATGGGTTTATACTAACTTTTTCAACTTTTCAATTTTTTCCAACTGTATACCCGGGATACTCTATGTACAGACATACAGTTTCATTTATCGTTTTGAACACTTCCTATAATAACTAATTAAAAATGATTAATAAATTATGGTAATCTTATGGTGTGTCTCGTATCAAGCAGCAGAGTAGTGGGCCCCTGCCTACATATACGTGTAATTCTACCCAATCAAGTCGTTCCGAAATCTTTAACAATTTTTACTGATCAAAGGGTTCCTTTGCGTCATATGGCTCCATTCAAACATTTTTCCTTTCCAACGCGCAGAATACGTTGATGTAAAAGAAAATTGGTAAATTTGTCGAAAAGCTACCTCTTCATCGATTTCAATGACCTTCGCATATGTTGTCAATGTCATCATTCTGAACAACATTTCCTTTCAAACTTTTTGACGGCCGGCCTCAGTTTCGGAGATATTCATAAAAAACTTTCGGCATAATAGATTGAAAGCTACCTCCCCACCGATTTCAATGATCTTGACATATGTTATCAAACACATATGAAAAACTTTCGGCATAATATATTGAAATCTGTTTCATAGCTGACGGTATTAGTATTGGTTGGGGTTAGATTAGGACCGGGGCGCGTAAAGGATGGCACCGCAGAGGAGAACGTGTGAATAATTCTTGTGTTAAGTAAAGTTTTTTGCGAATATTTCGTAAACCAAAGACAACCGCCAAAAAGGTTAAAGGGAAATGTTCAGAATGATGACTTCGACAACATATGTGAGGGCCATTGAAATCGGTGAGGAGGTAGCTTTTCGACCAGTTTACCAAAAAATTTAACATTAATTTTCAATGTTATAAACAATTCCACCGATCCAGAGGTGTAGATTCACCCCCTAAGAGCAACGACCAATAATTGTTCTACACATTGTACAATGCATGTGGAGAATGAGCAGATAGGTGTGTTATGTAGGAGCGAGTACTGTTTGAAAGAGTGACGTGTGACTGATTTTTGGGGTGTGTGATTGTGGTAGGATTCAGTTGTCAGGCAACGCGCAAAGAATGGTTGAGGGGGTCGCGTCGCGGCAACAATAATCTGGGTAGACGATCATCGGGTAAGTGGTTGGGGAAAACCCAAGTGGTGTAAACGATACTCCTGCAGGTCAAGATACTAAATGTGATTTTCGCTTCTCATTTTGGAACCATTTTAGCTTCTGACCTTTTGCCTGTCTTCTAGCATCTAAACATCAAGAAATAGTTTGGAATGGTTTTAAGAAAAAATGTTCCCAACAAAAGTTGCTTGTTTTCTAACGTGGATTAGGAAAATAATTGGTTCCACCCCTACTTTAAATACAAGGAGAGATGAGTGCGAGCCTGTATCAATACATATTTAAAAGCATGAGATGCATGGAACTCGAGATCAGAACGACTAAAACTGATCGTGTGCGTAATTCTCGATATATTGAGGTATTAAAACTTACGCGTGTTACCCTATATCAGGCCTTCCCAAGTAGGGGAAAACCACTCCTGAAACACATGTTTCGGTTCTCCTTTAGGGTGAAAGTACCAAATGTGTCAAGTAATAAATTTTTTTTTAATTCTCTTTACGTCATTTTGAAATGCTAGTTTGAATTTTAATTTTTCCTACTATTTTTAAGTCATTATGAACTTTCCTATAAAAACTTGACACATTTGGTACTTTCACCCTAAAGCGCCCCAACATGCTTCCTAGCGGCGTTACTGTCTCCTCGGAGGGAGGGTAGTAGGAATCGTCCCACCTTATCTGAAGGCGCACCGTTGGAAGGAGAACCGAAACATGTGTTTCAGGAGTGGTTTTCCCCTACTTGGGAAGGCCTGCCCTATATAATTAGGGAAAACATAAGCGAAATGCGGATATGCTCTTAATAATCTTTGATTTCTGTATATACAGTATATATATTTTATAGTATATTTTA
Source organism: Andrena hattorfiana (assembly GCA_944738655.2). Lineage (NCBI taxonomy): Eukaryota > Metazoa > Arthropoda > Insecta > Hymenoptera > Andrenidae > Andrena > Andrena hattorfiana. The sequence continues at coordinate 48,253,090 of OX122889.2, forward strand.
TTAATATTATTTTTATATTATTTTTATACTATATTTTACATTATATTATACTTTCACAGAAATCAAAGATTACTAAAAGAACGGTTAATTCGATCCCCGCCTGAGCCTATCTTTTTTTCGGCCCGTCACGGGCTCATTACGGGATCCTCAACCCGTAATCTTACATCATAAGTCGCACGTATTATATTATTATCTCTTATATTGTTAACTCTATTACTTCAATGTTTTGACGTTTTAACATTAGCAGATTCACTTTGAAGTAACGGCGGAACTAAGGTGAAAGGAAGGCACTTGTGTTGTACATACTACTGTTTAAATATTGCGGCGAATAATAGAACGAGATGCATGATTGTAAAGTAAAAATTGATACGAGAGAGGGAGAGAGAACGTGAGAGAGAGAGAGAGAGAGAGAGAGTGTGTGTGTGTGTGTGTGTGTGTGTGCGCGCGCGCGTGACAAACGCTTTATGAATTGCGTTACGACAAATACAAAATTTCCTACCGACTGTAACCTATCCATCGGTAAGTAGCTACGAATTATATACCGAAATATCATTGTACGAAATATACATAAGTTTGCAAAATATAGAGCAAATGGCATCGACATCAAAAAGGAAGGGTGCAAGTGCACTGACCCCTTTTAAGGTGTCATGGGAGGAAGCCTTCTTGGTTACCGAGTACAAAGGTGGTGTGAAATGTGTTGTATGTTACACAACATTTACACGGGCCAAACAATTTAATGTAAAGCGGCATTACACTCAGCATCATGCTAATGATTACAAAGAGTTCACGCGTGAGGAACGTCTGCAAAAAATAAAAGTTTTAAAGGAACAAGCGCTACAGGAGGAGGAGGAAGACATCTCAGACAAAGTAAGTTATTTTATAATCTATGAATCCTTCTATTCAATATTTGCGCTTTGTTTCGAGGTATTGTCCTGTGTTTATAATCATTTAAAAACTGATGGAATCCTTTATTCAAATATGAGCAATGCAATTTCTTTAATTTTAATTTTAACGTGGAATAGCCCCGATTATCAATCATTGTTTTAAGATTCATTATAGTAACTCATTGTTTTGATCCTAGAAAAATAATTCTATTAGAATCGCTGGAATTAAATGCAGTTACCAAATCGCGCTGGAAATAGCGTAAACATCCCGCCCATATACGGATGGAGAATTTATAAAAAATTGTTTATTGGCGACAGTGGATGACAATGTGCAGCAGCGTAAAATATATGAAGCGACCACTCTCTCGCGAATGACAATCATGCGGCGGATAGAAGAGATGGCTGCAGATGTGACGCGGCAATTGCGGGAGTTAGGGAAAACATTTATTGTTTATAGTTTGGCCCCGGATGAATCGACGGACATCTCCGGCACTCCGCAAATGGCAATTTTTATTCGGGGGGTTATCGAAAATTTAGAAGTAACTGAGGAACTGCTAGATTTTTCTTCGTTAGCAGAAACCACAACAGGAGATGATATACTGTTTTGTGTAGAGGAGGCGGTTAATAATCATAAATTAGACTGGACTAAATTAGTGTCCGTCACTACTGATGGTGCTCCAGCGATGATTGGGAAACATCGTGGTTTCGTTGGCCGCCTCCGAAGCAAATTAAAAAATCTAGCAGTTCCTCAGGAAATTAGGGCAATGCAATGTGCGATACACCAGCAGAATTTGTGTGCAAAAAGTATAGAGATGGAACACGTTATGTCCGTTGTGACCAGAATAACTAATTATATTAAAATGAATCCTTTCAAACGCCGGCAGTTCAGAAATTTTTTAAAAGAAGACGCAGACTAATACCCCTATTACCCCTAATACCACGGAGATACCCCTATACACGGAAATACGGTGGCTTAGCCGTGGAAGAACCTTAGATCGATTCTTCCGCCTACATAGCGTAATTTCCGTGTTTTTGGAAATGTCAGAAAATCCTGCTCCCGAGTTGGAAAATACAGATTGGCTCTGTGATTTAGGATTTATTTCGGATGTAGCAGATCATTTAAATATTCTAAATACACAGCTGCAAGGAAAAGATAAAACCATACTTCAATTTTCTAACTTAATTTGCGATTTTAAAAAAAAAATTCAAGTATGGAACGCAGAGTTACGTTAAGATCAATTATGACACAGCATACTAATTTTGAGCAATTTGAAATTATATTACAGAAGTTGGGTGATCAATTTGAAAACCGGTATCAGGATTTGTATGCATTCGAAAATGAATTGAACGTAGTTACCAGTCCACTAACTGTAAATATAGATACAGTGTCACCACAATTACAAATAGACTTAAGAAATTTAAGAGGTGACGTAGAAATGAAAACAAAAATTCAGGAGACGGATGGTATTATTAATGTATCACAAATCGAATATCCGTATTTGCACAAATGCGTCGCGAAAATATTAGCAATATTTGGTTCCACTTACGTTTGCGAGCAGTTATTTTCTACCCTGAAGAAAGCGAAGTCGCCGTTCCGGACACTCATAACGGATAACAATTTAAAATGTTCGTTGCTCTTGAGCCAAAACCGAAGTATACAACCAAACATAGAATATCTGATACAACAAAAACGGCTACCGGCAACAAAGCGCAATAATCATTTTTTATAATTGCATGTACTCCACCTAGTATCTTTCACAAAGTCTGCGTGTATTGTTCTGTCCTTCCATCCTTGTGTATATAATTTTTCAGTTATGTACATATTATGTATATATTATTATTGTTACATTTTCGTTAACTCCCCGTATATTGTTACGTGTATATATTTATTAGTTATGTAATTTTGTGGTTGTAAATAACGCTAAGTCTAATGGTGGACACCACATGCGTGTAGATATGTATATATTTGTACATATATAACTTTCTAACATTTATGAATTATCGTTATCGTTAATTAAAATTTGGTTTTCTTTGTGTCCGAGTTATTTATTTGTATAGTATTAATCTTCTAAATATTTTATGTGTCGATGGAAAGATGAGTATTATTAGCAAAAAATGTTTCATTATCAGTAAAATAGAACCGTCAAGTCATACCAAATTCCGGCAGTAGCAGTTATTTTGGAAATTTCATGACTCCCCTGAATTTTATTACGGGACCTGTTCTGCACTGGGGCCCCACAAGGAACCCAGCCATATATACTTACGCTACGAGCCTACGAGCACGCACGTACACTACTGCAATTCTCCTCACCGATTCTAACCTTAGCAACAGGACAGGTGGGTTGCTCGCAGCTAGGCGCTAAAAACGGCTCCTTGTGCACCCCTGGCGTAGCGTAACAAAAGCCTGTCCTCTGTCAAACTCTCACTCTAAACAAGTCACACGTATACAAGCACGCACACCTTTCAGCAATTCAACACATTTCAGGGTAGTTCCAAAGTTGGACGCTGTTCATGAGCAGAGGCCGCTAAATTCAGTCCTCGAGTTATGGGTCGGTAATACAGTTTGGGTGGTGACACGAAGTCCCATAAGGTGATAGGTCTATTCTATACTTCATCGATGCTTAAACCAAAGATGTGTCCAGCGGGTAATGCAGCTATCTTTGGATAAAGTGGGACCGATAGGATCCATCGCTGCCTTAGGGGCCGCTACCACAGACCAGGCACAGACGAGGTATGGAATAGACCTATCACCTTATGGGACTTCATGTCACCACCCAAACTGTGTTACCGACCCATAATTTAAGGACTGAATTTAGCGACCTCTGTTCATGAACAGCGTCCAACTCAAGAACTACTCTGAAATGTGTTGAAATACTGAAAGATGTGTGTGTGCTTGTACACATGTGACTTGTTTAGAGTGAGAGTTTAACATAGAGGGCGGGCTTTCGCTAAGCTACGCTTTGGCTCGGTTTGTCAACTACTCACGCCGGATTTCTCTCTGAAAATCTATTTCGGGGATCAGGAGCCTATATGGCGCTGCAATATGGCACTTCTTGAGAGCTTAAACTATAAATTGCAAGATGAAATTGATTGTTAGTATTTTACATGTAGTGGAACATTTAACTAATATTTTCACGTGTCGTACGCCGAAAAATATTAAAAATTGACGCTATTACTAACATTCCCGCAAATCTCTGCACATCGCGCGTGTCTAAACAGACGGTGCCCATCCTACGACACATAAAAATCATTGAAAATAACGAATTAAAACGTTTTTGTAAAATTTATATTCATAGTTTTTGGGATCCGAGCAGAGATGGGCATCATTTAAATAAAAAGTTATTTAAATAACGTATCAAATAAAAGAGACTTTATTTTTATTAGTCGTCGAATAAAAATAACTTTGGGTTATTTTTATTTGAAGCGCCTGAAATAACTTTTTTATTCGACGGGATTCATTCGACGGCTACGCATGATTTTTTTATTCGACGGGAATTCATTTTAAGCTTGAAATGATTTTCTCCGTTTCAGGCGTCTTTTATTTCAAAAGTTATTCGGAGTTAAAATAACTTTGGGCGAGCCTCGAGAGCCTTTGATCGAAGCCGCCGGCTTCTCGAGCCGAGCGACATTGTATCGTTCACCCGTATACACTGCAGCGCGGAGTTGCTCGGCGATGTGTCATCAATTATACAGAAACGGAATTTCTTTATTTTTCGTCGTATCAATATGAAAGTGACACCAATGGATTCCTGCATTCTCCCGATTAAATTGACAAAAAAAAATATTTAAATCGGACTACTTTTAACGAAACGGGCTTTCAATCTTGCAAATTAATTTGATGCCTAATATCGTTAATTAAAGTTCAAATTAGGTCAGGTTTGGTATCATTTTCATCGGGAAAGCACAAGGAGACTGCATTTAATTCCAGCGATTCTAATAGAATTATTTTTCTAGGATCAAAACAATGAGTTACTATAATGAATCTTAAAACAATGATTGATAATCGGGGCTATTCCACGTTAAAATTAAAATTAAAGAAATTGCATTGCTCATATTTGAATAAAGGATTCCATCAGTTTTTAAATGATTATAAACACAGGACAATACCTCGAAACAAAGCGCAAATATTGAATAGAAGGATTCATAGATTATAAAATAACTTACTTTGTCTGAGATGTCTTCCTCCTCCTCCTGTAGCGCTTGTTCCTTTAAAACTTTTATTTTTTGCAGACGTTCCTCACGCGTGAACTCTTTGTAATCATTAGCATGATGCTGAGTGTAATGCCGCTTTACATTAAATTGTTTGGCCCGTGTAAATGTTGTGTAACATACAACACATTTCACACCACCTTTGTACTCGGTAACCAAGAAGGCTTCCTCCCATGACACCTTAAAAGGGGTCAGTGCACTTGCACCCTTCCTTTTTGATGTCGATGCCATTTGCTCTATATTTTGCAAACTTATGTATATTTCGTACAATGATATTTCGGTATATAATTCGTAGCTACTTACCGATGGATAGGTTACAGTCGGTAGGAAATTTTGTATTTGTCGTAACGCAATTCATAAAGCGTTTGTCACGCGCGCGCGCACACACACACACACACACACACACACACACACACTCTCTCTCTCTCTCTCTCTCTCTCTCTCTCTCTCTCTCTCTCTCTCACATTCTCTCTCCCTCTCTCGTATCAATTTTTACTTTACAATCATGCATCTCGTTCTATTATTCGCCGCAATATTTAAACAGTAGTATGTACAACACAAGTGCCTTCCTTTCACCTTAGTTCCGCCGTTACTTCAAAGTGAATCTGCTAATGTTAAAACGTCAAAACATTGAAGTAATAGAGTTAACAATATAAGAGATAATAATATAATACGTGCGACTTATGATGTAAGATTACGGGTTGAGGATCCCGTAATGAGCCCGTGACGGGCCGAAAAAAAGATAGGCTCAGGCGGGGATCGAATTAACCGTTCTTTTAGTAATCTTTGATTTCTGTGAAAGTATAATATAATGTAAAATATAGTATAAAAATAATATAAAAATAATATTAATAAAATATACTATAAAATATATATACTGTATATACAGAAATCAAAGATTATTAAGAGCATATCCGCATTTCGCTTATGTTTTCCCTAATTATATAGGGCAGGCCTTCCCAAGTAGGGGAAAACCACTCCTGAAACACATGTTTCGGTTCTCCTTCCAACGGTGCGCCTTCAGATAAGGTGGGACGATTCCTACTACCCTCCCTCCGAGGAGACAGTAACGCCGCTAGGAAGCATGTTGGGGCGCTTTAGGGTGAAAGTACCAAATGTGTCAAGTTTTTATAGGAAAGTTCATAATGACTTAAAAATAGTAGGAAAAATTAAAATTCAAACTAGCATTTCAAAATGACGTAAAGAGAATTAAAAAAAAATTTATTACTTGACACATTTGGTACTTTCACCCTAAAGGAGAACCGAAACATGTGTTTCAGGAGTGGTTTTCCCCTACTTGGGAAGGCCTGATATAGGGTAACACGCGTAAGTTTTAATACCTCAATATATCGAGAATTACGCACACGATCAGTTTTAGTCGTTCTGATCTCGAGTTCCATGCATCTCATGCTTTTAAATATGTATTGATACAGGCTCGCACTCATCTCTCCTTGTATTTAAAGTAGGGGTGGAACCAATTATTTTCCTAATCCACGTTAGAAAACAAGCAACTTTTGTTGGGAACATTTTTTCTTAAAACCATTCCAAACTATTTCTTGATGTTTAGATGCTAGAAGACAGGCAAAAGGTCAGAAGCTAAAATGGTTCCAAAATGAGAAGCGAAAATCACATTTAGTATCTTGACCTGCAGGAGTATCGTTTACACCACTTGGGTTTTCCCCAACCACTTACCCGATGATCGTCTACCCAGATTATTGTTGCCGCGACGCGACCCCCTCAACCATTCTTTGCGCGTTGCCTGACAACTGAATCCTACCACAATCACACACCCCAAAAATCAGTCACACGTCACTCTTTCAAACAGTACTCGCTCCTACATAACACACCTATCTGCTCATTCTCCACATGCATTGTACAATGTGTAGAACAATTATTGGTCGTTGCTCTTAGGGGGTGAATCTACACCTCTGGATCGGTGGAATTGTTTATAACATTGAAAATTAATGTTAAATTTTTTGGTAAACTGGTCGAAAAGCTACCTCCTCACCGATTTCAATGGCCCTCACATATGTTGTCGAAGTCATCATTCTGAACATTTCCCTTTAACCTTTTTGGCGGTTGTCTTTGGTTTACGAAATATTCGCAAAAAACTTTACTTAACACAAGAATTATTCATACGTTCTCCTCTGCGGTGCCATCCTTTACGCGCCCCGGTCCTAATCTAACCCCAACCAATACTAATACCGTCAGCTATGAAACAGATTTCAATATATTATGCCGAAAGTTTTTCATATGTGTTTGATAACATATGTCAAGATCATTGAAATCGGTGGGGAGGTAGCTTTCAATCTATTATGCCGAAAGTTTTTTATGAATATCTCCGAAACTGAGGCCGGCCGTCAAAAAGTTTAAAAGGAAATGTTGTTCAGAATGATGACATTGACAACATATGCGAAGGTCATTGAAATCGATGAAGAGGTAGCTTTTCGACAAATTTACCAATTTTCTTTTACATCAACGTATTCTGCGCGTTGGAAAGGAAAAATGTTTGAATGGAGCCATATGACGCAAAGGAACCCTTTGATCAGTAAAAATTGTTAAAGATTTCGGAACGACTTGATTGGGTAGAATTACACGTATATGTAGGCAGGGGCCCACTACTCTGCTGCTTGATACGAGACACACCATAAGATTACCATAATTTATTAATCATTTTTAATTAGTTATTATAGGAAGTGTTCAAAACGATAAATGAAACTGTATGTCTGTACACAGAGTATCCCGGGTATACAGTTGGAAAAAATTGAAAAGTTGAAAAAGTTAGTATAAACCCATGTCCGCAAATAATTTATTAGGGAATTATAAGATAGCAGAGGTTCGTTACATCGTAAGCGAAATTGTACAATGCTTCTCCGTTGTATGGGTCTGTAGAGTTGCTGATTGATAAAGAAATGAAGAAATTTTTATTTGCCTTTTAAAAATGCTGCATTAATTTGACATCGGGACACCCTATATGTAAATTCTCACCACTATTATAACTTCCATTCCTACCGCTTATAGCGCTGAACTCTTATTTCATGCTTAGCCGTTAACGTTGGATGCGACACGGAAATGGTAATGGGGCTCTAGAGCCCCAAAATCGAGTGACACAGAAGACAAGGGAATGTCAGGTCTATTCTATACCTGGTCTGTGCCAGTATGTTACAATCCATATCGGATGGCTGAGGTCGAGCGTGAAGCAGCGCGGAAGATAATTGCTGAATTAATTTATAATGGTATCGTCCGTGAATCTGTATCGCCACACTCTAGTCCGATCGTGTGGACGATCGTCGTTTAAATGCGGTGACCGTTAAGGACCGGTATCCTTTGCCGTTAATAGAAGACCAAATTGACCGACTGAAGGGCAATAAATACTTTACAGCCTTAGATTTGGCTTCGGGGTATTACCAGGTACCGATGGATGACGCGTCAATAGAGAAGACAGCGTTCGTGACGCCTGACGAGCAATATGAATTCTTAAGAATGCCTTTTGGACTGACTAACGCGTCCGCTGTATTCAACGCTTGATTAACACGGTTTTGGGTTCTTTGAAAAACACAATAGCATTTCCATATATCGATGATATAATCATACCATCAACTACCGTTCCGGAGGGATTGCAGCGACTGCGACTCGGCTTGGATAAGCTACGGGAACACAAATTGACGCTCAATTTGAGGAAGTGTTCATTTTTAATGACGACCATCGTTTATCTTGGACGGGAGATAAGCGCAGAAGGTGTCAAACCGGGTCGTACGAAAATAGAAGCTGTGTTAGCAATGCCAAGACCCACATCAGTAAGGGAAGTTCGACAATTTCTTGGGTTGGCGGGATATTTTTGAAAATTTATAAGTGGCTACGCGACCATGATCACACCATTAACCGTTTTAACGAGGAAAAGTACAGTGTGGCACTGGGGGGACGCGCAAGCAACTGCGGTCGCGAAGGTGAAAGAAGCCCTCACTACGTGACCAGTACTTGCAATATTTGACAGTGCGCTTCGAACAGAATTACATACCGATGCTAGTTCATTGGGGTTGGGTGCTATTTTGTTCCAATTCGCGTCGGAGGGAACACAGCAAGTAGTCGCGTATTATAGCAAAGAGACGACCTTTGAACAACACAAGTATCATTCTTACGAACTAGAGACGATGGCCGTAGTGTTCGCGCTTCGTCATTTTCGCGTGTACTTGCTCGGGTTAAACTTCACGGTCGTTACGGACTGTAATGCACTTCGTACTACGTTCACAAAAAAATTTAATACCACGTATCGGACGATGATGGTTGGAGGTGCAAGATTACACTTTCAACATTGTGTACCGAACGGGGTCTAGTATGCATGTCGACGCTCTCAGCAGAAATCCTTTGCAAGAGGTGGAAGTTTATCCTGTGGATATTACGGAAGCGGACTGGATTTTAGCTGCGCAATTGTAGGATAAACAGATTTTGGACCATATCTCAGAAGACCAGCGGCGACAGAAAGAACGGTATGATAAGTCTCGACGTGAGGCAACCCGTTACCAGGAGAGAGATCTGGTTATGGTGGAGATTACAAGTGAATAGGCAACGGAGGAGAGCAGGAAGCTTCACCCAAAATTCAAGGGACCGTTCAGGGTTTGCCGAGTCCTTGTAAACGACCGTTACGAGGTCGAAGATTTACGACAGGGAGGTAGACGGGCCAAGACAGTCGTTGCGATCGAACGTTTAAAATCCTGGATTGCGGCAATCGAATGAAATCGTAGTGTATGTAGTTAATACTGGTCTTTAGTCATTTACAGATATTAATTAAACAGCGACAGAGGGCACACTTGCCATGACAGTTGGGGCTGGTCAGTGTCGTCGCTGCGGACGTGAAGCATGGGCTTCTGGACTATTACAGCGACAGTGAGAGGAAAAGTGAGATCAAGTGAGATTCGATATCATGACAATAGAGTGGTTGTTGGCCACTATTGTACAATTGTTTTGTGCCATCAGGCAGGCAGTGATGATATAACCACTGTTGGATGGTGAAGAAACTGATATCACAGTAATAATAAGGGTTGTGACCATTATTATGTGATTGTACTCGATATCATGACATTAGTGAGCGTTGTTGTTGCTACTATTGTATGCTTGTATTACGCCATGGGGCCGATAGTGATGATATAGCCGCTATCGGACGATGATGAACTCCATATCATGACATTAGTGAGCATTGTTGTTGCTACTATTGTATGATTGTACCGAATCATTATGACAGCAAGCGCAGTTCGTTACTGTATGATCCAGGAATTGGATCATCGGTCATCAGCTGGAGATCGAGATCATTAGCTACCCGATTTCAACATCTTACATCGCATCGGGGTTGCAGAGTGTCTGCAATCCAACAACAAAAGTATGCAACGAGCAACGAGCAAATGATGCATCGCCAAACAGCTGCGCGCGATGTATTCATTTTCCATGCTCGTTATTATGCAGCGATAAAGAGGATGATTTGAAGAAGGGGAGTATCGTCAGTTGACCGAATATTTTTTGTTTGTTGAGGGGATTCCTTTGTCAATCTTGAGATGATATTATCGATATTGACGTGGATACTCAGATGTGTTTTTGATTCTTGTTTTACAGAAAGCAATGAAATTTAAGGACGGTTACGTGCTTGAGGACAAGCACAACTGCAGGATGGCCGAATGTTAGAAAGTTGAGTTGCCACTCCATAAAAGGGACTGCACGGATGAGCCTAACCAGATGTGGCCATCGTGACGAGAACAGCGACGATGGGCCCGACTAGCGAGACGCCATAGATGTCATAAATTAGCATCGGGGTCCTTAAGAGTTTTCCTAAAGAACAAGAGAGGACTTTCCACGGGACGGAAAGACAGTCTTTTCTAGACCTCGAATCGAGGAAGACCATCCAACGCTATTCTTGATCACCATCGAAATAAACATATAAAACGTTTAATTTAGACAGCGAGTTTATCTTCCAATATTTAGTCTTTATGTGAACTTTTCCTCTGGGAAACCTTTTTTTTTCACCGGAAATTTACATGGATCGAAAGCACGTATCAAATAATATGCAAAAATAAAAAAATTGAGTTTAGGAATCTCTTCGTTGAAAAGTTATGAGGCGAAAAGTTTCAAAATTTTGACATATTTTCTAACCTTTATTGTGACAGTTACAGTGACTGTCGCATTTGATTCGTTGTAGGAGGTTGGAGGGGTAGGAGTTAGTTTCTTTGTTTTTTGAAATGGTTACATTGAGGGATTTCGACAACTTAAAATACTTAGGTTGTTTCTAAAAAAGAAGGTACAAGGAGAGTACATACATATGTGTTTAGTATTTAGTTTGTATTTTATATATAGGTTGTATGTTTTATTATGGACTTTCTATGGAGAAATTGTCTTTTTATGTTATATATTTAAATACTGCACTCCCTCCCCTCTGTATAGTATTTCCGTTGACTTATTCCGAAACAACGCATTCCACTTTCTAATTTGTCCAGGGTATTAGTACTGGTTTGGGCTAGATTAGCAGGAGGGGGGGCGTGCGCCCGCTTGCGGGCGCGTAAAGCATGGTAGCGAACCGATGTGAGTTTGGGCATAACCTAAAATAATTTTTTTCTCAGAAAAAGTAGGAAGAGGGTGCGTTTTTAGTATCTGAGGATCTGTGATTATACTCACCAATGCGACCGTGCCAGGTCCGTGCCATACGTTGTATAGTATTGGTTAAATAAAAAAGTATCCATTCAAATTGAAGCATAATAGTTGTTCACATTACGGGTTAGAATATACGTCAAAATTTCACAGTGCGTTTTACTTAATAACTTTTCACTGAATAGATTCCTAAACTCAAAATTGCTATTTTGCATGTTATTTGATACGTGCTTTCGATCCATATAAATTTCCCATGAAAAAAAAGGTTTCCCAGAGGAAAAGTTTACCCTAGTCTTTTCTTACACGGAAGTTTTTTTATTAATATCTCAGAAACTAACAAATACCCGCGGCTAAAATTTTATATTATAGGTTCTCTCCCTCTCCCACCCAACACCTCAAAATTTCGGTTCGTTGAGTCATACCGTAGTACAGCCATATATATATATGGCAAACTTTATTGTATATACAAATTTTATACATCACTGATCATGTATTTTGCTCAGCGGTGTAACAGTTTCACAGATAAATAAAATTTTATTTATACCAACGACCATACTGCGCCTGTTAAACACCAGTTCCCGTCAGTTCTCGTCGGCGTCCGTTGGAGATTGGTCGCTGTGTTGACGCTCCCGTTTTTGTTGTGAAATTCTTTCATTTTCTATTGCGAGAGTGGGTCCGTTATTGTGAAGTCAACGTCTTCAGTTACGCTAATTGTGGGGTGATACGTGATATTATTCTTTCTGGCCCTGAAACGTCGCGGACGTCTCCCGCACGTTTAATTTGGGGCCAGTTAGCTGAAATGTCGTCTCAGGGGGCGAAGCGTGACTTCTCGTCTTTAGACGAGAACAAAGAGAATAGTGCTGCTACTTCAACTCTTAGTCGCAAATTCAAAAAATCGCATAAAACGCATCCTACCTCGTTGGACAGGCTACACAAAAGCTTCCTAAATGAATTTGGGGCTCCCCAAAAATGTTTGGTTAAGCCTAACCTCAACGTGGCTCGGAAAAGCGGCCCATTGACGCCCTCTAGTGTGACGCCTGAGGGCCCTGGACCTTCACGTCTCGTTTCCTCCCCGGCAGAGGGCTGGATCTTCCCAAAGAAGACTAGCAAATCATCAGAGAAGACTACTCCCCAGCAACCCACCGAGCTGGAGAATAATCGATTTCAATCACTGGATACGGAGAATGATATGGACCACGAATTGGAGGACCAAGATATTTCTGGGCCAGCATTAAGTGTAATTAGGAAAGTTACAAAGCCCCCTCCCATCAACACGTTAGAGTCTTCTATTAACGATTTAATCAAACTGGCGACTTCATTGAACATTCCTAAATCTGATTTTTTAATTAAAGAAACAGACATGAGGGCCCATTCCATCTACGTTAATAACTTAGAACTTCACAAGCTTATCTGTGACAAACTTCTTGAACTGAAAATTCAATTTTATACCTACACTCCGAAGCATCTCAAACCTAAATCGGTAGTGCTCAAGGGCATTAGAGGCTCCTTCGAACCAGATGACATTAAACTGGAGATTTTGGATTTACAGCTTTCTGACGTGGAGATTATAAGTCTAACCAAGTTCATTTTCAACAAAGCACATCCGGATAGATATCATTTTTTGGTACAGCTTTCAAGCAAGAGCAAAACGGTGGAGCTTTTTAAAATCAAAACGCTAGCTTACCAACGTGTAAAATGGGAGCACCTCAAGAAAGCGGATCTATTCCAATGTAGAAATTGTCAGCGCCTAGGTCACGCCAGTAAAAACTGTCATTTGCCATATAGATGTGTGAAATGTGCTCAATCACATCCACCAGGTGCTTGTAATATTGGCTCCACGGACAACAGATCATCGCTCAAATGTGCCAATTGCAATCTGCCAGGGCATCCGGCGTCATACAAGGGCTGCCCCTTTTTAAAATTTGCAGCAGCAAAGAAACAAGAGCACAAAATACTCAAACAACGTACGAGCCTTCAAAAAATTAGTAACATCTCACCGACTATCAGAGGGTCCTATGTTTCCTATGCCCAAGTGGCTAGCACAGCCAAGCCTCACCCTCATGCTACGAAACCAAGGATACCAGCACCAGCACACCATATTGAGACACCACTCCCACCACCTCGGGCAAGTGGAAGTCAACGACCACAGGACCACTCTGAGATCTTTACCCCTCCCCAATGGGCCAACAAACTTATGGAGGAGATTACAGCGGCCGTGACGAGCCAATTCCAGTCACTTACATCACAGATAGCAACCAATACTGCAAATATTGAGTTTTTATTGAACGCGATTTTTGCCAATAATAATGTATAATTGTCCTGTAAGTACGCAAATTAGAGTCGCAGCCATCAACGTCAATTCGTTGATAGCTAATTACCGCAGACTTGAACTTTTCCAGTTCCTCAAGGATCACGACCATGATTGCATTTTCATTTCTGAAACTAAGTTGAACCCCAATCATAATCTAGTAGTCGAAAACTACAGTTTGGTTCGTAATGATAGACCCAACGCCATTCAAGGTGGGGGTACGGCCATCCTAATTAAAAAAGGGATTCAATTTGAAGAGATCCACTTACCGTCGTCTTCCCCCAACATGATTCTTGAGCATTCTATAGTTAAAATCCCGATTAGTGGCAACAACTCATTGATTATTATTAGCGCCTATGCCAAAAATGACAATAGAAGAGTTTTCATTGAGGATTTGGACAGTCTATTTGTTAGCCTTAAACTGTTCAGCTGTAATGTTTTTTATATTTTGGCCGGAGATCTCAATGCCAGAAGGAGAGTTTGGGGAGACAGAGTCGATAATCCCAGGGGTCAACACCTCGGTCAATGGGAGTCGACTTTTGACTGTGATTACAAACTTAATTTAATTACGACAGCTGTCCCATCGTTTAAACCGGCCCAGACTTTTCTGGACTTATGTTTAGCGGACGCAAGATTAAAACTATTGAACGGTATTAATGGTAAGGCCCATACGCTCCCCTATGATAGCGACCACCTGGCGCTTTCTATGATATTTGAACTGCCGTGCGGAAGTATTCCATTTTCTGGGGCTGACGAGGGCCCATATCGATACAATTTTCGTTCAGCTCGGTGGAATGATTTCACTACGAGGATTGAAAGGGAATATCAGGGCGATATTCCATGTGACCGCAATTTATCGGTGGAAGAGATTGATCGGGGTCTTTCGGACATCAACAACGCGATTGTTCGCTCAATATCCAGTTCTGTGCCGGTCATTAAACCCTTTAGCAACACCTTAAGATACCTTAACCGCAGGATTCGCAAACTTCAAGAGGACAAAAGGGTTCTTGTCTCAATATTGCAC
The DNA here is from genome assembly GCA_944738655.2 of Andrena hattorfiana. Lineage (NCBI taxonomy): Eukaryota > Metazoa > Arthropoda > Insecta > Hymenoptera > Andrenidae > Andrena > Andrena hattorfiana. The sequence continues at coordinate 48,268,145 of OX122889.2, forward strand.
AACCTTCACATCACTGACCCTCAAGCCCGACAGACTTTTACTAGAGATATCAAAGCAGCTCACAAAGAGATTGTTATAGCCTTAAAAGCCGAATTTAAGTCGGCGTCCGACTCTTATTGGAACAATGTAATACAAAATATTGATTTCCGGAATTCAGACACCTTTTTCCCAAAAATCAATGCTATATTCCATCCTAAACAAAGGCTGGGGGTCAAAGAATTGCGGATCCATCGAGATAATGGACAGTTGTTGAATAGGAGCGGCTGTGATAAGACTGACGCGGGTGTAATTGAGGACAACCTAGTCTTCACGGCCCCGGGCGATAAGCTCAACATTTTAGGGGCCCATTATGAGTCCATCAATTCTCCTCGCTACCTCAATAGTGATTCCAGACTAAAAGAGTTGGTTGACACCTCCATAGCCACCCTCAGAACGGAAGCCAATGAGCTCAGGACCAATGGTGGGAGCATTGTACGTTTTAGTGCGGACTGTTCTGCAGTCAACCCTTCGGTTGATATTGAGGGCCCATTCCCTTTTTGCAGTCCCCCCTCGTTGGTGCTCAAGTTAAAAAAGCTTCCAAACAAGACCTCTAGTGGATTGGACGGCATTCCACCGATTTGCCTTAAGTACCTTCCTGCAATAGTAGTCATTGACTTAACAATCCTTTTCAACAACGCCATTAACTTGAACTATTTCCCCACTGCATGGAAATCGGCAAAAGTTTTGCCAATTCTTAAAAAGGGGAAGGACCCGTCCGACCCGTCTAGTTATCGGCCCATCAGCCTCACTTCCAGCATCAGCAAGGTTTTTGAGACTATCATTAACGATAAAATAACATCCTTTTGTACTAAGAATGATTTAATTCCTTCGCATCAATTTGGGTTCAGGCATCGTCATTCTACTACTCACGCAATCCATAAACTTTTATCAGATCTAAATTCTACCGTTGGCAAAGGTCACCTCGTGGCAGCTGCCCTACTAGATATTGAGAAGGCCTTTGATTCTGTATGGCTTGATGGGTTGATTTTCAAATTAAACAAGAAGAAATTTCCCTCTTGGCTGATCTTTCAGATATGGGATATGGTTTCGGGGAAAACTTTTCGTACATGGGACAGTGTGGGACTGTCCTCCACTGAATTTTTGATCCGAGAGGGGCTGCAACAGGGGACGGTTAATTCTCCGGTCTTGTTTAACATCTTCCTGAGTGACCTGCCGAGACTATTCGATTTCAATTGTAATAGTGGTGCCGGTTTTTTGGCATATGCAGATGACGCGGTGGTATACGCCTCCGGGAATAGAGTGGACCTGGTTCAAAATAAGTTGGACTCGGCGGTTGACTGTATCAACAGATATTATTCGTCCTGGAATCTGCGACTAAATCCACAAAAATGTGAGACAGTGCTTTTTAAGAAACCATTAAAATGCCTATCATCCAAAACAAAGGCGGGTAGTGTTCAATTCCAGATTTCGGCCACAATTCCTGGTACGTTTAACAAAGAATTAATCCCTCACAAGAAGGTGGTCAAATACCTTGGGGTGCAGTTAGACTATCTCATAAGGGGAAATAAACATTTTGACTTACAACTACAGAAAGCTAACCGTGCCTTCCTCGCTAATAGTAGACTTTTTTATAATAAACATCTCTCTAACAAAGCCAAATTAATTCTATATATGTTGTTGATTCGGCCAATAATCACGTACGCGGCTCCAGTTTTATGGAATTTTAACCATACCTGTATGGAGAGAGCCAGAGCCCTGGAAAGAAAATGCCTTAGAGCCTGCCTCAGATTGTACCGTACTCCGGAATCAGATTGGCAATATTACGTGAAAAACCAAGTGCTCTACGATACAGCGAATATTACTAGAATAGATTCTTTCTTGATCTCACTTACTAGGGACTATTTCAGTAGTTTGCCCGATATCGACAACCTGGTCATTCAGTCTCTGGCGTATCAAGACATTCCGACTACCGCTAAACAGCTTTCTACGGGTTACCTGACCCCGCAGGACTTTCCTATGTGCGACTGTCTAGGTTTAATTCAGGATGCTGAGAACATCCCAATAATTTTCCACTGGCGTCGGAACAAAGCCGATAAGAGGATTGCGTTTACACACGAAGATCTCATTATCAACCGTGATAGATTTAAGTACTCACTCGCTATTCCTAAAGTCGATCGCACAGACTTCAGCCGTTTAAATCATCAGAAATACTGGTGGCTTTCAGACACAAGTGCACATATGGCCGAGCTGGCCGCCCGCCGCGACTACCTCCAGATCAGGAGAGATTGACATGTTAAGTCTGAGTAGTTCTTAATTAGCTTATAGTTTGGGTGTAACCGACTGGGATTCCAGTACTTACACTCTTCTGTATATATTAGTTTTTTAAGGTTACTTGTAAGTTTAGCATAGTCTATATTTAAGTTTTGGGACGGCGTTAGATTGGGTAAGGGGTTTTTCACCCTCCTTCTGGTTGGTTTTTTCCCCTTTGCTAAGTTTCCACATCCTTCTGTGGCGCTAAAAGTGCAATTCTTTCCTAGAATTCAATACTACCAAATTGTAATACCAAAGAATTTTCATCCAATATTGTTTAGCTAAGAGTTTCCACCATCTGGAACAATTAGTCTATTAATATAAAACAAAAAAGAGAATGTATGGCAATTTTTCGAATGTTTGTTAACGCCTATTAATTATATTGAGTGTACAATATTATTGTTAATAAACATTTTTCAAAAAAAAAAAAAAAACACCAGTTCCCGTCTGATCACTGCAGTTAAACGGCGCTAGGCGCGGTTAGTACTTGGATGGGTGACCGCTTGGGAATACCGCGTGTTGTTGGTAATTTTTTTTGTTGACAACCTATTTTGTATTCCCCAACATTCCGAACTTTTTGAAACATTGAAAAAAGCGGGTGAAAAAACCTCGGCTATCGTTGCCTATACATATACACTATACAGGGTCAACGTTTTATCCAGAGATGGGCATCATTTAAATAAAAAGTTATTTAAATAACGTATCAAATAAAAGAGACTTTATTTTTATTAGTCGTCGAATAAAAATAACTTTGGGTTATTTTTATTTGAAGCGCCTGAAATAACTTTTTTATTCGACGGGATTCATTCGACGGCTACGCATGATTTTTTTATTCGACGGGAATTCATTTTACGCTTGAAATGATTTTCTCCGTTTCAGGCGTCTTTTATTTCAAAAGTTATTCGAAGTTAAACTAACTTTGGGCCAGCCTCGAGAGCCTTTGATCGAAGCCGCCGGCTTCTCGAGCCGAGCGACATTGTATCGTTCACCCGTATACACTGCAGCGCGGAGTTGCTCGGCGATGTGTCATCGATTATACAGAAACAGAATTTCTTTATTTTTCGTCGTATCAATATGAAAGTGACACCAATGGATTCCTTGCATTCTCCCGATTAAATTGACAAAAAAATATTTAAATCGGACTACTTTTAACGAAACGGGCTTTCAATCTTGCAAATTAATTTTATGCCTAATATCGTTAATTAAAGTTCAAATTAGGTCAGGTTTGGTATCATTTTCATCGGGAAAGCACAAGGAGACGATTGATATCACTTTCGTGCAGATTCGATGAAGAATCTGATTTCACATATTTCCGTTCTTAATGGCTTGTGCTATCTATGTCTCTTATGGCTCCGTGTTTCTCAGCTGTCGAGCGCTCGCTTCTGAAGGGTCTCAGGTGTTAACACGGTCAGGCACGCATTTTAACTGCAATACTTATTGGCAATACCGAAGATTCTAGGGCCTAAAACATTAGCTTCGTATCGCGATGTTCTTAACCAGAGTTTCGTATCAATCAATTGAAAAATAAATGGATTGGCCAACTAATAAGTAGTTATAATTAATGAATTGTGCATGATTGTAGTGACGTCTAATTTAATTGCAATTAAAAACTGAATTAATAAGTGTATTTAAAATAATACTTTTCGACGTTTCGTACATTTTTTCCGGTTAATATTAGGTCGAGAAGTGGAAATTTTGGGGAAGAACCTTGAGTGTGGCCTGTGTGTTATTGGGTTTTCTATGTTTCTCTCTCTCCCTCTCCCACTCTCCCTCCCTCTCTCCCTCCACCCCCCCCCCCCCCCCCCCTCTCTCTCTCTCGCGCGCGCAAACTACGTAACCAATCACGTTGCATCCTATCATGCTCGGCCATGAAATTCGTGTTACACGTCGAAAAGTATTATTTTAAATACACTTAGTAATTCAGTTTTTAAGTGCAATTAAATTAGACGTCACTACAATCATGCACAATTCATTAATTATAACTACTTATTAGTTGGCCAATCCATTTATTTTTCAATTGATTGATACGAAGATCTGGTTAAGAACATCGCGATACGAAGCTAATATTCTAGGCCCTAGAATCTTCGGTATTGCCAATAAGTACTGCAGTTAAAATGCGTGCCTGACCTTGTTCACACCTGAGACCCTTCAGAAGCGAGCGCTCGACAGCCGAGAAACACGGGGCCATAAAAGACATAGATCGCACAAGCCATTAAGAACGGAAAAATGTGAAATTAGATTCTTCATCGAATCTGCACGAAAGTGATATCAATCGTCTCCTTGTGTTTTCCCGATGAAAATGATACCAAACCTGACATAATTTGACGTTTAATTAACGATATTAGACATCAAATTAATTTGCAAGATTGAAAGCCCGTTTCGTTAAAAGTAGTCCGATTTAAATATTTTTTTTGTCAGTTTAATCGGGAGAATGCAAGGAATCCATTGGTGTCACTTTCATATTGATACGACGAAAAATAAAGAAATTCCGTTTCTGTATAATCGATGACACATCGCCGAGCAACTCCGCGCTGCAGTGTATACGGGTGAACGATACAATGTCGCTCGGCTCGAGAAGCCGGCGGCTTCGATCAAAGGCTCTCGAGGCTCGCCCAAAGTTATTTTAACTTCGAATAACTTTTGAAATAAAAGACGCCTGAAACGGAGAAAATCATTTCAAGCTTAAAATGAATTCCCGTCGAATATAAAAATCATGCGTAACCGTCGAATGAATCCCGTCGAATAAAAAAGTTATTTCAGGCGCTTCAAATAAAAATAACCCAAAGTTATTTTTATTCGACGACTAATAAAAATAAAGTCTCTTTCATTTGATACGTTATTTAAATAACTTTTTATTTAAATGATGCCCATCTCTGGATAAAACGTTGACCCTGTATAGTGTATATGTATAGGCGACGATAGCCGAGGTTTTTTCACCCGCTTTTTTCAATGTTTCAAAAAGTTCGGAATGTTGGGGAATACAAAATAGGTTGTCAACAAAAAAAATTACCAACAACACGCGGTATTCCCAAGCGGTCACCCATCCAAGTACTAACCGCGCCTAGCGCCGCTTAACTGCAGTGATCAGACGGGAACTGGTGTTTTTTTTTTTTTTTTTTTTTGAAAAATGTTTATTAACAATAATATTGTACACTCAATATAATTAATAGGCGTTAACAAACATTCGAAAAATTGCCATACATTCTCTTTTTTGTTTTATATTAATAGACTAATTGTTCCAGATGGTGGAAACTCTTAGCTAAACAATATTGGATGAAAATTCTTTGGTATTACAATTTGGTAGTATTGAATTCTAGGAAAGAATTGCACTTTTAGCGCCACAGAAGGATGTGGAAACTTAGCAAAGGGGAAAAAAACCAACCAGAAGGAGGGTGAAAAACCCCTTACCCAATCTAACGCCGTCCCAAAACTTAAATATAGACTATGCTAAACTTACAAGTAACCTTAAAAAACTAATATATACAGAAGAGTGTAAGTACTGGAATCCCAGTCGGTTACACCCAAACTATAAGCTAATTAAGAACTACTCAGACTTAACATGTCAATCTCTCCTGATCTGGAGGTAGTCGCGGCGGGCGGCCAGCTCGGCCATATGTGCACTTGTGTCTGAAAGCCACCAGTATTTCTGATGATTTAAACGGCTGAAGTCTGTGCGATCGACTTTAGGAATAGCGAGTGAGTACTTAAATCTATCACGGTTGATAATGAGATCTTCGTGTGTAAACGCAATCCTCTTATCGGCTTTGTTCCGACGCCAGTGGAAAATTATTGGGATGTTCTCAGCATCCTGAATTAAACCTAGACAGTCGCACATAGGAAAGGCCTGCGGGGTCAGGTAACCCGTAGAAAGCTGTTTAGCGGTAGTCGGAATGTCTTGATACGCCAGAGACTGAATGACCGGGTTGTCGATATCGGGCAAACTACTGAAATAGTCCCTAGTAAGTGAGATCAAGAAAGAATCTATTCTAGTAATATTCGCTGTATCGTAGAGCACTTGGTTTTTCACGTAATATTGCCAATCTGATTCCGGAGTACGGTACAATCTGAGGCAGGCTCTAAGGCATTTTCTTTCCAGGGCTCTGGCTCTCTCCATACAGGTATGGTTAAAATTCCATAAAACTGGAGCCGCGTACGTGATTATTGGCCGAATCAACAACATATATAGAATTAATTTGGCTTTTTTAGAGAGATGTTTATTATAAAAAAGTCTACTATTAGCGAGGAAGGCACGGTTAGCTTTCTGTAGTTGTAAGTCAAAATGTTTATTTCCCCTTATGAGATAGTCTAACTGCACCCCAAGGTATTTGACCACCTTCTTGTGAGGGATTAATTCTTTGTTAAACGTACCAGGAATTGTGGCCGAAATCTGGAATTGAATACTACCCGCCTTTGTTTTGGATGATAGGCATTTTAATGGTTTCTTAAAAAGCACTGTCTCACATTTTTGTGGATTTAGTCGCAGATTCCAGGACGAATAATATCTGTTGATACAGTCAACCGCTGAGTCCAACTTATTTTGAACCAGGTCCACTCTATTCCCGGAGGCGTATACCACCACGTCATCTGCATATGCCAAAAAACCGGCACCACTATTACAATTGAAATCGAATAGTCTCGGCAGGTCACTCAGGAAGATGTTAAACAAGACCGGAGAATTAACCGTCCCCTGTTGCAGCCCCTCTCGGATCAAAAATTCAGTGGAGGACAGTCCCACACCGTCCCATGTACGAAAAGTTTTCCCTGAAACCATATCCCATATCTGAAAGATCAGCCAAGAGGGAAATTTCTTCTTGTTTAATTTGAAAATCAACCCATCAAGCCATACAGAATCAAAGGCCTTCTCAATATCTAGTAGGGCAGCTGCCACGAGGTGACCTTTGCCAACGGTAGAATTTAGATCTGATAAAAGTTTATGGATTGCGTGAGTAGTAGAATGACGATGCCTGAACCCAAATTGATGCGAAGGAATTAAATCATTCTTAGTACAAAAGGATGTTATTTTATCGTTAATGATAGTCTCAAAAACCTTGCTGATGCTGGAAGTGAGGCTGATGGGCCGATAACTAGACGGGTCGGACGGGTCCTTCCCCTTTTTAAGAATTGGCAAAACTTTTGCCGATTTCCATGCAGTGGGGAAATAGTTCAAGTTAATGGCGTTGTTGAAAAGGATTGTTAAGTCAATGACTACTATTGCAGGAAGGTACTTAAGGCAAATCGGTGGAATGCCGTCCAATCCACTAGAGGTCTTGTTTGGAAGCTTTTTTAACTTGAGCACCAACGAGGGGGGACTGCAAAAAGGGAATGGGCCCTCAATATCAACCGAAGGGTTGACTGCAGAACAGTCCGCACTAAAACGTACAATGCTCCCACCATTGGTCCTAAGCTCATTGGCTTCCGTTCTGAGGGTGGCTATGGAGGTGTCAACCAACTCTTTTAGTCTGGAATCACTATTGAGGTAGCGGGGAGAATTGATGGACTCATAATGGGCCCCTAAAATGTTGAGCTTATCGCCCGGGGCCGTGAAGACTAGGTTGTCCTCAATTACACCCGCGTCAGTCTTATCACAGCCGCTCCTATTCAACAGCTGTCCATTATCTCGATGGATCCGCAATTCTTTGACCCCCAGCCTTTGTTTAGGACGGAATATAGCATTGATTTTTGGGAAAAAGGTGTCTGAATTCCGGAAATCAATATTTTGTATTACATTGTTCCAATAAGAGTCGGACGCCGACTTAAATTCGGCTTTTAAGGCTATAACAATCTCTTTGTGAGCTGCTTTGATATCTCTAGTAAAAGTCTGTCGGGCTTGAGGGTCAGTGATGTGAAGGTTGTGCAATATTGAGACAAGAACCCTTTTGTCCTCTTGAAGTTTGCGAATCCTGCGGTTAAGGTATCTTAAGGTGTTGCTAAAGGGTTTAATGACCGGCACAGAACTGGATATTGAGCGAACAATCGCGTTGTTGATGTCCGAAAGACCCCGATCAATCTCTTCCACCGATAAATTGCGGTCACATGGAATATCGCCCTGATATTCCCTTTCAATCCTCGTAGTGAAATCATTCCATCGAGCTGAACGAAAATTGTATCGATATGGGCCCTCGTCAGCCCCAGAAAATGGAATACTTCCGCACGGCAGTTCAAATATCATAGAAAGCGCCAGGTGGTCGCTATCATAGGGGAGCGTATGGGCCTTACCATTAATACCGTTCAATAGTTTTAATCTTGCGTCCGCTAAACATAAGTCCAGAAAAGTCTGGGCCGGTTTAAACGATGGGACAGCTGTCGTAATTAAATTAAGTTTGTAATCACAGTCAAAAGTCGACTCCCATTGACCGAGGTGTTGACCCCTGGGATTATCGACTCTGTCTCCCCAAACTCTCCTTCTGGCATTGAGATCTCCGGCCAAAATATAAAAAACATTACAGCTGAACAGTTTAAGGCTAACAAATAGACTGTCCAATTCCTCAATGAAAACTCTTCTATTGTCATTTTTGGCATAGGCGCTAATAAGAATCAATGAGTTGTTGCCACTAATCGGGATTTTAACTATAGAATGCTCAAGAATCATGTTGGGGGAAGACGACGGTAAGTGGATCTCTTCAAATTGAATCCCTTTTTTAATTAGGATGGCCGTACCCCCACCTTGAATGGCGTTGGGTCTATCATTACGAACCAAACTGTAGTTTTCGACTACTAGATTATGACTGGGGTTCAACTTAGTTTCAGAAATGAAAATGCAATCATGGTCGTGATCCTTGAGGAACTGGAAAAGTTCAAGTCTGCGGTAATTAGCTATCAACGAATTGACGTTGATGGCTGCGACTCTAATTTGCGTACTTACAGGACAATTATACATTATTATTGGCAAAAATCGCGTTCAATAAAAACTCAATATTTGCAGTATTGGTTGCTATCTGTGATGTAAGTGACTGGAATTGGCTCGTCACGGCCGCTGTAATCTCCTCCATAAGTTTGTTGGCCCATTGGGGAGGGGTAAAGATCTCAGGGTGGTCCTGTGGTCGTTGACTTCCACTTGCCCGAGGTGGTGGGAGTGGTGTCTCAATATGGTGTGCTGGTGCTGGTATCCTTGGTTTCGTAGCATGAGGGTGAGGCTTGGCTGTGCTAGCCACTTGGGCATAGGAAACAGACCCTCTGATAGTCGGTGAGATGTTACTAATTTTTTGAAGGCTCGTACGTTGTTTGAGTATTTTGTGCTCTTGTTTCTTTGCTGCTGCAAATTTTAAAAAGGGGCAGCCCTTGTATGACGCCGGATGCCCTGGCAGATTGCAATTGGCACATTTGAGCGATGATCTGTTGTCCGTGGAGCCAATATTACAAGCACCTGGTGGATGTGATTGAGCACATTTCACACATCTATATGGCAAATGACAGTTTTTACTGGCGTGACCTAGGCGCTGACAATTTCTACATTGGAATAGATCCGCTTTCTTGAGGTGCTCCCATTTTACACGTTGGTAAGCTAGCGTTTTGATTTTAAAAAGCTCCACCGTTTTGCTCTTGCTTGAAAGCTGTACCAAAAAATGATATCTATCCGGATGTGCTTTGTTGAAAATGAACTTGGTTAGACTTATAATCTCCACGTCAGAAAGCTGTAAATCCAAAATCTCCAGTTTAATGTCATCTGGTTCGAAGGAGCCTCTAATGCCCTTGAGCACTACCGATTTAGGTTTGAGATGCTTCGGAGTGTAGGTATAAAATTGAATTTTCAGTTCAAGAAGTTTGTCACAGATAAGCTTGTGAAGTTCTAAGTTATTAACGTAGATGGAATGGGCCCTCATGTCTGTTTCTTTAATTAAAAAATCAGATTTAGGAATGTTCAATGAAGTCGCCAGTTTGATTAAATCGTTAATAGAAGACTCTAACGTGTTGATGGGAGGGGGCTTTGTAACTTTCCTAATTACACTTAATGCTGGCCCAGAAATATCTTGGTCCTCCAATTCGTGGTCCATATCATTCTCCGTATCCAGTGATTGAAATCGATTCTTCTCCAGCTCGGTGGGTTGCTGGGGAGTAGTCTTCTCTGATGATTTGCTAGTCTTCTTTGGGAAGATCCAGCCCTCTGCCGGGGAGGAAACGAGACGTGAAGGTCCAGGGCCCTCAGGCGTCACACTAGAGGGCGTCAATGGGCCGCTTTTCCGAGCCACGTTGAGGTTAGGCTTAACCAAACATTTTTGGGGAGCCCCAAATTCTTTTAGGAAGCTTTTGTGTAGCCTGTCCAACGAGGTAGGATGCGTTTTATGCGATTTTTTGAATTTGCGACTAAGAGTTGAAGTAGCAGCACTATTCTCTTTGTTCTCGTCTAAAGACGAGAAGTCACGCTTCGCCCCCTGAGACGACATTTCAGCTAACTGGCCCCAAATTAAACGTGCGGGAGACGTCCGCGACGTTTCAGGGCCAGAAAGAATAATATCACGTATCACCACACAATTAGCGTAACTGAAGACGTTGACTTCACAATAACGGACCCACTCTCGCAATAGAAAATGAAAGAATTTCACAACAAAAACGGGAGCGTCAACACAGCGACCAATCTCCAACGGACGCCATTCGAGAACTCCGACGGGAACTGGTGTTTAACAGGCGCAGTATGGTCGTTGGTATAAATAAAATTTTATTTATCTGTGAAACTGTTACACCGCTGAGCAAAATACATGATCAGTGATGTATAAAATTTGTATATACAATAAAGTTTGCCACATATATATGGCTGTACTACGGTATGACTCAACGAACCGAAATTTTGAGGTGTTGGGTGGGAGACGGAGAGAACCTATAATATAAAATTTTAGCCGCGGGTATTTGTTAGTTTCTGAGATATTAATAAAAAAACTTCCGTGTAAGAAAAGACTAGGGTAAACTTTTCCTCTGGGAAACCTTTTTTTTCATGGGAAATTTATATGGATCGAAAGCACGTATCAAATAACATGCAAAATAGCAATTTTGAGTTTAGGAATCTATTCAGTGAAAAGTTATTAAGTAAAACGCACTGTGAAATTTTGACGTATATTCTAACCCGTAATGTGAACAACTATTATGCTTCAATTTGAATGGATACTTTTTTTTTTAACCAATACTATACAACGTATGGCACGGACCTGGCACGGTCGCATTGGTGAGTATAATCACAGATCGTCAGATACTAAAAACGCACCCTCTTCCTACTTTTTCTGAGAAAAAAATTATTTTAGGTTATGCCCAAACTCACATCGGTTCGCTACCATGCTTTACGCGCCCGCAAGCGGGCGCACGCCCCCCCCCCCCTGCTAATCTAGCCCAAACCAGTACTAATACCCTGGACAAATTAGAAAGTGGAATGCGTTGTTTCGGAATAAGTCAACGGAAATACTATACAGAGGCGAGGGAGTGCAGTATTTAAATATATAACATAAAAAGACAATTTCTCCATAGAAAGTCCATAATAAAACATACAACCTATATATAAAATACAAACTAAATACTAAACACATATGTATGTACTCTCCTTGTACCTTCTTTTTTAGAAACAACCTAAGTATTTTAAGCTGTCGAAATCCCTCAATGTAACCATTTCAAAAAACAAAGAAACTAACTCCTACCCCTCCAACCTCCTACAACGAATCATATGCGACAGTCACTGTAACTGTCACAATAAAGGTTAGAAAATATGTCAAAATTTTGCAACTTTTTCGCCTCATAACTTTTCAACGAAGAGATTCCTAAACTCAATTTTTTTATTTTTGCATATTATTTGATACGTGCTTTCGATCCATGTAAATTTCCGGTGAAAAAAAAGGTTTCCCAGAGGAAAAGTTCACATAAAGACTAAATATTGAAAGATAAACTCGCTGTCTAAATTAAACGTTTTATATGTTTATTTCGATGGTGATCAAGAATAGCGTTGGATGGTCTTCCTCGATTCGAGGTCTAGAAAAGACTGTCTTTCCGTCCCGTGGAAAGTCCTCTCTTGTTCTTTAGGAAAACTCCTAAGGACCCCGATGCTAATTTATGACATCTATGGCGTCTCGCTAGTCGGGCCCATCGTCGCTGTTCTCGTCACGATGGCCACATCTGGTTAGGCTCATCCGTGCAGTCCCTTTTATGGAGTGGCAACTCAACTTTCTAACATTCGGCCATCCTGCAGTTGTGCTTGTCCTCAAGCACGTAACCGTCCTTAAATTTCATTGCTTTCTGTAAAACAAGAATCAAAAACACATCTGAGTATCCACGTCAATATCGATAATATCATCTCAAGATTGACAAAGGAATCCCCTCAACAAACAAAAAATATTCGATCAACTGACGATACTCCCCTTCTTCAAATCATCCTCTTTATCGCTGCATAATAACGACCATGGAAAATGAATACATCGCGTGCAGATGTTTGGCGATGCATCATTTGCTCGTTGCTCGTTGCATACTTTTGTTGTTGGATTGCAGACACTCTGCAACCCCGATGCGATGTAAGATGTTGAAATCGGGTAGCTAATGATCTCGATCTCCAGCTGATGACCGATGATCCAATTCCTGGATCATACAGTAACGAACTGCGCTTGCTGTCATAATGATTCGGTACAATCATACAATAGTAGCAACAACAATGCTCACTAATGTCATGATATGGAGTTCATCATCGTCCGATAGCGGCTATATCATCACTATCGGCCCCATGGCGTAATACAAGCATACAATAGTAGCAACAACAACGCTCACTAATGTCATGATATCGAGTACAATCACATAATAATGGTCACAACCCTTATTATTACTGTGATATCAGTTTCTTCACCATCCAACAGTGGTTATATCATCACTGCCTGCCTGATGGCACAAAACAATTGTACAATAGTGGCCAACAACCACTCTATTGTCATGATATCGAATCTCACTTGATCTCACTTTTCCTCTCACTGTCGCTGTAATAGTCCAGAAGCCCATGCTTCACGTCCGCAGCGACGACACTGACCAGCCCCAACTGTCATGGCAAGTGTGCCCTCTGTCGCTGTTTAATTAATATCTGTAAATGACTAAAGACCAGTATTAACTACATACACTACGATTTCATTCGATTGCCGCAATCCAGGATTTTAAACGTTCGATCGCAACGACTGTCTTGGCCCGTCTACCTCCCTGTCGTAAATCTTCGACCTCGTAACGGTCGTTTACAAGGACTCGGCAAACCCTGAACGGTCCCTTGAATTTTGGGTGAAGCTTCCTGCTCTCCTCCGTTGCCTATTCACTTGTAATCTCCACCATAACCAGATCTCTCTCCTGGTAACGGGTTGCCTCACGTCGAGACTTATCATACCGTTCTTTCTGTCGCCGCTGGTCTTCTGAGATATGGTCCAAAATCTGTTTATCCTACAATTGCGCAGCTAAAATCCAGTCCGCTTCCGTAATATCCACAGGATAAACTTCCACCTCTTGCAAAGGATTTCTGCTGAGAGCGTCGACATGCATACTAGACCCCGTTCGGTACACAATGTTGAAAGTGTAATCTTGCACCTCCAACCACCATCGTCCGATACGTGGTATTAAATTTTTTTGTGAACGTAGTACGAAGTGCATTACAGTCCGTAACGACCGTGAAGTTTAACCCGAGCAAGTACACGCGAAAATGACGAAGCGCGAACACTACGGCCATCGTCTCTAGTTCGTAAGAATGATACTTGTGTTGTTCAAAGGTCGTCTCTTTGCTATAATACGCGACTACTTGCTGTGTTCCCTCCGACGCGAATTGGAACAAAATAGCACCCAACCCCAATGAACTAGCATCGGTATGTAATTCTGTTCGAAGCGCACTGTCAAATATTGCAAGTACTGGTCACGTAGTGAGGGCTTCTTTCACCTTCGCGACCGCAGTTGCTTGCGCGTCCCCCCAGTGCCACACTGTACTTTTCCTCGTTAAAACGGTTAATGGTGTGATCATGGTCGCGTAGCCACTTATAAATTTTCAAAAATATCCCGCCAACCCAAGAAATTGTCGAACTTCCCTTACTGATGTGGGTCTTGGCATTGCTAACACAGCTTCTATTTTCGTACGACCCGGTTTGACACCTTCTGCGCTTATCTCCCGTCCAAGATAAACGATGGTCGTCATTAAAAATGAACACTTCCTCAAATTGAGCGTCAATTTGTGTTCCCGTAGCTTATCCAAGCCGAGTCGCAGTCGCTGCAATCCCTCCGGAACGGTAGTTGATGGTATGATTATATCATCGATATATGGAAATGCTATTGTGTTTTTCAAAGAACCCAAAACCGTGTTAATCAAGCGTTGAATACAGCGGGCGCGTTAGTCAGTCCAAAAGGCATTCTTAAGAATTCATATTGCTCGTCAGGCGTCACGAACGCTGTCTTCTCTATTGACGCGTCATCCATCGGTACCTGATAATACCCCGAAGCCAAATCTAAGGCTGTAAAGTATTTATTGCCCTCCAGTCGGTCAATTTGGTCTTCTATTAACGGCAAAGGATACCGGTCCTTAACGGTCACCGCATTTAAACGACGATCGTCCACACGATCGGACTAGAGTGTGGCGATACAGATTCACGGACGATACCATTATAAATTAATTCAGCAATTATCTTCCGCGCTGCTTCACGCTCGACCTCAGCCATCCGATATGGATTGTAACATACTGGCGTTTCCGTCGTACAACAAATCTCCATTTTCACGGTATCGGTCTTTCTGAGAGTCCGCATCGAAGTTGAAATATCTGAATATGACCTAACAAGATCCCTACATTGTTCTTTTTCGCGATCAGCGACATCCCCAAAAACAATTTGTTCTATTCCTGACGCTCCGTCCATTGCATAGACGTCCAGTACATCCTTGCGCATGATTTCCATTGTAGGTAATCCTCGAATCACAACGCTGCCCTGCTGCTTGATTAGCATTACATGGGGTTGATCCAGAAAATCGCGTTCGACGATTGCCTTATAAGGCATCATATCCGAACCAACAATTGCCGCGTGTACTTTCGCTGTAACCTCCATGAACGTTACCGTGACATTAGTATATAAATTACAGCGTGTTTTGGGACCCGCAAACCCTCGTAACTCTAAATTTGTGTCCTTAACTATTTGAAGTCTTAGGCCCGGTCCAGATCTGAACCGAACCCCGAACCGAACGCCACTTAAATAGTTAGATGGAGCAAGACAACTAGATCGCCCGTCTTGCTCCATCTAACTACTGAAGTGGCGTTCGGTTCGGGGTTCGGTTCAGATCTGGACGCGGCCTTAGCCGAACTGCCACTGGTTTTTGAATCAATGTTTTCGAACACCCGGTATCCACGAGACACGTAACCTTACGCTCATTGATCGTAGCCGATAATAAATACATGTTATTTTTGCACAAACTTACCCGTGTCATGTTCACTCTTTTCACTTGAGCGCAAAATTTGTCTAGGTGACCCTGTTTGTCACACGAACGGCAGGTAACACGGGTTTTTGGACACTTGGTCGAGAAACGCCCTACTTCCCCACAATTATAACAGGTAACAGCGGGCCGCCGAGGTGTTTCCTCCGTCGCTGATCCACCAGGTTTCGCCGCCGAAGTCGAGGCCGTTGTCTCCGTCAGAGATGGGCAAAAAATTATTTTACATAAAAAATTGATTTCGAATTAAAGACAAAATTTTATTCGAGAGTCGTCGAATAAAAATAACTTTGGGTAATTTTTATTCGAAGCGCCTCAAAATAACTTTTTTATTCGACGGGATTCATTCGACGGCTACGCATGATTTTTTTATTCGACGGGAATTCATTTTAAGCTTCAAATGATTTTCTACGTTTCAGGCGTCTTTTATTTCAAAAGTTATTCGAAGTTAAAATAACTTTGGGGGAGCCTCGAGAGCCTTTGATCGAAGCCGCCGGCTTCTCGAGCCGAGCGACATTGTATCGTACACCCGTATACACTGCAGCGCGGAGTTGCTCGGCGATGTGTCATCGATTATACAGAAACAGAATTTCTTTATTTTTCGTCGTATCAATATGAAAGTGACACCAATGGATTCCTTGCATTCTCCCGATTAAATTGACAAAAAAATATTTAAATCGGACTACTTTTAACGAAACGGGCTTTCAATCTTGCAAATTAATTTTATGCCTAATATCGTTAATTAAAGTTCAAATTAGGTCAGGTTTGGTATCATTTTCATCGGGAAAGCACAAGGAGACGATTGATATCACTTTCGTGCAGATTCGATGAAGAATCTGATTTCACATATTTCCGTTCTTAATGGCTTGTGCTATCTATGTCTCTTATGGCTCCGTGTTTCTCAGCTGTCGAGCGCTCGCTTCTGAAGGGTCTCAGGTGTTAACACGGTCAGGCACGCATTTTAACTGCAATACTTATTGGCAATACCGAAGATTCTAGGGCCTAAAACATTAGCTTCGTATCGCGATGTTCTTAACCAGAGTTTCGTATCAATCAATTGAAAAATAAATGGATTGGCCAACTAATAAGTAGTTATAATTAATGAATTGTGCATGATTGTAGTGACGTCTAATTTAATTGCAATTAAAAACTGAATTAATAAGTGTATTTAAAATAATACTTTTCGACGTTTCGTACATTTTTTCCGGTTAATATTAGGTCGAGAAGTGGAAATTTTGGGGAAGAACCTTGAGTGTGGCCTGTGTGTTATTGGGTTTTCTATGTTTCTCTCTCTCCCTCTCCCACTCTCCCTCCCTCTCTCCCTCCACCCCCCCCCCCCCCTCTCTCTCTCTCGCGCGCGCAAACTACGTAACCAATCACGTTGCATCCTATCATGCTCGGCCATGAAATTCGTGTTACACGTCGAAAAGTATTATTTTAAATACACTTAGTAATTCAGTTTTTAAGTGCAATTAAATTAGACGTCACTACAATCATGCACAATTCATTAATTATAACTACTTATTAGTTGGCCAATCCATTTATTTTTCAATTGATTGATACGAAGATCTGGTTAAGAACATCGCGATACGAAGCTAATATTCTAGGCCCTAGAATCTTCGGTATTGCCAATAAGTACTGCAGTTAAAATGCGTGCCTGACCTTGTTCACACCTGAGACCCTTCAGAAGCGAGCGCTCGACAGCCGAGAAACACGGGGCCATAAAAGACATAGATCGCACAAGCCATTAAGAACGGAAAAATGTGAAATTAGATTCTTCATCGAATCTGCACGAAAGTGATATCAATCGTCTCCTTGTGTTTTCCCGATGAAAATGATACCAAACCTGACATAATTTGACGTTTAATTAACGATATTAGACATCAAATTAATTTGCAAGATTGAAAGCCCGTTTCGTTAAAAGTAGTCCGATTTAAATATTTTTTTTGTCAGTTTAATCGGGAGAATGCAGGAATCCATTGGTGTCACTTTCATATTGATACGACGAAAAATAAAGAAATTCCGTTTCTGTATAATTGATGACACATCGCCGAGCAACTCCGCGCTGCAGTGTATACGGGTGAACGATACAATGTCGCTCGGCTCGAGAAGCCGGCGGCTTCGATCAAAGGCTCTCGAGGCTCGCCCAAAGTTATTTTAATTCCGAATAACTTTTGAAATAAAAGACGCCTGAAACGGAGAAAATCATTTCAAGTTTAAAATGAATTCCCGTCGAATAAAAAAATTATGCGTAGCCGTCGAATGAATCCCGTCGAATAAAAAAGTTATTTCAGGCGCTTCAAATAAAAATAACCCAAAGTTATTTTTATTCGACGACTAATAAAAATAAAGTCTCTTTTATTTGATACGTTATTTAAATAACTTTTTATTTAAATGATGCCCATCTCTGTGTCAGAGTAATCGAGCGATAGGCATGGTGTGAAGGGATATTGATTGGATGCATGGCATCAGCGTTCCTTGAAGTGAAGTGCCTTACGCACTGGGTGGCTTTTCCGAGGAGCCCGGCGCGGGAATGCAGGGGTGATTGGGGACCGTCGGGTCCGGAGTGAAAAGGGAGTTGGAGGGGAGAGCGACTGGAGACTTGGTGGAGAGCGCGTCGTGTTGGGTGTATTGCGGGAAGATGTACTAATTGACTACGTTGACTTATATTCATATATCCATATTAATAAACTGTTTAATATTATATATTGAGCCATCACACACTTTTTAAACCCCACATTTGTAATTACGAGAGGAAACTCTGACAGACTCGCGACAAGATACATTCTGAACCGAGCGTAATTGATTTGACGATCGTGACCAAAAAAAGCGACACGGTTCACCACAGTACGCGAACAGCGCGATCGCGCTGCGTGGCACTAAAACGGTTAAAGAATCCATCCTAGAAAGGAGATTATTTTGTAAGTAGCATTTCAAGGAATTAATTCTGTTTATGTATAGTGTATACGGAAGGCAGAAGACCAACATCGTACATTAGCCAGCTGCGAAAATGTTTTGTAAATTAACATTTTTCAAGTTTTTAAACAATTTTATTCAGCTTCGAACTTCTGTTTGTATGTTTGTGTGTATGATTCAAATGTGGCAACTCAAATTTAACCCACTTCCAACTATCCAATTGTCTTGAAACTTTGCAGGCTTGCGTAGTTTGGATGACAAAACAATTACGCAGTCATCAATAAATATAACCCATAACTACAGATCCAAACGACTTGAAATCAGCCACTCGCGTTCTTTACGAAAACGATAAAAAGCCACTGCGTTCGGGACGCTAGTCGCATCGCGATTTGAAATTAAATAAAAGATATTTGTAAAGAAGTCTGAGCTGCGAAATATAAATCCATAAACACTAAAAACTAGAAAATAAAAAATATATAAAAAAATTTTATGTTACACGATTTTATTAAAAATGAACTAAACACTAAAAAATAATTCTTTTCTTGTACTGCAATTTCGATGGAGTTTTTTCACTTTAAATAAAATCGTGGAGTAGGATATGTCACAACAAATTCATTTCGACCCTCGATTCTGTATTAAATTGATTCATATTCTGTTATGACATATCCTGCTCCTCGATTTTATTTAAAGTGAAAAAAACACCATCGAAATTGCAGTACAAGAAACGAAACATTTTTTAGTATTTAGTACATTTTTAATAAAATCGTTTAACATAAAATATTTTTTTTATATATTTTTATTCGATGTCGGGAAAACGAATTCGCGCAGGAGAGCGCCGCGCCGCGGCCGGCCAGGCGGTGGGCGGGTATGCTTGATTGGCGCGGTGCAGGCGCTAGGAGGGGGTACGTTTGGTCGTGGAGTGGGGGTAGCGCCCGTGGGTGAAAACCCACGATTCTGGCATCACTGCACGCGACACGGTAGTTACTGCTGAACCGTCGAAGGCAAAGGGTGACATTTTAAACGACGTACATTTAGTTTTATAAAGTGTTGTGTTTCTTTAACATTCAAGGATATACAAGGGCCGGTTTTATTACACGTAAGTTCTATATCCATTTTTTTCCATTACGCTATTCTCTTCCCAACTCTACAGTTAGTACTATCTATCTCCTTTTTTACCGCAATAATGACTGGCAAAATAAAATTACAGAAGTACTATATGCGTGCCAAGAGATCTTAAAATAGTTTCCTTCAGGAAATCCGAGCCACAACACCATCAGATGCTACTTTCCCACATTTACTCCCACCTGGCACTAGTTGTTCACAGTCAGTTTCTCAATCAACATCTTCCGATCCCAGTACCACTACAAATGCCATTTCACCTGGCATTAATTCTCAACCTTCTGTTAATATCACTCAGAGTGATGTAGGATTCGTTGAGAATGTGGAAGAAATTGAAAATTTCGCCAGATTCGAAAATTCTCAGACCACCGATAGTCCCAATTTATCAAAGTCACTAGCAGAGTGGGCTATAAAACATAATATTACTCATGAAGCCATTAACGATTTATTACCCATTTTAAAGAAATCAATTTCAAGTCATTTACCCTCGGATGCCAGGACTCTTTTAAAAAACTCCCAGGAATGTACAGATTAAATGTGTCGATCCAGGTCAGTATTACCATTTTGGTTTAGAATCCACCATTTTAAAACTCGTTCAGTCCGTAGATTTATCCCGTATCGAAAACAACATAATTTATATTAATATCAATGTGGACGGTTTACCGCTTTGTAAAAATTGCAAGAGTCAAGTTTACCCCATTTTAGGCTCCATTGCCGGATACAATGAAGTAGGTATGATTGGCACATACCATGGGTATGAAAAGCCTAATGATGCCAACGTTTTTCTAGAAGATTTCGCCAAAGAAGCCATAGATTTAATTAGTAACGGAATTTCTATTAACGGCCATTTTTATCACTTAAAAATAAAATCATATATATGCGACGTACCTGCCAAATCCTTTCTTAAATATACAAAAGGCCATGCCGGCTATGCCTCTTGCACTAAATGCCATATAGTAGGTAAGAATATACAGTGAGTGTAAAAAGTATTCGTACAGTGACCAATCTAAACTAAAACTTTGTATATCCATATGAGTAATAATTTTTAACGGAAAACAATGATTAATCAATGTTCCTCGATGTTTGTAGAATAGATTTTGTATAAACAAAATTTATTCCCTTTAACATTTAAAAAGATATTAACAAAAACAGATAAACGTGCAAAAATGGACGCGCAAAAAGTATTCGTACAGTTGAATAAAGAATTAATAAACTATGGAAATAAACTAAATATTTAATGTTTTAATAATTTGTGGGATTGCCTTTTGATTTTATAATAGCTTCGAGGTTACTTGGTATGGAATTTACTAAGTTGGATGTTATAGCAGGCTGTATTTTACTCTACTCTTCTAGCAGAGTGGCTTTCAAACTTTCATTAGATGTAATATTATGATTACGTATTTTTTTGTGCAGATAATCCCATAGATGCTCTATGGGATTGATATGTGGTGATTATGGTGGCGTTTTCAAATATTTTAGTGTGTTATATAAAACCCTCTGCCTAGTATTACATGCACAATGCATTGAATCATTGATATGGGTAAATATAAAATTGTCATTAAGTTCTATTTTATTTCCACTAGCATGGATCTGCTTGTTCAGGATGTCAGTATAAACTCTATGATTCATAATAGCATCGATGAAATGTAGAGATTCCACTCCTGCTGCACTCATACAGCTCCAGACAAATACAGAACCCGCAGCAGTATTTCATCATAGGTAGCAAATTTTCTTTCCTGAACTCTGTATTCTTTTTTTCTCCATACTGTGAAGTGTGTTTTGAACCCAAATATTCCGAATTCACTAACGCCAACAAATTCGAAATATTTGGGCCCAAAACACATTTCACAGTATGGAGAAAAAAGAATACAGAATTCTGGAAAGAAAATTTGCGACCTGTGATGAAATACTGCTAGGGGTTCTGTATTTGTCTGGGGTTGTATGAGTACAGCTGGAGTGGAATCTCTACATTTCATCGATGCTATTATGAATCATAGAGTTTATACTGACATCCTGAACAAGCAGATCCATGCTAGTGCAAATAAAATAGAACTTAATGACAATTTCATATTTACCCATATCAATGATCCAAAGCATTGTGCATATAATATTAGGCAGAAGGTTTTATATAACACACTAAAATATTTGATAACGCCGTCATAATCACCACATATCAATCCCATAGAGCATCTATGGGATTATCTGCACAAAAAGATACGTAATCATAATATTACATCTAATGAAAGTTTGAAAGCCACTCTGCTAGAAGAGTAGAGTAAAATACAGCCTGCTATAACATCCAACTTAGTAAATTCCATACCAAGTAACCTTGAAGCTATTATAAAATCAAAAGGCAATCCCATAAATTATTAAACCATTAAATATTTAGTTTATTTCCATAGTTTATTAATTCTTTATTCAACTGTACGAATACTTT
The DNA here is from genome assembly GCA_944738655.2 of Andrena hattorfiana. Taxonomy (NCBI): domain Eukaryota; kingdom Metazoa; phylum Arthropoda; class Insecta; order Hymenoptera; family Andrenidae; genus Andrena; species Andrena hattorfiana. The sequence continues at coordinate 48,290,319 of OX122889.2, forward strand.
TTGCGTGTCCATTTCTGCACGTTTATTTATTTTTGTTAATATCTTTGTAAATGTTAAAGGGAATAAATTTTGTTTATACAAAATCTATTCTACAAACATCGAGGAACATTGATTAATCATTGTTTTGCGTTAAAATGTATTATTCACACGGATAAACAAAGTTTTGCTTTAAATTGGTCGCTGTACGAATACTTTTTACACTCACTGTAGATAAGAGAACGTGCTTTCCTGGGACAAATAATCTCCGTTTAAGGACAGATGATGATTTCAGATCCAAATCTGACAAACATCACCATACTGGAACTTAGATTATAGAAAGAATTCCTGGCATCAACATGATTAATTCGTTTCCGTTAGATTACATGCACCTGATTTGTCTGGGCGTAGTAAAAAAGTTGCTCTCTCTGTGGTGTTGTGGCAAACCCAAGACCAAAATATCACTACAATCTCAATGCAAAATATCACTGGTCTTAATAAACATATCTACCAGCATGTCAAGAGAATTTATGAGGTAACCTCGAAGCTTGGATATTTTAAAACGGTGGAAAGCAACTGAATTGCGTCAATTTTTATTGTACATCGGGCCAGTAGTTTTATTAAAAAATATAGATGATGATAGGTATTTAAATTTTCTTGTACTTCACACCGCATTTGTCATCTTGTCGCACAGAAAATATTTTATTCACCTCGATTATGCAGTAGAATTATTAGAGTATTTTGTTGAAACCTTCGAATCATTATATGGATCAAAACACGTCGCACACAATGTTCATAATCTGTTACACTTGGTAGATGATGTAAAAAATCACGGACCTCTTGATGATTTTAGTTGCTTTCCGTTTGAAAACTTTTTGCAAAGTAGTAAAAAATGTATTAGGAAGAGTGAGAAACCATTGCAACAGCTCGTGAAACGCCAACTAGAAAAGTCTCATTTTAGTATAGAAGCAGTACATAGTTCGCCTGTATATCCAATTTTCCAAAAGGAACATTCTCGTGGTCCATTAATAGAAGGTATTAATAACGCAAAGCAATTTAAACGTATTAGTTTCAGTAATTTTATTTTACAGATCCGGCACCCTAACAATTGCTGCCCTCTCAATGATGGCAGCATTATTATTGTAGAAAACATTATCGTATCCGAAAACGAGCATAAAATAATAGGCAGAAAATTTTTACAATTGATAGATTTTTAAGGTCTGTGAAGTTAGCACCCCCAAATGCGATTTTTTAAAAAAACTCGATGGCATGCGTTTGTCCATCGTTTGCCCACGTTTGCCCATAAAAAATTTTCGTTTGCCCACCCTCCAAAAAAAAGTTATGGACAAAAAAATTTTTCACCAGCACCCCCATGAAAACTTTTTAATGATTTGACAGTGGGAAATGATTGTCCCACGTTTGCCCACCTAAAATTTTCGTAGGCAAACCATTAAAAAAAAAGTTATGAACAAATTAAAAATTTCATCATCCGCACAGTCCATGAACATTTTTCAATTTTTTACAAGTAGGATACGATTGTGCGCGATCTGGCCACGTCTTCCCACCGAATGATTTCGTTTGCCCACCCTCCAGAATCGAATTATTAATAAAAACCGCGAAAAGAAGGGTCCTGGTGAAGCGATCGCGTTAAAGTTCGATTTTTTGCCAATATTTTATCAAAATCGTTCTTTCAACGATGCAATCCGTTAATTTAGATGTAGGAGAGATTTGCCCATCCAATAATTTCGTATGTCCACCCTTCAGAATTGAATTAAAAAATAAAAACCGCGAAAAGAATGGTCCTGGTGAAGCGATCGCGTTAAAGTTCGATTTTTTGCCAATATTTTATCAAAATCGTTCTTTCAACGATGCAATCCGTTAATTTAGATGTAGAAGAGATTTGCCCAACCAATAATTTCGTATGTCCACCCTTCAGAATCGAATTAAAAAATAAAAACCGCGAAAAGTAGTGTCCTTGTGAAGCGATCGCGTTAAAGTTCGATTTTTTTCGAAAATATTATCAAAATCGTTCTTTCAACGATGCAGTCCGTTAGTTTAGATGTAGAAGAGATTTGCCCACTCAATGATTTCGTTGGCCCAAGAATCGAATTATTAATCATTTCTAACGTAAAAGTTTAAGGTATTTGGTGACAACTTACATCAATTTTTGCAGATTCTTTATCCCACACTTTATCCAAACGACACTTCAATTTATAACTCTGCTTGAATACTTCACACTTTTCACACTTCTGCACTATGCCCGGAATAACACCAGAGTGGGTTAGTGCTTTTCTAGGCATTTTTCACTAATCACTACAATGAAATCGCAAAACGGAAAATAATATAATCTTCTCATAATTACTTTACAAGCCGTAAATGAACGCACGATCTTGCAAGAGCTGCGTCGGAAAAACTGACCGACTTTTGTGCGTCGTTGGAAAGATTTCGAGGGTATCGCAGACATCTGTTTACGTTTCAGCAGTGGCCCTTGGTGCCGCAGCGCTTTGGGGTGTCAGCGCTGAGTGATGTCAGCGAAACAAAGTAACTATGCATTTATAAACATTTCTGAAAAGTTGTCGTCAAATCCACTAAACTTTTACGTTAATAACAATCCGTAGAAGTTGCTAACAAACTTGAAAAGCATTTTAAAATTCCAGTGGAAGAAGAAGAAAAAGAAATAGTGGATAGCATTAATGTTTCTAACGAAAGTAATACTAGCCAAGAATTCGAGCCTTACAATAATCCAAGTAAAATAAATAATATACTGCCGCAATTTAAAAGATAATTTAGTTTTATTTATAAATAGTATCAGAGACGCGGCTGAACAAATTGCAAGAAACAGTGCTACGAAAAAGACAAAGCATGATACTTTGCCTCGCTTCGAAAGTGGAGTTTTTAAAGATGTCGATGAAACAATACTAATATGCGTATCAATATCTTTTTATTTATATGTAGAATGATGTAATATTTTCAACAAAGAAAGATAGCGATATCAGGGAGTGAAGGAAGGAAAGATGTATCAATTTATTCGACGGTAATTCATGCGACGACCGCACATACTTTATTCGTATATACTGTATATTCGACGTTGCAGAACGTTTTTATTAACTACAATAAATTAAATGGCAATAATATGGACACTGGCAGTAATTGGGACATCTAATACTTCTTTACAAATATCTTTTGTTGCTGTATACAGTTTAGCAGTTTATTTAAACCTTATTGTTCTAATTAAGTAATTGTATTAATTATTTATATCACATATTTTCATCAATCATCAACTGAGGTTGCTTGTGGAATCTAAGACTGTATTCTTAATATTTCTGGATCTGTAACACATTTTGTAATGGAAATGGTTAATAGTTGTATTATAAGCGTACAAAATTTTACCAGAGATTCATAAGATGTCAAATATTACCTGAAATATGGTATGCACATAATTTGCAACGTAGATCCGCATCTGTATCTTTTCTTGTAGCTGTCTTCTGTCTGTATAATTCGTGACCTCACGGCCTACCCTATAGCAAAATTTCGTACGGTGATCCCATCGAGTCAAGCGTGGTATTCAACTTCCTTACTGCTTTCCGCCCTTCCCGTGGTTCTTCGATAGGAGTCAGCTCACACCATCTTGCTTGGTTTAAATTGCTGCTACCTATAGAGGAAACTCTGAGGCGCAGCGCGTCAGTTGGATCTTTATAAACCGACACTATCTATCTGTCTTCTGTCTGTCTGCTCCTATAAACTTAGAAATGTATCTAAAAAAATTAAAGGGTGAATTAAATTTATTATTTTCTTCGTCCCTTTTTAGGGAAAGTTACGGCGGCGTCGATCCTCTCGCGTGATCGCATGATCCGCGAGGAAAAGTCCTATTGCTAATAATTGTGACGCAGTCAGTGTTCCTGCACTTTACACCGCTGTCGACGCCGTACCGATCAAATTTATTATTCCCTTCGTCCCTTTTTTGGGAAATTTACGGCGGCGTCGATCCTTTCGCGTGATCGCATGATCCGCGAGGCAAAGTCCTATTGCTAATAATTGTGACACAGTCAGTGGTCCTCCACTTTACACCGCTGTCGACGCCGCACCAGTTCAATAGTTGTATTATTGTGAAATACCATTACCATATATTCTGATTAATTATAGTATTATCAGAATTTTTATATTTTTATAAATATTATTGTTGACGGATTTATTTTTACCCTTTGTGGATTTGTAATTGTCCGTAACTTTTGACTAACATCATTGTGTAATGTCCATATTCCTGCTGTATTACGGCAGTAAGCTGTAAAATGTTCTGGGCTATGACATACGATGCCACTTAAAATGTATATCGCATTTTCAATTTGAAATTTTTCTGGGATGCTGTTTAAAACTATTCCATTCGGATATTTCATTTTATTTTGTTGCAAAAAGATTTCGAGGTCTATAACCACATATGATTTTGCTTCTCTCTTTAATTGCACTGCTGATTGACATGTTTTACACGTGACTGTTTGTGTACTGAAGAATTGCGCAACAAAATTAAGAAAATTTTGTTTAAAATCTTCAGTTGTGTTTGTACTAATAAAATCTACTACAAAAAATTTTCTCAAATGTACTTTACATTTGCCGCAGATTCTATTTTCTTCGACACTGCAAACGTCTGTTACAAGTTTTGAAAATAGCTAATTGGGACTTGTAGTACAATCTACAATATTATTGCGAATTTCAAATATTGTACATAAAATTGCTCCTTGCTCTTCATACACGGAGTTGTTAATATTCTCCATAACGTATTTTTTGACGAACATAAAAAATATATTGTCTGAATTTTCATCGATCCAGTTTTTGAATGTACTATAGTTGCAATACCCACTGGTGAATACTTCAACCAATGAGTCGAATGCACACGTATTTTTAATATATATTTTTTCGCCATTAAGATTAACCAAATTACAGTTGTTTCCATTTCTTAATATTTAATTTCTTCTTTTCCTTAATGGCTTGTCATATGTGAGGTGAATGTCTGGGCATGGAGTTAAATATTTTCCTCTAGGAGTATTTTTTTTGTTGATTAAGGGCTTCTGTATTACATTCAATTTATTGCTTTTTCCTACATCTGCGGTTGGACTTCGATTTTGTATATTTTCATCGTTGTCCACTTGTAAATCTTTTGATTTACTTGATATCACTTCAATATTTAATCCTTTCCAATTTTCTTGTTCCCTTAAATAATCACAAGTATCCGTAGCGTCCTGCACATTTTCGCCAAAATCACGTGAATCAATTTTTCTTTGTTTTTCATGTCTTTCTTCAGTAGTCAGCAGTGCAATTTTTTCGTTGGTGCGTTTAATTGCAGCACGTTCCAATTTCGAGAGATTTTCAATAGATTTTATGTGCTGAATGATAAATTTATCGACGCGCATTGGTCTATAATTTGCGCCCAAATCTGAATGCTTTAGATCTTTAAAATATGCCTCACATCTAGAGGATGTCGCTACATGCGATGACAGAGGGAAATGTCCCCTCATCACCTGTGTCCAGAGAGGAAAATGTCTAGATAATTTAACTAGATAAGGGACAAGTTCTGGACAATAAAATGCGTTATATCTATCTGTCTCTACACTGTTTTTTTCATTTGTTCAGCCGCATCCCTGATTCTATTTATAAATACAACTATACTCTCATCTTCATTTAAAGTTTCTAAATCATCGTATTCTTTTTCATTCTCGTCGCTCGTAAATGTGAATGACTTTATTCTTTCGAATAAATACGATCGCTTCTGCTCACATATTACTGTATTTCCATCGGCATCTTTGCCATCGTACTCACTGTAAGCGACAATAAATATTGACTGAAGCAGTGTCTTAAAATCTTCCACATTATCACACGATGACATTAGCCCCGTGCATCGCACAAAGAAGTCTTTAATTTTAGGATGCTTTCTGTGAAATACATCCTTGCTACAAATAATTTTTATCAAATGGGCAATATCAATTCTGATAAAATAGTGAAGTGGATGTTCCAACATTTCTCCACTAATCCAATTATAACAATCCGAAATGTAAGTTTTCAAACAACGTTCATTGAATGCTAAGCTGGTTGCATTCAAAAGCGCCAGTGAATAATCACAATCAACTTCTGGAGGCACTGGTGCCCCGTGTCTTACGATTTCTCTCAACCAGTACGTAATTAAATTAGTATCGTGCTTTTCTGAAAGCATTTGAAATTCTGGTTGTATACCATTTGCACCTTTTATAATAATTTGGTACAAGAATATATGTTTCTTCTCACCATTTATTTTTTCTATTACTTTCACTAATTGTCCAGTCGCGTCTAATTCTATTTTCCTGAACGTTTTAATTAATGTTTTATACAATTCCATTTGCATAGGTGACCAGTAAAAACAATAGAAATGATCCTTTGAAATCTCTTTAATGTATCCCGCGTATTGCCCCTTATATTTTAACTCACATAACGAATTAATAGGATCAAGATCTTTATTGATTCCTAATTCCCGTACGATGGCTTCTTCCCTGATTTTTCTTAAAGTGCATTGTCGCGCAACATAAGGAGGTACAGGATCGTCGCAGGTTAAATCTGATGCTGTATCGTTTCTCCATTTTCTGGGTTTAATATTTATCAATTGTTGCCCAATTTCTACCCTATTTATTCCTTTCACTGCTCTTTTCTTGTCATGCGGTATTCCCGAAGTATCGACTGTGTGCACTCTTAATACAATGCCAGTGCCAGGAGCCGGTTCATATAGGCAATGAGCTTTAAATTCGGCACCGCATTCATTGCAAATACCATATATTTTCAAATATGTTTCCGCTTCCGGAGAATCGAAAATTTTTCCATATTTAAAGGTATAAGCGCACGGAAGTTTTGTTTTTAAAAAACAAGTTTTGGAAATAATATCGGTCCAACCGGGGCTAAGTATTTTGTAAGATTTTCCACGAGTGCCCTTATCTTTGTAAACTTTCAATACAGGAACAATAGATTTCCATTGCAGTAGTATAGCTATGCCGATTCTAACAACGGCCCTCTGAGGGGAGCGCGGGGGCGGGGGGAAGTGAGGGCGCGCGGGGGAGCGCGGCGGAGAGAAACATAGGCGTGGGGCCTGCGGGGAGCGGAAGAGCGGTTGCGCGCGCACCAGCCGCGGAATGGGGGAAGCCGCAACCGTGGACGGGATCAGTCCGGGCCGAGCCGCCGCGGAGATCTGGTCCATCGTCGGAAATTTTTCAGAGGCCCACCCCCGAAAAGTCTTTTTCAGACCTTGACCCACCCCGAAAAATTTTTCAGACCTAACCCAGGGAGGGGACGGCCCCCGAAAATTTTTTCCAAACCGATATGCAGCAGAAATTTTCCCCCAACGCGGAGAAATAATAATTTTTAAATCAGCGATCTACAGAACCATTATGTAGAAATATTATTTCAAGCAGATATGAAGCATGCATTCTAAAGCTAACAGTATTCTAAAGCGTTCCGATTTAACATCGCAGCATATCGCGCGATCGTGTGTAATTCGAATCCTCTGGAGCAGCCGTACGAGATGACGTCATGTGGTGGCGCGAAGAAGGCGCGAATCATAGAAAGAATTATATGGCGTCAGCAGAAAGAATCTTTTCCATATCAACAGACATTCTTTTCTCAACGCAGAGAAATAATAATTTTAATCCCCTCCCACACTGGTCTACCGAACCATTATGTAGAAAGCAGACATTTATTTTTATCCGAACCATTATGTAGCGAGCATTCTAAAGCTAACGGTATTCTAAAGCGTTCCGATTTAACATCGCAACGTATCGCGCGATCACGTGTAATTTGAATCCCCCGTGATGGGGACCGCCATGCAAGATTACATAATTTGGTGGCGAGACGAATCATAGAAAGAATTATGTGGTGTCAGCAGAAATTGGTGAGGTGAGAGGGAGGAAGACGAATAAGTAAATAGAGAAATAATATGATTAAGAAATTTATTTAAAATTAAAAGAATATAAAAATATAAATAGAAATGGAATATAATTTAACATTTTTGTTCCTACGAGCAATATCATTGATGGCACATGCTACCAGTTCGCAACCTATAAGATAATCCTCGTCGTAATATTCGCCATCACGTATGATTTTAGCAGCACGACGCGTATCTAATGTTTCGCAGGCAGCATTGCTCTGTTACAACACGTTAACAAAAGTTTTAAAGTTTGTCCTCACATCTTCTGCAGTTTGATACAGCCGCGGATACACATAGCTTATACATGGCTTAAGATTAAATAAAAATGATACTGTATTCAGTTTGAAATACAAAGACTTCTTATGTAGTGTTGTCTTTACAATTGGAGGCGAGAATCATAGAAAGAATTATGCAGAGTCGATAGAAATTGGTGAGGAGTGAAGGAGGGAGACAGACAAGTAAATAGATTGTAATATATGTAAAATGATTATATATTGTTCCATTAATTAAAAAATAGAAATATAAAAAGAAAAAATATAAAAATAGAATATAAATACTGTCTCGGCAGAACCATCTCTCTCTCCCTCTCTCTCCCCCACTCTCTCTCTCACTCTGTATCAATCTCTTTCTTTCTCCTTCTCTTTCCTTCTCTTTTTCTCTTTTTCTCTTCTTCACATCAATCGCAAGACAACTTGAACATTCTCGAACAGCTGATGGACTTCCTATTTACTTTTCGCGACATCATACATACATACATACTCTTTCCACAACACCTCGTATAAATTCATACACACTCACGCTCTCGTGACCAACCCGAGTGCTCAGTTACACAGAACAGTAAATATCTCGACTATATTCGCCGAAACTGTTACGTATCTATTGTATCGCCTCAATTCTTTATCTCTAAATAAACCGCACTATTCTCTACATTTTTTAGTTCTCTCTATACAAATAGGATATCAAGATACAATATAAAAAGAAAAAATATAATAATAATAATAATAATAATAATAATAATAATAATTTAATTTAATTTATTGCCACTTTCGTGTTACAGTTTAACGATCAAATAATCTTTCCATTTCATTCCCATGATTGTGTCAGTGTAAGTCCTACCCTTCTAATGTATCCTGTTGTGTCTTAACAATTTTTTTTATTTTACAAGTGTTTCCTAATCTATTCTATGTTACATAATCTTCTTTTATCACTTTCCTGTTCTTCCCATTTTTTCCTTCTCGCTATTATCTCCTGTAGAATAGCCAATTTTTTCCCTTCTCCTCTAATTACCTTTGCACAATTCCTGCCACTCTCTCAACTTACTTCACATGTTTCAATCGCGTGTTTCACTGTTTCTTCCTCTTTCTTGCATACCCTTTCTTCTTTCATTAGCCAATATTTGCATGTCCTTGTTTCACCACCCTGTATGAATCTTCCTATCCTTTCTAATTCTCCTCTCCTTTTTTCATTTCCCCCCCCATAAGCATTTCGGCTTATCTCTTGGTTTCGTTGCCACCTCTTTTAATTCTCTTAGGAACTTTGACTCTTTTACTTTCATCTGTCTTTCTTGTTCTTGGATGTCAATTACTTATCCGCTCTAATTTTTAATCCACACTTCTTCCCCATTTAATCTTCTTCTTTTCCATTCTTCGTTTGACCATCCTCTCTCTTCCAAGAATTTGATTCGCATTCTTTCCTTTCTTCGTTACTTTATTTCCTCTCATTAGTCTTCTCCTACATTCATATCGTATCGATCCTTCTCCGAGTTTATTAGTGTCTCTTCAAATTTCATTACCCTTATTCCCATTTTAATTGCTCTTTCTGTTTCTTTTAACAGCCAATATGTTGATGTTGATCTCTCCAATTTCATTATCCATCGTATGTATTTCGCCTGCAATTTTTCTATTTCCTCATACCTTCTCCATCCCCATATCGCTGCTCCATACGCCACGGTGCTTCTAACTAGCGCATCAAACAGTTTCATTCTTCTTTCAGTCATCTCTGAATAATCTTTCTCCAATCCCCCCATACTTCTCCTAGTATCATATTCGCTTCCCTAACTACCTTCTTAATATGGTGTTTATCCTCGTTGTTCTCTCCCTCTCATTGTATAATCTAAATATTTCAGTTCTCTTACTCTTTCTTCTTCATTCCAACGGAATCTTTCCTATTTTCTTCTTCCTCCTGCTTTCCTACATATCATTATCTTAGACTTTTACACATTTAACTCCAAGCCTTTCTTCTTTATGTATCTCTCGAATCTCTTTATCATATTCTTAGGTCCCTGTGCATTATTTGCCATTAACACAACATGATTCTCATATGAAATTGTCCAAATTTTCCTTCTACCTATTACGACTCCTCCTTCCTGTTCTTTGCTCATTTCTTTTTCCAGGTCTGCAAATGCGACATTGAAAAGTGTCGAGCTTAACGGGCACCCTTGTCTAACAGCCTTTCCTGTTAAAAAAACTTTTCTATCAGTTCCTTCGTCACTCCTAAAGTGCATATAGTTCTGTTGTACATTTCCTGTATCCTTATTCTTAGTTGTTCGCCTACTCCTTCTTCTTAAAGTCTTTTCCAAATTTCCATTTGTTCTTCTAATCTCCTCCTTAGAATGTCCGCGTATATCTTACAATCCGTGTCCATCTAAGTTATGCCACTATAGTTCTTAACCATTTCCCTTTCTTTTTTTTTTTTGAACACAGGACTTACTATTCCTTGTTTCCATTCTTCCGGAAAGTCCCCTTTCTTCCATGTTCTGTTTATCACCTTTGTTTGATTACCTATATTTATGAAGATGATTGCGACCTCGACGTTGAATTAAGATATAATTTAAATGCAGGAGTTTAAATTTTAAGTCTGTTCGACTTTTAATATCTTACATGATTTGAGTTCAGATCGATGTGAGCCAGATCGGTTTGTATCTATATTTATCTAATAAATTTTTGTACGAAAGGACTTAATTTATATATTTTTTGTTTTTGCTATATTCAATAAAAATTGGAATTTTATATTTATTAGGAATAGGTGTTTACCCTGTGATAATTGTTGGTTGGGCTTCAAATTCTAATTATTCAATATTAGGAACGATTGGGTCAATTTTGAGAAGGAAAATGAAAAACACACACACTTATTACCTCGTATTAAGAAACAGTGATAAGAATATATTGAAAGAATAATATACACGCTCATGCTACATGATACCCGTAGACCACGAGGCCCGGAACAGGAAGAAGACCCAAGAAGTTATATCCACTAGATGGCATGTTACACATAAACGTCTAGACCCGGATGTCGCCATCTACTGGTAAAAACAAGAAAAATCTTAATAATGGAAAAACAACTCCACAATCAGCCCCCTTGTTTTTATCGATTCTCAGTGTCCATAAATTTCTTCACGTTTCTCAACAAAGCTGGCCCGCTCAATGGCTTTGTCAAGCAATCTGCTGTCATTATTTCACTGGATACGTGCTTTACCCGTATTTCTTGCTTTTTTACAGCCTCTCGAACATAGTAGCATTTCCTATTCAACACCTTAGATTTTGTCTTAAAATTTCCTCCATTCGCTAGTCTAACAGCGTTCAAGTTGTCACATCTCAATTCCTTAGTCAAGCTCCGCTGTAGTCCAATCTCCTCCAGTATTTTGCAGCTCCAGGTTACTTCTTTTACTCCCTCTAACATAGCATCTAGCTCACTCTCAGTTGAAGATAACGCTACATTTGATTGTTTTTTACTCCTCCAATGAATCAAATCTCCATCTCGGTATAGTAATAATCCGCTAAAAGATTTTGCATCCCCGGTCCTATCCCACGAAGCATCTGTCTCACATTCAACCCCTTTTATTGAACCTTTGTTTCCAAATTCTAAACGATAATCAATCGTGCCCTTTAAGTATCTGAGGATTCGTTTCAATGCAGTCATGTGCATCATTTTTGGTTCATGATTAAATTGTGACAAACAACTCAAGGCAAAAGACAAATCTGGTCTTGTCGTCACACTCAAGTACATCAGGCGTCCCATTAGCTCTTGGTAGGTTCCAACATTGCACATTTCGCTTTCTTCATGTTCATCCATCTTCTGATTAATATCCATAGGTGATCTTACTGCGTTACAATCAATCATTTCATACAATTTTAGCAATTTTTCAATATACCTCTTCTGGTGTACATATATCTTACCTTCTTTCTGTTCTATTTGCATTCCAAGAATAGTTTCTTTTTCTCCAAGATTCTTTATATCAATATGCTCCTTAATTCGGTTAATGAATTTCTTCTCAAATTCGTCGCTACTAGATATAGTCGGCATATCATCCACATGAACAGCGCAATATAAAAAATCATTTCCTTCTTTTGCATAGAACAGGCATGGATCTTCTTTGGTCTGTTGTAGCCCACTCCCCAGCAGCACCTCGGTTAAAAATTCATTCCAACATCTACTCGCTTGCTTGAGCCCATAAATACTCTTCTTTAATTTACACACTTTGTTTATATTGTCTTTATATCCATCTGGTAATTCCATGAATATCTCTTCTTTCAAAGTCCCATGTAAAAATGCAGTCTTGACGTCATATATCTTCATCTTCCTTTTCTCTTCTGTGCAGATGCTAAATAGTAGCCTAATTGTTTCTATTCTCACTGTTGGTGCAAATGTCTCATCGTAATCAAATCCTGGGCGTTGCCCACACCCCATCGCAACTAATCGAGCCTTATATAGTCGTTCTTGTTGTAAGTTAGGGTCTTCTTTTATACTGAACACCCATTTACATTTTATTATTTTTTTATTTTTTGGACGAAATACTACATCCCATACTTCATGCTTCTTCATTGATGCCATTTCTTCATCCATAGCCTGCTTCCAGTGTCCCCACCTATTAGATCTCTTTGCTTCCTTTAACGTTTTCGGAATTTCTTCGTCTTGAATTCTCATTGCATGTTGGTTTTTAATCCTTTCAGATCTCCTCACTTCTATTTCTCCAAATCTTTCGTCAGCCTCCTCTTGTTTAAGATGTCTTCTCACTTGCATTATTTCTTTTGTTGTTCCTCTTGGCCTTCCTCTACTTCTTAATTCAATTGTTTCTATTGGTATTTCCATAGTTTCTTGATTTTCGTCATTATTACATTCAATTTTTCTTTCATCTTGTCTATTATTTTCATTATATGAACCTTCCATATTTGCGTCTTCATATTCGCTGCTTTCCTCTTCATCTTGTTCATTGTTTTCCTCTTCACCTCGTTCATTGTTTTCCTCTTCGTCTCGTTCATTGGTTTCCTCTTCATAAATTTCTTCAAGTGATGCTTCATTTTTATTCTCGCTATTCATTCCTACTATCACCAAGTTTCCATTATCTTCTTGATTTTCATGTTTGTTATTATACAATAGCTCACATCCATTCCTGCTTTCATCAAATTTAACATCGCATTCATTCCGAATCTTCCCAGTTTCTGGCATATATACACGGTACGTATTATTCATCTCATAACCTACAAATATTCCTTTTGTAGTTTTTGGGGCAAATTTTTTCTTCGATCCTTCCTTATTCAATAAATAAGCAATGCATCCAAATCTTCTCATATATCCTATATTCGGTCTCCTTTTATTCCACATTTCATATGGAGTTTTATCATGTACTCTGGATTTAACTCTATTTCTAATATGTACAGCAGTACATACCGCTTCTGCCCAGAAATCTAATGGCATCTTTGAGTCAGACATCATTGCTCTTGTTGTTTCTATTATAGACTTGTTTGCCCTTTCCACCACACCATTGCATGGTGGTGTTCGTGGAGGACTCAATCTATGCCTTATACCTTTTCTTTCTAACCATTCTTTTAAATTTCTTCCCATAAATTCACCCCCGTTGTCAGATTGTATTGCCTTTAACTTTAATCTTGACTGGTTTTCTTTCAATATTATCAATTTCTTTAATTCTTCTGCAGCTTCGTTTTTCTCCTTTAATAATTGTACAAATATAACCCTTGAATAATCGTCTATTATTGTAAAAATATATCTTTTTTGCCCACGTGATGCTGGCCTTATTGGTCCAATCAAGTCCATGTGCCACAGTTCCATAATTTCACTTGTTCTTCTATTTTCCAATCTGTAATGAGTTTTTTTGACGTGTTTTTCCTTCCACACATGGTTCACATTGTATCTTCACTTTCTCTGTGTGCATACCTATCACTAGATCCTCCTTTCTCATTTCGTCGATAATTTTTCCATTGGCATGTCCAAGTCTCTTATGCCAGATATCTGTATTCTCCGTCATTGCTGCAACCTCATCACTCAGAATCGTTGATCTTGTATAGTAAGCATCTCCAACACGTACAGCAGTCATTTTTATATCATCTGGTTCTTTATAAATTATAGCTCCATATTTATTGAATTTTACATCATAACCATTGTCAGTGATTTTTGACACTGATAGAAGATTCGTATTTAATTCTGGGACACATAATACATTTTTAAGCCGCAATTTCGGTTTACTTGATGATTGTTTCATTACGACTTCACCAATACCTTTAGAAATTAGTTTCTTTCCATCCTTATCGGCTAATGAAATCTGTCTCTCATCTTCTTCTAGTCTGTCAAATATCTTCTCATCATATGTCATATGACTCGTTGAACCAGAGTCTAATAACCAAGTATAATCTTTGTCGCAGTTATTAATTTCAGATATTTCTTCTTTAATGACTACAGCTTTACTTACGCGTGATTCTTCTCTTGCTATCCTCACAGCTTCTTCAGATGTTGTCAACGTAACCTCACTTTGCCCTCGACCTCGTCCAGCTGATCTGCCTCGAGAATTTCTTTGGAAATTTCCTCTATATCCTCTTCCACGTGATGGCATATTCTTTCTCGGCTCCTTACACACTGCCGATGTGTGGTTAAACCCCTGACAATTAAAACATTTCAGTTTATTATAACACTCACTAGACATGTGGCCTTTCATTCCACAGTTGTAACAAGAGATGTCGTTCCGTGATTTATCCTTCACTCTTCTCACATTCTCTTGATCTCTTGATGGTTTTTCTTCTCGTCTCCTTTCTTTACGCAATTCTTCTTGTTTTAATGCATATCTGATATCGCTGATAGTTACATCCTTTTGAGCTTCTAATACTCGTACATTTTGATCAAATTCTTGTCTCAGTCCTCTCAGAATATACATTCTCAGCTCATAATCTTCAATGTTTTTTCCTAACTGAACACACTGATTTCTTAAAGCTTCGGCCCTGTTCATAAAGACATCTATATTTTCTTCTCTTTTCATTCTTAAATTCGACAATTCACTCAGTGACTTTGCTTTCAATTGTTCAGTCTCGGCTGCCATATTTTGTTTAATTAATGCCCACAGTTTATCTGCACTTTTTTCATTGCTGTACCTCAACAATTGTGCTTTGCACATTGTATTAATCATCACTGTTCTCGTGGCGTAATTATTATCATCCCATTCGTTCCACTCTTTGAATTTCTCTTCATAGTCTGTTTCTCCTTCTTCAGGTTTCTTTGGTGGCTTCACACCTATTACCTTCTTCCACAGTTTCTTAGACCTTAAGATTCCTTCGATTTTTTCACTCCATAAAAAATAGTTTGTATCGTCGAGTGGTTCTACACTTGTGAGATTCCAGTTATCTGCCATCATGATAACCACGCTCTGCTACCAATTTGAGAAGGAAAATGAAAAACACACACACTTATTACCTCGTATTAAGAAACAGTGATAAGAATATATTGAAAGAATAATATACACGCTCATGCTACATGATACCCGTAGACCACGAGGCCCGGAACAGGAAGAAGACCCAAGAAGTTATATCCACTAGATGGCATGTTACACATAAACGTCTAGACCCGGATGTCGCCATCTACTGGTAAAAACAAGAAAAATCTTAATAATGGAAAAACAACTCCACAAATTTCACAGTCAGTTTCTTATGAAGTAAGTTTATTTTTAACAATATATTCTGTAATTTTATTAATTGAAAGTTAATCATTATTGGATTTATATAAATTTCAATATTATATTAAATTTATTTTAATTTTAATTCCAATACTACGACAGGAAAATCGCGGATAGGTCTTTTAAAATCGGAGACCAAGTGCTACTGCACGACATGACGCGGGTGGTCAAAAACTAACACCTGCGTGGATAGGCTCTTACACGATTCAAAACACGCACGATAATAATAATTACAGTATAGAGGGCGACGAACAATCCGCGTTCAGACAAAGACTTCATAGAATAGGGCAGTAATAGGGAAATGGTCGCAGTTTTGAAGGAAAGTAACGATACACTAACAATTACATATAAGGATAAGACTAAGGAAAGTAATTTATTGAAAAAAGATGGTAAATAAGCGCACAACTATGCGTCGTCGTCCCAGCCACGCAGGGCGCAGTCGGCCTCTAATAACGACCACAGTCGAGGTCGCGAATCAGGCCCAACGAAGATGTCCCCATGACGTTCTACACAAAAAACCAATTGCAAGACTATTACTACACGCACGGAAATAGAAACAATAAGCAAATCTACAATCCCCGATGCAATAAGACACTCATCAAATAGGACCCTCAGACCCCATGAGTCTTCGTCATCCTCCCAGACTTCTGCATGCTGGAAGAATCGGTGCCAGTGCACCCGATACTCCCTAATTGCCTCCATATAGGCAATACTGATACAACCTGGCGGGGCGGGGCACTGGAAACGCTAGAGGGATAAACGGATAAATAGGATAATAAAATAACACACACGAAGAACAAACAAACAAACATCACTCGCACGTACAATTAGAGCAAACATAATGTCTCGGGGCACGTCTAAGATGGCCGACAACATCTTTGTCCAGGAGATCGCAACGAAATAAGAAGCGACTAAGAAAATCGAGTCCCATTTGCCCTCACTTCTCACTTCTACTCAAGCCCGGACGAAGAAGATAAACTGTACTACGTTCGCAAAAAATTTATCACACACACACACACACACACACACACACACACACGCGCGCGCGCGCGCGCGCACGAGGAAAGACTCTATGAAACGCCGACTACACCTCGGCATTATAATTTACAGGATTTTTGTCCTACAAACGACGATACCACTCGCAGGAGGAACAACCCCCGACATAGATTTCACTATAAAAGAATTTCAACACCACCCCGACATTTACTTAGGCGATTTACAAATTTATCGAGATAGCTGGAAGTTAGTATTACACGTAAACATATCTTACATCTACCGACGCGAAGCAAACCTCCAAGCTGCACTATATGATATACTTGCGCAATGTAAAAAACCTTGTACCGACAACTTACAAAAATTTTGTCAAACATTCACCGCGAAAATCCAAGACAAGGTAGACCGCATCGCCAAAACTCTTTACCTACGTCCAGTAAACTAAAAGCTCAGCACAAAAGAGCGTCGTGCACAAATAGACGGATTAGGTTACATAGGCAAATCATTCTTGGGGCTAATGGATTCCCGGGATAGAAAGAAAATCGATGATTTTACTAGACCTTTTCAAAACACAAGATAACAGACTTTAAAAAAAAAGAAAAAAGTAAAACGCAATCAAGGGACAAGTGCAAATTTTAAGAGCAAATACCAAACTTCTCCACGAGACTATACATGACATACGACACAACGATAACACACTCTTAAACGCGACGTGACAAATTCAATACTTACTCCAACAGACAGCCAACATTACTAAATTTCAAAAGACAGTAGACGAACCCCTCATACTAATAAACGGCCTCGCAGAAACACTATTGCGCGACACGCAAGCCTTGTTAGAATTCATTATGGATATAAAGAAAGGAGTCCTAAACCTATGATTAATACCACCAGCACAAATCATAACGTACCTCACTTCCGCATTAGCACATATTTCGAATGGACTAGACTTCCCAATTGGAATAAAATTAGAAAACAAGCCGCCATTATCGAAATCCTCAAGCTCTCCACATTTTCGGATACCAAATCAATTACTGTAGTACTAGATATTTCATTGTTAAACGCGAAAAAATTCTAATTGAGTAAGGTACACCTGATACCCACGAAGATAAACGAATCGTTATACGCGTATAGAACCCCTCGACTCGTACGAGGTACGTGACACCTCGGTGCAAGATTACATACAACTAAGCAAACAGGGCCTAGTAAAATGTAAGACAATAAACGATCTGTATCTCTGCACCTCTAATCACCCGATGTTCAATGCGATACCATACAGACCGTGCGAAGTACAATTGTACACAAAATTAACAAACACTTGTAAAATGCGAATTATGACACTGAATTACACATTTCAGATAGAATTACAACTACCAGGCACGTGGATTTATATCGCGCCGAAACCGATACAACTAGCAGTAACTTGCGACGACAAAAGCACAAATATGTATAGCATTAAGGATTCTGGTATAATAACAATAAGAAACAAATCTACAATCACTACCACCAAATTCACAATAGAAACTAGAACACAATGCGGAATAGAAAGAACATGGTACTACTTAGCTGACCACAATTTTGTCATTGATGCGCTAGTTAGAAGCACCGTGGCGTATGGAGCAGCGATATGGGGATGGAGAAGGTATGAGGAAATAGAAAAATTGCAGGCGAAATACATACGATGGATAATGAAATTGGAGAGATCAACATCAACATATTGGCTGTTAAAAGAAACAGGAAGAGATGGCATAGCAATTAAAATGGGAGTAAGGGTAATGAAATTTGAAGAGACACTAATAAACTCGGAAGAAGGATCGATACGATATGAATGTAGGAGAAGACTAATGAGAGGAAATAAAGTAACGAAAAAAGGAAAGAATGCGAATCAAATTCTTGGAAGAGAGAGGATGGTCAAACGAAGAATGGAAAAGAAGAAGATTAAATGGGGAAGAAGTGTGGATTAAAAATTAGATCGGATAAGTAATTGACATCCAAGAACAAGAAAGACAGATGAAAGTAAAAGAGTCAAAGTTCCTAAGAGAATTAAAAGAGGTGGCAACGAAACCAAGAGATAAGCCGAAATGCTTATGGGGAGAAAATGAAAAAAGGAGAGGAGAATTAGAAAGGATAGGAAGATTCATACAGGGTAGTGAAACAAGGACATGCAAGTATTGGCTAATGAAAGAAGAAAGGGTATGCAAGAAAGAGGAAGAAACAGTGAAACACGCGATTGAAACATGTGACGTAAGTTGAGAGAGTGGCAGGAATTGTGCAAAGGTAATTAGAGGAGAAGGGAAAAAATTGGCTATTCTACAAGAGATAATAGGGAGAAGGAAAAAATGGGAAGAACAGGAAAGTGATAAAAGAAGATTATGTAACATAGAATAGATTAGGAAACACTTGTAAAATAGAAAAAATTGTTAAGACACAACAGGATACATTAGAAGGGTAGGACTTACACTGACACAATCATGGGAATGAAATGGAAAGATTATTTGATCGTTAAACTGTAACACGAAAGTGGCAATAAATTAAATTAAATTATTATTATTATTATTATTATTATTATTATTATTATATTTTTTCTTTTTATATTGTATCTTGATATCCTATTTGTATAGAGAGAACTAAAAAATGTAGAGAATAGTGCGGTTTATTTAGAGATAAAGAATTGAGGCGATACAATAGATACGTAACAGTTTCGGCGAATATAGTCGAGATATTTACTGTTCTGTGTAACTGAGCACTCGGGTTGGTCACGAGAGCGTGAGTGTGTATGAATTTATACGAGGTGTTGTGGAAAGAGTATGTATGTATGATGTCGCGAAAAGTAAATAGGAAGTCCATCAGCTGTTCGAGAATGTTCAAGTTGTCTTGCGATTGATGTGAAGAAGAGAAAAAGAGAAAAAGAGAAGGAAAGAGAAGGAGAAAGAAAGAGATTGATAGAGAGTGAGAGAGAGAGGGGGGGGGGAGAGAGAGGGAGAGAGAGATGGTTCTGCCGAGACAGTATTTATATTCTATTTTTATATTTTTCCTTTTTATATTTCTATTTTTTAATTAATGGAACAATATATAATCATTTTACATATATTACAATCTATTTACTTGTCTGTCTCCCTCCTTCACTCCTCACCAATTTCTATCGACTCTGCATAATTCTTTCTATGATTCTCGCCTCCAATTGTAAAGACGACACTACATAAGAAGTCTTTGTATTTCAAACTGAATACAGTATCATTTTTATTTAATCTTAAGCCATGTATAAGCTATGTGTATCCGCGGCTGTATCAAACTGCAGAAGATGTGAGGACAAACTTTAAAACTTTTGTTAACTTGTTGTAACAGAGCAATGCTGCCTGCGAAACATTAGATACGCGTCGTGCTGCTAAAATCATACGTGATGGCGAATATTACGACGAGGATTATCTTATAGGTTGCGAACTGGTAGCATGTGCCATCAATGATATTCTAGCTAATGCTCGTAGGAACAAAAATGTTAAATTATATTCCATTTCTATTTATATTTTTATATTCTTTTAATTTTAAATAAATTTCTTAATCATATTATTTCTCTATTTACTTATCCGTCTTCCTCCCTCTCACCTCACCAATTTCTGCTGACACCACATAATTCTTTCTATGATTCGTCTCGCCACCAAATTATGTAATCTTGCATGGCGGTCCCCATCACGGGGGATTCAAATTACACGTGATCGCGCGATACGTTGCGATGTTAAATCGGAACGCTTTAGTATACCGTTAGCTTTAGAATGCTCGCTACATAATGGTTCGGATAAAAATAAATGTCTGTTTTCTACATAATGGTTCGGTAGACCAGTGTGGGAGGGGATTAAAATTATTATTTCTCTGCGTTGAGAAAAGAATGTCTGTTGATATGGAAAAGATTCTTTCTGCTGACGCCATATAATTCTTTCTATGATTCGCGCCTTCTTCGCGCCACCACATGACGTCATCTCGTACGGCTGCTCCAGAGGATTCGAATTACACACGATCGCGCAATATGCTGCGATGTTAAATCGGAACGCTTTAGAATACTGTTAGCTTTAGAATGCATGCTACATATCTGCTTGAAATAATATTTCTACATAATGGTTCTGTAGATCGCTGATTTAAAAATTATTATTTCTCCGCGTTGGGGGAAAATTTCTGCTGCATATCGGTTTGGAAAAAATTTTCGGGGGCCGTCCCCTCCCTGGGTTAGATCTGAAAAATTTTTCGGGGCCTCTCCCTCTGAAAAATTGCCGACGGTGGGCCAGGTCTCCGCGGCGGCTCGGCCCGGACTGACCGCGTCCACGGTTGCGGCTTCCCCCACTCCGCGGCTCGTGCGCGCGCAACCGCTCTTCCACTCCCCGCAGGCCCCGCGCCTTTGTTTCTCTCCGCCGCGCTCCCCCGCGCGCCGACACTTCCCACCGCCCCCGCGCTCCCCTCAGAGGACCCGTGTTAGAATCGGCATAGCTATACTACTCATTGCTCCTCAGACAATGTAATATTAAAATATAATTCCGGCAGTTTATTATTCATTTTATTCGGAATATTGTCAGGTTCGAATTCTTGGCTAATATTACTTTCGTTACTGACATTGATACTATCCCCTATTTCTTTTTCTTCTTTAACCGGAATTTCGAAATGTTTTTTCAAATTTGTTAACAAATTCCATCTATTGGTTCTAACGTGAAAATTTAATGTGTCTGGCGACAACTTACTTGAAAATTTTGCAGCTACTTCTTTCCACACTTTATCCGTACGACACTTCAATTTGCAGCTCCCATCGAATAATTCATACTTGTCACACTTCTGCAGCATGTGCAGAATCACACCAGAGTCTATCAATGCTTTTCTAGGCATTTTTCACTAATCTCTACAATGAAATCGCGAAACGAAAAATTATATAATCTTCTCACAGTTACTTCACAAGCCGTAAATGAACGCACGATCTTGCAAGAGCTGTGTCTGAAGACTAACTGACTTTCGTGGGTTGTTGCAAAGAATTCGAGAGGATGGCAAACATGTGTTTACGTTTCAGAAGTGGCCCTTGGTGCCGCGCCGCTTTAGGGCGCAGCGCTGAGGGCCGTCAGCGAAAGAAAGTAACTACGCATTTATAAATATTTCTGATATGTTGTCACCAAATACACTAAACTTTTACGTTAAAAACAATCAGTGAAATTTGCTAACAAATTTGAAAAACATTTCAAAATTCCAGTGGAAGAAGAAGGAGAAAAAGAAATAGTGGTTAGCAGGGGTGTGGGGGTGTTCGTGTACCCGACGTTTCGGGCTCGGGACGGGCCGGAAAATTTCGGGCGGGATCGGGCGGGGTCCTGATACTTTCGCATTGCTCGAGATCCCGAGACTCGATTCGGGCTACAAGCTTGGCCGCCATGAGCGGGCAATTTCATTTCAGATCGGCTCGGCAAAACCTGGCCGCGATCGGCTCGAAAGCCAGCTATTAACAGGAGACCGAGAACGGAAAAAATGATGTATATCATTTATATCATTACCAGTGATAAGTTTTTACCTTTCTGTCTGCTGTTGAATCATAATTTGTATTTTATTATTGATTTATATTGTATATATATTTTCATTGCTACCAAATAGTCTGTGAATACTGAATATGTCCATATACATAGTTAAATAAATACCATGTTCAAAACTTGGGAGGAAGGCTATTTTTACATCGACAATATTTTAAAATGTTAATAAAATATACCTCTTACTTACAAGGGGACCCCACAGCTGACCCCCCGTGGATTTTAATAAAATTTTAGGGGATGAATCTGGAGGTCACCTCGATTACCCTCTGCTAAATATTTTATGCCAATGAGCATTATTTATAAACAATCGATATGTGAGCCTTAAAAGCAATTCACTTCAAGCATATTTACAGAAAGTGAGTTGGGCGAGTGCGTACAGCGCACTCGTTAGCCGACCACCGAGCAGGCAACACGTACCGCGCAGTGGTGCGAAACCTACCCCGCTCGACCAAACAAAGTGCCGTAATCGCGTTGGGCTTAATCAAATGGCCCACGACCGACGCCAACCGAATCAACTCGTTCAGTGTAACTGACAGTGTTAAGCGCATATAGACGCAGTGAAAAACTTACTCGTTTAGTGATTAATAACCAAGTGACCTCAATAATGAAGTCCCAGTGAGAAAGTGTTACCACCAACAACAGGGGGGGGGGGACCCCTGTCACACAAAAATAAAACCTCGAAAAGGAATACACCGACCGGCAGCCAAGATGAATACATCCCAGGAAGGAGAGACACCAACAGCAGTAACAGAGGAGGACATCCAACAAATCATTAGACTAGAAAAGAGAGGAACCCTCTCGCAGAGAGACCTCAGCAAGGTCAACAAAATAATATCATCGGCAGGCAAGAGAAAGAATACAAACATCCCTAAGGCACACCCTAAAATCCAAAAAAACACCAAGAGGAGCTCATCTCCCCTAGAGCCTCCACGACTCACCATACCAACGGACCCACAGGGAAACTATTATTCATCTATAGTCCTACTAACCTCCACGACCACAGAAAACGAGCAACAACAACAGTTCTCGGAAATGATACAATCCCTACACAAAGAAATCAGCAACCTAAAAGCACAAAATGATTTTCTGGCCTCCCAGCACAAAAACCACCTCGACATTATCAATAACTTGCAATCCGAAATAGCAAGCAAATCGGCCTTCACAGAACAAGAAACCGACTTTGGAACACCTCCATCAAACGACGTCACCCATCACAGGAAAACCCAGAAGAAGGAACGCAGCCCCGACCGACTAAATGACCCATTTACAAGGGTCCCCACCAAAAAAAAAAGAAGGACAGCTCAACACCAGGACTCCAACAATCGGACCCCCCTGCAGGACCATCATACAGCACCAGCTCCATAAACCCAGCCAGAAGAAACCCCTCACCACTTCTGGACCCTCAACCCCTCCGTCAAGCGTCACTGCAGAAAGGTAACCGCTCGCACCCCATTACAATCAATGGTCAAACAGCACAGGCCACTATAAACACTATACTAAACCACCTTCCCCGTAAACTCGAAGCGAACTTCCGTACCAAGTCCACAAGCAAGGACAGCCATACATTATATATCGAGCACCCAACCGACTACAAATCCATCCTGGAACTCTTAAAACAAAAAGACATCAAATACTTCACATACACCCTGAAATATGAAAAGCCCCAAATATACTTATTAAAATATCTAGAAGGCGACTATGACGAGGATACGATCCTTAACGAACCCGCCAACACGAAAACCACCGACCTCCATTTCACGAAAGTAACGAGATTCCAAACAAAAAAATCCATTGAATCAAACGCAACACTACCTATATTCACAGTACACCTCTCTCCGCAAAGCAACGCAAAAAATTTGAGCCAAATCAAAAGGCTACTCCACCAAACAATCTCCTGGGACAAACTCAGACCCCGCTCATCGGTCCAGTGCTGGAAATGCCAGAGACTTGGACACTCCTCCAATAACTGTAACATCCCCTATAGGTGCGTTAAATGCCCAGAATCACACGAACCAGGGCAATGCAAAACAATCCCCACCAACTCCGACCAAACAACAGAAAGCAAATCCAACCTCCACTGCGTACTCTGCGGTAACAAGGGACACCCAGCCTCATACAGAGGATGCCCAGCAATTGTTAACAAACAAAAAGAAACACAAAAACTCCTTTCCACACAGAAAACGAACAGAGAGCAAAAGTTCAAAAAAATAGAAAAATTAATAAACCCGGAAATCTCCTATAGCCAAATGGCACAAAACAATAACGGAATAGCATACCATCAACCTCCCCCCACAACACAAACCAACACCCTCCCCCCCTACCAACCACTCCCCCCTACACCCCAGCAAAACACCACCCCCACCTCCCTCCTATCCGACATCAGCAATCAATTAGCCCTCCTCACTAGAATCGCAGAATCCAACACTCAAAGAATAACCACACTATTCCAACTAATACTCCCAATCCACTCTCAACCTCCGCAACGAATACACGACCATCATCAACCCACAATAGAAACACAAAAATCTCACTAATAGCCCTAAATACAAACTCCCTAATCTCCACTCAAAAAAGAGATAGCCTCCTCCAGACCCTCATCAAACAGGCGCCCGACTTCGCTCTGCTCAGCGAAACAAAACTAAATGAAAACACAACGTCTCCTTCGTAAACTACTACATACATAGAGCCGACCGGCCAAATTCAAAACAAGGAGGTGGAACTGCAATATTAGCAAAAAAAACGTAAGACACACCAGAATTTACCTTAATGTCTAGGAATATTCCAACTCCTCGAAACAACAATCATCGAGACAAAAACCAAAAACCACGAAAAAATCATCATCATCTCCGCCTACGCTACCGGCAACAATAGAAAGGAATTCATTCCCGAATTGGACACCCTATTTAAGGAACTACAACTAGACAACCCAAATAATTATTACATCTTGGCAGGCGACCTCAACGCCCGTCACCCATCCTGGAAAAATAACACATCCAACCCCCGGGGAACAGCCTTAAAAAAATGGCTAGAAAATAACGAAATTAAATACAAACTCGCACTACACGGCTCTTACCTCCCCTCATTCCCAAAAGGCAACTCCTTCCTAGACCTCTGCCTCTCCGACCAACGAATCCACCTCCATAACCTGACAAACAACGGACTAATAACAATACCATCCGACAGTGACCACGACGCAATAAAAATAACAGCAACCATCAACTACCTAACAGAACTAGAACCAGACTCACCCGACATAAAATTCAACTTTAACAAAACTAACTGGAAACGTTTCGACGCCACAGCAACAAAAAACATCAAAGACACCTCACTACCCCACGACAGAAACCTAAGCAACACTGAAATCGACATAGGACTCGAAATTTTAGACTCAGCCATCAAAAAAGCCATATCATCTTCTGTTCCAAAAACCAAACCCACAAATTCCTCCGACAAATACATTAACAAAAAAATAATCAAACTCAGGAAAAACAAGAACTATTTAATATCCCTACTATTTCACCTCAGAAACTCCGGTATCCCCAATAATAGCCCCCCATACCTCAGAATATCCAGGCTAATTAAAGATTCAAAACAAAAAATTAACGAAGAATATAACAAATCTTACAACAAATACTGGGAAACAAAAATAAGATCCATCCACCCCGATAGCAAAGCCCTCCAACAAATTAATAACCTATTCAAAGCCAGAGGAATATCCCCAATAGACAACCTCACAATTAGCAAAAATGAAATACACCTCCTACGTAACGCCAACATCGAAATAAACAACCAGCAAACAAACAAAGACAGCCTCTTAGTCATCAATAATCCAATTGACAAGTTAAACATATTAGGAGCCTAACAAACATTCAAAACATTAACCTCAGCCATAAAACCTTCTCCGAAACAATCACCCGTAAAGCCCAAGAAATTGAAGAAAAAATCGAGTCTGACACAACCCAAAACATTACCGCAACACAATTCTCCGAAACCAAACCCTCTTTCAACCCCTGTGAACAAACCACGCCTAACTTCTTCACCGACACTCACTCTCTCGCAAAAACACTCAAAAACTCCAACAATAAAAAATCAGCGGGCATCGACGGCATCCCTAATGCCATATTAAGAAAACTCCCGGGCAAATACATATACCTTTACACAATTCTATTCAATATCGCACTTAACAACTCCTACTTCCCAACTAACTGGAAAAAAGCAAAAACCATATACATAAAAAAAAGGAAAAAACGGCGCCCTCCCCACGAGCTACAGACCAATAAGCTTACTCCCAAACATAAGCAAGATATTCGAAAAAACAATCCTCACATCACTCTCACACTACATCGACGAACATCAACTAATCCCCGAAGAGCAGTTCGGATTCAGACACAAACACTCCACCACACACGCGATAAACAAACTAACCTCGGATGTATATTGGGCACTAAATGGCGGTAAATGCGTAGGCGCCTGTCTGATCGACCTAGAAAAGGCCTTCGATACAATCTGGCTGGAGGGACTCCTATACAAACTTTCTAAAACCAATCTCCCCTTCCACCTCCTTAAAATAATATGGAATGCAACACAAAACAAATAATTCATAACAACAGACGGCAAAAATACCTCAACCTTAACTTTCAACATGAACAACGGACTCCAACAGGGCACGGTAAGCTCCCCCGTACTGTTCAATCTATACACCACCAACCTCCTCAAACTCTTCGACCTTAACCAAGGAAACAACACAAAAGCTATAGCGTTCGCAGACGACCTAGTAATCTACTCCACCAATAAAAAAGCATCAATAATAGAAAATTCATTACAAACACTATTCGGAAAAATCCACAATTACCTCACAAACTGGAAGCTAAAAATAAATACTCAAAAATGCGAAACAATTCTCTTCCGCCCAACACTAAAAAACGCTCACCCAGACGTCAGTAAGCACTGGAATAAATTCCAACTAAGAGAAAACCCCAACTCCCAAATCACAATCCCACACAAACAATCAACGAAATACCTAAGCCTACTCCTGGACCCGCAAATAAAATTCTTCTCACACATTGACACACAACTCCATAAAGCCAAACAAGCATTCAAGAGCCTCTCCCGCCTATTCCACTCCAAAAACCTTAATAGCAAATGCAAAACCCTCAGCTACATTACCTTGATCAGACCAATCATAACTTACGCATGTCCCATCTGGTACAACATCCCTAACTCCAGAATGGAGAAACTGCGCCTATTCGAGAGATACGTCTTACGCGCATGCTTAACAATGTACAGATCCAAACATTCAAACTACATAAAACACTACAGGAACGAAATACTACTTAATACAGCAAATATCTCCAGAATCGACTCCCACATACTAAACCTATGCAGAAACCCCTTCGCTAAAGCCGCAAGTAATACCAGCAACAGCCTAATACACTCCCTCTTCTACCCCCAACCCCAATATTTCCAAAAAACCCTAAAAACAGGTTACACTCCACCAGAATTATTCCCATATCTAGATAGGGAAGGATACATAAGTGACGACAACAATGTACCCATAATGTACCACATTGACCGGGACTCCCTACCGAAAGCCATAAACTATCCCCCCACTACTCAGAAAGTTGGAACAGAGTTACACATCTCAAATTTTGCACCAAATTACCCGACAAGGACCTAATCAACCGGCCAAAGACCAACCAAAAATACTGGTGGTTCGATCCCCCACAAAAAAAAAAATAAAACAACACATATAAAAACACAAAGGAGTCGCTGTACTCCACCACTGAACAAATCGCACTACATTGTATTATACTGTATTATATGTACTATATTGTAAATAACCAAACACAACTTAACATAACTTAGAATAACTTAGTATAACCTAGTCTAATCTTAGAATAAATAGTCATAAGATAGTTCCTACAACCTAGGTTAATCTAGCATTATTATTTATCTCTATCTATAAGTAAGTTACCGAAGTGCCTTTGTCCCTTTTGAATCACATGCCAAATAAACCCCCAGGGCACAAAACTTCAAACACAAACACACAAGTAGAAAACTACAAGAAACGAAAACAATTGTAACGGTATTTTTACCTCTAAGCTCTCTAACGAGCACATTGACACACTCTATAAGTGCCACCAGGCCATACGAGTTCTTAATAACTATATAAAAATGTATGCTTTTGTCTCCGTTTTATACCATGTAAACTTATACCTTTGGCTCCAATAAAACGAGTTTTGAGAAAAAAAAAAGTGCGTACAACGGTTACTTCCCACCGAAACAGCACGGGTTCAAATGCCGGTCATCCGTATTTTTTTATCCTTTCTTTTAAACCTTATTTTGAATAATTAAATTTTATACTGCTTTGTTTTGATAAATATTGTAATTTTTTAACATAATTTTGATATATAAACATGGTAAAAATACATAACTTTTTTATACACGTACCTGCATAACTACATACGGATTTTATTATTTTAAATTAACATGTAAGAAACATCATTGTTCTGCGTTCTCAGGTAACAATTTTGTTCGGTTACTGATGGCTCGGTTAATTATGATTCAACAGGAGACAGAAAAGTAAAAACTTATCACTGGTATCGATATCAACAGACGCGGTCGCGTCTGGAAGCTAATTCCCCTTCCCCCTCTACCCATAGGCACACTGAGCGACCATGCCTCTATACACGAAAGATAGCGAAATTGACAGGTCGTCGGAGCTATTTTAGCCTTATTATCTTATTTTATGACATAGTCCCGGTGTTTTTACATGATTAAACGAATAATTATTTTTTTTCGAACCCATTTGTCGTTTTACTTAATGTATTAAGCTGTTTTTCTAAAAGATACAAGATTTATTCTGAATTAATAGTTATCAAAATGATACTTTTTTCAGTCAGACGTTTCGTGACGTCACGTTTTACTTCTACACTTGACGCCAGTAGATGTCGCCATTCTCGTTTTACTTCTAGAATTGACACCAGTAGATGTCACCGTTCGAAAGCAGAATTTATTCCAACCAATCAGGAATGGTTTTGCTGAAAATGTGGTTGCGCAGTTGACGAAAAATGCAAAAAGTCGCTGCGTTCGGGTCTCTAGTAAATGTCACCTAGCTGTCACTCAATTATAACCTGCCAAGTGATAGTTATCAAAATTGTTGAAATATCACGAGTTTTTCGACCATATAGGACACTGAATTATTGCCTCAATTAACAAGGTAAGTCGGTAAAATTTTTTAATAGAATTTTTATGTATAGCTTAAGAAATTTGTCAAATAAGGTAAATCGACAACACATTATCAGTCACATTATTGAAGAAAGTACGCTGAAAACACATCTCCCTTGATACTTTTCAATCTTTTGTGAAAGACATTCGTAATACTTTAAAATCCACAGTAGTTCCCACGCTAGTCATTAATTTTATTAGTTTCCCATTAACAATATATTTATTTTAATACACCAATAAACGTACTAAATTAATTTTATTAATATTATTAATTTTATTATACTGCCCTCCTTAGTTAAACTGTCATATCTAGGACATTTTAACTAAAGAGGGTAGTGTAGCCATTGTGCGATAACAGTACCTATATTGGATCTCTTCGTTCATTTTTGCTGAATTACCATTAGCATTTAAATTTCCTGCAACAGGACCTTCTGCCATACGCTGTCATCTTCTTTGGACACATTATGTAGTCTCTACACTTAGCACAAATCCACTCTTTTTCTAGAAGTTCTACGTTAAGTTGTAACTAAAATGTGGCTTTTATATATTTACAGATAATGGAAGCAGAAGAGATTTAGAAAAAATAACCCTGCTGTACGACCACATGCAAGAAGCACATTTTCATGTTTAATTTTATTTTAGAGATTAAGAAATATGTATGTATAAAATCAAATTTTATTATAAATATGGAAAAATGTATAAATTAGAGGAGAAAAAAAAATAAATTGGTATATAGGTACACCATATTTACGTAAATACATGTATTTCTCTACATTAGAGTATGGATTAACACTCATTAATTTTATTTATTGACTCATGTATGAAAGAAGCTATAGTATTGTCTTCCGGAGGATTCGCTGGTGGGGACCGACGTTGAGCTCGTTTCGTGAACAGAGCCCTAATTCCGAGTGGTCGTTTCTCGCTTCTTTCTGGCCGAAGGGGGGAGCGAGATGAAACGCTTTGCGTGCGAAATGCAAAGGATGGAGTGTCAGGTGTCCGGAAGACAGAACGAGACGAAACATCAACGCGTCATTTATCTCGTACCGTTCTCGCTCGCTTTCAGTGGCTCTCGCTCGCTCTCGTTCCATTTCGTTCTCGCCTTCGCCGGACAAGAGTGAGACAGAAATGGTGAGAATAGCGAAAAGCCCACATCGTGTGCATCAAACCGAGCCCATACGGAGACAATACTGTAATTCCCTTTCTCCTGAAAACCGTCCTTTCCAAAAACCTTTTTCCAGAAATCTTATAATATAATGTCACTCCTCTGCCCTACCCCCCTCAAGTATATACATGGAAAAGTCAAGGACAAAAAAAGTATTATTTGTACTTCTACGTTAGATTTAGCTAAATCGAGGGGAGGCCGCGAATGGAACGAGCGATTTTTTAACGAAACCGGACAGAAAATGTTGAGGCCGGTGTGTATAAACAAAATCCAGAATATTAGCTGTGAATGGCCGGCCATTTTTATAAAAAATAGCTTTAAACATTAAAATTATGAAGTGATTTTATGATTTTATTCTTCATTAAATGGTAAAGAAGATCTCACGCGACGGCGGGACGTGACCGGCGGCACATTTGCTTGATACGAGGAGGGCTCGCTCTGACCGACGGGCATGTGAGCCTAGGGTCGCGCGAAACACAAAACGAAGCGGGCGACCAGGGCTCGCTTCATTTTCGTATTGGCAGATTGGCAGAGACATTCCTGGCATTCGAAAATTCTTCGTTATTTTCTTACATGTAAGTGTGCTTCATTATTATCTTAATTAAGCTGTATGTATAATGAAACGAACATATTTTCAATGAATAGAACAGATTTATGTGCAATCAAATAATAGTCTGCGCAGATTTTTATTAACCTGTATCTTTATTGAAATGTGTATCCTTTTAGTATCAAGTCCCTTGGAAGGACATTCCATTCTTTTCACTGAAATAGCACAAATATTATATATGGTAAGTGACCTTTATATTTATTTATAATAATACGTACGGTAGTAGTGTTCATTACAAATTTGTTGTTTTTTACAGGTTGGAATATTCCCAAATTAAGTAAAATACACTCGGTCGGCTGCTGTGCGCTCCGAGTAAGTTTTACAGGCTGCAGAGCGCCTTATCTTATCTTATAACATTACTCGATAGGCTGCAGAGCGCCTTCTCTTTCGAGCATATCAACTTTTAATTAAGTTTAAAGTTAAATAATATATACAAAAAACAAAATGTCTGTACATGATCAAAATAAAGATTTAACATCTAAAATACAAGACCTACATTTTAATATTCCTCATAAAAATTTAACCGATGAGGATAAAAAAACTATACGATGTGAGTCAAACGATGGCTGGCTTGAGGATTCTCATATGTCGGCTTTTTCTTATTTATTGAACAAAGCCGCTAATTACGAAATTCAACCTACGTATCTAAGATATAACCTTCTAGAAATCAAACCCGTTAGGAAAGATAGGGACCACATACAAATTTTGCATCGTCCAGAACATTGGACTTGTAGTTACTATGACGGGACAAATAGTTACATATACGATACGCTGCAGAATTTCGCGGATCCGTTACACAAAGAGCAAAAACTATTTTTGGAAAAATTGTATCCTCATATTACAATTACTGACAAAACCGTTCGTTTTCCGAATGTTCAACAACAAAAAAATACAAGAGATTGTGGAGTCATGGCTATAGCAATCGGCGTTTCATTAGCATTTAGTATTAAACCACAAAACGTTTACTATGATACAACACTTATGCGAAATCACCTGTTGAAATTGTTGACCGAAGAAATACAGTTCGAACATTTTCCCCAAGATCATAATGTAAAAACTCCTCAACAAGTTTTACCGTTACAAGTTGCACGGCAAAAATGTTACGAAAGATTACGAATGAATATTCGAAATCGAAGAATTAAGGTAGATGTTAGACAGCCATCTAATGGTAAAATAAAGGCTGAAGGTAACAAAAAACAGTTCGCTGGACGCGACACAAAAAAAGTACAAATCCGAAAAATGTCCGTTGTAAGCGACAAGATGTTTATCGAAGTAGGAGAATCCATCCTGAGATCAAATAAAATTTGGAATAAGACCGAAGAAGGCATTTTTCCTAATGACGATATAAATCATGATCCTACATTTGCACAAGAGATTTCATCCACTGTTAAAAATATTTTTATGGAACATAATTATTCGTCAGGGAGTAATATCACAAACAATAATAATATGAATAAAGCGATCATAAATGGTAATGAATTTAACTGATTTAAGACGTTCTCGTAAGCATTCGATATCGAGAGCAAATAACTCTAGAATGATTCCACGATCGATGAAATTGAGAAAAATGGAATTGTCAGAAAAAGATGAAAAGATCATTCAGATAGGGGAGTGGTTAGAAGACACGCATATAAGCCATTTTGACAATATTTTGCGACAATTTCATGGTTATGAACCCATAGATACGCTTTTACTACAATGTCCAGATGCAATAATCCCAGTAGACGAATCGAAAGAACATATACAAATTTTATACAGCCAAGCGAACGATAATTGGTCTGATAGCACAGATGGCCATTGGGTTTGCTATTATTATGATACAAATTTGATTTATATATATGATTCTCTGAACAAAAGAATTGTACATCGACACCATGATATTATCTTAAAACGATTATTTCCATTTTATCCTTTCGAAGAAAAAGGTGTCATTCTCCACTCAGTACAGATGCAAACAAATTTCAATGATTGTGGCGTATACGCAATAGCTAATGCCGTGTCACTTGCATTAGGAGTAAAACCTACTGAAGTGCAATATGATCGTAATAAAATGCGTGACCATTTGATCAAAATGTTAAAAAATAATGCCATAGCCCTGTTTCCTGTACTTCAATATTGTAATGATCAAAGAAACTTTGATAACAAATTAATGAAGTCTCCTTCTAATATGGTGGAACAAATTTTGCAAACTGATTCACAAAAAAATAATGCCGAGATTAATGATGCTCTGAATATAATCGATTTTTCCAAGAAAACAGTAGCAAAACGAAGAAATCGTAATGCTAAGTATTATAGGAAAAATAAATTACGAATTCTTCAGCAAAGAAAATTGTGGAAAAAAATTACAGTATATGCAAAAACATCGCATTGCAAAAGTCGGAAAGATTCGAAAAATCAATTACACCATAAAGTTTCATCTTTCTTCTGACAGGTATATAAAGAATATTTCCAAATCTCTTCTTTCAGAAATGAAAAAGAAATGTGTAGTCAGTAGCCGATTTGAAGCTATGAAAATGTATAATTGGTGCATGCAGAAAAGGAAAAGCTACTTATTCTATTTGAGAAAAAATATAAGAATCTTGAAAGAAAAAGCTGAGGTTGCTTTGACTCGAGCTAACAATTGTCCAGAATGCAATATTTCGGATAGAACTGAGGCATTATGTGGATTTTCAAAGCATTTGCTGTCTTCTGAACCGTACTTTTATGAGGCGGCATACAAACACAAATTCCTGATAAAGAATTCTAAATGTGATTCTCATCAGAAAGATAAAAACGAAAAGGATGACGACATAGAAGTAAATGTACATGAAAATAAATTTACACAATTGGATGATCAATCAGTGACTAAAAATGCAAATGGTGTGAATATTGACAAAGTTTTAGAACCTCTGCCAATTGAAACTAAACTTCTTATTCTCAAAGAGAAAGGCCAAGTTACGAACGTATTACCATTATTAGACGACAATAACAAAAAACAACGCAAAATATGGATGTGTGATGATATTTGTAAAATTGATAACGTATCCATTATACAAAGTAAAGAGTGTTTATAAATTTGCCAAAAACTTATTATCTTGCAGTAGAAGTTACATGTCCCGCAAATTAGGACATTCATTTCTTTGTTATGTTGAACCTGATACATGCTCTTCGACATTTTTACCAGTTTTACTTTTAGCCCCCCATTTTGTCGATGTAAGAGATATAAAAAGAATTATTTGTAGAATTTTGGAACAATTCAATAATATAAAGAATCTTGACAAGAGATTGGATGAAACTGATATAGAATATCTCAAAAAAATTAGTACAGAAGCGATAGAGAAGAGTAAAACTACGATACAGAAATCGTACGAAATAAAAAATTTTAATGAACTAAACATAATGTCTAAATATAAAAATGCTTTTAAACAATTGACCAAAAGAACATTAGATACTGCTAAAAATGCATGCATTTCATGCGAAAAACTGTGCTACCGTAAAGAAGTGATGAAAATTGCAGATATGAGGAAGCCCTTGACATCAGAATCATGGAAAAACTTTAAAGTTTTCGCAGAGAAAAACGGATTGCACAGTGATTTTATATGCAAATATTGTAAGGAAAAATTCCAAAGGAATCAAATGCCTCCAACTTGCGTTAAAAATATGTTGTATGTGAAAGAAGTGCCAAAAGAAATATCTGCATTAAACGAGTATGAAAGAATGTTTATACAAAGAGCAAAAGCATTTCAAGTTGTCCAACGAATGGAAACTGTCTCGAAAGCCAAAAAAAATATACCTCATCAACATATGATCCAGAAAGTAAAAGGAAGAACATTTTATTTGCCATTGCCAATAGAGGAAACGCTCAAAAAGATTTGTAAATCAACAGATCCAATCAATCTCAATCAAGAATTTTACATATTGGTGCGTAGTTTACCAACAAGAGCGAAAAAGGTTTGGGAACATCTTGTAAATGTAAAAAACGTATATAATGCTTTGGTACGTTTGAAACAGATCAATCGCTTATATGAACATATCATTTTGCCTCCAAATCCAAATGAATTATTAAAAAATGATTGGCCGGAAGTTGAATATAAAATAGACGACTCCGACGCACAAAAAGAAAACAAAACAGCTGAAGACACTGATAAACAAGTAAAATTACCTGCACTGGTAAGTCAAGCTGATAAAGATGATGGTATTTACGAACAATACACAATTTATCCATTATACGAGAAAAGGATTAATGAAAAAGCGACAACATTATATCAGCAAAAAAAGGTAGAGGACGCGCCACTTGATATTTATTGTAAGACCGTTGATCTCCAATGCTTTCCACATTTGTATCCTTATGGAATGCATGGAGAACATGAACATAGGCAAGTCTATTTGACAGAATTTGAATATATTAAAGCAAGGCTTAAATCAAAACATTCTCAGTTTCGACTGGACGTGCAATACCTATTTTTCTTATTGAATCAAACCACCATTAGACGATTGAAAGCTGGAATTTATCAAAAATTGAACATAATTAATCCAAAAGAAAAATGTACAGCAAGTACATATTTGAATCTAATACAAAAGGACATTTTAGAGTGTCACTTAACGACTATATTCTCTCGAATTCCAAATACAGAACCGTTCTGGCATATACCTAGAAGTAATTTGAGATGCATGCTGGAATATTATGGGCCAGCTACCTGGTTCCTCACTCTCAGTCCATCTGAATGGTTATGGTCAGATTTAATTGAATACGTTAAAGAAGTTAATACGCCATTTATGGATAAAATGTCGAGTAATGAGATTCTAACAAAAGATCCAGTATCCGTGTCAAGATTTCTCGATAACAAATTTCATGCGAAGGTAGAGTTTATTTGTTCTATCGATAACCCAATCGGACACGTGGTACATTATTTCTGGAGAAGAGAATACCAAGGTAGAGGACTGCAACATTTCCACTTATTAATATGGATCAAAGATGCTCCTATTCTAGGCAAAGATTCAGATGAAATAGTAGCTGCTTTCATACAAAGATATGTCACATGTAGACTTCCAGACCCCAAAATCTCACCTACTTTGTATAGACGTGTGAATACCCATCAAAGGCATCATCACAATTCGTATTGCATGAGAACAAAAAAGAAAAAAAATAATCGCATGCAGCGAGTGTGTCGGTTTGGATTTCCTAGACTTGTTACAAAAAACATAAAGATGAGAGACGTAGCTACATCTATAGCTGGTAGAAAGCAATTAAGAAGTCGTAGTAGATTGTACGACTTGCCACGTGACAAACAAGAAGTAAATATTAACGATTATAACCCAATTGTCTTAACAGCATGGGAAGGAAATATGGATATCCAATTTGTAGGTGAAAACTCAACTACTTTGTGTTGGTATTGCACTAAATACGTGACAAAACATAAGAAAAGTTATGCAGCTGAAATGTTTGTAGACGTTCAATCAACAAAATCATTATGCGCTCGCTTATGGAATATTGGAATGCAAGGTTTAAATAATAGAGAATGCGGTGCTCTTGAAGCTGCTGATACTTGGTTGGGAATATCTTTATACGGTACGGATACCAAAACAACTATTAGATGGTTGGACGTCAATGTAATCAGAAATCGGAGAGTTAAACGCAAAGAAGAAATAGAAAACTTGGATCCCGATTCGACTGATATATTCTTCCCAAATATAATTGACGATTATTACCCAAACCGACCAGTCCAATACGAATCGATGAGTTTATACGAGTTTGCAAGATGGTACGATACGAAAAAGGCACTAAACAATGATGATTGCAATAATGACGATGATCAAGATAATAATGTTGATGATTCCGAACTCCAATGCTTCGAAATAGGAAATAAGTATTTCAAAAGAAGAAAGAGACCTTATTTGATAAATCACTACAGGAATAATTCGAAAACACAGCCAGAAAGATATTTCTATGCCTTACTGTTGTTGTTTCAACCTTGGAGAGATATAGATGAATTGAAAAATGGATGTGATACATACTCAGAGTCTTTTTTAGCAGTACAAACTATTTTAGAAGAAGCAATGAAGTATCATAAAAAGTTGACTGATTTAGAAAAATGCATTGAAGCCGTTAAGGAAATGGTAAATCATAAAATTAATGAACCATCTCAAAATAATCCTAACGACCGCGATGAAAATGCATTAGAATGTGATCCTTTCGAAGTTGGCGATGCGATGAAAGATTTTCATGACGCTGCTAATAACGTTAACGGAGAGGAGCTTTCGGAAATGATTGCTGGCTTGAATATTGATCAAAAAAGTATTTTCGATAAAGTAGTTTCGGCTATAAATTCAGAAAATGAAATTTTGAGACTGTTTGTCAGTGGAGAAGGTGGCACTGGTAAGAGTCGCTTGATTCAAGCTCTCCAGGGTTATATAAAACAAAATTTGGGTAAAGAAACGGCTGTAACGGCGCCTACCGGAATCGCAGCTTTCAATGTTAACGGTTTGACAGTACACAGATTGTTTCAATTACCTGTCGAACATGGCGGTAGAACAAAAAAATATAAACAATTGTCTAACGCCGTTCTCAAAATATTACGAGACGAATTGAAAAATATTTCATTAATAATAATAGATGAAGTATCGATGATATCAAATGTTACATTGATGTATATAAACTTACGTCTCATGGAAATATTCAATACATATGAATGTGACGAGGGCTGGTTCGGTAAAAAGCATATACTGGTAATCGGAGATTTACTACAACTCCCTCCAGTTCGCGAAGGTCCATGTTACCTGCAAATGTCTGCCGATCAAGTACAGAAGTTTCTAAATTGCTTAGCAGGTCAGAATTTATGGGCTTTATTCCAATACAATGTATTAACGATAAATATGCGTCAAAAAGGCGATGAAACATATCGTCAACTATTATCGAGAATTCGTTTTGGCACACTGTTGACTTCAGATATGCAATTGTTGCAAACGAGACAACTAAAATTCAAATCGTCAAATTATTCAATTAAACTTGATGAATTATGTGAATACATCAATCATTTGCCTGCTGACACTGTTTGCCTATTACCTACATGCCACCTGTGTGATACTCTTAACAGTGCAATGCTTGAAAAAATTAAATCTGGAAAGATCGAGCTTATTGCTCAGGACCAGCTGAATTGCTCTAAATTTTTGAAAAATAAAGTAACGAAATTATTAAATAAATACGAAGAAGATCATTCACGAACTGCTGGTCTGGCCAAAAGTATAACAATAAAAATTGGAGCGAGAATTATGATTCGTAGGAACATCGACGTCACTTTAGGACTAGTTAACGGTACTATTGGAACAATTATTTCAGTGTCACGTCCTGGGTGGCGGAAGTTAGGGCTGTGACAAGGTTGGGGAATATTGGGAGGTTGAGCACGAAGGCCAGCTTCGCAGCTCTGGAGAGTTTAGGAGCTCAGGCGCGAAGGCCAGCTTCGCAGCTCTGAGGGGTGAAAGGAGCTCAGACACGAAGGCCAGCTTCGCAGCTCTGAGGGGTGAAAGGAGCTCAGACACGAAGGCCAGCTTCGCAGCTCTGAGGGGTGTTTAGGAGCTCAGACACGAAGGCCAGCTTCGCAGCTCTGAGGGGTGTTTAGGAGCTCAGACACGAAGGCCAGCTTCGCAGCTCTGAGGAGTTTAGGAGTTCAGACACGAAGGCCAGCTTCGCAGCTCTGAGGGGTGGATGGTATTTAGGCACGAAGGCCAGCTTCGCAGCTCTGGGGAGTTTAGGCGTTCAGCACGAAGGCCAGCTTCGCAGCATAAATCGACCAGGGAAGGTTAGGGAGTTATCGCTCACCAGAGTGACACCCGTTAGAACTCTTGTGGTTTGTATTTATGGCTCTATAATTGGCTTAACTACTGCATTGCAATAAAAAGACACGCGTCGTAGTTCTTTTCAATAGGTGTAGCATTGGGCATGCGGGACCCTAAGCGAAAGTAAGCTTGTAAACACTGATAAGAACTCCCGGTGTTCGCGAAGAGAGATCAGCTGTTGCTATGGTTCGTAACGATTCTAGGTATTCGAAGGATAATTACAAGAATTCAAATGTCGGGTAAAACAAAAGCGTTATTTATTGGAACGCGTGTGAATAAGCCATGCACTACTGAAGCAATGGCGGTAAACGTATTATAACAATGCGTTGGACATTAAGCATTAGCACAAGACATTTATATAACGATGATCAATGATAATAATATTACGTATAAGATAAGATAAACATAAGAAGTGTTAGAGTTGGTTATAAACAGGTTAACATAAGGCAATAAGCTTAGGCAATAATATAATTAGGCGGTAATATAAGCAATGAAACGATTTAAAGCGATAAGCGTAAGAAGAGAAGATAATATAAGCAAATAACTTAAGCGAAAGAATACAATATAAAGCAATAAGAGTAAGAAGCTAAATGATATAAATGCAATAAGCGTGAGCAAAGAATATAAAGCAAATAGCATAAGCATAAGGAAATAACATAAGCAATAAGCGTGAGCAAAATCAAATGTTATAAGTATAGATAAGCATAAGTAAATGAAAATAATAGAAGACGATAGCGTTAGTGTTTTACAATAAGATAAATTGATAAATGCTTACAGTGATGTAGAAGGTTTGGTAACCCTATTGGGGACGTTGCACTGAAGCGAAATTTGATATTATACACTGTACTTTTATAATAGAGATTTTGGCGTAACAGATGTTCCCGAACTAACTGACTGTGACTGACTGTGTCTGACTGTGACTGACTGTGACGGACTGTGTGTGGTCCATGCGGCGCTGGTATTTATACAAAGCGATGGAATGTCAGGTATGCGGGGAATTTGCGGTATGCGTGATGACTCATGCTTAAAATATGTGTTATGTAATCGGCGCGTATTGATGATTCATGCGTAAAATATGTGTCGTTATTGCGTATTTCGGCGGCTCTTTCGGGGCTTTGAAAAGGGGTACTCCACCCGTTGGATGGGTTTGGAGGGTTTTGATTGGGGTTTGAAAAGTGGAGGTTTGAATACGTTTGTTGTAAAAGGAGGGGGGGGGGGGGGTGAGACATAGTCTCGAGATGAGCGAGTTTTTAGTGAGGGACTTGTCTAAGGTTTAAACGTGGAAGGAGTTCGCGCCTCGAAGGCCGAAGAGGGGAAGGGGATTTGAAATTAGATCATCTGGAGATGGGGACCGCTAAGGTACATCGTCAAGGTGATCAGTGATTGGGGAAAAGGGGTAAGACTTGAATTGAGGAATTTTGATGGAGTTGTGGAGCGATTTATGAGGGAGACTTTAGTATAATACCGCGCGAAAAATAGTGGGACGTCACACCTCCCCCCCTATATGAAGAAATGCGTGCATTTCTTAACAGTACGGAGCAGGGTGGATTTGATTGTTCGTAAGAGGGGTCTATACGGGGCGAAGGGTAGTGGCCTCCTGGAGCTGCTCTCAGTCTGCGAAGGCGCCTCCCTGATGATGACGGATGAGATGACTTTAGGGAGGAGGGATGCGATATTCCTTCCTTCCCTCTGGACGGCATGACCGCGTAAATGGTGGTTGCAATAAATGTTGCAGTAGGAACGATCTGTGGCGGAAAATTGATTAGAGTATTTTCTTTGTGGTGACTTGGGGTCAACCGGGATTCTCGCGCACGTGGGTATGGAGACCGTAATGTATTTTGCAACGTTGTTTCCTACTCGGTTTCGAAAGGTAACCATGGTATGTTTCGTTTTCGATTTCATCATAAACCGCGTTCCGGCTGGGTATCCGAGCTAATTTTCCGAATTTTAATTCATGTGAAGTGCCCTCGTGGACACTGGTAATATACGAGAACGCGGCCAAGTTGGTCCATTCGTCCCAGTCACTGTATCTACCAATAATCATTTTTAAATATTCGGTCAATACGAAGTGCAATCTCTTTATAGGGCCATTTGACTGTGGGTGAAAGGCTGTGGTTCGGAATTGTTGGACTTTACATTTCCGCGCTACTGCTTTCGTGAAAGCGCTAGTGAAATTTGCTGCTTGGTCGGTGAGGACGGCTCTAGGAGCTCCGAAGTGACAGATGAATCTTTTAGTGAATGCGTCGGCGATATTAATTGAGGTGAATAGGCTGAGGAGCACGCACACAAGGTATTTTGTCAATAAAACCTGCACGGGTAATATGTAAGTGTGGTTTGTTCTCGTGGTAGGCAGTCGTTCACGTATGTTTTCTGGGGGAGAACTTGGCGGATTTTCTGCTGGTGATAATTTCCGACGCATCTTTCGGTGCAGTTGAATGGGTTTCCAACCCTGGCGAGCGCTGAATGTGGGTGTTACAAAGTCAACGGTGTTGCTGCCACTCGTTGCCGCATGGATCGGTGATTTGGAGAAACGTGGTCTCTTGGATCTGCTTGGTTTACGTTTGAGCCAGTCCTCCAAGTCATCGTCAGATTTTCCTCGCGGTCGTATGGG
This sequence comes from Andrena hattorfiana, assembly GCA_944738655.2. Taxonomy (NCBI): domain Eukaryota; kingdom Metazoa; phylum Arthropoda; class Insecta; order Hymenoptera; family Andrenidae; genus Andrena; species Andrena hattorfiana. The sequence continues at coordinate 48,332,146 of OX122889.2, forward strand.
GCATGCCTCCACTGCAGGAGGTTTACGGGATAAGGCGTCTGCTGTGACGTGGAATTCCAGTTTAAAATTCGGATATTGCAGGGTAGATTCCTTCTGCAATGCTGGTTTTAAGTGGTTAAAAGCGGCTTGTTGGGATAGTCCCCAGTCAAAATGTGCGTCCTTCTTGAATAGTGAGGTCAATGGGCGAATCGTTCTAGAGAATTCTGGGATAAATCTTCCGTAATACCCGGTCAGTCCGTGGAATTCCTTAATTGCTTTTGGTGTGCGAGGTACTGGGTAGTTCTGGACGGCTTGTATTTTCTGTTGGTCCGATTTCACTCGGTCTGCTTCCTCGGTGACTATGTGTCCCGTTGAGATTGACTGGAGTGATTGTTCTGCCCTCGAAGGGATTTCTTCAGATTTTTCCATTATTTCCTGTTCAGGCGTATCCGCAAGAGACTCTTGGGAGGTTAGGGGAAGGGTTGATTTGGTGTCATGCGCAGGGGGTGAGAGTGAGTGCACCTTCGCGGGTGTCTCGAGGTGGTGGATCGACGGATCCAGGGCTAAGAGGGACTTGCTTTTTATTAGGTCAGGGATAGGAGTGATGCTTGTCGGCGTCGTAGTCTCTTTTGGACGTACCGGTTTGGATTCTGGAATTATTCTATCGAATTCTTCTAGTTCAACGGTGGGTATTGTGACTGGTGTGTCGGTCATTAATTCAGGTATTTTCACGAGATCCGACGTGTGAATTTTTACCGATGGTACCTGACCAACTGGGTTTAGTTGTACGATAGCGATTTTTACAGTATCGCTGGTGTCTTGAGTTGCATCGTAAGTGGGTGCGCTCCCGCATGGCCCACTCCTCGGTTCGCATCCATCGGTGCCCGGTGGGGCATTTCCCGAATCCATTTTCCAGTAGGTACTAGGGTTCCGGTCGATGGTAAAGATGCGTTTTCTGCATTCCGAGGTCGCGTGTCCGGGCTTCTTGCAGTAATTGCAAATGTATACCTCCGTAGGTTTCGGAGATGGAGGACGGTTTTTGTCCCAGTATGACAGCAGGGGTTTGGGTGCTTGATACCCATATTCCGCAGCGCGGTTTAGAGGGTGCCTCTCGGGGTTTTGGTTGATTACTGATTGTTGATTGCTTCGACAGGACCGTGCGTCGTGACCTGTCTTATTGCAAAGTTGACAGGTTACCTTGGGAGTCTTTTGCTCCGAGAATCTGAGACGGTCCCTGTCTATCTTTTTGTCCACAAGGACAGCTAGATCGAACGCTTCGTCGAGCGTTTCGAAGTTATGCTGTTGCAGTCTAGTCCTCATGTAGGGTGGAAGACCCTCAACGAACGAATCCAAGGCTAGCCGGTCTAAGTCCTCAGGGTGATTTCGTGCGAAGTCGTGGTAGTATTCGCTATCCCCATCTAAAATGGCGAATCGGAGGTCCTTGACCCGCGAAATGTACTCCAATATATGCTCGTTATTTCCTTTGATAACGTTGGCCAGTTCTCCGCGATAGTGGTCCGACGTTTTGGCAGGAGAAAATGTGCGTTTGAGTTGTTTGATTAACCCGCGTACGGAGTCAAAGACCCGGTCCTCAACGGCCAAGTACGCATGGTCTTGCAGTTTATTTCTCAACAACCTCGCTAGCTGGGGTTCGGATTGCGAGGGAACCAGAGCCTTAGCTCTATTGCAGGCTCTCGCGAATTGCAAAACGGACATATTGTGACCATTAAACTCTGGGACCGTTTCTACGGCGTCTTTCAATTTGATCTGGGGCGATGGATCCTGGCCCGGAATATAATTATAATTTAGTACTGGTTTCCTATCGAAACGAGGGGAACCTGGTGTGGCAAAATTGTCTGCCGTTGGCGGGGGTGCAAGGAGTCTTTCCATCATGTCGCGGATGGCTTGAATCTGACTGGAGAGATTTTCTACCGAGGGGCCGTCCAAACCGGTGGCTACGTCCGAACGCGTATTGGGTTTCGGGTTTACGACGAATTTCGCGTGTAAGCTCTCAATTTCAGCTTGTTTTTGCCGTAACAATTGGACCCGTTCCATTAATTCAGCGGTTGCATTGTCTACAGCGTTAGTGGAAGGGCCCGCGTCCTGGTCCATTACACAAGAGTCGTCGGTTTCGCCGTACACGGACATGTTTAATTCGTCCTTCTCTACTTTTCTTACGTGACGTCCTACCTTAGGTGACCAAAATTATGTCGCGTCAGGTAGTCGTTATTTTAGAAATCGAGATCTCCTATGTTCGGGAGGACATAGAATTGGTCATAGCTCCCATTAGAAAGGAGGTAAAATTCCGTACACACGGCGCACCTATTTACGGGACGAGTTTGGTATATGATGTTATTGCATCGAAGGCAAGGGGGGAATGAAAAAGGCGTCTGGTAATAATGAATTTGGTATACTGTCACCGTATTTATTGGATCCAACTGGGAGCAGCTCAAACATATTTCGTCGTCTTCGCTGGTCGTCGCTAAATTCCCAATAATACAAATTAACGTCTGCATATATGCAGTTATGTTTTGTAACCTGCGGCTTCGGTAAGCTACTGCGATCTGCTGTGGGCGTATAATGTACATACTAAATATTGGGACCATGTGGGTACCGTGTCAAAGGATCCTTTTTTCTATCGACGGTAGACGAAGATCCCACCGCTGTCACCAAAATTATGTCACGTCCTGGGTGGCGGAAGTTAGGGCTGTGACAAGGTTGGGGAATATTGGGAGGTTGAGCACGAAGGCCAGCTTCGCAGCTCTGGAGAGTTTAGGAGCTCAGACACGAAGGCCAGCTTCGCAGCTCTGAGGGGTGAAAGGAGCTCAGACACGAAGGCCAGCTTCGCAGCTCTGAGGGGTGTTTAGGAGCTCAGACACGAAGGCCAGCTTCGCAGCTCTGAGGGGTGTTTAGGAGCTCAGACACGAAGGCCAGCTTCGCAGCTCTGAGGAGTTTAGGAGTTCAGACACGAAGGCCAGCTTCGCAGCTCTGAGGGGTGGATGGTATTTAGGCACGAAGGCCAGCTTCGCAGCTCTGGGGAGTTTAGGCGTTCAGCACGAAGGCCAGCTTCGCAGCATAAATCGACCAGGGAAGGTTAGGGAGTTATCGCTCACCAGAGTGACACCCGTTAGAACTCTTGTGGTTTGTATTTATGGCTCTATAATTGGCTTAACTACTGCATTGCAATAAAAAGACACGCGTCGTAGTTCTTTTCAATAGGTGTAGCATTGGGCATGCGGGACCCTAAGCGAAAGTAAGCTTGTAAACACTGATAAGAACTCCCGGTGTTCGCGAAGAGAGATCAGCTGTTGCTATGGTTCGTAACGATTCTAGGTATTCGAAGGATAATTACAAGAATTCAAATGTCGGGTAAAACAAAAGCGTTATTTATTGGAACGCGTGTGAATAAGCCATGCACTACTGAAGCAATGGCGGTAAACGTATTATAACAATGCGTTGGACATTAAGCATTAGCACAAGACATTTATATAACGATGATCAATGATAATAATATTACGTATAAGATAAGATAAACATAAGAAGTGTTAGAGTTGGTTATAAACAGGTTAACATAAGGCAATAACATAAGCAATAAGCGTGAGCAAAATCAAATGTTATAAGTATAGATAAGCATAAGTAAATGAAAATAATAGAAGACGATAGCGTTAGTGTTTTACAATAAGATAAATTGATAAATGCTTACAGTGATGTAGAAGGTTTGGTAACCCTATTGGGGACGTTGCACTGAAGCGAAATTTTATATTATACACTGTACTTTTATAATAGAGATTTTGGCGTAACAGATGTTTCCGAACTAACTGACTGTGACTGACTGTGTCTGACTGTGACTGACTGTGACGGACTGTGTGTGGTCCATGCGGCGCTGGTATTTATACAAAGCGATGGAATGTCAGGTATGCGGGGAATTTGCGGTATGCGTGATGACTCATGCTTAAAATATGTGTTATGTAATCGGCGCGTATTGATGATTCATGCGTAAAATATGTGTCGTTATTGCGTATTTCGGCGGCTCTTTCGGGGCTTTGAAAAGGGGTACTCCACCCGTTGGATGGGTTTGGAGGGTTTTGATTGGGGTTTGAAAAGTGGAGGTTTGAATACGTTTGTTGTAAAAGGAGGGGGGGGGGGGGTGAGACATAGTCTCGAGATGAGCGAGTTTTTAGTGAGGGACTTGTCTAAGGTTTAAACGTGGAAGGAGTTCGCGCCTCGAAGGCCGAAGAGGGGAAGGGGATTTGAAATTAGATCATCTGGAGATGGGGACCGCTAAGGTACATCGTCAAGGTGATCAGTGATTGGGGAAAAGGGGTAAGACTTGAATTGAGGAATTTTGATGGAGTTGTGGAGCGATTTATGAGGGAGACTTTAGTATAATACCGCGCGAAAAATAGTGGGACGTCACATCAGTCACTCGATCTATTGACAAAAAAGATGATATCGACAAAATAACCATTGTCCTTCCAGGAGGCAAAGAATGCGCTATAAAAAGAGTTTCCGTTAAATTTGAAGTTATGGAAAAAGTGTTCGTTGTTAGGAAACAATTTCCCATATGTCTTAGCTATGGTATCACTATACACAAAAGTCAAGGCTTGAGTTTGGCAAATGCTATCATTGACGCTGGCAACAGTGTGTTTTCTACTGGGCAAGTTTACGTGGCTCTCTCAAGAATCACTACTTTGGAAGGACTTCACTTGATTAACTTTGACCCGCAATCTGTTGCAGCTAGTGAATCGGCAATTCTTGAATATAACAAATTAGGGGCCACTCATGATCCGCCACTTCCAACTAACGAAATTCGAAACATTAAACATAAAAAAATCACAGACAATTTCTGGGCCGTGCCCAAAGGAGTGCTAGCCCATCAAATTCCCATTGAGGATAATGCTGAAGATTGTATAAAAATTCGTGGATTACCTAACACTGATCAAATATCAAGTTATGCAAATGCCATCATGCAATGTATTGTACAATGTTATGTAATCAAAACAAAATTATTAGAGTTTACAGAGTTTCACGAAATTCGAGATTTCATAAATGATTACTCGGAACAACATAAAAAATTGACTACTTTGAATATTAGAAGTTTCATAGGAGGCAAATTTTTGCAAAAAGTTCAACAAGACGCATCTGAATTTCTTTTAGCATTATGCAATAATTTACAAGGGCTCCGAAAAATAGTTCAATTTGAAATGACAACATCTGTACACTGCAGAAAATGTCCTTATAAAGAAACAACCACTAACAAGCATTATATTCTCCCCTTGCCAGTTAAAGATATGTGTTTAAAGTCAAAGAAAGGTTCACCTTTACAAGATTATATTAATATTGCTTTACCGATTGGTTGGAAATCGAGTTCGCAAAAACCATGCGAACAATGTTCTGAGCAAATGTTTACTAAAATTGAAATTAATATTCCGCCAATAATTATTATAATGCAACTGTTGTTGTTCTCTTGTGATGAAAATGGTGACATTATTAAAGAAATTAATTGTAAAATTACAGCTGCTCCACAACCGATATCAATATGTAATAAAAAATATAAATTACTAAGTGCCGTATTTCACAACGGTCTTCATCCTCAGAGCGGTTCATATTCATGCATGATACGTGATGGTACATCAGCATGGAAATGTATTGACAACGACAAAATTAATCAAACGAAGTGGCCTCGTAACGCAAAAAATGTTTATATTCTTTTTTTGCAACGTCAAAAATGATTTAAACGATTTAATTCAGCTTCGATTCCTCTGAAAACTTAAATTAAAACAATTCCACCAATCCAATTGTTTTGAAACTTTGGAGGCGTGCGTGGTTCGGATGACAATACGATATTTTAAAAATCAAATAACCCCGAGGGGGTGAAAATTGTACCCAGTCAGCAATAATCAATAAATATAACCTATAATAACCACAAATCCAAACGAGTTGAAATCAATTACTGCGTTCGGGTAGCTAGTCGCATCACGAGTTCCGTAAATACACAATTTATATCGAGAAATGATTCGTTATGAACGAATAGATAAAAAAAGAGAGAGGGTGTCACTCATGTATATTTTTCTCTTTCTACCGCCGTCTACATTTTCGCCCATTGCATGCTTTCTCCATGTTTATATACTCTAAGATTCACGGCTTGAGCATAACGTAATGAAGAATTTCGATAGTCGATATTTACTAAGAAGTGCTCTTTGATCGTCAATTCTTTACTTGGCATCTAGGCCAGCTTTATAGAAAAGCTAGAAATCAGAAGGATAATGGCTGACGAGAACATGGAGACGGAACAAGAAACTGTAAGTAATATAAAAATACTCTTGCACTTGGCCTACGGTATCAGTGGACCTAGACCGTAACTGTATAATAACAATACAACTAGAAGATATCAGACACGTTGAAGCATATTCTAACTAACTTGTAACGCCAACGATTAGAAATATAAAACACATCTGAGTTAAAATATGCTTCTATCTATCCAATATGTTCTTGTTGTATTACTTGTTATATAGTTAGGGTCTATGTCCACTGATACTTAACATATCACTTTCTTCTATCATACGCCGCTTTTATAAACTCTTGATGATCATTTTGGTTTAATTAATTGTTTATTAATTTTTGTAGAAAATAAACGAGGACGACCTTCTCGATGGTAAGTTTTATTAACGGTAAACTTACAGAAGAATTAAATAATAAAATTTTTTATATATACATTTATTCAAATTTATTTTTCCAGACTCGAATGATGCTGTTATATTAAAGGCAGCTAGTAAGGTGTCGGGAAGCGCGGCGCCACCACCACCACCACCGCAGGGAGACCAGCCACTTTGGAGGCCGCTAGCAGCCGCAACTACGGCGCCGCCGCTGCCAGCCGCATCTACGGTGCCTCCGCCGCGACCATCACCCTGTCCCCCGCATCAAAATATGCAGGGCCCGATCATGGCACATGGTAATATTTTTTAATAATTTAATTAAATACCTTTTTATGTTTTTACAATATAAAAATTGTTCGGTTTAGTCTATATCAGGGGAGGCGAACAATTTTTTGTGCGCGTGCCAAAAATGTATAAATTATTATAATATAGTTGTTGACGTTTACTAATTGCAGAAGGATACACGTCGAAACGATATAAGAGGAGCGGCTGGAGGGTGCGAGCACGACAGGAGAATTGGGCCACCCTCCAGGCGGTGCGGGCTCAAGCTGTGAGCCTCCTAGAGGGTACTAGCCTGCGAGCGATAGTGCAACAACAGTGTTATGGTCGTCTCCGTGGCCGTGGCCGTGGCCGTGGTCGTGGCAGCCGTGGCGGCCGTATTTTGTAAATATTTTATTTTAAAAGTTAAATTAAATTTATAAATATTATTTGTATTACTTGTTTCATATAGTTTAATAATAAAATAAATAAATAGTTCAATTAAAATTATATACTTTTTCCCCACCTAATTTAATTTCGTTTAATTTATAATTTAATTTATAATAATATAATACTATGTTCCAATTATTTTTTTTTCTCCTCGAAATTATACATTTTTTCATTGCAATCTTTAATGCTGCCAAAAGTCATCCTTTCCTGTTTGAGAACACCTTCAATGTTTTATTTTTTATCTCTATTCATTCATAACAAATCATTTCTCGATATAAATGGTGTATTTACGGAACTCGTGATGCGACTAGCGACCCAAACGCAGCTTTTGTCTTTTTGTCTTTTTCGTAAAACCGCGAGTGAGTGATTTCAAGTCGTTTGGATTTGTGGTTATGGGTTATATCTATTGATTATTGCTGACTGGGTACAATTTTCACCCCCTTCGACGCTGAATAAATTCGTAACAAATATGATTTATTTTCATTTTTGACGTTACAAAAAAAGAATATACACATTTTTTGCGTTTTTGGGCCATTTCGTTTGATTAATTTTGTCGTTGTCAATACATTTCGATGCTGATGTACCATCACGTATCATGCATGAATATGAACCGCTTTGAGGATGAAGACCGTTATGAAATAGGACACATAGTAATTTATAACAAATTATGAAAAAAGTGATGAAATCCCCCCCATAAACATGACTCATGTATGAAAGAAGCTAATTCCCTTTAATTCACGAAAAAAGTTCACCTGCAAAGATTGTGAAATCAACTTTGCTAATTCCAATTGTACCTTTAATTCACGAAAAAAATTAAAAAAGTTCTCACGCAAAGATTGTGAAATCAACTTTGCTAATTCCAATTGTACCTTTAATTCACGAAAAAAATTAAAAAAGTTCTCACGCAAAGATTGTGAAATCAACTTTGCTAATTCCAATTGTACCTTCAATTCACGAATAAAATTAAAAAAGTTCTCACGCAAAGATTGTGAAATCAACTTTGCTAATTCCAATTATACCTTTAATTCACGAAAAAAATTAAAAAAGTTCTCACGCAAAGATTGTGAGATCAACTTTGCTAATTCCAATTGTATTCTCGTTCTCCGCTCGAACACTGATTGCTCTGTCACTTTTTATACTTGACATTTCTTTATTGCCCATAAATCAATTCAGTGCTCAGATTTTCAGCTTCGGTTTTAAGGAATTAGCGGGCGAGAGGCCTGTAGTTGACACAAAAACTTTTATAAGAGAGACATCTTCTGTTAAAAATGTCATATGAAGATCGTTTTACGATGGAAGATAATAAAAACTTGGTAGAGACTAATTTAAACGAATCAAAGTTGGTAATAGATTAATATTACATTCGGCAACCTGCACTAGTGCGCACTGAATGCGAACTTTTTCGCTTCCAATTGGCGAAAATTCGCACCCAGTGCGTACCATTGCGACCATCCGAATACGCTGTAAGAGAGATACGGAGAATATGAAAACATTTTGTTTTAAGTCGACTTCATAGTTTTTTTTCTTATACAACGCCCGCTAATTCCTTAAAACCGAAGCTGAAAATCTGAGCACTGAATTGATTTATGGGCAATAAAGAAATGTCAAGTATAAAAAGTGACAGAGCAATCAGTGTTCGAGCGGAGAACGAGAATACAATTGGAATTAGCAAAGTTGATCTCACAATCTTTGCGTGAGAACTTTTTTAATTTTTTTCGTGAATTAAAGGTATAATTGGAATTAGCAAAGTTGATTTCACAATCTTTGCGTGAGAACTTTTTTAATTTTATTCGTGAATTAAAGGTACAATTGGAATTAGCAAAGTTGATTTCACAATCTTTGCGTGAGAACTTTTTTAATTTTTTTCGTGAATTAAAGGTACAATTGGAATTAGCAAAGTTGATTTCACAATCTTTGCAGGTGAACTTTTTTCGTGAATTAAAGGGAATTAGCTTCTTTCATACATAAGTCATGTTTATGGGGGGGATAAATGATATACAGAATTCTTTCCGTTTCGTTCTTCTGTTAATAGCTGGCTTTCGAGCCGATCGCGGCCGAGTTTTGCCGAGCCGACCTGAAATCAAATTGCCCGCTCATGGCGGCCAAGCTTGTAGCCCGAATCTTGCGACCCCGAGCCTCGGGACGATCCGCACACTCCTAGTGGATAGCATTAATGTTTCAAACGAAAGTCATACTACTTAGCCAAGAATTCGAACCTCACAATAATCCAAATAAAATGAATACTAAACTGGCGCAATTATATTTTGATATTACATTGTCTGAGGAGCAATGGAAATCTATTGCTACTTTATTGAAAATTTATAAAGAAAAGGGCACACATGGAAAATCTTATAAAATACTTAGTCCCGGTTGGACTGATATCATTTGCAGAGCTTGTTTTTTTAAAAACGTAACTTCTGTGCGCTTATACGTTTAAATATGGCAAAATTTTCGATTCTCCGGAAACGGAAACATATTTGAAAATATATGGTACTACATAGCTTTACTACTCAGTTTCGCCCGAAATTTAGATTCTAATTTTCCAAACTAATTTTACCCATTTTTTTTGTGAAAATAGTCACATTCATCTGGATTAGTTAAGAATAATGAGATGGGACACATTTCGTGACCCGAGAGTTTAGCGTTCGAAAGTTTCTAGGCGACAGACAATCACACAAACACTTTCTGGTTTATATATTAAGATTTGCAATGAATGCGGTGCCGAATTTAATGTTCATTGCCTATATGAACCGGCTCCTGGCACTGGCATTGTTTTAAGAGTGCACACAGTCGATACTTCGGGAATACCGCATGAAAAGAAAATACTAGGTTAGCAATTGGAGAGCAACTTTTAAATATTAAGCCGAGACAATGGCGAAATTATAAACTAAAAATAATTATTTTTTTGTACTACCATTTCGATGTTGTTTTTTCACTTCAAATAAAATCGTGGAACAGGATATCTCACAACAAATTCATTTCGACGCTTGATTCTGTATTAAATTGATCCATATTCTATTATGAAACATCCTGCTCCACGATTCTATTTAAATTGACAAAACAACATCGAAATGGTAGTACAACAAAAGAATTATTTTTTAGTTTTTACAGAGTTTTAAATAAAATCGTTTACTTCAAAATTTGTTGTAATACATTTTTTTATTATTTATTTATTACTGTCTAAGTTTGGATTTGTGGTTATGTGTCACGAGGAAATCCGCAAAATTCGTGACACAGTATAAAACTGGAGTACTAGATCCCACGTGTCTTGTTGGGCGGCTCGGAATAGCACGTGAAACCAGTGGAAGTGAAATAAAACAATATTTTATTTCTAAATAAGACTCGTAACGCGACAGCTCCTTAGAGGTAGACGTGGTCTAATAATAATTTCGGCTCACGCAGTACTCTTATGTATTAATTAGACTTAGAGTGGGGAAGAATGAACGTTACACGACAATAGGCTTGGAACGGCTGACATTCATTTGTTTTTCCTTGGCAACGGAATCGGTTATTACTATCGGAATTTACAGAGTGGAGGGCCGATTCTTTTGTCTGGAGTTTGATCGGATATGAAACATCGGATTGCTGGGTGGCGATTGAGTGTCGGACATCGTGACATATACTGATTTCATGTCCATTAAATTGATTTGATTTGTGGTTATAGGCTGATTTCAAGTCGTTTGGATTTGTGGTTATGGGTTATATGTATTGATGACTGGGTAATTTTTCTACCCCTTCGGTTTTTTTTCATAATTTTGTATTGTCATCATAACTACGTACTCTTGCGAGGTTTCAAGACAATTGGATGGGTGGAAGTGGGTTAAAATTGGGTTTATAAATTTGTACCAAACATACAAGAAACAAACAGAATTTATTAATTTAAAATTTACATTATCTAACGTTATAAATGTTTATATTTCCACCTCTTGCGCCTCTTCCCCATCCATCTCCTGCGCCTCCTCCCCATCCACCTCCTGCGCCTTCTCCCCAGCCACCTCCTCTGCCTCTTCTCCATCCACCTCCTGCGCCTCTTCTCCAACCATCTCCTGCGCCTCCTACCCATCCACCTCCTCCGCCGCTTCCCCAACCACCTCTTCCGCCTCTTCTCCACCCGCCGCGTGTCCTCCCGCGCTCTTGACGGCCTCCACGGCCTCCTCGTAAAAATTTGAGGCGCCGAATCTCCCTCTTTAACTGAAACAGAAACATAATGATTATGTTTTCTACTTCTACCCATACATATAGTGAATCATAAAAAAAATATTCGGATATTTCTTAAAACGGAATAACATTCTGACAATTGCAACATTTCGCACAAAATAGTTGAGTAGGAAATACAGTAGACCTGGGGCGGTTGTAACACGTTAAATATCTCAAAACATATGATAGATATTAACACAAAATTTCAACATCTGATGAAGAATGACATTTGGAATACACACATCCATGTCCTAGCAGTATAGACATGTATAGCGAATAAAATAACTTTTCGATACCCTAAAGTAACTTTTTCTTACTGATTTAAAATTGTAATATAAATACTCCCTTTGCAAGTACGTGTTTTTTCTTTTTTTAAATATTTAATCTGGCCATTTATAAAGTAATACTGACCGTTACTTTATACTTTTAAGTGTCTCGTTAATTAAAATTTATAATTTAAATTTAAAAGCCTGGTCGGAGGCGCGATTGTAACACCGGCAGTCGGGATGGGTTGTACCGCGACAGAACCGAATAGTGACAAAGAAGATGAATAATATTGTCATGTTTGCATGGAATCATATAGCACAGCATAAGCAAACGAATGAAAAATGGGTGCAATGTACTGAATGTAAGGATTGATCACATGAAGAATGCACCAGCCAAAACGTTTTCTATTTCTGCCACAGATTCGATACCGCATAAGTGGTTATAAATTTGACCTTTTTTCATTTATTATTATAATTAAAATCAACAAATATTTTTTAATTTTGCAAAGTTAAATTTGTGCTACTATCCACTCTATGCAATGTTACAACCGACCCGGGGTCAGGGACGGTTGTAACACTTTCTCCGCTTCTCATTTTTTATTAATAACCTAGGTATTACTTGACATGCAGCGACACTGTTGTGTCTCAATAATGTCAGATAAGTAACATTTTCGTATAAGAACTTTTGTTCTAACTGTGATGGTTCTTGCGTAATCGCATTCCAAAGTCAAAGTGTTACTCGCCCCGGCCTACCCTAAGACATAGTACCACATTCTACATAATTACCTTCTACCTTATAGTTTCCTCCGAATTATCGCGGATGTTTTGCTTGGGGGGTTGACAGCCTTTGATTTCGCCCGGATTTTCTCGGCTGACAGCCTCTGATGCCGCCTCTGGCTTGCTTGGCCCTGCTGCGGCTGCTGCCGACATTGTGTCAACCACTGGTACTCCTGGCAAAGCTGCTTCAATCTAGAAATGGAAAAAAATATATAACAAACAATTTGAAGTTAAACAATTTTATTTGACTTGATCAAAAATGACTTGACTATTAACGAAGTTAACTTTACATTATGCAAATAAATTTTTCATGTGGGCCATTTTTATCGGGACAACATAACGACGTGCGTTACGAATAGTAGGTAGCACGTTTCTTTTTTTTTTTTTTACGAAAAACAGGACGTTTCAGGTTGCCATGTAAAGAAGAACATTTCATCGTTTCCGACGAATATTAGCACGTTTGGTGTTCCGCCGCGAAAACTAGCATATTTCACTCCTTCGCCCCGAAGAATAACACATTTTGGATTATACGGCAGAAACGTTTCGGCGCGTGATCAGTTTAAATTGTTGAAGTGCATTTTGCATCGAAAAATTGAACTTTTGAAACTGTTTTTTTAATAAATAATAACTTTATCTAATCTCCAAAGAAAACACATATGAAAATTTTAATTTATATCTGTATCGTATTCTTTTGGTGGCAAACCGCGCAAACGTGTTCAAACGAAGACAGATGTGCTGTTTTTCGTAACGCACGTCGTTATGTCATCCGAATGTAAATGGCCCACATGAAAAATTTATTTGCATAAAGTGAAACTAACTTTCTTAAAAACAGTCTGGTTTAGGTACATGACTCGATTTGAGGACTCTACCGGAAGAATCACCCGGTTTAATAATATACAATTTTAATACTTACAGTGTCCATGGACTCCATGTTGTAATTGGGTTGCTCCGTATCGTGTTGAGGGTGTCGAACAACTGATTTTCCTCGTTTTTTTTTTATTTTATCCTTTCAGTAGGGGGAATGATCCCACACCCTATGGGCCGTCCCTCTGAATTAAGGCCCAGTTACCGGCCAATGAATGTGAATGGCGTTACCAAGCTCTGAGTAAAATATGCGTTATGGTAGTAGAAGTTGCGGAAAAGTTGCAAAAAACCGCAAAACCTGAATACGGGTTGAAGTAGAACCTGTAATGAAGCATAATTAGGGGACAGCACAAGACAACACAAGACGAAAAACACGAAAAAGAGAAAACCAGCAAATAACGCGCAAAAGAGCGTTAGGTAATGATACGGTGAGTATCGGGAAAATATAAACTAAAAAACGTAAGAGAATTAAAGCATTAAAATAGGTGCGAATAACAAGAGTTGTTAAGCTATCTAGAAAGGGGAAAAGGAATTTTTACCCTGTACGGGATTTTGTTTATGTCATATAGGCCAGTGCGGCGAGCCAGTGGGTTGATCAGTAACCTGATAATTATCAATGGTACGTTGGATGAAGTCGTGAATATAGGGGACATCCGTGTCAGAGTGCAGTGCCCCAGTGGAATAGAGTATAGGAGATCCAGTTATTATTTTGAGAATTTTACTTTGAAAGCGTTGACGTTTAACCCGATTAGTTTTGGTGGTATTCCACCAAACCTGAGCGCCATAGGTGAGCACCGGCCGGATGCAGGTCTTATAAATACTGATACGCAACTGTAAATTAAGAGGAGACTTGTAACTGATATGGGGATATAAAACTCCAGAGACTTTTAGGGCCTTGTCAATTCGGTCGGAAATGGCAACATTCCAGGCCATTTTTTGATGCAATAAAATTCCCAAGTATTTAACCTGCTTACTCCAGGGGACAGCATTGTTGCGAATGAACATTTTGTGTTTGTCCATAGCGGATAGGACTGTAGTGCGGATAGAAAAAATGATCGCCTCTGTTTTACCCGGGTTGATCTGTAGCTTCCAAGCCGAGAAGAACTGAAGGACGTGCTCCAGGTAGATCTGGAGTCGAAGAACCATAGGAAAAGTGCCACGACGAGGTAAATATCGCAGTATCGTCCGCATAAAGAGCGAGCTCACAGTCGGCGCGTTTGGGCAAATCATTTATATAAATGTTAAAAAGCGTAGGGCCGAGAATGGAGCCCTGTGGCACTCCTGCCAGCACACGATGGGTGTTGGAATTGATACCCATGTATGAAACGAACATCTGACGATCCGTTAAATAAGACGCGATGAGTTTAATGAGGCCCGTCGAGAATCCGACCAGACTCAGCTTGTATAAAAGGGCGTCGTGCCAAACCGTATCGAATGCTCTGGATAAGTCAAGGAGTACCATTGCTGTACTGCGGTTGGTGTTTAGCTGATGAGTAATATACTGTGAGATACGTAAAATTTGTTGAATGGTAGAGTGACCCTCGCGAAAGCCGAACTGTTGGTCAACAATTATGTTATTATTTAAAAGAAATTGATTTAAGTGCGCATGGATGCATTTCTCAAACAATTTGCCGATAATAGGCAAAAGACTGATTGGCCAATAGCTACTAGGAAGCTCGCGCGGTTTACCGGGCTTTAGAATATGAATAACCTTGGACATTTTCCAGGCAGTGGGAAAGTATCCCAGAGAAACAGAAGATCTGAAAATATAATACAACTGACATATGACTTTACGCGAGGAGTGTCTCAGCATAGGCACCGAGATGCCGTCGCCCCCAGGGGCCTTTCTCAGGGCCATGCGTTTGATAAAATTGTAGATTTGATCGGGAGAGAGTGGAACGCCAGGCACCCTTTCAGCTGGAGCATCGTTCAGCGTGGAAATGAAGCCCGTGCCCAGGGCAGTGTTAGGTGAAGGTTGCCGTACCGCGTCGTCGTGAGTCCTTAGGAAAGTAGAAACCAGAAGGTCCGCCTTGCCATCGTCCGAAGTTATAATATCCTGTCCTTCACGGAGAGGAGGCAGCGTCCTGGATTCTTTAGTACTAGTAATTTTCCTGTACGTCGCCCAAAAGGTGGGATCAGGCTTGGTAAACGATCTGAGAGTGCGATCCCAGCGAAGTATACGAATAAATGATATTCTTTTACGTATGGTAGCCGTTAGATCACGGATCGCCGGCGCAATAAAGTGCATTCCATAGCGTAGTCCACTACGACGTAAGGCTCGGCGATGCCGAATCAATGACAAAAGCGTGGGATCAGAAAGGAGGTGAGCCTCCTTGTTAGTCGTCGTAGAAACGACGGTAGCTTTTCGGCGACATGCATGTAGGAAGGAGGTGAGCTCCTTAATAGCATCGTCAATATCCGTGGTAGTTGGAAGGTTATATTTAATTCGGTGACGATGAGTGTAACTGTTGAAAGTCTCCCAGTCAGCGGTGGCATCAATACCAGGAAGGGCAGAACTGTGAGTTGCGGTTAACATGACGGGACGATGAACCGTGTCAAAATCGTCCGTGGTATTGCAGTTGATGTTAATGTAGTAATTCGTGATGAAGAAATCAATAGTAGACGGACGAGTGGATCCATGAAAGCAGGTAAATGAGTCCGGATAAATAATGCGGTAGGGGTTTTTGCAATAATGATCATACAGTATCCTGCCAGCCTTGTTGGTAGTGTAGTTATTCCAGAAATTATGTCTGGCGTTCCAGTCACCCCCGACCAGAAATGGGGAACCCAATCGTATAAGGGAGTCGAAAACTCCCGAGTCCTTGATAGCAGAGGGGGGTGCGTATATGATACCTATAATAATCTGAGGGGCCGCAAGCCTAACGAAACACGCCTCGCACGACGGAAAACCAGCGGGCGGGAAACTGGTGTATTTAATAGTCTCGTGAATAAAAATAGCAACGCCATCGAGTAGCCCGGAAGGGAAAACACGTCAGTAGGCGAAAGCCATGTCTCCGTGACCAGGATAATGCCGACCCTCAGCCCGGCTAACGCGAGGATCAGCTCGTTTCGCTTCCGAAGAAGCGAACCTGCATTCCGCAGCATTATTTTAGGGAGAGACATCGACTGTGTCCAACTTACTCAGCACTGTAAAAAAGACCTGGAATTTTTCGGCCAGAGTGCGACAGGGTCTAAGATTCTCGATTAGTGATCGAGTAAGTAAGAGCATTTGCTTGACATTTACAATAGAATTAAAAGAATTAAAATTCTTTAAAAGCCGACATCAAATCAAACATGGGTTGAACACCGAGTGGCGACCCGCTATCGCAGCGTAGACCAGCTGATTCCCCGACGGTAGTAGGGAGAGGGAGGGAGGTAGCAGTGGGGAATCTGTGGATTCCTGTAACGGCATCGGAATAGGAAGGGAAGGGGGAAGGGAACAAGGAATGAGGATGGGAAGTAATAGGAGGAGGAATAGCAGAGAGGGGGGGATCAGCTTTGGGTTTAAGTGCCTTATTAATTAATATGCCATTAGGGGAAATGGGCTTGTTCTTACGTTTGTCTAGAAATTTAAGAAGTGATGGACACTGGCTAAAATTGGCTGTATGAGGTCCCAAGCAGTTAATGCAGGTGGGGAGGGGGCGGGGGGGGGGGTGAGAGTCTCTTGGTTTCTGACACTCAGAGGAGTGATGAGCCCCAGCACACTTAACGCATTTGGCGGTCAATCTGCAATCGGAGGCGGAGTGGCCAAACGCCTGACATCTATAGCACTGCGTGTAGTTTTTTCTGGAGAGAAATTTCTCCCAATAAATGCGAGTACTAAAGATCGAATTAACCTTTATGACACTGTTAGAGGCAGTACCCGTAGGAAATATCACCCTGTACAGGGCATAATTAGAAGGGCCATTACGACCTCTAGCACTTAGGATTGAACATGAAGAGGGGTTTAGCCCCTTGGTTTTAAGCTCCGATAAAACTTCCTCAACAGGAATCTCGGGGAGGCTCTTGAGGACCATAGTAAGTGTGCGCTCAGCGTTAAGTGAAAAGGTAAAATAAGGTACTTTATCGTCGTTCAGCGCCTCTTTAAACTTAGTAAAGGAGTCAATATTGTCAAATTGCAATCTGATTTTGTTGCCCAAGTATTTTATATTAAAAGTCTTACCGAAGTCTAGAGCGAGCTCTCGCTCGAACTTCGGGATGCTATAGCAAAAGTTTGAAATGTACAAGGGGGGGGGGGGGTTTGGTATTACTGTTTACAGGATTGCTGGGTGCTATATTAGCCACACCAGGCGAGCCGGTAGACTGATTTGTTTTGGTTGGGGAAGATATGGAAACTTCCGGTGACATTTTTTTGGAGTCAGAGCTTGAAGTAGACAATATCGTATGATCTGATTTGAACGCGGCCAGAGCGTTAAATCGATTTTGAACAATAATGTTGGGTATGACTTCCAGGTTCATAGCGGAATCCGTACGTGAAATTATAGGAAGAGAGATTGGGATTGAGGGTGGCGGAGGAGGCGCACTGCTCGATGACTGGGATGAGGAGTTAAGTCCGTCTGAGGAACTCTTGCCTCTCCTTTTTTTGGACTTTTTCTTTCCTAAGGGGTTCCCGACCCCTGGTTTCGATAAATCAGCGGACGGCGAACGATTCGATTTTTCAGAAGAAGAATTTAGGAGTTGAATATCTATAGCGCTCTCGGCAGGGCGCTTACCGCTGTGCATATTCATGTTAGTGAATGGAGTAGTAAAGACAGAATTACTTACGAGTTTGGAGGTGGATAAGTCGGCTAGATTGATACCTGATCCTTCTCCATTTTTTTGAACAGGGTCATCGGGGTCCCTGTAGACGTCCAGGCTGCCAGTGGCAGCAATTTTGGGAAAGCCTTATAATAGGCAGTGAAAAGCAACGGCTTTATCACTCCTAATCAATGAAACTGAATTCCAGCAAAGGGATTATCACCGCACAGGAATCGAAAACCAAGATGATCGGTAACGGTAGCAATCAGACACTGCGTAATAGATCCGGGGGCAGAACACGTCCGTACGCGGCGAGTAGTGACTGAGTAGTGAGTGACTGATGGGAACAACTGTGTTCCTCGGTCAGGCACAGAGGACTTTTATACCATCGCCACGGACAATTTTGTCCACACAGAATAATACCTGACCATCCTCGGGCTAGCCCTGTGTATCATGGGCCTGGTGGCCGAGCCCGTCGCACAGTGGTCGGAACAGGGGTAGTTAGTAACATTTGTGTATAACTTTTAAACTATAAAAGATATCGGAATGAAATTTGCGCCAAAACACAGGAAAAAATTATCCCTTTCTAATGATTTAGAATTGAATATATTCTACGTTTATTTAATGTTTCTTTTTTCAAATTTTTCAACTTATTTATTATAAACAAATTTGAAAACTGTTTATTTAGTAGTTTATTTAATGCTCTTTAAGTGATTTAAATCGCATGTTGGGGAAACTTTTCCATTTCTGAGTTATAAGGAAAAGTCAAATAGTACTTAAGGGTGTAGGTTACCCTCGATAGTCCTAAAACAGGCCTTTTTTCAAACGCAAATTGTAAAGTGATAAATAACAGTAGAGAGAACGTTTTTTCCTATCTTTAATCGTTATTCTACGAGCTTCAACACAAAAAAAGTCTAAATATCTCTATGTACATAAAAGTTGTGAGTAAAAACGGGGAAGGCCTGTACGCGGTGCATCGTTTCATCACCATTACAAACATAAAATCTCGAAAACCGCGCCAACGATTTGGATGAAAATTTAATGAGAGATACAGAAAACCATTCCCTACGATGTGTCGGGCACAGATTTTCGGATATTTTATTAATGAACACTGGAATCATGGTCTTTCTCATGTTAGATAAACCTGGGCGTCATAATTGTATACATCGTTCACGGGCGTCACGGCGGAGGAGCTTCACGGGACAAGAAATAACTCGGTCATTGTTTAATATTTTTGTACAATATTTATACAACGTATGCGTTAATACATGCTCTACACATAAGAAGTAAAGAAATAATTTTCAACCTCACAGTATCTGTAAAAAAATTGTCTAGTTTCGAGCGTCTCAGGATGGCGTAACTCCTTCATAAAGGGTGTTGCCCGTTAATGGCTAAATAAGTATAAATGAATAAATGAAGAAATAGGTATAATATAGACTGCGGAATTTTATGCAAATGCATGTCTTTGTAGTAATGGATTAAAAAAGTGGAACTTTGACCGATTTATATTTCATCATTAAGAGGATTTTAAAAATATATTTGTAATTTTGCATATTCTGGGTATTTTTCATATTTATTTACAAATTAGCTCGAGTAATTGTTAGATGTTACTGAACCGCGAGGCGTATTAATGTTGGGTGATACTTTTTAATTGCTACATTGATGGCACCTTTCTTACATCTGGCATATTCAAGTAAAAACTGGGGTGGCTGACTGGGGTTACAGTCCCTAGTCCCCAAAAATGGATCAGGCTGATCGGTCAAAGTATGTCGCCAGGGTTGCGGTTTATGACCGTATTGCCCCGCGAGTCGGCGAACCGGCAGAGCAATATACGGATTAGCTCAGGCCAAAGAATGACTAAAATTCTTAAAGACCGTACCACGTTCTTGATTGCCCTTAGAATTTTCGTTTCACTCTGAGCCCGTTTTTGGGGACTAACCTCAAGAAATGGAGGAAAAATTCAACATGCCATTTGTTCCTATCAAAATGCCGAATCTTATTAAGCTGATTTTAAAGAACTGTTTGGTTTGAAGAAATCCATGAAAGATGTCTTCGCGAAACACGTCTAAAAAAATGTTTTACATTTTCTTCAGATTTCTTCAGATCCAGTAACAGATACTTTTCTATCTTTGCCAACAGAAAACCAAAAAGTTTTTTAAAATCAGCTTAATAAGATTCGACATTTTGATAGGAACAAATGGCATGTTGAATTTTTCCTCCATTTCTTCGGGTTGAGGCCCACTGTGCATCGTGACAAAAACAGGCTCAGGGCGAAACGAAAATTCTAAGGGCAAACAAGAACGTGGTACAATCTTTAAGAATTTTAGTCATTCTTCGGCCTCAGTTAATCGGTATATTGCTCTATCGGTTCGTCGACTCGCGGGGCAATACGGTCATAAACCGCAACCCTGGCGACGTACTCTGACTGATCAGCCTGATTAATTTTTGGGGACTAGGGATGGTACCCCAGTCAGCTTCCTCAGTTTTTACTTGAATATACCAAATGTAAGAAAGGTGCCATCAATGTAGCAATAAAAAAGTATTACCCAACATTAATACGCCTCGCAGTTCAGTAACATCTAACAATTACTCGAGCTAATTTGTACACAAATTCCGTATATGCAAGAAACATGAAAAATACCCAGAATATGTAAAATTACAAATATATTTTTAAAATCCTCTTAATGATGAAATATAGATGGGTCAAAGTCACACTTGTTTAATCCATTACTACAAAAACATGCATTTGCATAAAATTCCGCAGTCTATATTATACCTATTTCTTTATTTATACTTATTTAACCATTAACGGGCAACATCCTTTATTAAGGGGTTACTCCACCCTGAGACGCTCGAAACAGCAACAATCTAGACGCATTTTTTTACAGATACTGTGAGGTTGAAAATTATTTCTTTACTTCTTATGTGTAGAGCAAGTATTAAGGCATATGTTGTATAAATATTGTACAAAAATATTAAAGAATGGCCGAGTTATTTCTTGTCCCGTGAAGCTCCTCCGCCGTTACGCGCGTGAACGATAGTGTTCATTAATAAAATATCTACAATGTAGCATACGGATTTGAGAAGAAAAAAATTTATTGTACAAATGAGAGCAAGGTGAATATCACTATTCATTGTTTATCTAACAAGGCAAACTTAAGACATTTATTATATACGAATGGGTTATCGCATAAAAAAAATGATGTGCTACGTTTTAGATAATACTATTAAGAATATGTGTACCAAGTTTGAAATAAATCGGACAATTAGTTTTGGAAATATTTGATACACCGCTCACGCGGAGGAGCTTCCCAGGACAACAAATAACTCAACCATTTTTTAATATTTTTGTACACCCTGTGACAGGGACAGGACTGTACAATTTATTACGACAGGCAATGCTTGAGGTCTAACCCGGTCGTCTGCATTGCACATGTTAACAACTCAGGGTTAGGCTCGAATTTTCGTTGATGTTAGAAGGGACTTGACCTTGAGTGTTGCCAAATGCACGTTTGGAGAAAGTCGAGTTGTCTCCGCCTGCGACCTTTTCCCACCGTAGTCTAGCTTTCGTCCACTGGTTTCAGGTAGGCAATAGCAATCGCGTAAAGAACATTTAAGAAAATTTTTTGTAATAGATTTTAATAATAAGACACAAGCCAAGATTTTAAACAAAATTTTTTTAATTTTGTTGCGCAATTCTTCAGTATACAAATATGTATAAAATTATGCAAAAATAAGATATTGCAGTAATAGTAGATACTACGAACTTGGAATTTTCTTTTATAACCGCTCCATTTACATTCATTTGGTTTATTCTGTGGAGCGCTGATATCAAATTTTCAATTTTGGCCATAACTTTTAATGGGGGGATATGTTCTGTCTTAAAGTGCGTATCGACTTTGCGAGGATTCCTCGCGAGGCTGTCGCGGGAGCTTGCCACGCGAGGCTGCTTTGGAAAGTCAAGGATGGTTTCCATGGTGGAGGTATACAGTTTGCAGACTTTCTACTCCGCGAGGCGTGCCTCGCGAGGAATCCTGGCAAAAGTCGATACGCACCTTTACGGAACAAAGGCGGACTCGGAGCGAGGCGAAGATGCATTTATTCGTTTACAATCGGGCAAAACTTATTTCCGAAGCATTCGTAGGGGAACATTTGCCTGCCAGATGTCGAATAGGGGACAATCGACATCGTGCCATTTTTTCTGAGACTTCGACTTTCCTCGCTTCGAGTTAAGCCGTATATTGCTCTGCCGGCGGGTGGTACATTTGGTAACCATCCCTACGCGCGTGTACCGTTGTCCACGGCCGACTCGTGGGACAATACCGCCATAAACGATGACCCTGTCAAGACACTCTGTCCGATTATTCCGGCTAGTTTTTCGAACCAGCTAGTTGGGCTTTTTCTGTCGGAACGAACAGGATAGACAATAAAAAACTTTTCGTCGATACACGTGGATGAATAGTGGAACGTCACATTTCTTTCAAAATGTATTGAGTAATTAATGTAAAGCATACATTCTCTAACATTTTTTTAAAGGTGGACAAAGATTTTGATCAAAATTCCACTTAAAGGTGGTCATTGTCTCGGATTAATATTTATCCATTGCTCCTCAGATAATGTAACATCAAAGTATAATTGCGGCAGTAGGTATATTATTTATTTTACTTGGATTATTGTAAGGCTCGAATTCTTGACTAGTATTACTTTCGTTAGAAACATTAATGCTATCCACTATTTCTTTTTCTTCTTCTTCCACTGGAATTTTGAAATGCTTTTCAAGTTTGTTAGCAACTTCTACGGATTGTTTTTAACGTAAAAGTTTAGTGGATTTAATGACAACTTTCCAGAAATGTTTATAAATGCGTAGTTACTTTCTTTCGCTGACGTCACTCAGCGCTGACAACCCAAAGCGCTGCGGCACCAAGGGCCACTGCTGAAACGTAAACAGATGTCTGCGATACCCTCGAAATCTTTCCAACGACGCACGAAAGTCAGTCAGTTTTCAGACGCAGCTCTTGCAAGATCGTGCGTTCATTTACGGCTTGTAAAGTAATTATGAGAAGATTATATTATTTTCCGTTTTGCGATTTCATTGTAGTGATTAGTGAAAAATGCCTAGAAAAGCACTAACCCACTCTGGTGTTATTCCGGTCATAGTGCAGAAGTGTGAAAAGTGTGAAGTATTCAAGCAGAGTTATAAATTGAAGTGTCGTTTGGATAAAGTGTGGGATAAAGAATCTGCAAAAATTTATGTAAGTTGTCACCAAATACCTTAAACTTTTACGTTAGAAATGATTAATAATTCGATTCTTGGGCCAACCAAATCATTGGGTGGGCAAATCTCTTCTACATCTAAACTAACGGGCTGCATCGTTGAAAGAACGATTTTGATAAAATATTGAGAAAAAATCGAACTTTAACGCGATCGCTTCACCAGGACCCTTCTTTTCGCGGTTTTTATTTTTTAATTCGATTCTGAAGGGTGGGCATACGAAAATATTGGGTGGGCAAATCTCTTCTACATCTAAACTAACGGACTGCATCGTTGAAAGAACGATTTTGATAAAATATTGGGAAAAAATCGAACTTTAACGCGATCGCTTCAACAGGACCCTTCTTTTCGCGGTTTTTATTTTTTAATTCAATTCTGGAGGGTAGGCATACGAAATTATTGGGTGGGAAAATCTCTTCTACATCTAAACTAACGGACTGCATCGTTGAAAGAACGATTTTGATAAAATATTGGGAGAAAATCGAACTTTAACGCGATCGCTTCACCAGGACCCTTCTTTTCGCGGTTTTTATTTTTTAATTCAATTCTGGAGGGTGGGCATACGAATTTATTGGGTGGGCAAATCTCTTCTACATCTAAACTAACGGGCTACATCGTTGAAAGAACGATTTTGATAAAATATTGGGAAAAAATCGAACTTTAACGCGATCGCTTCACCAGGACCCTTCTTTTCGCGGTTTTTATTTTTTAATTCAATTCTGGAGGGTAGGCATACGAAATTATTGGGTGGGCAAATCTCTTCTACATCTAAACTAACGGACTGCATCATTGAAAGAACGATTTTGATAATATTTTCGAAAAAAATCGAGCTTTAACGCGATCGCTTCACCAGTACCCTTCTCTTCGCGATTTTTATTAATAATTCGATTCTGGAGGGTGGGCAAACGAAATCATTCGGTGGGCAAACGTGGCCAGATCGCGCACAATCGTATCCTACTTGTAAAAAATTGAAAAATGTTCATGGATGGTGCGGATGACGAAATTTTTAATTTGTTCATAACTTTTTTTCGAATGGTTTGCCTACGAAAATTTTGGGTGGGCAAACGTGGGCAAATGATGGACAATCATTTCCCACTGTCAAATCATTAAAAAGTTTTCATGGGGGTGCTGGTGAAAAATTTTTTTTGTCCATAACTTTTTTTTGAAGGGTGGGCAAACGAAATTTTTTTATGGGCAAACGTGGGCAAACGATGAACAAACGCATGCCATCGAGTTTTTTTAAAAAATCGCATTTGGTGGTGCTAACTTCACAGACATAACGAAAGGGCAACAAAGCTAATAAAATTCTGTGACTACTTGGCAATTTTACATGATGCCTTAAATACTTCATGCTATAAAAAATTAACCTAGGCTTCCTTAGATGTCTGCTTCCACTACCACTGTTCACAATCACTTTTCACTGTTTTCTTTTCAATATATTGTTGCGAGCACCGGGTATAGGCCCGTGCGTAGCCTGCTGGTGCTCGTAGCTGAAGACAGAAGAGGGTCAACCCCCTTCGAGAACAACGACGAGAAGACTGTCTTGTACCGCACGCCGTAGGGTTCGGACGTGCGGATTATACTGTCACTACTCTGTATTTCGAAATATAGTTGTGTCGTGTATATTCCCGCGTATCATTTTATCCCTTTGCGTCGGGGTGGTCGACGATGGAAACGCCCCGGCGCAACAATACTATGATTGTCATTGACAGAGTTAGAAATTATTGGAGTCCAATGTAGGCTACTACGACAGTGAGATTGAGACACTATGTTCGGCAAAAGTCAATTGAAGGTGTTTGGCAAGTCGCGCGGTACAAAAGAGATCGGCGGGGGCGCCCCAGTAGTTGGTCCAGTTGCGCTGTCCAGCTCGCTCCCGAGTTGGGAAGCCTGAGGCAGTCGAAACCGAGTGGCCTTTGCGCTGCTGTCCTTGCGAACGTATGTGACACCTCTTCTCATCCAAACGTATTGGAAGTTGTGAGCCCTCGCAAATTGCTTCGCCTCCGCGAAGATTCGGCGCTCCTCCGCTGATGACCTCTCGTTTTTATAAAACAGGGTGTCCGGCCAATTTGGGATGATTTCAGCAGCTTTTAAGTCTTTCATAGCTCTTTTCTTATTTAGCCAGGAGTCACGAATGATAGCAGACGTGAATCTACTACGCACTATCAACGTTTTGGTTTTGGACTTCTTGCTGTTGACGCAGGTAGCTGCGGCTACGGCGGCAGCGGCAAAGGAGACTTTAATGGCAGCGGCAAGAGTGAAGATAACTTCCATTAGAGAGTCACTGGAAAATTCTGGTAATTCCGTAACAGCCAGTTCGTGGTGCCAGCTAACTTCTTCAAGCCGCTGAAATCAGCCCTGTTGGTGTGGCATCCGTTGTAGCCGATTGGGGAGCATTATCGCTTGTAGCAATGCGCCGTTCGAGGTTGTCACATCGCATCGATAGTTGATACTGGGCCGACGAAAGACCATCCACTCGCCGACAGACGTCCTGAACTGATAGCTATAAGTTTTCAACACGTTCAATGCACTCGCTCAGCGTAGCAGTAATGTCATCGAGCTTGGAAAGGCTTTGGGTAAATGTTTATATTAGGGAAGGATTCTCAGATTTCAATGACCTTGACATATGTTGTCAAGATGATCATTCTGAACAACATTTCCCTCTAAACATTTTGGCGCTCGGCTTTTGTTTACGAGATATTCACAAAAAACTTTACTTAACACTAGAACTGCCGACGGTTTTACAGCCGACGGTATTAGTATTGGTTAGGGCTAGGAAAGCGCGGGGGGCGTGCACCCGCTTGCGGGCGCGTAAAGCAAGTAGTCAATTCATTTTCCCCTCACCCACAGTTAACACTAGAATTTCCGAGTTTAACGCATACATCGGTTCGCTACCATGCTTTACGCGCCTTCCGCCCTAATCTAGCCCCAACCAATACTAATACCGTTGGTTATGAAACTGATTTCAATATCTTATGCCGAAAGTTTTTTATTAATATCTCTGAAACTAAGGCGAACCGCCAAAAAGTTTGGAAGGAAATGTTGACAACATATGTCAAGGTCATTGAAAGCATTTTTGGGGTTAGAATATTTATTGACGTATTTTATAAATATTTATCATATAATTAACAATTAGGGACATTAATTTATTCGCTATTATTTTAATCCAATGGATAGAAATGGGCCATAATGTCGAAAAATTTATCCAAACGATCTGAATAATTAAATTAAGTTTTTTGCAAATATCTCGTAAACCAAAGCCGAGCGCCAAAAAGTTTACAGGGAAATGTTGTTCAGAATGATGACCTTGATAACATATGCCAAGGTCATTGAAATCAGAGAATCCTCCCCTAATGTAAACATTTATCAGGCTTTGTTTTATATCACTGAGGTTGCGAAGTTGGCTCCGTATGACAGAAAGAGTAACGTTAATATTGGATAGATATCTCAATAGATAGAGAAATCTCAATGATATCAGTTCCATCGTGGTTTTTGACCCTGCCCGGTCATCAGGTAAAGGAACCTCCAACTTTACCGAAATTCTTTTGAGCATCAGCTCCATCCTGGCTCTCGACAAGACCCGTATGCTGAGAAAGACCTCGTTATCCCTTTTTGCTATCCCTAAGTTTACTCATACGGTCTGATTGTCGTCTTACACCCCGCGATACACGTTTCCAACGATTTCTTCCGCAGGGACCTCGTCCCGAATTATGTGTCCTATCTACGTCGGTCGATTGTTTCTAACTACCCCTTTTATTGTTTATTTTAGCCCTATCTTTCCCCCTTTCCCTTCTGGTGTTTTACCTAGATTTAGACGGGTATTCCCTTGCCTCACCTACTGCCCGAGTTATTTTAGTACCGATTTATCTATCTCTTATTATTTGTGATATGCTGTTTTAAATCATTAATAGGTAATCAATCACTCTACCGAGGGTGTATGCCCGCTGCATTTTACCCAATTTTTGCACAGACATGAGCGAGACCCGACACTTCAGGCGCTACTCCCGATGAATGGTCACTACATCAAAGATTTACGTCCCCTGAGGACCAGATCCTCCACTGAGCTGTACTCCCCTAAGGGTGCTTGTTGTGTCGAAGAGTTACGGCTCTGGTCCGGAACCTACCTAGGAGTGTAGCTTCCTGTGGGCGTCTTACACCTCATACAGCACACTTAATTGCGGCAACGTTGCAGGAACGTTGCAGCAACCTCGCTATGTTGCATGGTTGCAGTGCAATGTTGCTGTAACGTTGCTGCAACGTTGCCGTGCAACATTATACGGGGCGGACATTAATGTTGCGGTGTAATATTGCACGGCAACGTTGCTGCAACGTTTCCACAATGTTCCTGCAACGTTGCGCCAGTATTGCGGCAACGTTCCTGCAAGTGCGTCCAATCTCATGGTCCTGGTGCTTGCCCTATTTCTTCTCATAAAGACAGACTGGCCTTAAAATGTCAAACTGCAACCAGCCAGGACATCCGGCATCGTATAAGGGTTGCCCTTTCATCCAGTTCGCGCTAGCAAAAAGAAAGAGTTTGCCACGGCACGTGCCCGTCAAACCTGGAAGAAAATAAACTCCATTTCGGCCACTGTCCGTGCGAACACCTCCTACGCCCAAGCGGTGGCCCCCGCTCCTCCTCGCCAGTATGCTGCCAGATCAAGTTGGACCCCAACTGTCCCGTAATCCAGGCCTCTCTTCCTGCTGACGCCTCCTGTCGCCCAGCTTCTTCGAGATGAAAGTCATCACGTCCTGCCGCACCCCAGCTGGTTCACCGACCTCAAGAAAGAAATATCTACCCTCATAGCCTCCCAGTACCAGACCCTGACTCTGCAGATCGCCGCTAACGCGGAAAGAATAGATTTAATTTTCAACTCCCTTTTTAACAGATCCAATGCCGCACACCCTTAGGCAGATTTCCCAACATAAGATAGCTGCGATAAACGTTAATTCTATTGTCACGCACCTCCGTAGACTTGAGCTACTTCAGTTCTTACGCGTCCATAATTACGACGTAGTTTTCTTATCCGAAAGGAAACTTAACGCCTCTCATAAATTATCTTTCAAATGCTACACCCTCATCAGAAGAGACAAACCCAGCTCGGTCCGGGACGGTGGCACTGCAATCCTGGTTAAAAAGGGCCTTCCTTTCGAAGAGATTTTTCTCCCATCTACAGCGTCAAACTTGATCCTTGAGTATACCGTTATAAAGATCCCTACCTTCAACAACAAAGTTCTCTTTCTGGCTAGCGTCTACGTGAGAAGCGACTGCAATGTTCTCTTTATCGAGCTTGACTGCCTGTTTCGAGGCCTCAACCTAAGCCGCGATGACTCCTACTATATCTATAGTGGCGGGCGACCTTAATGCCAGGCTGAAAGCTTGGGTGGACCGTGCCAACAACCAGAGGGGTTTTCAAATTTCCCGCTGGGAGACATCCCATGGCTGTGAGTATAAACTCAATATAGTTTCGCCTGCATTCCCCACGTTCAAACCGGCTCATACTTTTAGATATTTGCCTGGTTGACTTTAGACTTATTCACGCCAATGGTCTTGGAGGAAGAGCGCTTACCGTCCCCTATGACAGTGATCATGCTGTCATTTCACTCACCTTTGAGATTCCCAATGACTGTATCTCTTTGGGCGACCCTAATGCGGGCGATCATCGCCTTAACTTTAAAACTACCAACTGGTCCCGCTTTACGCGGAAATTGGCGGATCTTTATCCGGGTGCCCCCCCCCCCCCCCGAGAGCAACCTGTCGATCTGAAACCGAATATTTTCTCCGCACGATTTCTGATTCGATTACGGCAGCTATACATGACTACGTGCCTGAGTTCTCTTTTACCAGTAACACCTGTAAATACCTCAATATTAGAATCAGAAAACTCCAAAAGCATAAAAACTTTGTAGTTTCTCTGCTTCATGACCTCCATAAATCTGACCCTCGTGCCACCCTTCGGCTTCATAAAGAGTTGGCTGCCACTCTCCAGTTTGAGTTCAAAGTCTGAATAGACTCCTTTTGGTCAAATCTTATCAAAAAAATAGATTTCAGGTGTTCTGACAACTTCTTCCCTAGGGTCAACGCTATTTTCCGCCCCAAAGATCGCCTTGGTATTGATGTCTTACACGTTCCCCTTGACAATGGACCTCTTCTGGCTCGTAGCACTTGCGACTCAGTGAATGCGCAGTTAGTTGATAACTGCTATGCCTTCTCGGCTGACAAGCCCAATATCATGGGGTCCTATTTCGAGTCGATTAACTCACCCCGCCACCTAAACTCAGATACGTGCCTAAAAGAGTTAGTCGACGCTTCGGTTACATCTTTCAAACTCGATTTTGCCCGTCGAAGGGAGCTAGGTGAAACCATCACTGTCGCAAGTGCGGATAACCCTGCCGATGATCCGTCAAACCATCCTCGATTCAATACACCCGTTCTACAGCCCCCTTTCTGTGGCTCTAATCCTAAAGAGACTCCCTAATAAGTCCTACAGCGGGGTAGATGGGATCCCACCAATTGTTCTTAAGCATCTCCCCCCGAGAATTATAGTTGACCTTGCCATTCTTTTCAATAACGCTATCAATCACAGTTACTTCCCTAGCTTTTGGAAGAACGCAAAAGTCCTACCTGTATTAAAGAAAGGCAAACCACCCACGGACCCGTCTAGCTTCCGGCCTATAAGTCTGACACCCAGCCTCAGCAAGGTCTTTGAAGTGGTTATAAATAATGCCTTGTCGTCTTTCTGCTCTATCAATAATGTGATCCCTGACCACCAATATGGAGTCAGGCATCGCTATTCCACCACCCATGCGATACACAAAATCCTCTCGGACACCCTCTCAAAGGTTGAGGCCAGCTGGTTAGTTGGTGCGGCCGTTCTTGATCTTGAAAAGGTCTTTGATTCAGTTTGGCTCAGGAGCCTTATCTTCAGGCTCCACAGGAAAGGCTTTCCCCGTTGAATTCTTTCCTTCGTCTGGGACATGATCACTGGCAGATCCTTTTTTGCCTGGGACGGCAAGATGCTCTCCTCACAGGAGTTCTCAATTAGAAAAGGTCTCCAACGGGGCACTGTGAACTCGCCTATCCTTTTTTATATTTTTCCATGTGTGCTCTCGAATCTTTTTTGGCCTTAACCAACCGGGGAATGCAGGCCTCTTAGCCTTTGCTGACGACGTCATTATCTATGTAGCGGGGAATCGTGTTGATGCGATCTAGAACGGGCTTGACACTATTGTAAATAATGTAAATAGATTTTATTCTTCCTGGAACCTTCGTCTGACATCTATAAACCGTGACGATGTTGTAACATTTGATTCACGCTGTAATACAGTGTCACGACAACGAATGTCACGACTTTAGTGTCACGTCAAAACGCACCTTTACGTCTGTAACACAAGAGCGTGGACGCGATATTTCTGGAACAAAGATTTCTTTTTATGAAAAACTTTATGTAGATCAAAAGTATATCTGAAAAACTAATACGCTTTTACTTAGTAGTGGGTCCAATCTCCTCCATTTGCGATTATAGCTTCGCAACGTCTCGGCATGCTTTCGACTAATATTTCTGCATACGAGACAGGCAGCGACCTCCATATTTTTCTAATTCGGTCCACCAGCGCTTTCAATGATGCACTGCGTCTTCCTTGAAGCTTCTGCTTCATAAAAGCCCAAACATTTTCGATCGGCTTTGCATCAGGCGACTGAGATGGCCAAGGCAGCACCATGACGTCGTTTCTCGCCTTCCATTCGGTACACACGCGGCTCCGGTGTTTTGGATCGTTGTCTTCTTGAAGAAGCCACCTATCACCAGGTTGATTAAACCACCGTTTTGTTGATGTCAATAGCCCCCTCTGGTATAACTTTATCATTCTTTGGGCGTTTAAATTGCCTGTAAAAACGCACAAAGTTCCGAAACCGCGTGCATTAAAACATCCCCACACATGCACCTTTAATGGATGTTTTACAGTCCTTTGAATTATTGGATTGCCATGAATTGACCAGGCATGTTTGATGGGAGCCAGGCCCAAAAGGAAGCTTCATTGCTAAAAACGATATCACTCCAATTGCGATCAATATTTGAGTGAGCCCACGCCAACCAAAACAAAAAGGATTTTCGACATGGTTTCTTGAAAGCAGAGGTTTCGCCATCGTACTACGCCCTGCAATGTTATTTTCTTGTAATCGACGTTTTAATGTCATTATATCAATATTTATGCTTCTCCTTGTTAAACGAGCTTGGCCTTTGCATAGCGAAAGTTGAGGGTTTTTTGAAAAAAGTCGAAAAATCGTCCTATCTTCCCTCACTGTAGTTGTGCGTTTTGAACCTCGATCTGGAAAGTCGTCCACACATTTAGCGTCTTTATATCGTTGTATCCACTTGTTAACGAACTCCCGCGACTTATGCAGGTATTTAGCTGCACTTCATACACTCATTTTTGGTCCTTTCGGATGTAAACACAGGAAGACCGCTTCAAACTGTTTTGCATACGCTGCACTCATGTTAAAAACGTCTATGTTTCTCAGCGATACGAACAAAACTAAAAGTTTGTGGCAAGTGCGTAGTGGGGAGGACCGTATATGTTTCGATTCTCACGGTTGCCACTTTATTACGCATCAACATTCGGAGATATCGCGTCCACGCTCTTGTGTTATAGACTGTAGTTACTGCGCGTCATTGGTGGTGTAGAGAATTCCGAGATACCCGGGACGAGGAAAATTCCCGGGTAGGCGCTATCCGGGAAAACTACCCCAGATTCTGGAGAGACGCCTGTCAGAGAGATGCCGTCTGGCACCCCGTGGTGACGTTAACCTCCAGCGGTGCCTCACCGAATTTTATGGCTTTCGACCCTCGAAAGGGTTGGAATAACATTAAAAAGTGGGAAATGTCCAGAATTTCCGCATTTCTCATCAGGTCTTTGCGAAAACGATGCCAATCGATTGCTTATGTTTTTCCGATGAAAATAACACCAAGAACGACGTAATTCGGACCATAATGAAAGAAATTCCGTTTTGCATAATTTCAAATTCACTTCGTTAAAAATAGTCCGATTTACATGAAATTTCCATCATTACAAGGAATCCATCGGTGTCACTTCTATATCGATACGATAAAGAGTTAAGAATTATTTTATTTCTGAATCAGATGTAATGGTTTTTGGGGTCGCTGAATCTGAATTTGGCATTGAACTTGTAAAATTTAATATGGCAGACTCAAAATGGCCGACTCAAAATGGCTGCTAAATATTAATATATTATCGGGATTTAGCAAAATTTTATATAGGAGTTTTTGGGGTCGCCCATATCCCTGTATACCAAATTTTATGTGATTCACTTCATTTTTCGATGTTGCCAGTTTGGGCACGAATAGTAAAAAAAAGCCGCGCCAGTTAACCGGTTAATGGATATTCCTGTCTCCCCGGGGGTCAAAGCCTTCGACCCGAAAGCCATGACGGTCAGTGTGGCTTCAATTATGGAACGGTACTCTACGAGATCTCGGAGGTCTCGAGTATCTCGGGTAGTTTTCCCGGGTAACGCCTACGGGAAATTTTTTTCTTCCCGGGTATCTCACGGATATCTCTAGGTAGTGATTAGAAAATGTGTCCACCATTTTGTCCTAAAGCGGAAGTCGCAAATCGGCGAGCACTTCAGTATTAAATGAAGTTTGCTGCTGATCCCACTTTTCGCTCAATTTTGTGGAATCCAATTGGTAGTTGTTATCGCTTCGCCCAATAGGAAAAATTACGCAGATTTATTGTTCTCTCTATTTCCGGTTTAGGTCAGTAATGGCGTCGACCAATAGAAAACATGGTCACATTTTCCGATCACTATCTAGAGGATCACTAGATGCAGCGAGCGCGTAGTGACTGCTTCACCTTGAGTTTCGGCGTTTGCTGCGCGCTCGCTGCATCGGAAGTGGCATTGTATTGGTGGCAAGTGAGAGAAATTCTAGGAAATTGTACGATGCCACCAATACGATGCCACTAATTTCATGCGCTCAATACGCGAATCGGAACAGACTCTTAGGGAACTTGCCGTACCAGAGGCTCTTGAGCGGGCATTTCAAGAAACAATCCTCTGTATATTCTCGATAAATTGCCCTAGGCCTAACTCAAATCTAACTCGGCGTCATCTGGACTAGCCTAATCTCACTCAGTCTGACCAGGTCTAGCGTATTGTTGCGTACCGCGCAACCTCGAGTTGGTAACAATGTGTTTTCCACTATGGGAAAGACTTGGGGGCTTCTGCTAGGAGGTTGTCTGCCATGATAATTAGCCAGAGCAAAGAGGAGATATAATAAGAGGCAACACTCCGGGCGGAATCTTTGAAGTCCTTACTCGACCTTGGCATTTAAATTGGTTGTCTATTCGAGCGGGATATTCAAATCAACTAAACTTACCTTAACGCAGTTGGCTGATTATTGTCGAAGTTTACCGATCCATGCCGAAGTTTACCGATCCATGCCGAATGGACATTTAAATTGGTTGTCTAATGATTTCCCCAGTTTATTTCTGTACTTGTCGAGTGACGCCTCTTATTATATCTCCTCTTTGGCCAGAGTTTAAATTCGACTTTTGCATAGAATGTATGGAAGCCGCTCGATGTATTAGTTTTTGTTCTCTTTCACCGCGAAAACGCAAAATAACGACGCTAAAAGACGAGCATTACCAATCCTGCTGTACTAGTGATAACACGTGTAAACTTTATTGTACATTCTGGTCTGGCGTTCGGCAACGGCTGGCAACGGTCTGGCGTTCGGTAGCGACCGACGCCGTCGCGTGGAAAAAACCCCGATGTTTGGCAAAAGTGCACGAAGCCGCGACGCAATGCCTTCCAAGGTTGCCGGTGTGTCGCTCGGGAATGTCGGGCGGCACACATACCTTACACACGTTTATTTCTAAGCTCAGTTACAATAGCTACAATTCATATTTCCATCTTTAAGTTGTTGAGAATTATAATAAAACAGTTAAGATTATAAGAATATCGAATATTGTACAACGGAAGTTCAATTTATTTAAACACGAACGCGCAACTCCGAGCAGAGCGGTTCTGCGCTCCACGGGCATCGACCCAGCCCCTAGGACCATCGCCCGGCTGCAGGACCACGCCATAGGATGTTCTTTTTAGAATTATTCAACTATTTTACCCAGTCAGATGTTCGAGCTATCCTTTAACGCCTTATTTCACATGGTTTTAACTGCCAGTAACCGAATGATCACGGCCAGCCTGCTAACTTTCCCTGATAGTACCGACTGCTATATTTTTAGGGTGACTTGAGGAGCTCCTAATGTTATTCTAATGAGTCTACTTACGATATCCCTATGTTATTTGTGATGTTACGTCCTGACGGAACTTTTTCGATTATCACCCAGAGGGCTTGGAACGGTTTACTGGGTTCTTGCTCTTTTCTAAAGGCTAAAGTGCACCTTGACTATACTTACCAAAGGAAGAGGAAGGTAATTAAAGGTTGAGTAAGTGAATACACGGGAATTAAGGAATGACAATGAAGAGTAAAATATATTCTTAGAGAAAACATAGAAATAATAATAACATACCCTGGAGATGGCGCTCCGTCTCTGTTATCGCTGGGCGCTCGAGTGTCAGTGGACCTTGCGTAGGTCGTGGTCGCTCGAGGTGTCCAAAGATAACGCAGGGGAGTCGGTGAACTTGGCGTCTATCTGTTCCGCTCGCTCGCGCTGCTAGACGGTTTCACGGTCGCGGTGGTCCGTAACGGTGCGTAAGTGCACTCTCGGCGAGGCCGTTTTTCGGTATATCGGATGGAGGTACACTTCGCCTAACCTGTTCGGCCGAGCGCGATTCACAAAAACTAAGCGCGGAGACGAGATCGCGGTTTTGAGACACCACGTCGTCTTGTCGTTAAAACGAACTCCCAAACACGACTAACTCTACAAAGTTTCTCGGTTGCGGGCCGCGCCTCGAACCATCGCACACGTATAGGGATTACTGCCCCGTCAGCAGTTGTCGATCGCTGCTTCTCTGGAAATGTCCGGGGCCCGGGCCGACAACGGTCACGTTGTCCCTACGGCTGTCGCTACGCGGTTCGACGCAACGTGACTGCCACGCGCGAGGCGATTCCGCCGAATCGCCTATCAAGCTTATTCGGAGGAAAGCGACGCGAGGACAGCAAGCACGAGATGGGCCTGAAGGGCCCATGTAACATCTCTCCATTTAGACACGAAACGGTCTTGTGAGGCCATTTCGTCGTTAGCACGTGTGAAGCTGTCCGCGCGTACACTTTCGTTAAGCGGCTTAAAACTACGATTAGCGCTATTAAATCTAAGGGGACGCAAGGGGATATAATAAATGAGGCGAAATTAAGCAAAAAAGAAAAGAACCCATATATTGTTACATAAGTTGAGCATAAAAAAGGTACTACTACTAATAATAATAAGAATAAAGAATGTAAGCAGAATACAATGATAATGACAGCGGCGGAAACCGTCGGACCATGCCCCCCCCCCCGCAGCCCGCGGGTCCCGAGCTACTCGGTCCACCTGAGAGTCCCGCGGGATGCGCGGGGTGCCGAGATCTGCGCGTCAAGACGCCAGCGCCGTCGTCGACGCTCTATAACGTGTTTATTCACAAATTGTATAAGTACATGGAAAAACAAGTGTGGACTCTAAATAAAGAAAATGCTCGAACATGCCGCCCGCCTCGATGTAGTTTGGACGTCGAAATCGTGGTTGAGCGGTTGTCCGCCCGCCGTAAGAAAGCAGTGAAGTGCGTCACGGAGGCATGGCGAGTGGAGTTGGTCGAAGCAAACATTGGCAGCGTAGTACTTTACGTCGACGCGGAAGTCTCAGCCGTGTGCCGTATTGGCAGTGGCACGAGTTTGGTGATGGCCTTGGAACATGTGTGGGAAGTCGACTTGAGCGTTATGACGCGGACGAGATCGTCCGCACCCGGATGCACCTCGACGACTCGGGCGAGGGGCCAACGCGTGGGTGGAGTCAGGGCGTCCTTGATCAAGACGAAGGTGCCCACCTCGAGGTTTTCTCGCTGGGTCTTCCACTTAGAACGCTGTTGGAGCTGGTGCAGGTATTCGTGTTTCCACCTGTGCCAAAAAAGATCCTGGCACGACGACTCGACGGAGGGAGTTTCAGGAAGGGCAGTTAGGGGCGCGCCCACGAGAAAGTGGCCGGGAGTGAGAGGAGCTCAGGTCCTGAGGATCATCGGAGATCGGCATCAGAGGCCTGGAGTTGAGGCAAGCCTCAATTTGACATAGGAGAGTAGTTAGCTCCTCGAAGGTGAGAATGGTTTCACCAATGACCCTCTTTAGGTGAGTTTTAACCGACTTCACCGCCACCTCCCAGAGTCCACCAAAGTGCGGAGAGTAGGGGCGGATGAAGGACCATTACGTCCCCGCGCTGCTCAATTCCTGCTCCACCTCTGAGTAAAACAGTTGTGACGTTGAACATTTGCCGCAACTGGGCGTCCGCTCCCCTGAATGTGGTAGAGTTGTCTGCTCCAGAGCTGACTGCATCTCCCACGCCTGGGCGTGAATCGTCGAAAAGCTGCAATGAAAGACTTGGACGTCAAATCGGTGACAGCGTCTAAGTGTACAGCCTTTGTAGGTAGGCATACGAAGACCACCAGGTAACCTTTATGCGCCCGGTGACCTCTCCCTTTCGTGGTCCGAATGAAGAGCGGTCCGGCATAGTCCACCCCCGACTGCAGGAAAGGTTTTGACGGCTGCAATCTGCGGGGTGGGAGACTTCCCATCTGCTGTTGACCGCCGGTCCCTCGTAGCCGTAGGCATTGCAGGCATTAGCGCAGGATCTGCTTGATTCGAGGGCGACAACGAGGGATCCAGTGCATCTGGTGGATCCACCCCTCCGTGCCATCCACCGTGGGGAGTCCGCAGGTGAGCCTCCCGGATGATCAATTCCGCTAAAGGACCATGACAATCAATGATGACGGGATGCCGTTGCGTCTCGGGCACCGGGGCATGTTGGAAGCGTCCGCTCACTCGCAACATTCCATCGTTATCTAGAAACGGATTGAGAGTCGTTAATGGAGCCGAGATCTTTACCGACTTACCGTACCTGAGGGTGTCGACCTTGGCTGCAAAATAGTCTCGTCGACTAATTAAGTGAATCGAGCGTCGAGCTCCATGAAGTTCTGCCGTCGTGAGGTGCCCTCGGAGTCTTTCGCCACTAGATTTGGCGTTCTGCCTAAAGCGTAATAAGAATGTCGTCACCCGGATGAGTCGTTGAAGGTTCGAGAATCTCTCGACGTATCCGGTGGACCGCTACGGAGCACGGGGTCCCTTGGATCGTCACCAGTGATTGCGTACGCCGTTCGGGCGGGTCTGGATCGACAGCCAGTCCGGCCTGCGAGGGGGAAATGGAGGGTGGCTCAACGAGCCAGTCGGGGCTCCTCCACCACATTTGGGCCGCACGGAGATCGCTGGTTGAGATCCCCCGCGTAGCTAAGTCGGCTGGATTGTCTGAAGTCCGGAGGTGTCTCCACGAGGTCCCGGGCATAAGGCGTTGAATCTCGGCCACGCGGTGCGTGACGAATGGTTTCCACCTGGAGGTATGCGATTTGATCCAGGCCACCGTGACTGTAGAGTCGGACCAAGCGGTGACTGGTACTCCCTTCAGCTCCAGACCTTCTTGTAGGGACGCCAGCAACCGGGCCAGTAGAAGAGCACCACACAGCTCCAGGCGCGATATGCTCAGCAGTTTCGTGGGGACCACTCTGGTTTTTGCCATCAAAAGGCAAGCCGAAACGGACGACGAACGCAGGACTCGAAGGTAGATAGCAGCAGTGTACGATCTTTCTGAGGCGTCGCAAAACCCGTGCAGTTCGACCTCGCAATCCACCGTGGTGTGTTGAACCCATCTGGGTATAGTGATGGCTTCCAATTCCTGCAGTTCCTCGCGTAGGACCTTCCAGCGGAGGGCCAGGTCCGTTGAGATAGTCTCATCCCAGCCAACGCCTGCCAGCTACAAGTTCTGTAATATAAATTTTGCTCTTATGAGTACGGGTGCTAGCCATCCAAAGGGGTCGAAGAGCCTCGCTACTTCCGAGAGAACCGTTCTCTTCGTCCAAGGGGAGGCCGGCGTCTCGGAGGGGAGACGCGGGCCTCGTACGGCCAAAGAGTCACTGCGAGTGTCCCACAGGAGCCCCAATGCACCGTGGACATCGGCCTTTTGAAAGATCTTTGTTCCGAAGGAGGGGTGCTGGTTCAGTTCGGCGAAGTTACCCGCCCACTTGTCCAGTGGGAAGCCCCCGTTGGCGAGGATCCCGGTAATTTGCCTTTGGAGTTCCTGGGCCTGGTTGACGTCGTCCACGAGTCTCACCAGAGTTTTAGGATCTGGGACCCAAGCGGAAACCGTTCCACTTCGTCCTCCGCCAACTGATGGAGAACACGGAGGGACAGGTAGGGAGCGGAGGCGGTGCCATAGGTGACAGTGGTCATTCTGAAGTCTCGCACGGCCTCCATCGGAGATGACAGCCAAAGAATCCGTAGCCAGTTCTGATCGTCAGGGTGGAGAAAGCCACCCGAAAGAACCTCCATCTCGTAAGGATCAGCCAGAGTTTCGACTGAAGCTTGGGCCCGGTCAGGAGGACATTATTTAGGGATCTTCCCACAGCCGACGCGCAGGAGGTGTTGAAGACTACGCGCAGCTTTCTCTGGTCGCCAGTCAGCTTCTAAACTGCTTGGTGGGAGAGGTAGAAGCCGGCATTTCCGGGGTTGAGGGGGCTACGAATCTCTTTCATGTGCCCCAACCGCAAGTACTCTTACATGAAGTCGCAGTAGTGCTGTTGGAGCGAGGGGTCCCGCGACTGCCGTCGTTCGCCGCTGAAGAGCATGTACAACGCGAGCTGGCGCGATTGACCGACAGAAAACGACCTTCCCTCCTTGAAAGGTAAACGGACGACATATCGGCCGTTGCCGTCCCTTTGATGCGAGTTTTGAAACAAATTCTCACAAATTTGGTCCTCTGAGGTTGCCAGAGGAGTGGATGGCAACTCTTCGAGTTCCTAAAAGCGCTGCAAGTCCGGCTGAGGATCTGGACGCGCATGCATGACCTTTAGCCTCTTGGAGGGAGGAGAATGGTCAGGCGAAGCCCTCCCGAGGAGAACCCAGCCGAAGGAATTACGGAAGGCAGTCGGAGTTCCGGCAGGACCCGCTCGAAGCTCCAGGAACAACTCGTCGCAAACGTCAGCTCCCAGCAAAACATCCACTCGTGACGGCGCTTGAAACTCAGAATCGGAGAGAGGTAAGCCGGTCAAATGAGGCCACTCTTCTTTAGTCACGGGCTGCGAGGGAGTGAGGGTGATCAAACTTTTCGTGATCAGAGTGTCAAGAAACCCGGGGTTGCGGGTAGAGCACAGGTCCACCAAGAACTCGTAGTGTGCGACTCCTAGATTTGTCCCTTGGTAGCCGAGAAGCTTGACGTGCACGGCGCGCCGTTTGAGCAGAAGGGCCTGCGCGGCCCATTCGCTCAAAAAGGAGGACTCCGAACTAGGATCAAGTAGAGCTTTTACCGCGATGATTGGTCGTCAGATGCCTCGAGCAACACCCTCGCCGTTGCCAGTAGGGTGGATTAGCTCGTACCTACGGCGTACGTTGAAATATGGGCACTAGTGAAGACGTTGTGAATATCTCGCCGAATTCCTCCCGCTTGCTGGCATCGTGAAGCATGGTGTGGTGTTTACTTCCGCAAACCCAGCATCGGAACGTGGACGGACACTGTGGTTGATCATGGTCAGATCCAAAGCAGGACCAACAGAGACTCCCGAACGTGAGCGATGCGTTCGGAGTCATTGAGACGTTTGAATTTTTGGCACGATCCCAGATGTTGTTTACCCGCGCACAGCTGTGTCAGCTGACACACCTTTGACCCCTTCATCTGATCCTCTGTGGCTTGGACGGCCATTACGGTACTGGAGCGAAAGGTCGTCGCCGAGCGAGTCCCTGAATCCTTGGCCTTCGGAGTCGCGGTAGCGTCCAGTGCTTTGGAGGCCACGAGAGCGTTTTTCCAGAAAGATTTCGAGATCACCATAGGCGGGTATCTTGCCCGAATCGGTTAGCGTCACTTCCCAGCTCAATCGAGTAGCTGGATCGAGTTTTTCCACGAGCAGAACGAGCAGCTACTCGCCCCACACCACCACTGGTTTCTCGAGCCCAGCGAAGGCCTCGCAGGATTTACGAAATTCGTCCAAGATCCGTTTGTTGTCTGATGCGCTTCTTTTCGTCGTCGGGGCACACTGCACGAGTCGGAGCATGTTGGTGGCCGACAGCACTCGACGATTCCCGAATCGTCGTTTCAAGAAGATCCAGGCACCATCGTAATGTTTTTCCGTGATTGGAGTCCGCCGAAGCATTGTTGCCGTTTCACCCGTAAGACAGGACTTCAAACAACTGAATTTGCGGGTTTTGGACAACCGCTTGGAATTGTGCACTGTCGAGCGAAACTGATCGCGGAAGCTCTCCCATTCGAGAATATCTCCCGAGAATGCAGGGAGGTTGAGTCTCGGTAAGAAATCATCGTGTTCGGTTTCAGAGGACGCGTTCGCGTCGCTAGTGATGTCCTCCGCGGCCCCTCTCTCGGTGATGTCAAAGCGCTCGAACCATCTGTTGAGCTCCGCCACTTGAAACAGATACGCTTCCTCAATTTCTGAGAAGTAGTCCTCTTGCAGGTAATTGACGTCCTCGGGCGCGCTCTTGACGATCGTCCGATGGTTTTCGGTAAACTCATCCCAGTAGCTCTGGAGCAAGGCCGTACGACGCTTAAGTGTTGCCAAGTCAATATTCTCCCGGCCGAGTTTCTTCAAATTTACCAGGACTCAGAAGAGTCTACCCTCAACTCCACCTGCGACCGCATCATTTCGTCCGACGAGGACATTGTTCAAGCGAGGAGATTGCACGGGAGCACGTAACCAATTGAAAACCGCATAGGCGAAGAATGTACGCAAAAACAAAACTGTTGGTGCTTTGATTTTAGACTGTGTGAATTTCTGTTGAAGCCGTTGAGATCGCGACACAAAGGATGGTGTTGACACAGAAAAACTGAGCCACGAATGTTCGCAAACCGATCGTTACGTAATCTCACTTTGAACTCCCGTCTCCCTCGTGGACACCCACGGGAGAATAATTAAGCGCACAATTAATCGAAAAACTAATAGTTAACTTGATTTTCTGAATTTCAGAATCTGGAGAGAATCGCGGCACTGATCGCGCCTACCGCACTTCTCGGACAAAACACTCGCACGAATCATACAGCCAGTAGACGCTGCTGTGACCCGTATTACGATCCTTGAACGAAAATCCTAAAATACTCCGGCTCGAAGAACCAATTTTCATGTTCCGAATTTCCTCGAAAAATCGAAGAATTATTCGGGATGCTCCCGATTTTGGCGAGAATTGAGAAACAGCGAGACACTATTTGAAACTCCGTATAACCGACGAATAAAAAGGGATCACTCAAAGTCAATACACGAGGTGTGCCCGATGATTGTTGTGCGAAGAATAAATTGGAGCATCGGCTGATCGGCAGCGGCGGAAACCGCCGGACCCAAACCCCCCGCAGCCCGCGGGTCCCGAGCTACTCGGTCCACCCGAGACTCCCGCGGGATGCGCGGGGTGCCGAGATCGACGCGCCAAGACGCCCGCGCCGTCGTCGACGCTCTGTAACGTGTTTATTCACAAATTGTATAAGTACATGGAAAAACAAGTGTGGACTTTAAATAAAGAAAATGCTCGAACATATAGCAAAAAATTCTCAAGCATAAATGTAGTATACTGCATATTTTACGTAGAACTACGTCTGAACAGTGTTTTTTTGTCATTTTGCAAATTATTACACGAACTGTTATCAAACGCTATAACAAAATTCGTATTTACTTTAAATACAACGCTTAACACACGTTCGATACCGCAGCAATCTCTCTACAAACTGAGGTAAGAAGTTCACTGCGAACACAATCCAGTTAAATGTGATTCACTGTGATTTTCTCGCTAGAAGATTCAAAGGCGATGCCGCCGACAACCTCGCGCCTCGCTGAGTTCCGTGGTCTTCGATACTCGAAACCAGCGGGGCCATACAATGTTACGCACTAAGCAGCGGCGAATTTCGAATTCTGAATTTCTAATCAGATTTTTGGTAAAGTAACGCCAACCGATTCCTTGCGTGTTCCCGATGAAATTGGCCCCAAGAACGACATAATTCGGAGCATAATTAAGGAAACCGCGTGAAAAATGTATGTACATAATGTAAAATTAGCTTCGTTAAAAATAGTCGAGTTTACATAACATTTGGTATGAGTTTCATCGGAAAACATAACGAATCGATTAGTATCACTGCCATATTTATTCGATGAAGGAAATAAAGAATTTTATTTTTCGCATAAGCTGTGAATCATCGCATGAGCACCGGTGAAACTCGGTGAAGATGAAACGGCACCGCGCGGTCGAACGAGAAATACATACGTATATACACTACATTCTGGCGGGCCGTGCTCGCTGTGTCGAGTTGAAATCAAAGCAAATCTCGTTCACTTTCGCAACGCTGTCGGCTCGCTCAGATTCAACTGTTAATAACGGTTCATATAGTTTTAGATGCAGGACTCGTTACTCTATCTAACGCTGTAAAAACCATTTCTCTATCTCTTTCCGTTTGCGAGCAATAACGGCGCAAAGGGTTACATATTTCGTGACATCTAAGTTCAATTTGGGCCCCCATAGCCGCTGCATACCTATATAGTGCGGGGAAAGACGTAGTTCTATGTAAAAAAAGAATAAAACGTAATAGTAAAAGAAATTAAAGATGGTAATATAATAAAATTGAAGATAGGCGGTGGGGGGGGGGGG
This sequence comes from Andrena hattorfiana, assembly GCA_944738655.2. NCBI lineage: Eukaryota > Metazoa > Arthropoda > Insecta > Hymenoptera > Andrenidae > Andrena > Andrena hattorfiana. Next base: position 48,375,437 of record OX122889.2, read on the forward strand.
CTCCTTGATGATAGCTTTGGAACGATGATGCTCTGCAGCGAATGGAAATGAAAAACGGAAAAAATTACAATCCGGTCGCGTCACTTTTAAGTGATTACAATTTTACCTAAGGCGAAGAGTGGTGTTTCCTTATTCCGCCCCAGCGGACAGGACCCGGACTGCCGCTTGTGCTTGCCGTGGCTCCCAGGGTTTCGGTGCCTCCAGAATTAGGAAGGCCGGAAGATACCTGGGGTTGATTTCGAGGATCGCCTTTATACACCCCGTGCAGTTTCTGGGCGTTGTCCATACAAGATGACGGTGTCGGGACATTGCGCACTTGATCAGGGCCACCGCCCTGCTTTCTTCTGCGAACCAATGCACGGGGCTGCGGTTGTACTTGGCGACGACCCCGATTGATCCGGTCCATCAACATCTTCCCCATATTGTCTCTGATTTTCGCGATTTATGGGTCCAAGCTTGCCCTGCGTCTCCGTTAAAACTTCTCGAGGGTCGCACGCAGAGGCGCCTTGTGAATGGCGCGTGGAGATGTCGCGGGAGTACCACCTCCGCCAACGAAGAACGTTGATACATAGTGTCATTAAACTTCGGCGTGTACATTGTTGAAATTAAATTTGTAGGTTAAGAAAGTACGGTGAAATATTTTGTAATGACTGTGACTCTCTCGCTTGATTGGGGTCTTATATGCTATTATCACTACCATCTAAATTTTCGCAGCAGAGCGCTTCTTGGGGATCGGTTCTTAGGGCTAACGCGCGGGGTTTTTTGCTGTTATCAGCAAACTATGGCCTAGAATACTTCGAAGTATGGCTCGGAACCCGCGAAACTTCTCGCTCGTTCCACGTGGGCTCTCTCGCTTGTCCTCGTGGATGGTATAACGGGTAGGTTGGGAGGAAAATATGAAATGGCTAAAGGACGGGGTCTGGAGATTAATTGAGGAGGAGGGTGGTATGGTATCATTTCTATATTGACCTTCGTCTCTTTCCTTAAGGTCCCGACGTTGAGTCTGCCGTGCCTTCAAAGAACGGTATCCAATCCAGACAATAAGGAGGATCACGAAGGTGCCTCCTAGTCCTGGCAGCCTATAGGTAACATATGTTGAAATTTTCGGTTCTATGATGGGTCACTATCTCCCTTGCCTGCCTCTCTATGCCTTCCTGTGCGATTGCGTTTGCATTCGCATGGGCATCTTGAAGGGTTCCCTGGGATTCCTTTTCTTGATGGTCAGACAATATTTTCAAGTTATGTTCCGTTAGAGTTGGGAGGATTTCCGAAATGTTTATGCCAATAGATGGTTTGTAGATGGTTGTTAATGCCTCAGTGTCGACTCCGGATGCCCAAATCTGATCGGTCCCAATTTTGGCCTCACAGTTCTTTCTCAGTTGTAATATTCCTGTCCTCTGGAGCACTTCATATCCGGCCACGTGCTTGTTGCATCGTACCTGGAGTGCCAGGGTGCCCTTGACGGAATATAACCAGGTGTTGGGTGTGATCATCTTCTTGAGGAAGGTTCGGCTTCCGGGAAGAGCTCGAATGTTGCAGTTAGGCCACTTGATGTTTCAGTAAGGCATCCGTCTTGCAGCTTAGTGCTTTTTCCAAGTCTTGGAGTGGTACGCTGAGTTCGCACATGTACATCCGAGGGTGTTTCCTGCATCCTGTGATGTAGCTCTCGTCGGGCATGAAGTATTGAGAATTGATTCTGCTAATTGCTAAATATGCTGTCCTTGCTTTTATGAATACAAGGGTAGAGACATTGGTCGATATAGTTTGAAACAAAGGGCACGGTTGAAGGTAATAAAGGTTGAAGGGAATTTGGTCCAATAAAGGGATGTCGAGTGACAAGATGATTCGCCCCTGTGAATAAACTACGTTTAATTTGGTCACCCCTTGTAGTTGTTCGGAATTTAATTCTTCCGTGGTTAGCGGGAATTCGTATGGCGTGGTTCCGCAAATTCGCTCGCAGGTCTGTGCTAGCTGACTCGAGGAGAGAAAGGCCGGATGTAAGATACCAGGTTTTGCAAACGTGAGCGTGTCCGTAATTACGATTAACGCGGTTACATATTCGTCCACGTGTCTGGTCATTAGGAATGCCCATGACGAAAAAACTAATTCTAATTCTACTTTTGTTTCACGCTCGTGTAATTGACGGGTGCCTGACGCTATTTCCTTAATTCTATCGCCCATTGTGCACACGGATCCCGTTACAGAATTCAATGTGTCATGTATATCTTGAAATTTTAATCTTATAATGTGTGTTTAATTTCCTAGTAATTCCGCGAGATGATTTTGATCTTTATAAAGTTTACCTATTTCCTTATTATAATATTGCGCGTCGTCGTTGTCCAGGGTTCCAAAAAGGGCCTTACTCAGTGATCCGATGAATCCTCATGGTACCGATCGCTTGGTACGGGTGTATTGTGGCTTTCCTAGTATGTTGAGTAGCAATTCCTCGTAGCGTTTATCGTCGAGGAGTTTTCGTTTTAGGGCCGCGTTAAGGTCGTCGGCTGGGCAAGACGTCCAATTATATACGTCGTACATAACGCTTTCATTCTGTTGATCTGGGGTTGGGTTTGTGGTCGCGAAGCCAATACTTCAGCGACTCCTATACCTGTGACCAGTCTCCATTGGGTGTGGAAAACTCGGAGAGGTCGGATTTTTTCGTAGTACAAGTCCGGGTTGGGGTTTAGCGGTGATATTTGGTAATCTCCATCTATGATGTTACTAGTAACGCTCGTCCATAGGAACGTGAATATAAGCAGGCCACGTCCATCCATGATGGCCGTGGTACGAGGGTTTTCCGAAAATGTCTTTCACGGGGGAATTCTATTATTTTAAGTAAATGATAACTGTAAATACGAAAAACAAGTGAGATAAATGAGAGGGAGAATTCTATTGTTTTACGTAAATGACTACTGCAAATACGAAAAACAAGTGAGATAAATGAGAGGGGGAATTCTATTGTTTTACGTAAATGATAACTGCAAATACGAAAAACAAGTGAGATAAAGGAGGAGGCAGGAAGGAATTAGATTTACAGAGTGTTGGACCTTGGTTATGAGAGTCGGCTAGATGAGCCCTCTCGCCAGTCCGTTGTAAGCTTAAACCACATTGAATACGCTCTACTGGGGTCAAGGTGGCTTATCTTTAATATAAGCATGTTTCAATTTATCGAAATGTTTGATGATCTGTTGGCCCTCATCCGAAATCAATACTGCATTGTTTTGATCAGTAATTGCTTTTATTTTGTAAGGGCCTATGTAATGCGGATTAAATTTATGAAGTCGAGGTTCCTTTAGTACGTAAACGAGGTCGTTTGCCGCGAATGTGACTTGGTTACTTTTCCGATCATAAATATTTTTCGAACGTGATTTGCTCGTGTCCAAGTTTGATCGCGTGGTGTTTCGAATTTCATTTAAGCGTTCTACCAAATTTTGTACGTATGTCGGGTAAGTTAGCAGCTTCTCGCGGGACATAGGCGTAAACGGATCTCGAGCTAATTGTCAGAAAACGACCTCGTATGGAGTGAACTTCGTTGCTTCGTGTACCGAGGTGTTGTACGAGTACATAGCGAACGGGAGGAGCAAATCCCAGTCTTCGTATCTTTCCAGGTAATGTTTTAAGTACTCAGTTAGGACGATATGACTTCTTTCTAGGGAACCGTTAGTCTGTGATCGATATCCCGATGTGGTTACGTGTTTAATTTTGAAAGTGTGGGCTATTCCCTGTATTGTGTTATTAATGAAACTCGTTCCGCGATCTGTTAGTATTGCGCGCGGGGCACCGAAGATCGCGATAAAGTAACGTGATAACACGTCAGCCAAGGCTCGTATGTCGGGCAAAGGCACGGCCATACAGAATTTTGATAATTGACATTGCATAGTAAGTACGTGACGATTTCCGCTAGGGGTGGGGGGAAGTGGTCCTACGGTGTCCAAGGCTACTTTGTCAAAAGGCCTTGCAAGCGTATCGGTGATTAGCATAGGTTCCCGAGTTTTGATTCGTACGAGCTTTTGTTCTTGGCAGCTCTGGCAACTTCGTACAAAATCAAATAGGTTGCGTATGCGTCGATACGTTTTCGTTACACCTTCATGCCCTCCTATCAGGTTTTCGTGGTAGTGGTGGATGATATTTTCCTGTTCGTTTTCTGGTGGTAGTTGAATTTCGCCTGTACAGATTGTAATTGTGAAGGGCGTACGTTTGAAAATAATTGTGAAATGTCTGTGGAATGTTTCGGCGTCAAATCGGTGTAAGGTTTCGCCATGCGCCGCTATTCGAAGCGAGTGGACGCGTTCGGTCTCTGCGGCGTCTCTGAGCGCTGTTAGTGCTGACGCCAGCTCGCCCTCTCCCATTTCATGGTAGAAGCTGCCTGATCCCACGATGCTGAAAATTTTCCCTTCTTCACTATGTGTGATTATTACGCGATTTCTGATTAATTTTGAAAGCGGATAATAATTTTGTTTCGTCGAGTTTAGTTTTTAAAGTTTTACAAATTGGGCTAATTATTTTCACTTCGCATAACGTCGGCTGAACTTCGTGTCCCGCGGTGTCCAGTGCGCCTCCCCTGCATCCGGATGATTTCCGCGTGATTTTTCGAAGAGTTGGTGGGCCGGTGGATTGCCCGATGGTTAATTCGTACCACTCCGTTGGGTCAGGCACCTTGATCACATCGGGCTTTGGACTCACACAAGAATTTTCTCTAGGAGGCGATTGGTCTTCCGGTTCCTCCAGGGTCTCGCCCTCCGGGCAAATCATGGTTGATTGCGGGATGTCCAGGGATTCTGCATGCAGATGTATACCTCACGACGTTTTCATGGGGGTTCGATGTTCCCCCGTTTTCGTTGAAGGGGTACTCTTCATCGAGACTCTTCAAGATGGTAATTTCTTCCTGGGTATATGGGCCTCCACAAGAGTCACCACTTACGATGATAGAGTCCTCGTTGTTTCCTTCTATGGATTCGTAGCGGAGTGGTTCGTCAAGACTCTTCAAGAAGGCGAGTTGGTCATGCGTGTATTGGCCTGCGTACGGGCCTTCGGTTATCATGGGGAAGTCCTTTTCTTCAAAACTTTCGAATTTGTGGTGACCCTCTATCTTGGAGGGGTGTCCATGTTCGTCATCAAGACTCTTCAAGATAGTGATTTCTTCCTGTGTGATCGGACCTACGCAAGAGTTATCACTTAGGATGGTCGAGACCCCGTTGATTTCTTCCGGGTCCTCGCCTTCATCCTGGAATTCGGTCATTCCCGTTCGTCCTTCCGTTGTGTACAGAATGGTAGAGTTGGCCCTGCTCTCTATACCGTCTGTATTGTCTCCTGCTATGGAGGGCGGCCAATGTTCGAATTCGTGACCTGCTAGCGTGGAATCGTCTATGAACGACGGTGGTTCTTCGTAATTCGGCCTCGGCATTTTTGCTACGTGCGTTCCTATACCCTCGTTTTCGCTATTTGGCGCGGTTTCCTTTGAAGTAGTCGGGAACGCGTGCGAGATCGGGTTTCGTGACAGTGCGTTTGCGTTTGCATTTACGCGGCCGGGTTTATAAACGATTTCGTAGTCGTAGTCGGCGAGCGTGATCCTCCATCGAGCGAGTCGCGATACCGGATCTTTTACCGAAAATAACCATTGGAGTGGCCGGTGATCAGTTACCAAGAAGAATTTCCGCCCATAAACGTACGTTCGAAATTGTTTTACAGCGTAGATTATCGCGAGGCATTCCTTTTCCGTGGTCGAGTAATTTTCTTGACATGGTGTGAGTACCTGTGACGCTATCGGCGGGTCCTCTCTTATTTTGCCTTGGCTTAAAATCGCACCGATGGCTACGTTGGACGCATCGGTTGTAATGATGAACGGTTCGTCGTAACTTGGATAACGTAAGACCGGCTCTTTGCAGAGCGCCTGGCGTAGATCTTCGAAACTTCCCTGAAAAAACATTTCAGTCCAAAAGAATGGAATTTTTGTGCTTGTCAAATTTGTAAGGGGTTTAGCGCGTTTTGCCATATCTGGCATAAAACGACGATAATAATTTACGAGATCCAAGAATTGCTTCAAATTTTTCCGATTTTTTTGTACTGGGACAGCCATAATCTTTTCGGAATTGGGTCGTACTCCGTCAGCTGCTATTATGTGACCCAAGTATATGACCTTGTCCTTCAAGAACTTGGTCTTTTCCGTCTGTAGGGTTAAGTTATGCTCGCGTAAGCGTTCGAAGAATCTCTCGAATCGGTGTTCGTGCTCCGCGAGTGTGTGCGAATATAGGAACAATCACGTCGTCTAGGTACACGAATAACTCCTTACCGATAAGCCCTCGCAACACGTGGCTCATCAAACGCTGGAAGGTCACCTGGGTGTTCTTTAATCCGAAGGGCATGCGGAGGTATTCATAGTGTCCGTCGGGGGTGGTAAACGCGGTTTTTGCACGGTCCTCAGGGGCCTTAGGAATTTGATGGAAACCGTTCGCTAAGTCGAAAATAGAAAAATATTTGGCTCCACCTAATCGATCGAAAATGTCAGTAATTCACGGTAAGGGGAACCGGTCGTCGATCGTTTACTTGTTAAGGATTCTAAAATCAGATAGCACCCTTCATCGTTTGTTTCCTTCTTCGTCTTCCTTTTTCGGGACTACGCGCAGAGGTGAGTTATGTGGCGACGACGAGGGAGCAATTATTCCCAACTCCTCCAGGTTGTGCATTTGTTCCGCAATTTCTTCGTCCATCAACGGGGAGTGCGGGTATTGGCGGGTGAACACGGGCGTTGGATCGGTCAACGGGATGGTGTGCTCTATAGACGTCGTTCCGCCAAGCGGGTCTCCGGGTACGAAAAATCTACCCGAATGCCTTACAACCAGATCCTCCATTAACCGATGCGGTTCCGGGTCTAATTCCTTCAACTTCAGGGTTTCGGCTATATGTTGTAATCTTTCTTCAGGGGGGGGGGGGGGTTGTTCGACCCGGTAATCTCCCAGATTTTGGTGTTCGTTAGCGTCGAACTCTTCTCCGAAAGGGGGGGGGGGGAGGGGCAAACCCGCTTTTTGTCCTCGGGCTTGTTGCGGTTTTCAGGGAAGAAGATATTTACTTCATTCCCGTCTGTCTCTACTTATAGTTGCTTCTTTAAGTGTGCCCGGAAGTCCTCGTGGCACCGTTCGTATCCCACTAACGTACGTTCTAAATCTTCGGAATTGGAGAAGATTACAGGGTTGATCGGGCGATTCGCGGTTACCATTGTGCGTTGATGGTATGAGACTATGGCATCCTCCTCATGCAGATACGGGCTCCCGACCAGACCCGCTATCCCTTCTGGTAGATAGGGCATGCGTATTACGTGGAATAACGCTCAGCTGCCGTTAATTTTCAAGCGAGTCGTCCCCAGCGTCATAACCTTCCCGTTCAAATCCCCGATTTTCATGGGGTCTCTACTTAAGATCCAGACCTCCGAACTCGCAGATCCTATTTCTAACAGGTTTACCGCGGAACCTGTGTCTACGATAAATTCTCCCTCTCCGTTCTCTGGAGAACAACTGGTTGTTTGGCCTTGACCCGGATGCGGAGGGAGTCCGCGCGTCCGAGTACCGTTGCTGCTTCTGATTTCGATCGATCTTGGGACGCTAGTTCGGCTAGCCAGTCGTGGTAGCCTTCGTAGCATCGCGCGGTCTCCTTGACAACGGAAAGCACACTGCGCGAAAGGAAGATTGGAAGGGAAAGCAGGCGTGTGAGGGGCCCCTACGCTGGAGAGTCCTGACGTATCGTCTTTCAACTGATCATCGCCAGCATCGCTGCGACGAATTATCGCCCACCGGCGGCGTTAAAATTCGCTCTCATTCGGCGAAACTGACCAAGTCGTCGCTCTTGGCGATTCCTCGAGCTGACCTACTGTGACAATACGCAAAAACCAACCCAATTAGTAAATTCAGGGATCCATAATACCGGGGTATTTGATCCATTCGGATCATGACCATCACTCCAGAGTGATCAGTTCTGCGCGGCGTCCACGGCTCGACACGATACAAACACGCGAGATACACCATTTAGGACACGGATAGGCTGGACGTCCTAAGGATCGTTTGCAGCTGTTCTTACGGTCGCTAGCCTTGCCGGGGGCATCAGCCAGCTGAGTGGGCGACCAGCCGCCTCAGCCCCGTGCTAATCCCGATTCCGACTACTTCTGGTCTGGGTCTCCACCTAGGCCTCTATCTCGTACGGAACCGGCGACGCTTCATACCTGGACTGCCTGGACTCGACCTGGGTCCAAAATTACTCCTCAAAACTACGGACTCCGATCAAAATAAGTCTCGTCGTATGACGAGAGCAGCAACTGTAACCCACCTTCGACTCACCCTGCTTACTGAGTGGCATCAAACGTGACCAGTGATGCCAGAATCGTGGGACGCGGGACCAAACGCTTACCCCCACTATGACCTACCGTCGTCTCCCACTATGGCCTACCGTCGTCCCCCACTTTCTTCCCATCGCACTGCACACAAGCATATCCCTACCCCTGTCCGTGTGCTCGGCAGCCCACCAGGCAGCTCACACGGACAGAAGTAAAAATATGCTTGTGTGCAGTGCGGTGGGAAGAAAGTGGGGTACGCCGGTAGGGTATAGTGGGAGACTACCTACGCCGGTAGGGTATACTGGCATCACTGAACGTGACCCATCTCCGCATGCTGTCGACGGCTACCACGCTGCGACGGTTAGGGGACTTCTTCAGATCCTGCAGGTCGTGCAACTCATACCCGTCATTGGGTAGAACCGCGGTGACCTTGTACGGATCCTTTGCCATTGCCAATACCTTCCTGCTCCCTTCGGCTGCCCCAGAGTTGGATGCCACCATGACCACATCTCCTACCGCGTACTTAGGAGTAGTGGTGGAGAATTATCGATACTCGTGACAATCGATGGTGGTCGATAGTAGGTAATCGATAGTTTGATCCCTACTATCGATAAATTATCGATTGTTTCCGAAACGTTAATTCACTATTATAAGCGTATATAATCGTCATCTTTATTGGAAAAAATTAGCAACAGTTGAATATAAATGATGTTCAACGCCAAATAGAAAAGAATGCAAAATGAAGAATATAGAAAGTGTTTAAAAAAAGAATAGTGTACGAAAATAGCCATTGATTTTTATTTATAAAAACGATTAAGCCCACATTTTTTTATTTTATTCTGGACCTCTTCTCAGAAACAATTTGTTGAGTTTTACTGAAAATTCTTTCAGACTCTACGGAAGTCGCCGGAATACAAAAGTATTTCCTGCATAAATCTCACAGTGGTTGCTGTTCTTCATTTACCTAAAAATATTACACAGTTTATTATTTGCTCTTTATTGTTCCCCTAAGGGTTACAATCTCCCTCTTTCCATCTCTTTCCTCCGCCATCACATTCCTTACTACAAACTTAACCTAACTTAAACTAACTTAAACTATGCCTTAACCTAAACCTAAAACTTAAGTCCCTCTGACTTCGCCGCCACGCAATGCCCGCACGCACGCTTCCCCTACCCTACCCTACACTTACGCACGCAGAACAACCATCCCCCTCCCTATCCTTGACCTCCGCTTCCGCTTAATTCCTCTTTCACTTCCATTTGTCCATACATTCCATCATCCAACTCCTGTACACTTCCACCCACACCTCTCCACTTGTCTATTTTCCTTAACCACCCCTCCCCCTCTCCCTCATCCCCCAGCACCTCACCCACCATACCCTGCCACCCTCTCTCATCCCCCTACCCCATGCATACCTCCCACACGTGCTCCCAGGTCTCCTCCTCCCACCCGCACCTCCTACACAACCTTTTACCCTTCTCCTCCCAATACCTTCCCCCCTCATCTCATTCCCCAACCTGTATTTCGCCACTCTCTTCCACCTACTCTTCCCCCATCCTTCCTTCAGATACCCCGGCACTCCCTTTCCCTTCACCACCCCATACCACCTATTAAACTTTGACCCCCCTATCTTTTCCCACCTTTCCTCCTCCTGCCTCCTTCTTTCTCTAGCTACTAACTCCTCCTCCTCAACCCCCCTCTCTCACTCAGCCTTACCACCTCCTCCACCCTCCACCCCAATCCCTCGAAATATTGCTTCCTTTCTTCCTCCCACCCATCCAAAACCTTACCCCTTCTCGCCTTCTCCTTTATCTCACCCCAACATAGCCTGACTAGTTCTCCTCCTCCTCCCTCCTCCAGCTTCCTCTCAAACCCCCACGCTCTCAACCCCGCCCTTCCCTTCAACATTTCCCTCTGTAGCTCCTCCCTCACCAAATACCCCGGTATGCTTCTCTCCACTCCCAGCACACACCTCAAATATCTCTCATGGAGCGCTTCTATTTTCTCCCTGGCGCACCACCCCCACACCTCTACGCCGTACTCCACCACCGCCCACACCAGCTTGTCGAAGAGCCACAACTTTCTACCCCAATACTTCCCAAATCTCCTCTTGCCTATACCCCATACAGCACACCTCGTTGCAGCAGTATTGCAGGAACACACCTACATTGTAATATTACAGAAACGATGCTGCAATATTGTTTTGCATTATTGGAGTGGCAACGATCGTACAATATTGCAGCAATATTGCAAGTTCATTGCCGTGCAATGTTCCATTGGCAATGATCCAACAATATTTATGCAATATTGCGCGCACATCGTCGTGCAATGTTCCAGTGGCAATGATCCAACAATATTTATGCAATATTGCGCGGACATCTTCGTGCAATGTTCCTTTGGCAACGATCGTACAATATTGCAAGTTCGTTGCCGTGCAATGTTCCAGTGGCAACGATCCTATAATATTCCTGCAATATTGCGCGCACATCGATGTGCAATGATCCAGTGGCAACGCCCCAGAAAAATTTCACCCACATTTCCGTGTAATTTTCTTGTAATATTGCAGTGGCAACGCTCCTGCAATGTATCGCGCGTGTCGTCGTGCAATGTTCCAGTGGCAACGATCCTATAATATTCCTGCAATATTGCGCGCACATCGATGTGCAATGATCCAGTGGCAACGCCCCAGCAAAATTGCACCCACATTTCCGTGTGATATTGCAGTTGCAACGCTCCTGAAATACTGATATGTCCGGTTCGCTTGATTTTAGAGTACAGCAATTTCAAATTTCTTTCAGCGGTAAAAAATTCGTTTTCGTTTCGTGGGGGAATACTATTGTATATCATTGGTGCAGACAATTGGAGAAGTAGAGGATAGAGGAAAACAAGCCTTATTCATGTCACGTATAATTATATTCTGTGCAAAACATGAACTACAAACATATGAACAATATCATTATTCTAAAATCACGTGACAAAATCATTATGTTATAAATATAGTACACATTAAATAGTTAATTATTTTCATAACAAGCAATAACATGATTTAATATGAAATTAAGCGTAAAATAAGCATTATGACTATAGTAAAAAGTAAGAACTAAGTTCACTCATTCACCAATATAAATGAAATAACCGCGCACATAGTAAAAAGTAAGAATTAAGTTCACTCATTCACCAATATAAATGAAATATGCGTAGACACTCACACAAGTCTGTACATATATTATACACATATACGTGAATTATACTTATTATAACCGCACCCATTTCCTTAGAATTAATACAGCTAAGTAGACAATTACCCAGATAGCACACGATCTCTTAAAGACGTGCATTTTACGTCGGTTTTTGGTCTGAACGTGTTACAACCTTATTACGATATGTTTAAGACGTTTTTTTTGCTATCTGAGCATTGTGCATACATCAAATTGTGGGTTAAGAGAGTAGGGAGTAAGAAAGTAATTTACTAGTAATTTACTATAATAAAGGTAATTACACCAAAATTACACTGTGTCTTCTTGAAACATTCCCAAACATGTATGTAAAATAGTAAGTTCCTTGATCTATAATAATCTGATAATTTTTTATCCTAAAAATGACATAAAAAGGTGGAGTTTCCTAGCCGCGATCCGGCGGCCCGTGGCGGCGGCCCGTGGCGGCGGCCCGTGGCGGCGGCCCGTGGCGGCGGCCCGTGGCGGCGGCCCGTGGCGGCGGCCCGTGGCGGCGGCCCGTGGCGGCGGCCCGTGGCGGCGGCCCGTGGCGGCGGCCCGTGGCGGCGGCCCGTGGCGGCGGCCCGTGGCGGCGGCCCGTGGCGGCGGCCCGTGGCGGCGGCCCGTGGCGGCGGCCCGTGGCGGCGGCCCGTGGCGGCGGCCCGTGGCGGCGGCCCGTGGCGGCGGCCCGTGGCGGCGGCCCGTGGCGGCGGCCCGTGGCGGCGGCCCGTGGCGGCGGCCCGTGGCGGCGGCCCGTGGCGGCGGCCCGTGGCGGCGGCCCGTGGCGGCGGCCCGTGGCGGCGGCCCGTGGCGGCGGCCCGTGGCGGCGGCCCGTGGCGGCGGCCCGTGGCGGCGGCCCGTGGCGGCGGCCCGTGGCGGCGGCCCGTGGCGGCGGCCCGTGGCGGCGGCCCGTGGCGGCGGCCCGTGGCGGCGGCCCGTGGCGGCGGCCCGTGGCGGCGGCCCGTGGCGGTGTTCAGGGTCCCACTTTGGTTCAAGCGCACTTGGAAGGGTCAAGGATTCATACCTGCTTCAGAAATAAAATAATTTTTTATTCTTTATCGTTTCAATATGGAAGTGACACCAATGGATTCCTTGTGTTTTTCCGATGAAAATCATATGAAATTTCATGTAAATCAGATTATTATTAATGAAGACAACTTGAAATGATATAAATTAATTTTTCATGGAATTTCCTTCATTATTTTCCGAATTACGTCGTTCGTGGTGTCAGTTTCATCAGCGAAACATAAGGAATTCATTGACTTCGTTTTCACGAAGATCTGATGGGAAATGCGGAAATCCTAGACATTTCTGACTTTTTAATGATATTCGAACCCCTTCGAGGGTTGCAAGCCATAAAATTCGGTGAGGCCCGGCGAGAGGTTGTTCTCGTCACGGAGTTCCATGCGGCATCTAAAGAAATGTGTCAAAGGACAGGTGCCGCTGGAAAATCACCCTGATTGTAGTATTAGTATAAAATACAACCTGATATAACATTCAACTAAATAAATTCCGTACCAAGAAGGCTCGAAGTTATAAAATCAAAAGACAATCCCACAAATTCATAAAACATTAAATATTTAGTTTATTTCCAAAGTTTATTAATCCCTTATTTAACTGTACAAATACTTACTGCGCGTCTATTTCTGCACGTTTATCTGCTTTTATTCATATTTTTGTAAATGTTAAGGGGAATCAAAATTTGTTTATACAAGATCTATTCTACAAATATTTAAGAATATTTATTAATCATCTTTTTCTGTTAAAATATGGTACTGACATGGATGTACAATGTTTTACTTTAAATTGGTCGCTGCACGAATACTTTTTACATTGACTGTATATAAATGCCAAGGCTTCCAATGAGTGAGGTAAACGACAAACAACGGTGGTCGTTTAGTCGAATCCTATTCCGTCGTGCTAGGGACATAAGTCAGCCTGTTCAGTTTTTATTTAACAATTAGTATTATTGTTAGTAATATCCACCAAGTCCACCATCAATACGCCTCGGTGGATATTAGTAGCAGTCCGCTGACTGCGCGTGATCACCTCATTTCAAATTAAAGACGGATCCCTTATCTCTCGAGTATATAGGTACACGCGTTCGAATATCAAAACAGAAGGATCCGCGACGTATTGGGTGCAAGGAAAGGTGGATCATAGGGAGGAGATTATATTATGACCAATAAAGTGCTTCTCAGTATCACATTTTGCGTGTGTGTTGGTGGCGAGTATCTGAAATGTCAACGAAGTTACAGTTTTCGGCTGCGGAGGACAAAACATTGATAGAGGCACTTAGAACCAAAGAGATGCCGGTGACATTTTTTAAACTTTTCAGTTAAGAGAAGGAATGGTTAGTTAAATCGTTAAATATAATGTTATAAATAATGTAAGTAATTTAACGTTATAACAAAATATCATTTGAAGGCTAGAAAAATAAACAGCTAAGTAAATGATTGATAAAAGTTCGTGACAAAGGTATGCAAGTGATTTATTATCTCATACGCTTCAGTATAAACAACAATTACCATTAGTAACGAGAATATGAATATTAGTACGAAGAACTTCTCTGAATCTGTTGAGTGACGGTAAACTCAATACAGTTTTAATAGTATCTTAAATTAATATTAGTATATTACAAAAATTTAACTTGCATTATTTCTAATGCACCCCCTTCCAACAAATACGTTACGTTACGGCAATACAGATGCGGCACGATGCCACGTATATATAATCCATGAAATGTATGTACAAAAATAATTGATTTGTGCCGTTCAAAATCATTCTATTATATACCCGACATTCTATTATATACAAAAAATTACCCTGTTACAAAAGTCGAAATCTAGACGAAAGTGCGTGGAAATCAATAAGCAGCAACATAAAATCCGAAAGTATTATAAATATATATTTAACATAATAAAATAAAACATTATTTTCTTATGAATTCATATTGCCAAGGAACTTATCCAGCAAGTGAAATGAACCAGTCTGCGAAAGCATTACGAATATCCATAGTTTGTTCATTCAGACTTGCATAGCGTCTTGTCTGATTTTTTTTCAACGCGAATGTTCCATCTACTACTAAAATATTTTGCATCGAAATGTCTGTGCATGGGAGAGATTTAGTAGGTGGCACGTGCACGCTCGGATCACCAGTAAGCAAAGCTTTTCCAAATGTACAATTGGCAAATACTGTTCCATCACTATTCCCTCCACAGGAACAGCCATTTATTGCAATATGCTTGTGACTAGCATCTACAACTGCCATTAAAATAATGGAAAATGTTTCTTTATAATTGTAATATGCCGATCCAGAGTTTTTTGGGAGCAAATATATGCACGTGTTTGCCATCCATTGCGCCAACACATTTCGGGATATTTTACTTTTTCATAAAACTCGGTTCATTTTTTTAATTTTTCATTATTACATTTAGACGTAATAAGCGTAATAACGGATCGCGTGGCAATTTTGTTGGACGATATTACTTACAGTTGCTTGTCCAAGACGAAAACTGAAGGCTATTGCTTGAAAGACAATAGTGGACAGAATCTAAAACATTATTTAAAATAAACAAAATTTAATTAAAATAAACGAATAGTAATTTTACAATTAAATAATTACGAATGGAAATTAAAAAATCATTTTTCAATATACAATTTGATTGTGATGTTAGTATAACTGATTCTCAAACTCATTCTGATTTGATACTTTGACATGGATCTTTCATGGGACACGTAAATGATATTCGGAAAAATTATGTTAACTAACCCAACTATCGAATGTATACACAATTAAGCTAATCAATTTTTGATACACAAATAATATATAGTTCTAATTTAAAAAATAAAATGTACCTGACCGTCGTGCGCGCCGCACTTGGTGGAATGTTAATGTCGTGTGTGTTTTTTTTATTTTTTATTTATGTCATTATGCCTCTTTGTACACTGTCCCGTTGCCATTCCACGGCCCCCTCCGGTGAACTGAAATATGCTCGAAATCTATCCCGGATGTTGAATCCTTCTGCGTCTGCAAATCCTCCTACTCCAACCATTGGCACCATATTAAATCTTGCCTGGCTTGGCTCCGAATGTTGTTGCTTCGCGGAAGTATTACTTATGTATTCATCCCGCAACATGTTGTGGAGGCAACATGTTGCGGTTACAATGTTGTCGGTTGTATCCGGCAATACCGCGATTGGGGAATAAAAAATGCGAAATGTCTGGGACAATATCCCAAACGCATTTTCCGACACCCTACGGGCTCGGCACAGGCGATAGTTAAAAATTTTTTTCGATATATCCTGCGATGTCACGTTCTTTGTGTATGGTTTGAGCATGTGTTTTGAGAGGCGAAATGCCTCATCGCCCACAATAACGTGAGGGGCTGTCACGTTCGATCCCGGCAGAACTTTCTCCATGGGAAATTTCATTTTCCCTTCGCGAATAGCTTGGCCCATAATTGATTTATTAAATATTCCACTATCACCTTCTTTCCCATATGAGCCAACGTCAATGACGATGAATTTATAATTAGCATCTGCCAATGCTAATAATACGATGGAAAAAGTTCTTGTAGTTATAGTATAAAGAACCGCTATTGCCGGGACACTGCATTCGAATATGTTTTCCATCGATAGCTCCAACACAATTCGGGAAATTCCACTGAAGTAGATCGTCGTTCCCTATCTGTTCAAAACCCGCAATGCTTGGTTGTGGCATAAATATTCTAACTAACTTATCGCACAAGTGTTCTAATACTGTGCGTACAATCACACTGATGTAGCTGGCCGATATTCGGAAAGCGAAAGATAATGATTTGTAAGATTCGCCAGTGGCTAGAAACCTGTAAAAATATATTTTCTAATTAGTTCAGCTGGTGATTGTAAGAAGAGATGGAGGAACATATGGTGTTTAAATTGCTTAATGATCTAGAAATGGGATCAGTGCAAGATACATGTGTTCGTGCGTGTGATATTAGTAACATACAATAGCGGTGATGTTCCCGAGGTCACACCGAATCGTACGGAGGTTGGTCACCGTGGGGTTTTAATCGATAAGGATCCGACACTACCTCGGTCTCACACCCCGCGAGGTGTCTATAAATAAAATATGCTTCTGAAAAATTAACTTGCCTCAATGTCAGGAGCAGCTTATCTTCGGGTGAAATGTTTTTTTTTACTCTTGAATAGGATTTTTTCTCCAAATCCTTTCCAACAAGATTCAGAACAAAATGAACCTGTTCTTTATTTAGACGAAAAAATTGTCTATACGTTTCATCATTATCCACTAAATGGTTTCTTATTAAAATTCGAGAATAACCCTCGGTCCTTCGCTTCTGATACATTGCGTGCGCTTTCCTTCTCTTTCTGCTTTCGAAATATGCTAGCAGAAGCATGTCGTCATCTTCTTCTTCCTGCAGCAACGCACGCAGCAGCAATTTGCGATTCATTGTAGGATTTTAAAACGCTTTACGTATAGATAACGTCGCACTGTCACGTCAGCACTTAATATTTAGCACGGTACGAACGTCTGTAGATCGCGAATTCACAGAGATGTGTCTGCTTCGATATCACGAGAACGAGTGTCGTTTTAGCAAAGGTTCGGAGAGGTCCTAAGCTAAGGGCAATAAAGTGACTGCGGGTCTTGGAGTAGGGGAGACCGGGGCTGGTTGTCCCAAGGGGTAGGTTGACTAATTGTTAATAACTTTGTATCGACATATGCTCTACTGCGGAAACATTTACTGTAGAAAGAAGTCGCTTCTACTATACCATGCATTTATGTCCGACCCCGCGATTGCACGTTTTTTAACAGTTATCAGCGTTTGTCGAAAAATTGACTAAGTACGTAAGTAAATATTTTTTCTGAAAGTTTTTATTTTTTCACGTTCTATATAGTTATAATAGATTGACAATCTTCTCCATCAAGGAAATTCCCAGCAACACTGACGGCAGAGTTGTGCAAAATGTAATCTAATTACAACATACAAATTACGATTAAAATGTAATTGTGTAGTTGAATACACATTATTTTCTGTAATCGTTAATTTAGGTAGTTGAGGAAACCAAAACGTCAACTACCTAAATTAACGATTACAGAAAATAATGTGTATTCAACTACACAATTACATTTTAATCGTAATTTGTATGTTGTAATTAGATTACATTTTGCCCAACTGTGATTAACAGTGATTATCGTCTGTGCGATTCGGAGGGACGCTCGCACCAGCTGATGGATCTCCTGCTGCTCTGTTTTGCAAATCTAACATTATTTGCAGCACGGACATTTTTGCTTCCGCCAGCAGCTTTCGCGGCAATGATTTACCCATCGCCCCCATACTTTTAAAAAAAAGCATTGTCTCATCAATTTCCTCCTCCATAGACAAATGTAGGAGTTGGTCTCGTTCGGAAGACCGCGTTGCAATAGCATCAAGGAAATTGCGGGAGTCGCTCCTGTGCCTTTTCGGCGCCGCAGCTGAGTTGCGGCCGCGATTTCTTTTCCTGGACGGTGAGATTACAATTTCTGGCGGTGTTTCTGGTGAATGAACACCTTCCCAGCAAGCAGCAGTTTCAATGACGTCCGCAGGTGCTGACACCTCGGTAATGCTGTTATTGCCATTAACAGCATTTCGGACATCCTCCGGGAGTTCCAGGTTGCTCTGTGTGCTACAATCAAATAAAGAAAATAAATTTTTAAAATGCATTTTAGAACTCATCTTGTGTGTAAAAAAAATACTTACCTTCTCTCAGACGCGACACTATTTAAAAAATCTAAAGACCCCATGAGGGACCATTGCTTTTTGGGCTTCGCTGCCGACCCCGTTCCGTGCTTGTTGGCTCGCTTCTTTTTCATGTAGGAATCGCGAATATTCTTCCAGCGAGTTTTACAGTCCTCAGCTGAAATAATTAGATAATATATTTTTGGGGGAGTTCATTGCTACTGGAGAAGCATTGAGATCCTTATCATTTGCATTCAAAATATCATATGGGTACATAAGTGTTATTGAAACAAACAAACTGAAACAATTATGCGATAAAGTAGTGCCCCGATTTTTACCATAAACTAATATTTCCGATTTCAAAAGAAATGCAAAAGGCTTTATTATGAAATGGAACTTTTCTAACTGTATTGGAGCTATTGATGGGGAGTATTAAATTTTGTTAAACTGGATTTTAAAAAATGTAGTGTTGTAAAACTCGTCACGGCACACATTTTTTTCTATTAACAATTTTTTAATCTAATCATTAGTATTCGAGATAAAAATTATAAACTAAAAAATTTCTTCGACCAAAGTCAATAAATTTTTAAACATAAATTGCTATATCTTGAGTAAATATTAAGGGATCGTTATGAGACTTAAAACATAACTTCAGAAAACTCTAGCGAAGCCATAAAATGTATGCATAAAACCAGTATGTTAGAAAATGTAATAATATTTAATTAAAAAGAAGTACTGGACATAACCCATGCTTTCCAACGTTTTTCAACGCGGGAGTGATTCGATTAAAAAACTGTAAATAGAAAAAAATGTGTGTCATGAGAAACTTTACAATACTATATTTTTTAAAATCCAGTTTAACAAAATTAGCGTGTGGACAATACTTTTTCGCATTTTCGAGCGCTAGTCTCCTTATTGCATTCGAGCCTTCAATTGCTGCATATTAAAGTGTAACGTCCAGTTGCTTTGGAGCGACTGAGTGCTAGCAGGTTCTTGAGAGGAGAGCGGCTTCCCCTCAAGTACAGGATAGGTGGGGTTCGTTGGTAGAGAGTTAAGGATTAAAATCCAAACTTTTAACTTAACAATGGCTATTTATTCAGCAACACTTAATTCTACTTTAACAATAACAACTTAATATTGACTACAGCTATGATTATGTATTTTATGTTTTTGGGGTTTTTTGTATTTTATATGAACTAGTATTATATGTATGTCGCAGTGTAATGCCGCTACCGTTTCCGGGGCGAGCTCTTACTCTTGGCAACGTCTGCTGCAAGAACGGCCGCTTCCGTCTCCGGGGCGAGCTCGCTACTCTTGGCAGATTTTTACTCTACGGTGACTTCGTGTATTGCAGTGTACGGCCGCTTCCGTCTCCGGGGCGAGCTCGTACTCTTGGCAATGTCTGCTGCTAGAGCGGCCGCTTCCGTCTCCGGGGCGAGCTCGCTTCTGTTGGCAGAGTCTGAAGTGACTACTGTGCTGTGTGCACCTCCTTTTATACCCAAGATTTAGTGTTTGGCGCATACGCAGTGAATCCTTATTTCTTTAATTTACATTTTACTTATTTATTACATTATGCTTTGTCCTAGGCTTTTGCTAACAGTTATATTATATTATTCCTAATATTTCTAAGATACTTGTTTCGCTTAATTCCTAAATTATATATAAAAATATGTATAAAGGTCTGCGCAATGTTATAAGTAATACTGTTTTACTTATGGTCGGTAACGCTGGGTTTGCGTCTGCGTGAGACGTTACACCTCCCGCCTGGGAGATCTCTCGTCCTCGAGAGATTGGAACGAGTGGGATAGGAAAGGAATTATAAACTTTTTTTATATATGTATGAAAAATAAATATATATATTTGTATATACAAGGATTAGTTATTATTATTATTATTATTATTATTTTTTGGAATATATTCTTCTGCTGCTCCTGTTCCTACTAATTTTAAGAACTTCCAGACTCTTTGTCTGGGGTCAGTTGTTGGAAGTGCTCTATAGGTTTCCCAATCTGGGTTTGGTACGTCGATGGGGATGAGGGCTGGATATTTCTTCGGTTTAGGTACGTCGATGGGGATGAGGGCTGGATATTTCTTCGGCTTAGGTTCCGGTGTTTTGGGGATCTTAAATATGTTTTCTGGTCCTGATGTTGCAGGGAAGGATTCCGAAGGGACACGAGATGGTGTTTTGAGGTTTTCAGGATTTTTATTAGAATTTTGAAAGGAAGGTGATATGTTATAGGGATTCTTACCATTCTTTCCGGAGATCCTGGGAGTGGAGTAATAAGTGGTGGTATTTCTACCATTTCTTTTAATATTTCCTCTATTTCTTTTTTTTTCTTTTCGTGCCTTGGAGTGTCGTGCTCCTGACCGTTTTGGCATTTTGAGTGCGTCTGAGGGCGCAGTTTTGAATTTATACGTAGTAGCTTCCTCTTGCGGATTCGCAAATCCCCCTCTCTTTTCCTAGGGCAAATAGGCTTTCTTTGTTTTATTGACCTCCACTCTTTTCCTAGGGCAAATAGGCTTCCTTTGTTTTATTGACCCCCACTCTTTTCCTAGGGCAAATAGGCTTTTTTCACTCTATTCATATGGATGATTTTCATTTGTTTAGAATTTATTGCTATCTTTAAGTTGTTTTGTAGAATTTCGACGACTTGGTATGGTCCGCTATATTCAGGTTCCAGTTTTTCACGTCTTGGTTTTAGCAACCAGATCCAATCTCCTATCTTGTACGTTTTAGGTTGAATCTTTTGATCATAGTAGTACTTCTGCCGAACTTTTGATTCTTCTAAATTGTTTCGCGCCATTTGTCGGATGTAATGAAGTTTATCTATTAATTTGTCGACGTAGTCCGGATATGTTCCAATATTGTCAGTAGGAGGTATGCTTGAAGGGAGCCGTGCTTTTTTACCAAAGACAAGCTCGTGAGGTGTAAATTTCGTGCCTTCGTGAGTGCTTGTATTGTATGAGAACATTGCTTGTGGTAACCATTGATCCCATTGTTTCTCTTTTGATACATAGTAGCGTAAATATTCGACAAGGACGTGATGGCTTCTTTCTAATGACCCATTGGACTGAGGATGATATGCAGAGGTTCGATACTGTTTGATGTGAAATGCTTTGGCAAACTTTTTCATAAGGGCACTCATGAAATTTGGTCCCTGGTCTGTAAGGATAGCTTTAGGACTTCCAAACTTGCAAATGAAATGTTCTGTAAATGCCTTAGCTATGTCCTCTGAATTGATGTTTGTCAATGGTATTGCAAGAGAATATTTAGTTAGGTTATCTTGAATAGTAAGTATATAACTATGTCCTATATTTGTAGAAGGTAGTGGTCCTACTATATCCATAGAAACTTTATCAAAGGCATCAACTGGTGTATCTGTTAATATCATGGGTTCTTTATTTTTTACTCTTACTAGTTTGGTTTTTTGGCATTCCAAACAAGTTTTGATAAACTGTGTTATTTCATACTTCATGTTCTTCCAGTAATATTTATTCCTTATTCGGTGATATGTTTTTGTAATTCCTTTGTGTCCGCCTACAGGAGTTTGGTGATTCTCTTGAATAATTTGCTGTCTTTCTTGTATAGAAGGAGTTAAGAGTGTGCCTTTACAAAATATAAACTGGATATTCTCCTGTACAAATATTATATCTATTAAGTTCCATAGTTTTCTTAGTGAAATTTTATCTTCTTCCCCTGCTATATATACTTTTGTGGCATTTTCAAATATTAGTTGAGTATGAAGTGTCCTTAATGACTTGTACAAATCTTCTTCCATTGGGTGATCTGTTATAATAAGCCCAATGATTGTGTGTTTGCCTTCCTTAAGTTTGACTGACTCTCCAGTTTTTAATGGAAGTGGAATTTTATGCTGTTTTATATTTTTCTCTTTGTACAACCTTTCTCCTATTGGTCCTATTGGTTTACCTTCTGTGTTGATGAATGTGATGATGTACCCTTTTCCCATCCATAGGTGGTCTTCTGTTTCAAAGTTTTGTTTTTTGACAGGAATGTTTGATACTATTCTTGGTCTGCCAGTTGTGTGTCGAGGAGGAAGAGATAATGGTGTAGGAGAAGATGGTGGCAGAAGAGGGGATAATGGTGAAGAGATAGATAATGGTGGAAGAGATAGTGGAGGAGGGGTAAGTATTCTCCCTTCTTTAATTTTTATAGAAGTTATAGGAGCAGTATCAGTGCTGGAATGTAATCTTTGTTTTTTCTTTTTAGGTGTATGGTGAGTGCTCTTATCTGTACTTGTTTCTGCATCAATTTTGGGAGGGTTTTTATAGTCATGCCTTGGTACTATATATGTCTCGTCGATTTCTTCTATCAGGTCCTCCTCTTGGGGTTTGATGATGTCAGGTGTGCTGGATGCTCTTGTGTTGTTTTTATGTTGAGAGGGTATATGTATTTCTACCGGTATTACGTCTAGAGGGGGCGCATGTACTTCTATAGGTACCGTAATTTGAGGGGGAGCATGTATTTGAGGGGGTGTGTATGTCTCGACGCTTCGTTTTTTTACTTCCTGTTGGGTTGAGGAGGTGTTTTTTTTCTTTTTCCGTTTTAATTTTCTCCGCTTTGTATTTACTGAGTCGCTTTCGTTGTATGACGAGGAATCAGAATCCGATGAAATAATTCTAGATTGCTTGCGCGGAGCTGGATTTCCCGAGGTTGAGGCAGTAGTTTCTCGTTGTCGCGTATTATGTTGATGGAATTGTTTTTGTTTTTTATTCTCATGAGAGTTTGTTTCTGAATGTGCTCGTTTTGCATCTAACGGCAATGCTATCGGGTTTCTTGACAATGCGTCCGCGTTTGTATTATATTTCCCTGGTTTATACAAGATTTTATAATCATATTCTGCAAGTCTTATTTTCCATCACATTAAACGAGATGTTGGATTTGATAGATTTTGTAGCCATTCTAACGGTTTATGATCTGTTATTAAGTAAAATTTTTTACCATAGATATAAGGTCTAAAGTGAAATACTGCGTATATAATTGCTAATAGTTCTCGTTCGGTTGGAGAGTAACGTGTCTCTGCATCATTTAAGACCCGAGATGCGTAAGCTACTGGTAAATCTTTTCCGATTTCACCCTGGCTAAGAACTGCACCTACAGCAATACCTGAAGCGTCCGTCGTAATATTGAATGTTTTTTCAAAGTCTGGAAATTGTAGAATAGGTTCCTTGCAAAGAACTTCTCGCAGAGTTTCAAACGCCTTTTGTTGCTTATTAGTCCATTCGAATTGATAATTTTTCTTGGTGAGGTTTGATAGTGGTCTTGCAATTTTTGAAAAGTCTTTAATGAATCTTCTATAGTATCCACTCAATCCTAAGAATTGTTTTACATTTTTTACTGTCGTAGGTGTTGGAAATTCTTTTACAGCTACTATTTTTCGTGGGTCAGGTTTGACTCCTTCCTCTCCTATTATGTGTCCTAAATACGATACTTCCTTCTTTAAAAATTCGCATTTATCTGGTTGGAGATAGAGGTTGGCCTCCTTCAGTCTATTCATGAGGCGTTTAAATTTTGTTGCGTGTTCTTTAAGAGAGCTGGCATATATAACAATGTCGTCCAGATATACAAAGAGCTCTATTCCTTGAAGGCCCGTTAAGACTTGGTCCATAAGTCTTTGGAAGGTGGCTGGTGCGTTTATAAGACCAAATGGCATTCTGTTAAATTCAAAATGTCCGTATATTGTGGAGAAGGCTGTTTTATGTCGATCGTCCGGGTGCATTGGAATTTGGTGGAATCCAGATGCGAGATCAAATACGGAGAAGTATTTTGCACTTCCTAACTGGTCTAATATGTCCGTTATGTTTGGCAGAGGATAGGCATCTCCCATTGTTTTTTCGTTTAATTTCCTGAAATCGATTACGATTCTAAGTTTTTTTACTCTTTGTGTGTCTTCCTTTTTTGGTACAATCCATATAGGTGAATTGTATGGAGATGATGAGGGCTGTATTATTCCCTTCTCAAGTAATTCTTTAGTCTGTTTTCTTACTTCCTCTTTATATGTTTGCGGGTACCTATATTGTTTTGTAAAGATAGGAACATCATTTTCTGTTATTATTCTATGGTAGGCTTTATTTGTTGCTTCTAATTTCTCTCCCGGCAGGTAAAATCTGTCTGCATGTTCTTTTATTAGCTCTTCAACGTTATCTCTTTCTTCTGAATTTAAATGTTCTAATCGTAATTGTTGGAGTAAGTGGTGCGTCCTGTTAGTTTGTTTGTATTTGTCTGATGTTTCTTCTTCTACAGGAGCCTCTATGAATGGTTCTAATTCGACTGATGGTACAAGGATTTTAATATCTTTTGTGGATGTATTTATTGCGAAAAGATATGCTACACCATTATTGTTTGATACAACTGCATTTCCCATATGTAAGTTGGGGTGAATTTTAATTTTTGGAATATATCCTGTTTCAACTTGCGTATTAAGGATTCGTGCATATATTTGGCTCCTTGTTCTTGCTGGTATTGTGATTGTCTCTGGGTTGATAAACGGAATAGTTTCTTGCCCAATAGTTATTGCTGAATTCATGTAGTCGACAGTAGCTCCGTTGGTTTGGAAGAAATCTGTCCCTAGTATTCCATCCTGTTTGATAGGGAGGTCCTCTACGACGTGGAGAATGATTTCTGTGTTTAAGGTCCTTATTTTAATGTAACCTATGGTATTGAGTAGACCGTCCGTAATGCCATTGAGGTCAAAGAGAGTTCCGTGAAGATTGGGATGTCGGGAGAAGTAGCACTTCTTTTAATTACATTCAGGTCGGATCCGGTATCGATCATCAGTGTTGCTTCTTTTCCGTTGAATCCTGCATCAGAGAGAAGGATACTAGGAGATTTTCTTACTTGTTCTGTTTTAAGTCTAAGTATAGCTTGTCTGTGTACCACTTGTGCTTCTTCTTTTTCCTTCCTATCGAAATACATATTTTTCCTGCATTGTTCTATTGTATGGCCTCTGAACTTGCAATACTCGCAGAATATCTCTGGTTGTTGTGTCCTATTTGCATAGTTTCGACTTCTACATTCTTGTATCGTGTGCCCAGGTCTTCGACAATAATCACAATATGCGTTGGATTGAGAAGCTCTATTTGTGTAACTTTGGCTTCTGCAATCTTGCGTCGTGTGACCTGGCCTTCGGCATTTATTACAGTATTCGTTAGGTTGATAGGCTCTGTTTGTGTAATTCCGACTTCTACAATCCTGCGTCATGTGACCTGGCCTTTGGCAAAAGTCACAGAATGTGTTATTTTGGATTCTATTATGACTCCTACATTCTTGTATTGTATGTCCTGTTTTTTTACAATGTTGACAAATTTTTTGTTGCCAGTCAGTGCGTGAGATTTGTTGGCTACTGCAGGTGGTGATGTCATGGCCATATCCAAGGCAGTTTGTACATTGGTTAGTCTGCATCATTCCCGTGGCAATTCTCGTTCTTGTTTGATATTCATTATACTCTGCTTCTGCTTTAATGGCGTGATTGATAGCGAGATCAAGACTGCTGAAGGTGCATTCGTGTATTCTATTGTGTATTTCGACTTTTAATCCCGTTAGAAAGGCTTTAACAGCGTTTTGTTCCGCGTTTATATTAAATTGAGCTTCGTGCTTAGGTACTTCTATCGTATTACAATGTCTGATTTGCAAAAGTAAGTTAGATACGCGGCTGCTATAATCTACTGTTGTCTCGTTAGGTAATTGCGCGATTTTTGATAATTCGCCGTATAATTGAATTGATGTATGTAATGGTGCGATACGTGAGTTTAGTACCGAAATAAGATCGCTAATTGTATTATATTCTCCGCTTAAAACTACTCTCGAAGCTTGTCCGTAAAGCTTATTTTGTATGAGCTGAACTAGTCCGTATTCCGCGTTTGGGTTTATCATGCGCCGTGCATGTCGACAACTTTTAGCAAACTGGTGTAACGGTATATTCCTACCATTAAAAGAAGGGACTGTGTCTGCTGTGTCGCGTAAGCTAATGTGTGGTAGGTGAGGATATGTATTCGTAGCTGTATTCATATTAATTTGAGGATTTGAAATTCCTGGAACGTTTTCGTTTTCTATAGTTTCCGAAGTGTCTATATTCTCCTGAGTCTCTGTATTGATTGCTAGTTTAATCATTTTTTCCCCGAGTGTATCAGGCATTGTGCAGTTTCAAGTCTCTATAGAATTTACGAAGAAAGAAAAAATTTCTAAGAAAATACTCACTTTTGGAGTGATTTTACTATGTGAAATATCCTTCTCAAACGAACTATCCCACTGCTGTCACCAAAATTTATCCAACCTGTAACGTCCAGTTGCTTTGGAGCGACTGAGTGCTAGCAGGTTCTTGAGAGGAGAGCGGCTTCCCCTCAAGTACAGGATAGGTGGGGTTCGTTGGTAGAGAGTTAAGGATTAAAATCCAAACTTTTAACTTAACAATGGCTATTTATTCAGCAACACTTAATTCTACTTTAACAATAACAACTTAATATTGACTACAGCCATGATTATGTATTTTATGTTTTTGGGGTTTTTTGTATTTTATATGAACTAGTATTATATGTATGTCGCAGTGTAATGCC
The DNA here is from genome assembly GCA_944738655.2 of Andrena hattorfiana. NCBI lineage: Eukaryota > Metazoa > Arthropoda > Insecta > Hymenoptera > Andrenidae > Andrena > Andrena hattorfiana. Next base: position 48,402,256 of record OX122889.2, read on the forward strand.
GCTACCGTTTCCGGGGCGAGCTCTTACTCTTGGCAACGTCTGCTGCAAGAACGGCCGCTTCCGTCTCCGGGGCGAGCTCGCTACTCTTGGCAGATTTTTACTCTACGGTGACTTCGTGTATTGCAGTGTACGGCCGCTTCCGTCTCCGGGGCGAGCTCGTACTCTTGGCAATGTCTGCTGCTAGAGCGGCCGCTTCCGTCTCCGGGGCGAGCTCGCTTCTGTTGGCAGAGTCTGAAGTGACTACTGTGCTGTGTGCACCTCCTTTTATACCCAAGATTTAGTGTTTGGCGCATGCGCAGTGAATCCTTATTTCTTTAATTTAAATTTTACTTATTTATTACATTATGCTTTGTCCTAGGCTTTTGCTAACAGTTATATTATATTATTCCTAATATTCCTAAGATACTTGTTTCGCTTAATTCCTAAATTATATATAAAAATATGTATAAAGGTCTGCGCAATGTTATAAGTAATACTGTTTTACTCATGGTCGGTAACGCTGGGTTTGCGTCTGCGTGAGACGTTACAAAAGTGTAAATAATTAATAGGCTTGTTTTTACTTCTCCATGGTATTATTGATAATTCGTAATATTTACAAAATTGTATGCAGGGGCCAAAGCGTACGGGGTAAAACTAGGTACCCGGATTTGGACAAAATGTATGTAACAAATAAACGGAAAAAAGAGGAAGTTATCAAAATTAAAACCATATCTTAAGAAAGGACTACAACTAAAAAGAAATAAAAACAAAAATTTTAACACAGTTCTCCAGGCCATGGGGTAAAGTCGTAAAAACGGATCTTTTTTTAAATCATTATTTATTTCAATTTTTCCACCTGCCGCTTAAAAAATTGGATATGTACTATTATTTGAAAAAGAGTTTATTCTAATGAATTCCAATTGCAATTTCTTTTTTACTTAATAACGTCAAAGTTATAACATTTTATTCTTAATGTCCCGATTTTGCAACGGTCTCCCCTACTATTCGATGATTGATGGTTGATGCAATAAATATAATTAAAGAATACTTTACCTGATCTTTTTACTGTGGTGGATATGTTTCTCCACACGTTATCCTTCAACTCTTGGTCCCTATGAGTTGCGTCCGCAGCATCGTACAGGGCAGGATAAGCTGATACGCAGTGTATGAGCGTCTCGTCCTCCAGAGTGGTAAATTTTACCTTTATGGTAGGCATTGCAGATACACTGACACAACACTGTAATGCTGTCGAACACTTCCCGTATCTAATGTATACAGAAACGTTTCCTGTACTAACCAACTATCGTTGTGAGTCGCTATTTAAATAGTATTTCCTTCAGGGTACATCCTTTTGAGGGGGGAGTTTTTTGCGACACTCCAAATACTATTGGTCACGAAAAATCCCACCTTTGCAAAGCGTTGGCGTAGAGGTGGAAAAATACAGGTATACTATAAAAACGCGATTTTCTGTGTTTTCCGCGGGGGTGAGTCGCATGATGTAGCCATCTGCCTGAAGGATTATTAGCGGGTCACGGTTTACGACACTAGCCGTTTGGTCTCCAACACGCTATAAAGTAATTAGAAAACATTTACGAAATAACTTGTGGAACTGCAGGACAGTTTTCAGGGTTAATTCTCAGTGTCCTTTTTTTCCTGCACCTAATACGTCGCGCGTGTTTTTGTTTTGATATTTGAACGCGCGCATATACTCGAGAGATAAGTGATCTCTCTCGAATTTGTAGGGAGAACAACGCAGGCGGAACCACGCGCAGTCAGAGGATTACCCCTTTTGTTCCTTTGTTCCTCTGCAAGACAGGTTGCCACCTTCGCAAAGCAACACGGTCGTAAAATCGGTATCAACACAAATATGACGAGATAAGTACTTCGGCCTCTTTTAAGGGGGTAGACACGGGTAATGCAGCGCACTGTATACCGACATAATCTGGCCCGAAACATAGGTTTGGAAAGTTACGCTTGATTTCCTTATATGAGCGAATTTTGGGCTGGGTGAGGTCTCATTTGAAAGAAGAAGGTTCAATGCAGCCCGCTCTGGTCATGGCTCAACGAGATTGTGTTGGTATCTGATTATATGAGTGTCCAAAGTTGAGAAAAAATCGACAAAATACGCTCGCAGATTCCAAGTATTTGTAAATCACTAAAAGAGTTTTATGACTCAAACGATGACCAGAGCGGGCTACATTGAACCTTCCTCTTTCGAATGAGACCTCACCCAGCCCAAAATTCGCTCATATAAGGAAATCAAGCGTAACTTTCTGACTGCATTCCCAAATACGAGTTCCGCCACATTGGCGATAATACAGAGCAAGTCACGTGACAAATTTAGTTGAGCTTGTGGACACGAGATGGCGCCTACTCGGGAGGACTGCCAACGTGGAATCATAGCAAAACTGAAGCGTTAGCTGGATATATGTGCCACAGTAAAAGCGTGATGCAGTCAATGTATGCATTTTCGGACGATTGTAGGTTAGGTTATATGCATTTTAGGCATATATTAACCAGGAACTGCTGGGAATTGTATACATTTACTAAATTAATGGTTTTACCGTGACACATACATCACTTGAAATCGCTGTCGAATTTATGTTATAATTATATGATCGCATTGTTTAAAATAAGAAAAGAGAAATTGGAACTTTTTTACTAATACTGGAAATATTGATTTACTGATATCACATTTTCAGAATGTGGAAGTTCTGGCAATTATTTGCAATTATTGCTCTTATTATTATTCTTCCGACTATTGTATGTAACATGTAACAAGGAAAAGTCTCCAAATCGGTCAACAGTTGACTCCATGATTTTTTTTTGTAATTCTTTACGGTCCTATGCAGAGATGGGCATTATTTAAATAAAAGAATGGCCCCAGTGGCCGATCGACACGAGGTTTCGGGGAGGGTGTGTGTACCCTAAATCTAAAATTCTGTTTAGCTTCGGATATTTAGTTTCCTTTGATTATTCGAAGGCCTTTCATCTTGAGCTTCAAATACTATTTCATCTGTCATCGTATTTTTATCCTAAGATCGTATGCAGATATATTGGCCGGTCGATTCGTTTTCGTGAACAGCGATCGAGGAGAAATCAGTCACCACCACCTGACGATCGTGGATTTGTCAGTTGAAGTTCTGTGGGCACCGAAGGGTATATCTGAATACGATCTTAGAAGCTCGAATAACCGACGAGAACCTTTGTGGTCCGAGCCGCGCGAAATCACCGTTGCTTGGTGATGTGTCATCGATTACAGTAAAGTCTCGTTACGGTCTCGGCAAAGAGGAGATATAATAAGAGGCGTCACTCGACAAAGACAGAAATTAACTGGGGAAATCACTAGACAACCAATTTAAATGTCCATTCGGCATGGATCGGTAAACTTCGACAATAATCAACCAACTGCGGTAAGGTAGATTTAGTTGATTTGAATATCCCGCTCGAATAGACAACCAATTTAAATGCCAAGGTCAAGTCAGGAATTCAAACGTTCCGCCCGGAGTGACGTCTCTTATTATATCTCCTCTTTGGTCTCGGTTTGGTGTACACGATACGGACTTTTCGCTATCCCCACCACTTCTGTTTCAGTCTTGTCCGGCGAAGGCGAGAGCGAGATGAAACGAAAGCGAGCGAAGGCACTGAAAGCGAGTCAGGACAGTACGAGCAGACGACGCGTTGATATTTTGTCTCGCTCCGTCTTTCGGACACCTGACACTCCGTCCTTTGTATGCGCGAGAGGCGTGCGCGATGGTCACAAGCGCTTACGGCGGCACGGGAACCGCTTCGCAAATCTTGAGGCAGGCCCGGCTCAAATCTTTTTTGCGCTCTAGGCGAACTTGTCAAATTGCGCCCTTTATTATAATACATTTATTTGAGATTATTTATGACTTTATTCTGAAAAAATAGGTAACTGCTAGGGCGTAAGGTTGACAAGAGGTGCAAAATGGTCTTTTCATTGTTGGCATTGTTAAAAATAAATTTGTAAATGAAATACTACAAATTGTACTACAACGGTTTTATACTACGATTAAAAATTAAGACTAAGGACATCAATGTACTCAAATAAATGTATTATAATAAAGGGCGTAATTTGACAAGTTCGTCTAGGGCGTAAAAAAGACTTGAGCCGGGCCTGCGTCAAGATTTTGCGAAGCCCGTTCCCATGCTCACGGTAACTCGTAAGCGCTTGCGACCATCGCGCACGCCCGCCGCACACGCAAAGCATTCCATCTCGCTCCCCCCTTCGGCCAGAAAGAAGCGAGGAACTCACACTTGGAACTAGGACTCCGTTCACGATACGGGCTCACCGCCGGTCCCGAACAGCGAGCGGCTAACGAGATTTTACTAGAAACAGAATTTGTTTATTTTTCATCGTATCGATATGACAGTGACACAAATGGATTCCTGATATTCTCCCGATTAAATTGACAGAAAATAATTTAAATCGGACTATTTTTAACGAAACGGGCTTTCAATCGTGCAAACAATGTTTCACGTAATTTCCTTCAAAATATGGTCCGAATATTATAATTTTTGGTGCCAATTTGATCGAGAAAACATGAGGAATTGATGGACGTCACTTTTGCAAAGATCTGATTAAAAATGCAGATCTGCAGATTTGTCACTGCTTAGTGCGCAACATTGTATGGCCTCGCTAGTTTCGAGCGTTGAAACCCACGAAACTCAGCGAGTTGCATGATTGCCAGCGTGAAGGACAAGAGGAGACTTTCCATGGCGAAGGAAAGTCAGCCTTCTATAGAACTCAAATCAAGAAAGACTCTGCTGACAAACTTTATATTCACGTCAAATAAATACTTTAATTGTAAAATTTAGACGACGAACTATTGTTGAATTTCACCAGTTCTTTCATATGCATTACTTGGTTGGGAATTCCTGATCCCAAAGTTTCATGCATTTCCCTATTAGAAATGTTGCTTCAAGTCTTGATTCAAGTCATCATTGCTTTTTCTCGTACATAGAACATATATATGTTCGCGAGTAGGGGTCACGAATGACGCGACTTTGGTTTCCCAAATAAATTCACATTTATCAGGGCCCTCGCCCGAACCGCTTGACAAGGAGACTGAATGACGTAAACCGAGTGCGAGTGAAATAGCGGCGCACCAGCGAGAGACCCTCGGTCGACGGCGACTTGAGTCATCGAGTATTGAATATGAAAATGTTCATATTTCTCATTACACCTTGATAAGAGTGTTACCACCGATGGATTGGTGAGTTTATGTCCACGAAAATGAGTCGAGACGCGAAGCAATTCAGTCTATTTTTTCTTATGAATACCTGATTAGGACACACACTACGTTCACTAAAACTGGACCGAATTGCTCCATGTTTGGCATCATTTTCATCGAGAAACCCTAAAAACTCCATTGGTAATACTTTCATCAACAGTTATCAAAAACATAAACATTTTATCTGGTCCGTCGGTTTTATTACTCTCGGCTGTCAACGGGTGGTCTACTCGGGCCCGAAGGTCCTCGCTCGCAGCGAGAAAGCAAAACAGTGGGGTGGGTAGGTCTTTCCCGATAATCCGAGCCTAACCATTTGCGTACTTCACACTATCGTTTATTAGCATTTATACGAGTGTAACGTTCTCGAACAAGACGTTGCCGTTAGTTACAGGAGATTCCACAAGTAGAGCGGCTTACCTGGGAAATAGTAGGATTGGTTCAGGTGGCGTGCGATAAAGAAATGAATTTCACGAAACTAGAGTCCTTCCTTTTAACAATAAGTAACAAAAATGGTTTATTCAAGAAAATAGTTTTGACGCTAGGTCGTAATGGAACATAAGATATGACGCTGAGTCGTGGGAATTGTGATTATGAACTAATATAATGGAACATAAAGTAATTGCGTTATGACGTATCGGTCGGTAATGAAAGTATAACCACAGACCAGGTATAGAATAGACCTATCACGGAATGTAATTTTGTGTCACACGCTCGGGGGGCTCGCGAGCCCCCTTACCATTTTCGTGTCACACCCAACGTTATCGATTCCGTCTAAAATAAGATTACAATGCTACGAGTGGTAGGAATTGAAATTAAATCTTATCGGAAACGTTTAAAATCTAAAACGGCATGAACGTTAAGACTAATTTCAAGAAACATGTTGCATAATTCCGGTTACTAATACATTTTGATAGAAGCATAATTTGCACTTATTTCCATAAATTTCGATTAGAAATATTATATAAATACAACCACGTAATAAACATTTGTACAGTCTCTTAGTTAGGTTATATTTTCGGTCACTTCGAAGAGTGGATTTTCTGCCCTCGAAGTGACAGAAAATATACTTAACCTATATGCTACAGGATAATAAATGTTTATTGGATATTTCGTTCTTTTGGGCTACATTTGTGAACTTTTTATGACTTAACATCCTTCCAAAATATTATTATTACGCCTCAACGATATATTTATGAAGTCGATGAGTGTAATTATTCGTGGTTAAGAAATCAAAATTTCCTATTCATAACGTCATTTTTTTAGTACATTTCATCGAAATAATAAGTTTTAGCTTAATTTGTTTATGTTTGCCAAATTCATGCCTTTTATTAGACTCTACTTGATTTTAGCATCAATTTTCATGTTTACAGATTTCTATGCTTGATTAGTGGTGTGACTATCGATTATTGATAGATTATCGATATCTTATTGATATTTAACAATATATCGACAATATCGTTAAGATATTGTTAAAACGAATAGATCTATTCGCCTCTTCTAGAAGAGGCTGAGGTAGAATATAACACACTTTGTTGCAGCAACGATGCAAATAACAATTTTAAAGACATTGTAAAGCAACGATACATATTCATACTTTTAAAGATATCGCTTTCGATACTCAGCGGCTCAGCACCGATGTTTTCGCCCATTCACAACGGTGTTCTTCGGTGCTGGATAGCGCCGTGAATGGGCCCAGCACCGGTTTTTACGGTGCTCATTTTTCGAGCACCGTTGCCAACGGTACAGACCTTTTTCCGCTTAGAATGCAACGCATTAATTGTATAATAAAGTCAATCAGAATCTATTTGTTTGTATTTGAATTCACGGCGCTGTCCAGCACTGAAAAACACTGAATGGGCTCAGCACCGATATTTTCGTCCATTCACAACGGTGTTTTTCGGTGCTGGATAGCGCCGTGTATGGGCCCAGCAACGCTTTCTACGGTGCTGACTTTTTTTCGTGTATACCTGAGCTGCTTTCCCAGATAGCACACGTCGTCTATAAGTCGTGTGCTATCTGGGACGATTTGCGTCAACGATATCTTAACCATATTATCGATATATCGATATATCGAAATATCGATAACATTTCGATAGTCACACCTCTACCTCAAAGTCACAGAAATTATAACCTATATGCTATACCCAATTTCATAAATATATCGTTGCGGCGTAACAACGATATTTTGGAAGGATGTTAAGTTATAAAAAGTTCACAAATGTAGCGTAAAGGAACGAAATAGCCAATAAACATTTATTGTTATATAGCATATAGGTTATATTTTCTGTCACTTCGAGGAGGGGACTACATAATAATCACGCGCATCCAGCCTGCGCATTTTCCCTAGCCTGGGCGGCCCCGGCCGCATGAAAGGGGAACTTTCCCCACCCTACATTAGTGGTAGTTGGAACGATATTTCTGAGCTTGGGTACGCGGAAAATTTGACCTGCGGTCCCAAGCGGGAAAAAAGTTCATTAAATTTCATTAAATTCTTTATATTTAGTGGGATTATTACTAGGGACTGTAGCCGTAATTATTTCTTTTATATTTCGAAGAACTGTCTTTAAATGTTTAAATAATTACTTTACGCCACCCTGACATTCAATTGACTAACCTGCTAAGAAAACTATTAAAAATGTTATATTACGCGGCTAAATACATGCTTTTCTGACTTTCTTCCTTCCATAAAATATGGTAAGATCGGATTTTTCGAGTCAGTCTTATAAACGTTTTACAACATTTACGCTTGAGACAACGCAATACAGCATTTCCTCGAGTTCCTATCGCTCTTCTAAATATGAAAACATAGATATCAGGTTTACATAGATTTCTAAAATTGTTCAGAAGCTACCGACTCTTTATAACAACATGTTGGTCGGCGCTTGGAAGGAATACAGGGCCATTAATATGCAGTATCCTCTAATGGAAAAATAATTTTTCAATATTTTTATCATTATGCAAACATCTGTATTGTATGTCAGATTTGTCTACTAAAATGAAACCAATTACGACGCAGTTTGGTATGAGGAAGGTACGGCAAAAAATTGGTACAGAATGAGGAAAAATAATAACATATTTTTTTAAAATCCAGAAAATAATACGATAGCGAACGTTCAGTAGATGTGCGGCCTTTTTCTCATCGATTGTTGAGGTCAAGACCATCGAAAAGTTCGTCTTTTTTTTTAAACAGACGCCGTTCCCAGAAACGCGATACACCTGAAGGCAAAAATCAATGCGACTTGAAATGTCTTGCAAGCAGAGCTCGCTAAATCAGGCGTTTGCTCTTAACGAATCTTTACCAGTTCGTAACACTTGTCAAGCCAAATATGCCAATAACAGTTTTTGCAAGCAAATGGCTAAAACTTAACAGGATATTAACAATTCAAATTGCACCGTCTCTAACATTCTTAAGTATGTACATCTGTATGTATGTATGTATTTCCTAAGTAATAAATAGTTTGGTGCATCGGTTGAGTGCTGACAGACGTGAAACAGCCGATGCGTTGATACTTTGTCTCAATATATATTCAAGTAAAATATGAAAAAAGTGGGTAGGTAGTGATTTATTTTTAGGGTTGCCATAATTGTCAAGCTTTGATACGGAACATTTAAATGCTAATTATATAAAACTTGAAAAAAGTGAGTAGGTAATGGTTTATTTTACTCTGTAAAATATTTCACGGGAACAGTGAAATACGGGACAGTCCCGTATATACAGGACGTATAGCAACTCTACATATGTATATACCTACTTGTCCGAATCACGTCGTATTTGATTTTCCGACATGCGAAAATCAGACGCACGGAGAATGCAAGAAGACAATGTAGTATTATACTTTGATGCCGCTGCCAGAATGATCGTTTGTCACGTAAAGGACCTCCGTGCCGTTTCCCTCCCACTTTATCTCACACGCAAGTCGCGGCGTCTACTGCCATGGGGCCCCTACTGCCATGGGGGCCCCTACTGCCTTGGGGGCCCCTACTGCCTTGGGGGCCCCTACTGCCTTGGGGGCACCTACTGCCATGGGGCCCCTACTGCCATGGGGCCCGTACTGCCATGGGGGCCCCTATTGCCATGGGGCCCCTACTACCATGGGGCCCGTATTGCCATGGGGCCCCTACTGCCATGGGGCCCGTACTGCCGTGGGGCCCCTACTGCCATGGGGCCCCTACTGCCATGGGGCCCCTACTGCCATGGGGGCCCCTACTGCGATGGGGCAATTCATAAAGAAAAAACAAAGGCAAAATGACAATCAATAAAAATGGCGTTATATCAGCCCGAAATGTTTATTAAAGTTTTGTATTCCGTGAAACGCCATTTTTATTGATTGTCATTTTGTCTTTGTTTTTTCTTTATGAATTGCGTTACGACAAATACGAAATTTCCTACCGACTGTAACCTATCCATCGGTAAGTAGCTACGAATTATATACCGAAATATCATTGTACGAAATATACATAAGTTTGCAAAATATAGAGCAAATGGCATCGACATCAAAAAGGAAGGGTGCAAGTGCACTGACCCCTTTTAAGGTGTCATGGGAGGAAGCCTTCTTGGTTACCGAGTACAAAGGTGGTGTGAAATGTGTTGTATGTTACACAACATTTACACAGGCCAAACAATTTAATGTAAAGGCCCCCATGGCAGTAGGGGCCCCCATGGCAGTAGGGGCCCCCATGGCAGTAGGGGCCCCATGGCAGTAGGGGCCCCCATGGCAGTAGGGGCCCCCATTGCAGTAGGGGCCCCCATGGCAGTAGGGGCCCCCATTGCAGTAGGGGCCCCATGGCAGTAGGGGCCCCCATGGCAGTAGGGGCCCCATGGCAGTAGGGGCCCCCATGGCAGTAGGGGCCCCCATGGCAGTAGGGACCCCCATGGCAGTAGGGGCCCCCATGGCAGTAGGAAGACATCTCAGACAAAGTAAGTTATTTTATAATCTATGAATCCTTCTATTCAATATTTTGCGCTTTGTTTCGAGGTATTGTCCTGTGTTTATAATCATTTAAAAACTGATGGAATCCTTTATTCAAATATGAGCAATGCAATTTCTTTAATTTTAATTTTAACGTGGAGTAGCCCCGATTATCAATCATTGTTTTAAGATTCATTATAGTAACTCATTGTTTTGATCCTAGGAAAATAATTCTATTAGAATCGCTGGAATTAAATGCAGTTACCAAATCGCGCTGGAAATAGCGAAAACATCCCACCCATATACATATGGAGAATTTATAAAAAATTGTTTATTGGCGACAGTGGATGACAATGCGCAGCAGCGTAAAATATATGAAGCGACCACTCTCTCGCGAATGACAATCATGCGGCGGATAAAAGAGATGGCTGCAGACGTGACGCGGCAATTGCGGGAGTTAGGGAAAACATTTATTGTTTATAGTTTGGCCCTGGATGAATCGACGGACATCTCCGGCACTCCGCAAATGGCAATTTTTATTCGGGGAGTTAACGAAAATTTAGAAGTAACTGAGGAACTGCTAGATTTTTCTTCGTTAGCAGAAACCACAACAGGAGATGATATACTGTTTTGTGCGGAGGAGGCGGTTAATAATCATAAATTAGACTGGACTAAATTAGTGTCCGTCACTACTGATGGTGCTCCAGTGATGATTGGGAAACATCGTGGTTTCGTTGACCGCCTCCGAAGCAAATTAAAAAATCTAGCAGTTCCTCAGGAAATTAGGGCAATGCACTGTGCAATGCACAATGCACTCCACCTAGTATCTTTCACAAAGTCTGCGTGTATTGTTCTGTCCTTCCATCCTTGTGTATATAATTTTTCAATTATGTACATATTATGTATATATTATTATTGTTACATTTTCGTTAACTCCCCGTATATTGTTACGTGTATATATTTATTAGTTATGTAATTTTGTGGTTGTAAATAACGCTAAGTCTAATGGTGGACACCACATGCGTGTAGATATGTATATATTTGTACATATATAACTTTCTAACATTTATGAATTATCGTTATCGTTAATTAAAATTTGGTTTTCTTTGTGTCCGAGTTATTTATTTGTATAGTATTAATCTTCTAAATATTTTATGTGTCGATGAAAAGATGAGTATTATTAGGAAAAAATATTTCATTATCAGTAAAATAGAACCGTCAAATCATACCAAATTCCGGCAGTAGCAGATATTTTGGAAATTTCATGACTCCCCTGAATTTTATTACGGGACCTGTTCTGCACTGGGGCCCCACAAGGAACCCAGCCATATATACTTACGCTTCGAGCCTACGAGCACGCACGTACACTACTGCAATTCTCCTCACCGAATCTAACCTTAGCAACAGGACAGGTGGGTTGCTCGCAGCTAGGCGCTAAAAACGGCTCCTTGTGCACCCCTGGAGTAGCGTAACAAAAGCCTGTCCTCTGTCAAACTCTCACTCTAAACAAGTCACACGTATACAAGCACGCACACCTTTCAGCAATTCAACACATTTCAGGGTAGTTTCTAAGTTGGACGCTGTTCATGAGCAGAGGCCGCTAAATTCAGTTCTCGAGTTATGGGTCGGTAATACAGTTTGGGTGGTGACACGAAGTCCCATAAGGTGATAGGTCTATTCTATACTTCGTCGATGGTATAACGTTTGATTTTGGTTTCGACGCTAAGTCGGTAATAAAGAGTATTATCTCGGTTCTGACGCTAAGTCGATAATTAAGGATATCGCGTAATTATTATTAAAGATATGATATAATGGTACGATACTAAATCGTTAATTGGTTATAAGGTCTCGACACGTAGTCGGTATAACGTAGTACAAGAAATGACGCTTGGTCGATTTGGTATGTTAAGTTGAGAACTACAGAGGGTTCCTTTTCTTTGATTTAGTAGTAGCTTCCAGTTGCCTATCAGCTTGCCCACGCTTTCTACGATTGTAGCCAGGTAGCCGGTTAGGGCGTCCCCAGATGGAAGTAGAATTATTGGTAGCTCTCCCTCAGTTTGGTAATAGCTTCTGGTGCCTATCAGCTGGCCCCACGCTTTGGAAGATGAGGTGGAGAACTTAGTATGAATGGCCTCGAAGGGATGTTGAGGAGCTAATTAAAGCTACCTCGAGGAAGTTGAGGAGCTAACTAAAGCTACCTCGGTATGGAATTTAAGGAGCTAACTAAAGCTGCCTCGATATGGAATTTGAGGAGCTAACTAAAGCTACCTCGGATTGGTAGTTGAGGAGCTAATTAAAGCTGCCTCGGATGGATTTAGAAGTCTTAAGAATACTTCTTGAGAACTCTGCTAGACTAAGGGGCTAGTTAAAGCGGCCTCGGTATGGTTCGGTGGCAGAATCAAGTCTCTTACTGCTGCTGGCGGGCCTGTATTTATACCGGTGGCTGGTACTTGGCCCGCACCAATCACTTGCTGCGCGAACTCGCGTACTACGCTCAGAATATGCGCACGCGTGCTTGATTCACTCGCGGCACTGAGTATGTAGTTTGAATCGGCGGCTGTGCGCATGCGTTGCGCGTCACTATACTTTCTCGCGCGCTGTTTGAAACGCTCTCGCACGCGTTGTATACTATCTTACGTCTAATATAAAGGAAATTAACAATATGTAATGAAAGCAAAGGAAAAATTTATGGCGGTAGGTAGCGGTAAGTTACATCTCGCCGCCCGGTTTTTCTCTCGTCCCGAGAGATGTAGTTTTTAAATGTTCTATTTCGCGTGGGTTATATGTTCGCGAGAAGTCTGGCGCTCGATTACTTCTTCTATTCGTTTAAATGCTTTAATGTTCTTACTAGGCTTGATCATTGTCCCTGTTGTCGGGGGTGGTGCGTTTCCCGTGCCGAATAGAAAAATATATTTCCATGCGCGCCTCCGTGGATCGGAATGGGTAAGCTGCGTATACGGTTGCCAGTCCACTTCTGGCACTGTTATTTTGCACAATTTCCATGGTGGTTCTGACGGTGTTAACGGAATTGACGGCGTTACACTCGATGGTGTTGATGTCGAATTTAACAATTTTTTTATTTTCTTTTCCGATCGCTTGGGCATAATGGCTACTCTTCTCGAGACTGAATTGTGACCGAATGAAACCTGGTTGTATGATGTCCTTTAGATACTTATAGTTCCCCTTACATAGTATGTTTGAATGTATCCTCATTATTGACTATATATTCCCCTAAATTTTACTGTCCTTTTCTGTTCGCAATGCTACTCTATTTCTTACTGTTTGAGGTTTGTGATTTCTTGAAATGCTTCTATCTTTATTCTATTTACTACGCGACTCTGTTTCTCTATGGTTCGGGAATGCGCGGTTTGTTTACATCGCGGATTCGCTGATCTCGGTATATAGCTATCTCTTTTACACATTGTTGCTAAAGGGGTTCGCAAGAAGGTCGAAATGATATTGTATATAATGTCAGGAATTGAATGGATTTATTCGAAAGGTAATAGAATTTGGACACGGAATATGTAGTGGAAAAATGTTAATTTATTCTTGAGGCCGTGGTTGCCTCCTTTCGTCAGCCTCCAATACATTTAAGGATAGCCCCAATTCAAGGGCTTCCTCGTTTTGTTTTGTTATGTGTGTGAAAGTTTCCACACACTCAGCACATTGTGCCGCCACCCCCCAATTGTGGATCTGTCTCGTACAGATCATACAATATTTGAAATTTATTAAATTTTTACGCAGTGTTAGGAGGTGACGGCTTGCGGGTGTATAATATTTTGTTTCTTCTGCGTTTAAATTTTTGTAGCACGGGTAACAGATTTTACGCCGGTACAAATCGCTGCGGTCCGTTCGGTACCCTGGCCACTTGGGTTTGAGGCATATCATTTTTAGTAGTTTTAGATATGGTTCCTCGTTCTTTTCTTCCTCGCGAGGGCGGTGAAGCCATTTCTCGTCGGGCGATCTGATAGACATTGTCTGTACCGGCACACCACGTGTTAATTTTAATAACTCGATTTTTATTCTTTTAATTAATATATGTCTATAGTGTTCTTACCTTATTTTTCCCCACGATTTGCCCTGATTGTGACTCTTTTCTTCTTTTGGACACACTTTTTTTTTCTTTTACTTTCACTTAGTAGGCTTTTCGCGTGTTTTGGGCAGGCTATCACTTTTCTGAATGAGCCCTTGCGTAACCCCCACCACTTTTGAATTTAGCGCTGCGAAGTTGTTAATGGTTTGCCGTAATATCCCTAGGGACGGCGCAGTCTGGTGGCGTATAGGCCTTTTTTATTCTGTGCTTGTGGACAACCTTAGTTCGACGGGGGCTCACAGCTATCTTTACATTGTTGTTTTTCAAAATCTCAATGATTGTGTAAGGCCCATCGTATTCGTCGCTGAATTTATCTCTTTTTGGTTTTAAAACCAGTACTTGTTCTCCCTTGTGGTAATTAATGGAGGATACATTTCGATCGTAGTAGTGTTTTTGACGATATTTTGAGTTTTCTAAATTTTGGCGTCCCAGTTCGCGAATGTTGAGCAACTTTGTTACTAACCTCTCCACAAAATCTGGGTATGTAATTAACGAGTCATTTGGCATTAAACTTGATGGTTGTCTGGCTTTTTTTCCACATACTAATTCATAGGGAGTGTATTTGGTACCTTCATGTATACTAGTGTTATAAGAGAACATTGCCTGTGGTAGCCACTGATCCCATTGTTTTTCTTTGGTTATATAATGTTTTAAATATTCAACTAATACATGATGGCTTCTTTCCAGGGAACCGTTTGACTGTGGATGGAATGCTGAGGTTTTGTACTGTTTGATATTGAAAGCCTTTGTGAAGTTTTGCATGAGAGAACTGATGAATGAAGATCCTTGATCTGTGAGAACTGCTTTTGGGCATCCGTATTGGCATATGAAGTGCGTGGTGAATGCCTGGGCTATTTCTTCGCTTGTGAATGAGACTAATGGTATTGCTAATGAAAATTTTGTTAGATTGTCCTGTATGGTAAGTATATATGTTTTTCCCGACCTTGTGGGTGGCAATGGTCCCACAATATCCATGGATATTTTGTCAAAGGCGTCTAGTGGCGTATCTGTTATTATCATAGGTTCTTTTGTTTTAGCTCGTACTAGTTTCTTCTTTTGACAACTTATGCATGTCTTAATGTGTTGCCTTACATCCTTTTTCATTTTTGGCCAATGGTACAAGTTTCTGATTCTGTTGTAGGTTTTGGTTACCCCTTTATGTCCTCCTACTGGTGACTCGTGGTTTTCCTTAATTATTATTAGGCGATCCTGTTCTGATGGCATCCGTATAGTACCATTGCAGATTGTGATGCTGATGTTTGTTTGTAAGAACCTTAGGGTGATCATTTGTTTTCATTTTTCCCAAGATATATTAATTTCTGTTTTGGGTAGTGAGATTTTGTTAATGTTATTTTGTGTTAATTTATTATATAGGTTCCTAATTACGGTATGATAGGCTTCTTCGTTTGGAGGATCTGGTATTACCATCCCTAAGATGGTGCGTCCTGATTTGGGAATTTCTATTATATTTCCTGCCTGGAATGGCAGGGGTAAGGTAATTTTAATTTGTTCTTTAGTTATAAATTCAATGCTTTCCTCGCCCACTGGTTTTCCATATGTAGTGATAAATATTCCTGCAGTTTCCCTTCTCATCCATAAGTGGTCTCCAATTTCTTTGACCCTGCTTGGAACCAGTTCCTGGTGAGTTACCTTGGGTAATGTCCGTTGTCGTGGCGGTAGTTGCTGTTGTGGTAGTCCCTGTCGTCGCGATGATACTTGCTGTCGGGGTGGTCCAGTGTATGCTTTAAAATTATTGTTTGAATCTCTTTTTATCGTTATTGGAGATATTGGTCCAGTCAATGTGCCACTGGAGTCTCGTGTGCAGTACTTCCTACCCCTTATTGGTGGGCTTTTTCCCTTGCTGCTACTACTGTTACTAGAATTTATTTTGGGAGGCTCTCTGTAAGCATGATTCCTTGGGACCTCTACGTTTTCACTTATTTCCATGATTTGATCCAAATCCTCTTTCATTATTTCTATCTCCATTCGTTGTAGGCTACGAGGATGGTTAAGGGTGGTTGGTCTGGGGGTTGACGGTGGAAGACCGATTTGTCCAAGGGGAGGGGTGAACCTCTACTGTTGCCTGAATATTTTTGTTTGCTTCAAAACTATCGGTGGATACCTCCATTTCTTCTGATTCCCCTTTTGGTGTGATTCCCCTCTTTTTCTCCGCCGGTCTGTTTGAGGATGTTGTCGTTGTGCTTTTATGTTTCCTTTTTAATTTCCTTCTCATTTGTATTTGGTCAGGATTGAATTCGGATGATGACGAGGAGGATGCATCTCCCTTTGGTTGTTTCATTTGGCTTGGATTTGGGGATCCCGGACTCGTGGCGGTTTGGGAGCGCGATCGTTTCCCTTCCACTTGTAGCGGGAGTACAGTTACCGGATTCCGCGAGAGGGCATCTGCGTTAGTGTTATATCTCCCGGACTTGTACATAATTTTGTAGTCGTATTCTGCTAGTTTTATTTTCCAGCGCATGAGTCTGGAGGTAGGATTATCTAATGTATGTAGCCATTCTAGTGGTTTGTGATCCATCACTAAGGAAAAACGTTTCCCGTATATGTATGAACGGAAGTGTTGTACGGCGTATATTAGAGCGAGTAGTTCGCGTTCAGTTGGTGCATACCGTGTTTCGGCATCATTTAATATTCTCGAGGCGTAAGCTATTGGAAGATCTTTCCCTATTTCTCCTTGACTTAGAACCGCGCCTACTGCATAACCAGAGGCGTCGGTAGTTATGATAAATGATTTATCAAAGTTTGGATATTGTAATATTGGCTCCTCGCATAGAGCGTCTCGTAATGTCTCGAAAGCAATTTGTTGCTTGATTGTCCATTCGAATCTGCGATCCTTCCTTGTTAGGTCGGATAATGGTTTTGCTATTTTAGAAAAATTTTTTATAAATCTTCGGTAGTATCCGGCTAATCCTAAAAATTGTCTAGTATTTTTCGCTGTTTTGGGTTGTGGGAACTGTTTAACGGCTTCTAGCTTCTTTGGGTCCGGCCTAACCCCTTCTTCACTAATAATGTGTCCTAAGTAACACACTTCTCGTTTTAGAAATTCGCATTTGTCTGGTTGCAGTGATAGGTTGGCTTCTCTTAGTCGATTCATTAATCTGATGAATTTTGTAGTGTGTTCTTGAAGTGAACTAGCGTAGATTACTATATCGTCGAGGTACACGAATAATTCTATTCCTTGTAATCCAGTTAGTACTTGGTCCATTAACCTTTGAAATGTCGCTGGGGCGTTCTTGAGACCGAAAGGCATTCGATTGAATTCATAATGTCCATAGGGTGTGGAAAACGCGGTTTTGTGCTTATCTTCCGGATGCATTGGTATCTGATGGAATCCTGATGCTAGATCGAATACTGAGAAGAACTTTGCACTCCCTAGCTGATCTAATATTTCTACTATATTCGGTAAAGGATACGCGTCGCCTATTGTTTTTTCTTTTAATCGACGGAAATCTATTACTATTCTCCAACGTATGTTCCCTTGACTGTCCTTTTTCTTGGTTACTATGAACAACGGAGAGTTGTACGGAGAGGTTGAATGCGAGATTATTTTGTTTTGTATTAGTTCGTTAATTTGTCGGTTGATTTCTTCTTTATGGACTTGGGGATATCGATACTGTTTAACATTTATGGGTGCGTCGTTTTCGGTAATTATTCTGTGAGATACAACGTTTGTTGCTTCTAGTTCGCTACCGGGAAGGTGGAATCTATCTGCGTATCGTTCTATCAATTTTTCTCTTTTCTCTGGATTTAGATGGTTAAGACGAAGTAGTTCGAGTACTTGTTTAACATGGTCTGGAGATGCAATTTTCCCTTCAATTTTTATTTCTTCGTATGGTTCTATTTCTACAGTAGGTATTTCGATTTTTATGTCATTAGAGGATGTGTTAATGGCGTAGAGATAACCTATTCCGTCGTCGTTTGTAACTATAGCGTTACCCATTAAGATTTTGGGGTGTACGTCTAATTTCGGTACGTATCCCGTTTTCAGAGTTTGATTTCGGATTTTAATTGGTATTTGACATCTCGTTCGGGCAGGAATTTTTATTTCCACGCTTTTAAACGGGAGTAATTCGTTTCCTATGGTAATCCCTTTCCTTGAATAATCTATAACCGCTCCGTTGCCGTGGAAAAAATCTGAGCCTAAAATTCCGTCCTGAGCCGTAGGTAAAGTTTTGACTACGTGGATTTCTGCTACTGTATCTAATATTTTGGTTTTAATATATCCTACTGTGGATAGAGAACCTTCTGTAATTCCTGTTAATTCGTAGGTTACGTCGAAAAAAATTGGTGTACCCGGAGAAACGGCTTCTTCTTTGATTACGCTCAAATCTGCTCCGGCATCAATCATCCGGCAGCAATCCATGCCTTATCTGGTTTTAATTCTGGACTCGATAGGGCTAAGCTAGGGGCTCTCCATGTTTCGGATAATCGTAATTTTAACACGGCTTGACTGCGTACAGGATTTTGAGGAGGGTCTGGTGTTTGATGTTCGGGTTTTGGCGTATCTGTGGATCTTCGTTTGTCGTTATACATTTTCTTTCGACATTCCTGAATAGTGTGTCCCTTGTTTTTACAATATCTGCATTCTATTAATTGAGTTTGGCGCGGCATTGTTCGAGACCTGGTATTGTATGACGACGGCCTTGACCCAGGATTATTAGGTGTTGATTGGGGCGCGGTGTTTATTATTCCGGCATTCCTGAACTGTGTGTCCTACTTTCCGACAATGATTGCAATATTTAGATCTCCAACTAATTTGAGCTATTTGCCCTACTAGGAATTTACTGCTACACTCGGTTGCTGAGTGTCCGTACCCGAAACAATTTGTGCACTGCGCGGAGTGCGATAGTCCTTCTGCGAATTTATTTCTCATAATGTTTTCCTGACACTCTGCCTCGGCTTTGATAGCGGCGCTAATGGCGGTATCGAGGTCAGCGAATTTGACGGTACGCATTCGCGCGTAAATTTCAGGTTTTAACCCCGTTAAGAAAGCTTTAATTGAATTTGTTTCCGCGGATTGATTGTATTGCGCGACGTGTATGGGAACCTCTATTTCATTACAGTATCTTAATTGTAGGAGGATCCCGGAGACTCGACTGCTATAATCTACAGTGGCTTCATTCGGTAACTGAGCGATTTTTTACATTTCTCCATATAACTGGATTGAAGAATGTAATGGGGCGAAGCGAGAGCTGAGGACTTTAATTACCCCTTCAATTGTATTATAATCGCCGTTAAGTATGACTCGAGAGGCTTGCCCGGACAATTTACATTTGATTAGTTCTACTAAACCGTATTCGGCGTTCGGCGCGATCATATTTTTCGCGTTTCCACAGCATTTCGTGAATTGATGTATAGTAATGTTTCGCCCGTCGAAGGCCGGAACCGTGTCCGCGGCATCGCGAATTCTAGTATGCGGTTGACGCCCGCTTTCCTGACTTAATTGTAAGCGTTGCAATTCTTCTATAACTGCGTCTACCTGAGGGGTATTTGACCCTGTTGTAGCCATGATTTTGCTTCTTTTAACGCGCCTGACTTAGTTAAGAAAGAAGGAGTCTTGTTCTTCGCTAGGAGAGTTGATCTCCTTAGCCACGCGTTCGCGGTTTCAAAGCAAATCTATCCCACCGCTGTCACCAAAATTAACTACCTGTAACGTTCTCGAACAAGACGTTGCCGTTAGTTACAGGAGATTCCACAAGTAGAGCGGCTTACCTGGGAAATAGTAGGATTGGTTCGGGTGGCGTGCGATAAAGAAATGAATTTCACGAAACCAGAGTCCTTCCTTTTAACAATAAGTAACAAAAATGGTTTATTCAAGAAAATAGTTTTGACGCTAGGTCGTAATGGAACATAAGATATGACGCTGAGTCGTGGGAATTGTGATTATGAACTAATATAATGGAACATAAAGTAATTGCGTTATGACGTATCGGTCGGTAATGAAAGTATAACGTTTGATTTTGGTTTCGACGCTAAGTCGGTAATAAAGAGTATTATCTCGGTTCTGACGCTAAGTCGATAATTAAGGATATCGCGTAATTATTATTAAAGATATGATATAATGGTACGATACTAAATCGTTAATTGGTTATAAGGTCTCGACACGTAGTCGGTATAACGTAGTACAAGAAATGACGCTTGGTCGATTTGGTATGTTAAGTTGAGAACTACAGAGGGTTCCTTTTCTTTGATTTAGTAGTAGCTTCCAGTTGCCTATCAGCTTGCCCACGCTTTCTACGATTGTAGCCAGGTAGCCGGTTAGGGCGTCCCCAGATGGAAGTAGAATTATTGGTAGCTCTCCCTCAGTTTGGTAATAGCTTCTGGTGCCTATCAGCTGGCCCCACGCTTTGGAAGATGAGGTGGAGGACTTAGTATGAATGGCCTCGAAGGGATGTTGAGGAGCTAATTAAAGCTACCTCGAGGAAGTTGAGGAGCTAACTAAAGCTACCTCGGTATGGAATTTAAGGAGCTAACTAAAGCTGCCTCGATATGGAATTTGAGGAGCTAACTAAAGCTACCTCGGATTGGTAGTTGAGGAGCTAATTAAAGCTGCCTCGGATGGATTTAGAAGTCTTAAGAATACTTCTTGAGAACTCTGCTAGACTAAGGGGCTAGTTAAAGCGGCCTCGGTATGGTTCGGTGGCAGAATCAAGTCTCTTACTGCTGCTGGCGGGCCTGTATTTATACCGGTGGCTGGTACTTGGCCCGCACCAATCACTTGCTGCGCGAACTCGCGTACTACGCTCAGAATATGCGCACGCGTGCTTGATTCACTCGCGGCACTGAGTATGTAGTTTGAATCGGCGGCTGTGCGCATGCGTTGCGCGTCACTATACTTTCTCGCGCGCTGTTTGAAACGCTCTCGCACGCGTTGTATACTATCTTACGTCTAATATAAAGGAAATTAACAATATGTAATGAAAGCAAAGGAAAAATTTATGGCGGTAAGTAGCGGTACGTTACACGAGGTGATTCGCTAGCTAGAATCGTCAAATGCTATGCTTGCCAACAATCATGTGTCTCGCTGAGTTTTGTGGGCTTCGACGCTCGAAACCAGCGGGGCTATACAATGTTGCACACTAAGCAGTGACGAATCTGAAGTTCTGCAATTTCTAATCAGATCTTTGCGAAAGTGACGTCAATCGATTCCTTATGTTTTCTCGATCAAATTGGCCCCAAGAATGATATAATTCGGATCATAATTAAGGAAATTAATAAACAATAAATGTAGAGCGGCTACTTCATTCTTTTGCTCTACATTTGTGAACTTTTTATCATCCTTCCGAAGCATTATTATTACGCCGTAACAGTATCTTCAGGAAATCGGGTATAGCATATAGGTTATATTTTCTGTCACTTCGAGGAACCGACCACATAATAATCACGCGCATCCAGCCTGCGAATTTTCAGTAGCGGATTTCACGAACGGATTTTCTCTTCTCGAAGTGACAGAAAATATAACCTAATTGCTATACTCGATTTCCTAAAGATGCTATTGCGGCGTAATAATAATGTTTTGGAAGGATGCTAAAATGTTCACAAATGTTTCGTAAAAGAATGAAATAGCTACTAAACATTTGTTGTCATATAGCATATACTTAGGTTATATTTTCTGTCACTTCGAGGAGCCGACCATATAATAATCACGCGCATCCAGCCTGCGCATTTTCACTAGTCCAATTCAACATCCAACACAATTTTATATATAATGTTTGTTCATAACTGCTTTCTGCATAGGACGTGTAATAAGTGTATTTCATGTTCTGTTTCGTTGCTTTGCTAATAAAAAAATGTCTAACCTAACAAACTTCATTTTGCTGGGGATATCCCCTCATTTATTTTCCGTTTTCACTCATATTTCCTTACTGCTAACGTAGAATATTGTAGCATAAGCACATTTTAAGTAATTAAAATGTACAATGAATTTTTTACGTTTGCAGTACCAGCCGACTTTCCGTTTAAATTTTTATAAGTACAACGCAACAGCTGAGAATTTATTTCCTTATTCAGAATAGAATACGGAAATAGCAAACAGCTCCCTCTCGCGTCACCAGGCAGCCGCGTATCTATGGGTATTACCATTTCTGTGCAGATAAAACCTGCTGTAATACCGACCTGCCAAATCGGCCAGGTCGGCTCAATGTTATTGTGCGATATATTGCACAATATTTTTGCTGTGTGCCCCACACGGTCAATAATATTGTGCAATATTTAATATTGTCGTATAATAATATATAAGTCGTCCTTCGCCAACGAATTCACAGAGGGAAGGTCCCCCCTCTCCGAGGAACGGTGTTTCAATTGTGTGTTTCTTAATTATATTAAAACAACAATTACATTCATATTATTTTCTCTTCTTCATACAATAAATATGAGGTAACAGTTGGGAGCGGTACGAAAATTCATTTACCTATCGTTTATGGTCGGCAATTCCGTATTTTCGAAGACGGCTTCGCAACATCTGGTTGCCAGATTTCCATAAGGCAATTAAGAACGTACCTTCGCCGTCTTGAAGTTCAAAAATTATTGTGGCTGGTCGGCCAGAGTGCCTCGCCAGGGTCCGGTTTATAACCGCACTGCCCCGCGAGTCGGCGGTTAACATCAGTCTTGATTGCCCTTTAGAAATCTGACAAACAGATGTTCTTAAACCGTCCTTTGGAAAATACGTAATTACCGATCGCTAGCGAATGATTTTTTGCTTCGATCTCAGTCCGCTTGTCCCGACGCACGTGAGAAACATGCCACCAATATAGCAATTAAAAATTATTATCCACCAAATCCACCATCAGTACACCTCGTGGAGAGACACAGGAAGAAAAGGATAGTTCGCTGCCTGCGTGTGGTCCCGCCTGCGTCGTCCTCCTTTCGAATTAAAGACGGATCTCTTATCTCTCGGTTATAAATGCGCGATGGAATATCAAAACCAAAGCACGCGCTGACGTATTAGTTGCGAGAGGAGGTAAGCCATAGGGAGGAGATTATATTATAACCAATCGGTCCTGCATTCCTTTGAAACAGCAGCTTTTCACCTCTGCCCAGTAATATCTCCTCCCTATGGCTATTTCTCTGGTACCTAATACGTCAGCGCGTGCTTCTGTTTTGATATTCCAACGCGTGTTTGTACTCGATAAGTGCTTTCTCTCAAATTTTGTAGGAAGGACGATGCAGACGGGAACACGGGCAGTCGGCCGACTACCCCGTTTCTTCCTGTGTCTCACCCAGGGGGACCAAGCCGTCTGGGATTGGCCGAAGTTCCCGTTTAGTTAGCACCAAGTAGGTAGGAGGCGCTAGATACATCACACACACATACCTAGGTGTATCAGTGAGCACGACACACAACCTTTCGACGTTGATGAAATGTTACCATGACGACCGTCGTCATTTTTAAATGTTTGGCGCGGACACGAGGAAGTGTAACCCACCATAACCCACGTGGATCAGTCAGCACATAAGATAAGTAATTTTTGTAATATAGCGTCTTTGAGATACTGTAAGTTTTTTTATTAATTGCATGAATTTGAGTTTTAGATTATGTCCGGACCTAAGAAGTGCGAAGTGAAAGGTTGCGAATCGGAAAATAAACTACTGAGGGCATTTCCCGATATCGTTAAAGACCGAGAGAGGTGCTTAAAATGGATTGCTGCTTGCGGCAATCCATTGTTAATGCACCAATCTCTTCGCAATAGGAAGATCTGCGATGCGCACTTCTTAGGCATCTACAAATTACAAAGGAATCTTTGTAAGACTGCTGTTCCAACGCTTCAACTTCCAGGTATGTTTAATATATAGGGTGTACGTTTCTTAAAACGTGCTGAAAATATTGTAAGGGGTGATTCTAGAGGTGAAAATAAGACGAAAATCAAGAATAACGATTTCGCGTTTGGGCCTTCATTTTGCAGTAATAATTAGAGAAGGATGATTCTGGATAACTTAACGTTCTCGTCGTTAATCTTTTCTTTTCCTTTCATAAGTTGTATACGTCTCTCCTGAACTAATAGTCGGAGAACACTGCGCTTTTATAGTTACATTATCGACTAGCAATAGAACAAAAAAGTATTCATACATTTTTCTGTATCTCTTAGGGTTTAACATTTATAAAGTTTATAATATTCAAGATTCATTCCTTATCGACATCTCGGATTTTAAAAGCTTTATAAATGTTAAACCCTAAGAGATACAGAAAAATGTATGAATACTGTTTTGTTCTATTGCTAGTCGACAATGTAACTACAAAAGCCCAGAGTCCTCCGACTACTAGTTTAGGAGACAGAAATTTAAATTTAACCCATTATTACTGCAAAATGGAGGCTCAAACGCGAAATCGTTATTCTTGATTTTCGTCTTATTTTCACCTCTAGAAAGTACTAAAAACTATTTTAATATTTTGTAGCACCAATTGATGTAAGCTGCTTGCTACAGCATGCAGTTGACCATCAGGAGGTACCGGAAGTAAGGGAACCGTTGGATGTACATATTGGTAAGGAAATACAAATATATACTTATTATAAAATTTAGAATGCATGTGTTTGTTTTTTTTAAACTTAGAATTTAACTAGTTTATACAATATGAATATTTGTAATTTGTGTTACAGATAATAATGGACCCTGTGGAGGGATTGGCCGCCTGGAGGTTCAGCAAGCAGCTGAACGTATGGGGGTCCATACTGGTAAGAAAATACAAACATTCGATACTGTCTCCCTTGTTTCAACTGTTAGAATAACAGATATTTTTCAATAATAATGAATAGTAGCGTAGTAGTACAAATTGAATTTTTCTATCTTTATGCCATTCCGATCAGCAAATTATTAATTTTCGTACAAAGCCTCTGTAATGGCCGATTTCTTCGCCTCTGGATAAAAGTTATCTGGCGGATAGGTACAGTAGAGTATGATTAACTCGCGTTTCCCTAGGTTAGTTACATCGCAAAAATGTCAATATTAAGCTGCTATTTCAAAGTGAAAATTGTATAGATATAAATATCAATTAATAAATGGTCATTCTTTAAACATTCACCAGTTTAATTCTGCAACGGCAGCTTAATATTTTTTCGATGTAACTAGCCTAGGAGAACGCGAGTCAATCACACTCTACTGTATCTATCCGGCAGATAACTTTTATCTAGAGGCGAAGAAATCGGCCGTAAAAGTCTCTCTTACCCCATAACTTCGATAAGTCGAAACCTCTATAACTCGAAGATTTTAGTTCTTCCTTTCAGATTCGAGTTAACGAATTAATCATTTGCAATAAATTTTACAGATACTGGATATGCTGTTGCTGGTACCTCTGGACAATCATTGCGGACAAGGAAAGGTACTGTGACGTTTTATATTAGAAATTATTCTTAAGGTTGTTTTATCCAAAATCCAGTTCCTCTAAAAACTCCCTTAAACTTCTGCTATTTGTACTGTATTTTTTTTGCATGCATAAATTGTTTTACTTTTACTATTTAGCATCTGTGCTGAAATTGTTCAGGGCAAATAGGAGGTCTAGCCTTTCTCCAGAAGAGGTGCGGCAGTATAACGTAATTGTCTCCATGATGAAAACAAGGAGACAAATGCGTAAACGCCATATAGAATGTAAGGAACGTTTGCAACATACCGAAATGTTGCTAAAACGTGGCTTTGCGGAACGCATTGAAAGTCTGCCATCAATTGTGCGAGACTTTTTTGCATTACAAGTCCGTAACATGGGACGACCTAAGTTCAATACAAATTACACTTTAGATGACAAAATTTTTGCGCTTTTATTGCTGAAGCAAAGTCCAAAGGTTTATCGATACCTTTCCAATATTTTCCTCTTACCAAGTACAGAGACCTTAAGAAAACTGGTCACTAAAATCATTGTATTTCCCGGTATTAGTAAGTCTGTCTTCAACAGCATCGAAAATATACTCGACAATTTCGAGGATTCGCGGTACAGATATTGCATTTTGTTATTTGACGAAATGAAGCTTAGTCCCCGGCTTCATTATAATGTCAATTCCGATATTGTAGAGGGACTAGTAGATTTCAGGTTTTCGCGTAATAGAGACATTGCAGACCATGTTCAGGTCTTTATGTTAAGAGGGATATTTAGAGATAAACCGTGGAAGCAAACAGTGTCGTACTCCTTTTGTAGGGGCACCGCTTCATGGGAGTCGATAGCGCGTACATTTAAGGCCATAGTACGGGAATGCACTCTTATACGCTTAAGAGTTGTTGCTTCGGTTTGCGACCAAGGGTCAACAAATGTACGCGCGATTAAGCAATTACTTTTCGACACGAAAAGAGATTGCAAGTCGGCTGAAGAGGGGCTCATCATGGTAGATGAACAAAATATAGTACCATTGTTTGATCCGCCTCATTTATTAAAATGTATTAGAAATAATTTGTTAACGAAGGATCTTCGTTATACTCTGGACGGTGTAGAAAGAACAGCAAAATGCTCCCACTTCGAGAATACTTATTTCATTGATCGGTGTAGACGTGATTTTAGAACTTTAGTCAATATTACGGAACAGCATGTCGTTCCAAGTAGAATTAAGAAGATGCGTGTCAAATATTGTACACAAGTCTTCTCGCGTAAAGTATCATCTCTTATGGAACTTATGAGCACTACTGAGGCGGAAAGTGCTTGTAAATCCAGAAAGATGTCAGCTTCGGGAATAGATACGGCGATATTATTTCTAAATTTAAATTCACTTTTCGACCGTGTCAATAGTAGGGCCATTTTGGATAACGAAAGTAACGCCACAGATATTTGGAATAAGTGTATAAACTTATTCCAAACTTTATCCTTCTATCTGCTGCATACGTGTCGCTGGCGCGACGATCCGTGGACAGGTTTTAAAGTAAGCGGTGCATTACACGTATACACATACACATACGTCCCGATTCACACATTCACAGTTTAGTACGCACCTAGTAGTCAGGAGGCGCTACAAACTCTGCTTCAACTTTCGTAAGAGGGAAGCTTGGCCCCCCTGGTCTCACCGCGAGACGTACTGATACTTCTTCAGTGATTTCGTTTCCAACACCATTTTCGGGAAAAATTTTTCGATCTAACATAAGAACATCTCATTTTGTTCGTGGAGGAAAATGCCACATCTGATTCCAAAAAGTTAATCAGGCTGACCGACCAAAGCTTCTCGCCAGAGTCACGGTTTATGACCATATTGTCCCGCGAGTCGGCGCGGCGGTTAATAGCAGTACCTACGTCCGGGTCCGAAACCCATCGTACTACCCACCGACAGAGCAATATACGGATTAACTCATTGTGTGACTGAAGAATGCCTAAAATTATTAAAGACGCCACTACGTTCTGGACTGCCCTTTAGAAATGCTGGCAAACAGATGTTGTTAAAACGTTCTTGGGAAATATGAAATTATCAGTCGAAAACAAAGAATGAACTCTCGCTTGCGTCCGATCCCGCTTTTGTCCCAACGCGCAGTGGGCGTCAATCCCAAGAATAGAGAACAAATTCAATATGCCAGTTTTTCTAATCAAAATGTCGAATCTTATGAACATACTTTATAAAACACTAGTACTGGATCTGAATAAAAAGATAAAATGTTTAAAACATCTTCGTTTGTATTGCAATGAGAATATTTTGCGCGTACAATATTTCTGCACTTTCCATAGTAATATAGGTATATTTATCAAATTGTTCTAGTTTTATTGGAATTATTGACATCATTTTTTTAAATAACGTCAATCCCCCGCATGAGTTGTATATTAATACTTTCTTTTATGACCTTCCTTAATTATATTCCGCAGTTTCAGTGCAAAAAATGTGATGTTGAATTTCCCCCTATTTCTTGAGATTCAACCTCGCTGTGCGACATAGAATACAGGTTACTCCATTATTGGTAAATATTGCCAAATCTTGTTTTCGGAGTTGCAAAGCCAAATAGATGTTGATTATATAACAAAAAAGAAATTTGCTCGGAAGTTCCCGGAGGGTAACTAAAAAGCCGATAATTGCTGATATTTCTTCAATGGGTTTCTTATGGAAAAGTACTGTATGTAACTAATTGTTTGCTATTGCTTACCAAAAACGATACTACTCATTTCGGTTCTCAAAAAATTTATATCATCACGATTTAAAAGACTCGATTCAAAATTTTCCACCAGACAAAACATACAAACTTTGACACGTGTTTACACACAGATCAGACGTAGTCGCCACGATATTTTTCCCTTTTTATAGGATCTCATATTATTAGTTTACAATATATAAAAAAAATCATAATCCCGTAACTTTCGAATTCTGCCTTGTTTCCTTATTTTTGGGATTCTGTCCCACTGTGGCGTAGGATCGCAGCGCCGCCGCGGCTATGATTCAGTTTGGAGAAGTCACGTGATTTGCCGCCGTGGCTAGCCGCGCGGCTAGTAGATTCCGCCATCATGGCGGAAAACAGACACTCATCGCATTGTGTTGCGTCTTGAGTAGCCTAGGTTGCTGCTGTAGCAGGCGGGCAGCCGCCGCCGCTCGAAAACGCGGCTAGGAAAACGGTTACATGCTTCTCCATAAGAGCGGTGCTTAGGATTTGGCCGCCGCCGCAGGATCGCGGCTAGGAAACTCCACCTTTACAGAGAAGAGAATACCTACTCCCTTAAGGGGGAAACAGACTGTTATCACCCCATGAGAGCTCACGTGCTATCACGTTGACAAATTTGCGCGTGAAAATATTGTGATGTTACGTGATATGTAAGTATGAGGTGACTTGAGTGTGGTTCTGATACATTAAAATACCGTAAAAGAACAAATAAGTAAAACGATACTGCACACTTTTTGCCCGTGACGTGAGTTTATGTGACATCACGAGAACTCACATGAGGTGATAACAGTCTCTTTCCGTCTTTAACCCTTTCAGTACGGCGTACATTTCCGCGAAAGTGCTTTTAACTATTTTTTTTTTAAACTATCAGAGATGCCGACCGAAGTCGGCGCTAGGAACGACGGCTCGTTCCGTGACGCCGGATATATCCGGCACTCGTACACACAGGTCATCAGATGAATGCCGGATATATCCGGCGGTCGTACCGAAAGGGTTAATTATGCTTATGCCGCAATGGCATGACATACTCCTGGGCTGGGTTCCTTCTAATACTCCACATTTTACATATTATTTGTGATACCGGCCAATGACACAATCGTGTCTCGTTCGAAACAATACAAACTTTTACAAATGACGATGGACAGGGTTTTTCATATAGATTATGATCGGCTATTTTGCGTTTGTGGCCTATTATATTACATACCTCTTCTGTGCGTGTTTGGATTATATTTAAAATTCGAATAATCGTTCTGTCCTTCAGCATGAAACAATTATTTTTCATATCGTCGCAATTTATATAAAATCCCTGAGTTTGCAATATTTTATACTGGTTCACTGTTGTGTTTGTAAAAATGTGGATAAGTGGTTCATTGCGATGGAAACCTTTCAAACAAAATTTTTCCAAAACTGGGGATGTTTTGGAAACAGATCCCCGCTGTATTTCGCCATAACGCCTTGCCAATTGCTGCAATGGTTTCTCCGATTTTCTTACTAATTTTTTTAAACTTCCCAAAAAGTTTTCATATGGAAACGCACTAAAATTATCTAATACTCCAAATTTTCTTACATCATTGCAGAGATGAAGTAAATTATGCACATTATGAGAAATGTATTGTTCCCCATACACTTCATCGAAATGTTGCACGAAGTACTTCAGCAAATTCTCTGCATACTTAATATTTTCTTCAGTCTTAATTAGTGTAGGGCTGACTAATATAGTTACAGCCACGTGTAAAGTTAAAAAATGCTCGTAAACATTTTTTCGAAGTACACGCCGTAGTACAATGGGACACGTATAAGGCAACAATTGGCGAAATTCGGTAGCTTTCCAATATGACACTTCTATCAAACTTCTTGGTTTACGCGAAAATTCTCGCGGTATAGAATTTCCCACAAAGATTAACTCATCCGAAATGGAGTTTGTGGCTTGTCCACCAATTCTTACGGACAACGGTCCCTTCATCCACAACAATACAATTTTTTTCACAACCCCCAAACAAATCAAATGCATGTAGTCTAGTGGCACGTTTGAAAATAGTCCAATATTTGGCACTTTTAATAAAGAAGTTGTACCTCTATGGTACTCTTCGTCATTATGCCGTACAAAATCTTCGTCTGTTCGAAGTTTAGCAGGGACTTCGGTATACGGAAAACAAGTCGTGTTATTAATCGATTTGCCATGAATTATACACTTCGAACAACTCAAGAACCCTGTATGGCCTTTTGTGTATAATGCGAATGATTTGGCTGGAGCATCGCAGATAATTTTCGAAAAACTTATAGTAAATTTACTATTATTATACATAAACCCATTATTTATGTAATAGGTTACCTCATCGATGAATTTTCCCAGAAACTCATTTGCTGATTATGGTTTCTTGTACCCATAGTATATACCAATTATCTGTATCCGTTTGAAAATATTATCCGCTACTAAAATAGGCCAAAAGCTATTGGAGGAGGCCCTTGATAAAGGCAAACCATCAATATTTAAGGACAGATTTATATGTTCTTTGGTAACATTCGCCTGAACGTACATTTCAGCATATGAATTAAGAATGTGCCCTACACCAAAATGTAGATAATCTCCTCCTTGTATTTTAGTACAATTCATTTTACGGGGAGTGTTTAGTAATGTCCTGGCATCCTTTGGAAGTAGGCATTCAGGCATGTATGATAGAAATATCCTCAAAAGTTCATTTATGGCTTTGTGAGTAATATTATTTTCTAGTGCCCAGTTTGACAAATCCGTTTTTAGTGATTTGCTGTCTGGTTCATTATAATCGACAACATTGTCTGACTCATCACTGAATGAGTCCTCATCAAATACACAATGATAATAATCATTATCTTCATCAACTAATTGATGAAGTTCTTCATCACTTTCATTGCTATCGGAGTTAGTGAAATTGTCATTATCAGTACATGATACTTCATCGCAGGACTCGTAAACTTCCTGCGAACTATTGAGTTCATTGTCCGTTTCACTATCACATTCTACGGAATGTGACTATGCTGGATGCTGATTGATTGTTAGTATCGATTCTTCATCAATGCGTTGTCCGATTTCGTTCTCAGGTGATTGCCTTGAGTGATTACTTCTGTTCTCAACATCCATTAAATAGTGTTGGACAATTCTTCTTTTATGTCGAATAGAACATAAACTGAAATTTTTCCTGATATGTTTTTTGCCCGCCATAATAACCTGAACATATTTCACACACGAATGAAAGTTAATTATAACAATTTATTACAAAATATATACTCCAGACCATTATCTTAAGAAGATCTACCAGTGGTACTTACCAGATGTTTACACGCAAATTAGTTTGATTCCCTACGCAGTGATGCCAGAATCTTTTTTACATTTTCACTAAAAAATAATTGACAATTTATTAAAAAAATTACACAGCAAACTAATATTGAATATGTATGACAGCGTTGTCTTTGTCTGTACGTATTGTAATGTTATGCTCTTACTTATCGATGATGAAAATTATTTCGAGAAGATAATCAAAGTGTATTCGAAGAACAAATACTTAACACGCGAACAAAATAAAAAAAAGCCAGCTAAAATATAAAAAAAAACACGATTACTATAATATAATATAAGAATGTAAAAATAGGAATATATTTTAAAACATACAAAACTAACACGATAACTATATAATATAAGAATGTAAAAAAGAGGAATATATTTTAAAACATACAAAACTAACACGATAACTATATAATATAAGAATGTAAAAAAAAAGGAATATATTCTAAAACACACAAAATAACGCGAACTATAAAAAGGCGGTGAAAACGTGAGATATTTGTTCTTCGAGGGATTACTTCGAACTAACGATGGATCGCATGCAGCATGCTGTGTTTTCCGTAGGGCGGAAAACACGGCCGGATCGGAAGGAATAAGGGTATATGTGTGTGTAGGGACGCGGCGACACGAATGTGTGCAGAACCGTATTAAGGGGATGTTTCTGTTTAGAGGCCGCAAAAATAGGCAATGTTTAGGAAATAATTAAAGAAAAACTACCGCAGACAATTTAATGCAACTTTTAACATAGAACATGTTATTGTAACGGAAGTGACGTAGCGTCGATGATTCCGAGAAATGGCGCTCGAGAGAGAGAACCGACGAGCGAGCGAGAGGGGACGAAAGAGGGGATACGACGTTACCGAGATTTCAATGCCAGTATATCATTATACTTTCAATTCATATGAAACCATTGAAATATAAATATTAATAATATCTTTTTCCCTGCAGCTCTTGTACTTGCGAGATATAACGTTTGTAACGTACCGCTACGAATCACCGTAAATTTTTCCTTTAATTGTTACTTTCGTTCATTTATATTAAAGTTTTATTAAAAATATACGAAACACGTGCGAGCGACGTACCATGTGGCGGGAAACAGAGAACTAAACGACGCGCAACGCATGCGCAAAAATCGCCCATTCAAACAGTAAACTCAGCGCCGCGAATAAATCGAGTGCGCGTGCGCAGACCGCACGTTCAACCGGACGCCGAATAAACCGAGCGTAGTACGCGAGTGGCGCGAGTCGGATGTTAATTCTAATTGGTGCGGGAGATCGCACAGCGAGTGATTGGTGCGGGCTAAGTACCAATTAGTAGTATAAATACAGGCCCGCCAGCAGCAGAAACAGACTTGGTTCTGCCACCGAACCAACAAGACCTAGGTCGCTTTAACTAGCCCCCTCAGTCTCGCAAGTCTAAGAAAGTATATTTTAAACTCAATTTCCTTACATACGAACTACCAACTTCCATACCAGGTCGCTTTAACTAGCCCCCTCACATTCCTACGAGGTCGCTTTAACTAGCCCCCTCACATCCATACGAGGTCGCTTTAACTAGCCCCCTCAACTTCCATTCAAAATCGCCTAACTAGCACCTCCACCTCTTCCTGAACGCGTGGGCCAGCTGATAGGCACCAGAAGACCAAATCAAATCCGAGAGAAGGAACCCTCTCAAATTTTCAATCGACCTAGCGTCGTTTCTTATATTACACCGACTACGTGTTGACACTTTACGTTTAATTAACGATTTAGTATCGTACCTTTATACTAGATCTTCTATATTAACGCCTCAATTATAATTACATTCTTTATTACCGACTTAGCGTTAGGAACCGAAACCAAAACGATATTCTTTATTACCGACTGATACGCAGTTACGTATTACCTTAAGTTCGTTTAATTAATTGTCACAAGTTCACACGACTAAGTGTCGTAATTTATGTACTATTCCGACCAAGAGTCAAAACCATTTATTTTGAATAAACCATGGTTATTTTTATGTTAAAAGAAGGACTCTCGTATCATGAAATTCATTTCTTAATCGCACACCACCCGAACCAATCCCACAAATTCACAGGTAAACCGCTCTACTTGTGAATCTCCAATAAAGAACGGCAACGTCTCGTTCGTGAACGTTACACGTTTTAAAATAAACCGTGGCACGTATTACACTTAGCCAACGTATATGTATTTGGGAAAAGCCCACGTTCCCCGGCAGTTACAGTCAGGGGCGACTTAGGCGGGGGTGCAACCCGGTTTTAATTTAACTTTCTGTTACATAACTCGCGAACTGTAAGAGGTAGAGAAAATGTCTTCAGACAAAAGTTACTTATTATAATTAGGACAATCATTTCGTAAATTATAGATCTTATAGTTCGCAAGTTATAATAGAAAATTAAATTAAAACCGTGTTGCACCCCCGCCTAAGTCGACCCTGACTGTAACTGCCGGGGACCTTGGGTTTTCCCAAATACGTATACTGTGGCTAACAAGGAACGTTCGGCAACCCGAAAATTCAGAAAATTATCAAACTCGATGTGCAAGTAGAGTAGTTCATCCGTAATACAATCCTATTTTTTGTTGGTGCCATAATGCAATTTTTAGGGGTGGAATCACCCCTTGAAAAAAATTCAGAATTTTATTTTCCGTGGAATATCTCGAAAACGGTGAGAGATATCGCAAAGAAGTTTAAACAAAAGTTGCATCATTCTTTTATATCTACAAAACCGCGTAAACATAATTTTCGAAAAATCCATATTTTTCAAGTTACCCCCACCACCAATCCTTAAAATTAAGTTTTTGTATTTTGTAAATATACGCTGAAATACCTCTGGATTATCTCTTTTCATACATATAAATAGTTTATGTGTTATATTTTTTTTGCAAACAAACAAAACCTCTATTACCGAATTTGAAGTCCATTTTGGCAGTTTCCATTAATAACATGGTTTCTTAAAGCCATATTTAGATTATTATTTATGTAAAGTTCAGACAGCTTTCAATTATTTAAGCAATACAGTACGTACCTAAAATTGCATCAAAGGTAAAACTGATTAAAACTAATCAGTGACGTGCATGAATCAGTATGATAACAGCACATTCGTACATGCATTACTTGAAGTGTAATCTTATTAGGCTATTTTGGAAACCATACGAAAAATAAATAATGCGTGAAGATTTACAATGACTTTGCAAAATATATATGTTATTGAAATGACGCAGAATGATATAAATATTCCCGAGGATGCAGCGAATGGCAGTTACATTTTTGCAAGCATTCGGTTACCATTCAATTGAAAAATGAACTACTCTACTTGCACACCGAGTTTCATAATTTTCTGAATTTTCGGGTTGCCGAACGTCCCTTGTTAGCCACAGTATATGTATTTGGGAAAACCCACGGTCCCCGGCAGTTACAGTCAGGGTCGACTTAGGCGGGGGTGCAACACGGTTTTAATTTAATTTTCTATCATAACTCGCGAATTATAAGATCTATAATTTACGAAATGATTGTCCTAATCATAATAAGTAACTTTTTTCAACACCTGCATGAAAATGTGTGTTTTTTTACGCCTGCTGAGCGGGAGCAAAATGACCAATTTCAGACGTATTCGCGTTTTCTACTTTTCTCCCAAGGGAAAAAGACTTTACGCGCATGCGTATTCGCATTATTTTTTACTTTCCTCCCAAAGAAACTGGAGTTTGGCGTTACCCTATGGTATGAAGATGCAGTTCGACTAACCGTTATCGATCATGCGTGTTTTATCTTGATATTACAACTGTCACAGCACCATTTTTCATTGAAAGATACAATTAAAAGGTAAAATGAATAATAATGGCAGTGATAGCGACACGGGATACCACACGCCTCCCGATATAGCAGAAGCTGCAAAAGCCATCGAAGAAAATTTGCTGCCATCAAAATCGAAAGTAAAATACCAGATGATATACCAAAAATTTATGGAGTGGCGAGATAACCACAAATTGGATTCATTTTCGGAAGCAGTTTTATTAGTTTATTTGAATGAAAAAAAGAAAGATGTTAAGCCATCAACGCTTTGGGCACAGTCATTTTCTGTCTTCGGGCGTTCAACTGTTTTGACGTGTGTCGATCTTGCTCTGTATTCTTTTCGATTTGGCAGTGTTAATCTGAGTCTGATTTGTTCGGTCTTGTATCCACTCGTGGATACTGTGCATATCTTTGTGTTGCCGCAGTGCTGTTCGCTTAGTGCCTTTACTTTCCGAGTAATCCGCCGTTAATTCTCGGTATTCGGTTGTGGCTTGCTCAACTTGTGGTTTCTTCCGCCTGTTTTTGTTTGACTTTGTCCTCGACGTCGTCATCGTGATCAACAGACGCGGTCGCGTCTGGAAGCTAATTCCCCTTCCCCCTCTACCCATAGGCACACTGAGCGACCATGCCTCTATACACGAAAGATAGCGAAATTGACAGGTCGTCGGAGCTATTTTAGCCTTATTATCTTATTTTATGACATAGTCCCGGTGTTTTTACATAATTAAACGAATAATTATTTTTTTTCGAACCCATTTGTCGTTTTACTTAATGTATGAAGCTGTTTTTCTAAAAGATACAAGATTTATTCTGAATTAATAGTTATCAAAATGATACTTTTTTCAGTCAGACGTTTCGTGACGTCACGTTTTACTTCTACACTTGACGCCAGTAGATGTCGCCATTCTCGTTTTACTTCTAGAATTGACACCAGTAGATGTCACCGTTCGAAAGCAGAATTTATTCCAACCAATCAGGAATGGTTTTGCTGAAAATGTGGTTGCGCAGTTGACGAAAAATGCAAAAAGTCGCTGCGTTCGGGTCTCTAGTAAATGTCACCTAGCTGTCACTCAATTATAACCTGCCAAGTGATAGTTATCAAAATTGTTGAAATATCACGAGTTTTTCGACCATATAGGACACTGAATTATTGCCTCAATTAACAAGGTAAGTCGGTAAAATTTTTTAATAGAATTTTTATGTATAGCTTAAGAAATTTGTCAAATAAGGTAAATCGACAACACATTATCAGTCACATTATTGAAGAAAGTACGCTGAAAACACATCTCCCTTGATACTTTTCAATCTTTTGTGAAAGACATTCGTAATACTTTAAAATCCACAGTAGTTCCCACGCTAGTCATTAATTTTATTAGTTTCCCATTAACAATATATTTATTTTAATACACCAATAAACGTACTAAATTAATTTTATTAATATTATTAATTTTATTATACTGCCCTCCTTAGTTAAACTGTCATATCTAGGACATTTTAACTAAAGAGGGTAGTATAGCCATTGTGCGTTAACAGTACCTATATTGGATCTCTTCGTTCATTTTTGCTGAATTACCATTAGCATTTAAATTTCTTGCAACAGGACCTTCTGCCATACGCTGTCATCTTCTTTGGACACATTATGTAGTCTCTACACTTAGCACAAATCCACTCTTTTTCTAGAAGTTCTACGTTAAGTTGTTACTAAAATGTGGCTTTTATATATTTACAGATAATGCAAGCAGAAGAGATTTAGAAAAAATAACCCCGCTGCACGACCACATGCAAGAAGCACATTTTCATGTTTAATTTTATTTTAGAGATTAAGAAATATGTATGTATAAAATCAAATTTTATTATAAATATGGAAAAATGTATAAATTAGAGGAGAGAAAAAATAAATTGGTATATAGGTACACCATATTTACGTAAATACATGTATTTCTCTACATTAGAGTATGGATTAACACTCATTAATTTTATTTATTGACTCATGTATGAAAGAAGCTATAGTATTGTCTCCCGGAGGATTCGCTGGTGGGGACCGACGTTGAGCTCGTTTCGTGAACAGAGCCCTAATTCCGAGTGGTCGTTTCTCGCTTCTTTCTGGCCGAAGGGGGGAGCGAGATGAAACGCTTTGCGTGCGAAATGCAAAGGATGGAGTGTCAGGTGTCCGGAAGACGGAACGAGACAAAACATCAACTTGTCATTTATCTCGTACCGTTCTCGTTCGCTTTCAGTGGCTCTCGCTCGCTCTCGTTCCATTTCGTTCTCGCCTTCGCCGGACAAGAGTGAGACAGAAATGGTGAGAATAGCGAAAAGCCCACATCGTGTGCATCAAACCGAGCCCATACGGAGACAATACTGTAATTCCCTTTCTCCTGAAAACCGTCCTTTCCAAAAACCTTTTTCCAGAAATCTTATAATATAATGTCACTCCTCTGCCCTACCCCCCTCAAGTATATACATGGAAAAGTCAAGGACAAAAAAAGTATTATTTGTACTTCTACGTTAGATTTAGCTAAATCGAGGGGAGGCCGCGAATGGAACGAGCGATTTTTTAACGAAACTGGA
The DNA here is from genome assembly GCA_944738655.2 of Andrena hattorfiana. Lineage (NCBI taxonomy): Eukaryota > Metazoa > Arthropoda > Insecta > Hymenoptera > Andrenidae > Andrena > Andrena hattorfiana. The sequence goes on from OX122889.2 coordinate 48,440,230, forward strand.
CAGAAAATGTTGAGGCCGGTGTGTATAAACAAAATCCAGAATATTAGCTGTGAATTAGCATTTTTATAAAAAATAGCTTTAAACATTAAAATTATGAAGTGATTTTATGATTTTATTCTTCATTAAATGGTAAAGAAGATCTCACGCGATGGCGGCGGGACGTGACCGGCGGCACATTTGCTTGATACGAGGAGGGCTCGCTCTGATCGACGGGCATATGAGCCTAGGGTCGCGCGAAACACAAAACGAAGCGGGCGACCAGGGCTCGCTTCATTTTCGTATTGGCAGATTGGCAGAGACATTCCTGGCATTCGAAAATTCTTCGTTATTTTCTTACCTGTAAGTGTGCTTCATTATTATCTTAATTAAGCTGTATGTATAATGAAACGAACATATTTTCAATGAATAGAACAGATTTATGTGCAATCAAATAATAGTCTGCGCAGATTTTTATTAACCTGTATCTTTATTGAAATGTGTATCCTTTTAGTATCAAGTCCCTTGGAAGGACATTCCATTCTTTTCACTGAAATAGCACAAATATTATATTTGGTAAGTGACCTTTATATTTATTTATAATAATACGTACGGTAGTAGTGTTCATTACAAATTTGTTGTTTTTTACAGGTTGGAATATTTCCAAATTAAGTAAAATACACTCAGTCGGCTGCTGTGCGCTCCGAGTAAGTTTTACAGGCTGCAGAGCGCCTTATCTTATCTTATAACATTACTCGATAGGCTGCAGAGCGCCTTCTCTTTCGAGCATATCAACTTTTAATTAAGTTTAAAGTTAAATAATATATACAAAAAAGAAAATGTCTGTACATGATCAAAATAAAGATTTAACATCTAAAATACAAGACCTACATTTTAATATTCCTCATAAAAATTTAACCGATGAGGATAAAAAAACTATACGATGTGAGTCAAACGATGGCTGGCTTGAGGATTCTCATATGTCGGCTTTTTCTTATTTATTGAACAAAGCCGCTAATTACGAAATTCGACCTACGTATCAGTACATTGAACAATACCAGAACATTGGACTTGTAGTTACTATGACGGGACAAATATTTACATATACGATACACTGCAGAATTTCGCGGATCCGTTACACAAAGAGCAAAAACTTTTTTTGGAAAAATTGTATCCTCATATTACAATTACTGACAAAACCGTTCGTTTTCCGAATGTTCAACAACAAAAAAATACAAGAGATTGTGGAGTCATGGCTATAGCAATTGGCGTTTCATTAGCATTTAGTATTAAACCACAAAACGTTTACTATGATACAACACTTATGCGAAATCACCTGTTGAAATTGTTGACCGAAGAAATACAGTTCGAACATTTTCCCCAAGATCATAATGTAAAAACTCCTCAACAAGTTTTACCGTTACAAGTTGCACGACAAAAATGTTACGAAAGATTACGAATGAATATTCGAAATCGAAGAATTAAGGTAGATGTTAGACAGCCATCTAATGGTAAAATAAAGGCTGAAGGTAACAAAAAACAGTTTGCTGGACGCGACACAAAAAAAGTACAAATCCGAAAAATGTCCGTTGTAAGCGACAAGATGTTTATCGAAGTAGGAGAATCCACCCTGAGATCAAATAAAATTTTGAATAAGACCGAAGAAGGCATTTTTCCTAATGACGATATAAATCATGATCCTACATTTGCACAAGAGATTTCATCCACTGTTAAAAATATTTTTATGGAACATAATTATTCGTCAGGGAGTAATATCACAAACAATAATAATATGAATAAAGCGATCATAAATGGTAATGAATTTATTAATGATAAAATAGTAACTGACTTAAGACGTTCTCGTAAGCATTCGATATCGAGAGCAAATAACTCTAGAACGATTCCACGATCGATGAAATTGAGAAAAATGGAATTGTCAGAAAAAGATGAAAAGATCACTCAGATAGGGGAGTGGTTAGAAGACACGCATATAAGCCATTTTCACAATATTCTGCGACAATTTTATGGTTATGAACCCATAGATACGCTTTTACTACAATGTCCAGATGCAATAATCCCAGTAGACGAATCGAAAGAACATATACAAATTTTATACAGCCAAGCGAACGATAATTGGTTTGATAGCACAGGTGGCCATTGGGTTTGCAGTTATTATGATACAAATTTGATTTATATATATGATTCTCTGAACAAAAGAATTGTACATCGACACCATGAAATTATCCTAAAACGATTATTTCCATTTTATCCTTTCGAAGAAAAAGGTGTCATTCTGCACTCAGTACAGATGCAAACAAATTTCAATGATTGTGGCGTATACGCAATAGCTAATGCCGTGTCACTTGCATTAGGAGTAAAACCTACTGAAGTGCAATATGATCGTAATAAAATGCGTGACCATTTGATCAAAATGTTAAAAAATAATGCCATAGCCCTGTTTCCTGTACTTCAATATTGTAATGATCAAAGAAACTTTGATAACAAATTAATGAAGTCTCCTTCTAATATGGTGGAACAAATTTTGCAAACTGATTCACAAAAAAATAATGCCGAGATTAATGATGTTCTGAATATAATCGATTTTTCCAAGAAAACAGTAGCAAAACGAAGAAATCGTAATGCTAAGTATTATAGGAAAAATAAATTACGAATTCTTCAGCAAAGAAAATTGTGGAAAAAAATTACAGTATATGCAAAAAACATCGCATTGCAAAAGTCGGAAAGATTCGAAAAATCAATTACACCATAAAGTTTCATCTTTCTTCTGACAGGTATATAAAGAATATTTCCAAATCTCTTCTTTCAGAAATGAAAAAGAAATGTGTAGTCAGTAGCCGATTTGAAGCTATGATAATGTATAATTGGTGCATGCAGAAAAGGAAAAGCTACTTATTCTATTTGAGAAAAAATATAAGAATCTTGAAAGAAAAAGCTGAGGTTGCTTTGACTCGAGCTAACAATTGTCCAGAATGCAATATTTCGGATAGAACTGAGGCATTATGTGGATTTTCAAAGCATTTGCCGTCTTCTGAACCGTACTTTTATGAGGCGGCATACAAACACAAATTCCTGATAAAGAATTCTAAATGTGATTCTCATCAGAAAGATAAAAACGAAAAGGATGACGACATAGAAGTAAATGTACATGAAAATAAATTTACACAATTGGATGATCAATCAGTGACTAAAAATGCAAATGGTGTGAATATTGACAAAGTTTTAGAACCTCTGCCAATTGAAACTAAACTTCTTATTCTCAAAGAGAAAGGCCAAGTTACGAACGTATTACCATTATTAGACGACAATAACAAAAAACAACGCAAAATATGGATGTGTGATGATATTTGTAAAATTGATAACGTATCCACTATACAAAGATATCAAGCATTGTTGAAGACTGCTGACAGGCTCAAAGTAAAGAGTGTTTATAAATTTGCCAAAAACTTGTTATCTTGCAGTAGAAGTTACATGTCCCGCAAATTAAGACATTCATTTCTTTGTTATGTTGAACCTGATACATGCTCTTCGACATTTTTACCAGTTTTACTTTTAGCCCCCCATTTCCCAAAAACGCTAAAAATGTGTATATTCTTTTTTTGCAACGTCAAAAATGAAAATAAACCATACTTTTTAAACGATTTTATTCAGACTTGATCATCTGTTTGCTTCTTGGACATTTGCTTCATATCTGAAAACTCAAATCTAAACCAATTCCAGCAATCCAATTGTCATGAAATTTTGCAGGCAAGCGTAGTACGGATGACAATACAACATTTTAAAAACCAAATAACCCTGAGGGTGTGAAAAAAGCATCCAGGCAGCAAAAAACAATAAATATAATCCATAACCAGAAATCCAAACGACTTGAAATCAGTCTCTCGCGGTTTAACGAAAAAGTCAAAAAGCCGCTGCGATCGGGGCGCTAGTCGTATATGCTCTAATTTGAAGGAGATAGGGTAGATGTACCGTTTGAACCACGGGGAAAAATGGATTTCTAATATTTTTTTAACTTTATTAATTATTTAACGATTTCTCTAGTTAATGGTAACTTAGACATTAATAGTAAAGATAGTGCAAAATTTAGTAAAGCTTTTAGTTTCCTGATTTGAAGTACAATTTTAAAGATAATTACGATGAAAGTCACTGAAATCCTAAAAGTGGCCACAAATGGTGCATCTACCCTTTATATTATTATGACCGATAAGACGGCCATGGCTCCGACATTGATTTGTCAAATGTTTCCAAGGCATCTAGGCCAGCTTCACAGAAAAGCTAGAAAACAGAAGTAGCTGACTATGGCATCAGAGAAGATGGAGACGGATGAAGCAACTGTAAGTAATAAAAAAAAACTCTACTATTATTCATATACTCCAAGCAGAGTTGCACTTTGCCTACGCTTACTATCAGTGGACCTAGACTGGAAGTGTATAATAACAAGTAATACAACAAGAAGATATTAGACACGTTGAAGCATATTGTAACCTGTAACGCCAACGATCAGAAATATGAAACACATCTGAGTAAGAATAAGCTTCAACGTGACTAATATTTTCTGGATGAATTAATTGTTATACAGTTACGGTCTATGTCCACTGATACTTAACGAATGGCTTTCTTCAATCAAACGCCGCTTTTATAAACACTGGATGATCGTTTTTGTAAATTAATTATTTATTAATTTTTGTAGAAAAAACAGGAGGACGCCCTTCTTGATGGTAAGCTTAAAAAGCGACAAACATACAGTAGAATTAAATAAATAAAATAATTTTTTTATAAATACATTTGTTCAAATATATTTTTCCAGACTCGAATGATGCTGCGATCCTGCAGGCAGCATGCAGAATCGCACACCAACAGCCTGTGGCAAACGGTATTAATTCTTAACACTTAAAATTGTTACTTAGATATTTTTAAATCTATTAACAATGTAAAAAAATTTCACATTTGCAGAAAACAGAGGAGGACAGCAAGTTTAGCTGCCGCTTGCAGCCGTAAATACAGTGCCGCCGCCACCACCACCATCTCGTCCACCGCACCAGCTAACGCAGGGCCCGGCCACGGCACATGGTATTATTCCAAAATACTTTAATTAAATACCTACTAACGTTTTAACAAAATAAAAATTGTTCGGTTCAGCCTATAACAAGGGAGGGCGAACATTTTTAGCAGCGCGTGTCAAAAATATATATATATAACAAAAAAACGAATTGCTCACGTTAAATAATTGCAGGAGGATACACAACGAAGCGGCACCAACGGAGCAGCCAGAGAGTGCGGGCCCAAAAACTACAATGGGCCACCCTCCAGGCGGTGCGGGCTCAGGCCGTGAGTTTAAAATCCCAGGCGGCAACACTTCGGGATATTGTATCGACCCAGTACCGAGGCCGTGGCGACCGTGGAGGCCGTGGGGGCCGTGGTGACCGAGGGGGCCCAGTTTAAAAATAAAATTTATAAACATTGTAATAATGCAATAAAAAAAGTATTTAAACAGGCGCATTATCAACAAACGCGGTCGCGTCTGGAAGCTAATTCCCCCCTTCCCCTCTACCCATAGGCACACTGAGCGACCATGTCTCTATACACGAAAGATAGCGAAATTGACAGGTCGTCGGAGCTATTTTAGCCTTATTATCTTATTTTATCACATAGTCCCGGTGTTTTTACATGATTAAGCGAATCATTTTTTTTTTCGAACCCATATGTCGTTTTACTTAATGTATCAAGCTATTTGTCTAAAAGATATAAGATTTATTCTGAATTAATAGTTATCAAAATGGTACTTTTAGGATTAAGAGTTGTGACGTCACGTTTTTCTCATCCACTTGACGCCAGTAGGTGTCGCCTCGAAAGCATAATTTATAAATGTCACTTGGCTGTCATTCAATCATAACCTGCTAAGTGTTAGTTGTTAACATTTTTGAAACGTCACGATGGTAAAGAAGGTTACTCGCGCGATAGCGGCGGGAGGTTCATAGGAGGCAAATTTTTGCAAAAGATTCAACAAGACGCATCTGAATTTCTTTTAGTATTATGCAATAATTTACAAGGGCTCCAAAAAATAGTTTAATTTGAAATGACAACATCTGTACACTGCAGAAAATGTTCTCATAAAGAAACAACCACTACCAGCCATTATATTCTCCCCTTGACAGTTAAAGAATTGTGTTTAAAGTCAAAGAAAGGTACACCTTTACAAAATTATTTTAATATTGCTTTACCGATTGGTTGGAAATCGAGTTCGCAAAAACTGTGCAAACAATGTTCTGAGCAAATATTTACTAAAATTGAAATTACTAATCCGCCAATAATTATTATAATGCAATTGTTGTTGTTCTCTTATGATGAAAATGGCAACATTATTAAAGAAATTAATTGTAAAATTACCGCTGCTCCACAGCCAATATCAATATGTAATAAAAAATATAAATTACTAAGTGCCGTATTTCATAACGGTCCTCATCCCCAGAACGGTTCATATTCATGCATGATACGTGATGGTAGATCAGCATGGAAATGTATTGACAACGACAAAATTAATCAAACGAAATGGCCCAAAAACGCCAAAAATGTGTATATTCTTTTTTTTCAACGGCAAAATTGAAAAGAAATCATACGTTTACACGATTTTATTCAGCTTCGATCTTCTGTTTGCTTCTTGTATGTTTGCTACATATCTGAAAACTCTAATTTAACACAAAATCCACCAATCCACTGAATACGTATTACCACACGTATAACATAATTTACATATTTAATCAAGGTTAAAGGTAGGATTAATTAGAAAATATTTAATAAACTTATTAAAAAAAAAAGAAACATATCTGAGTTTAACGTAAACGAACATGTAAAATTCGCATACGTTAATATCCACGCACAGTATCGTGGCCGAGGCCGTGGTTGTGGTCGGGGCCGTGGCGGTCAGGAGGAAAGCCGTTAAGGCGGAAAAGTTTATTAACTTAATATTGTTAATTTATTTATAATTTATTAAGTAATAAATTTCTTTCCTCGCATATATACGTTTTCTTTGTGGTGAAATTTCCTAGAGAGTGACCGGCGATACATTAGCTTGATAAGATCAACACAACAAAAATTCACAAATTATGAAAAAAATGATGAAATCCCCCCCCCCCCCCCCATAAGCATGACTCATGTATGAAAGAAGCTAATTCCCTTTAATTCACGAAAAAAATTCTCACGCAAAGATTGTGAAATCATCTTTGCTAATTCCAATTGTACCTTTAACCCTTTAATTCACGAAAAAAGTTCTCACGCAAAGATTGTGAAATCATCTTTGCTAATTCCAATTGTACCTTTAATTCACGAAAAACATTAAAAACATTCTCACGCAAAGATTGTGAAATCAACTTTGCTAATTTCAATTGTATTCTCGTTCTCCGTTCGAACACTGATTCCTCTGTCACTTTTTATACTTGACATTCCTTTATTGGCCACAAATCAATTCAGTGCTCAGATTTTCAGCTTCGGTTTTAAGGAATTAGCGGGCGTTGTATAAGAAAAAACTATGAAGTCGACTTAAAACAAAATGTTTCATATCACTAGTGTAGGTTGGCGAATGTGCTATTAATCTATTACCGACTTTGATTCGTTTAAATTAGTCTCTACCAAGTTTTTATTATTTTCCATCGTAAAACGATTTTCATACGACATTTTTAACGGAAGATGTCCCTCTTATAAAAGTTTTTGTGTCAACTACAGGTCTCGTCCGCTAATTCCTTAAAACCGAAGCTGAAACTCTGAGCACTGAATTGATTTGTGGCCAATAAAGGAATGTCAAGTATAAAAAGTGACAGAGGAATCAGTGTTCGAACGGAGAACGAGAATACAATTGAAATTAGCAAAGTTGATTTCACAATCTTTGCGTGAGAATTTTTTTCGTGAATTAAAGGGTTGGAATTAGCAAAGATGATTTCACAATCTTTGCGTGAGAACTTTTTTCGTGAATTAAAGGGAATTAGCTTCTTTCATACATGAGTCATGTTTATGGGGGGGGGGGGGGGGTACAAACTCTGGTGTGCCTCGTGTAAGGCTAATTAGTAATTAACGACATCTATTGAGCAGTTCAAAACACTGCTGTCGGTGTACTGTCGGTATGGCCCACTGTCGAGGATGCTCCAAATTTTTGCCTAAGTCTGGTAAATGCACAGGCTGTGGTATGAACAATAATTTTCCTGGCATCGGTGTTTTTGACTGCAATAATGCCCTATCTCTGTCTGGACCCTCTACCTCGTCCTCAAGATCAAGTTCTGACGCTTCACCAGATCTAAGGGCTATCCATGGCTGCCTTCAAGATATCAAACTCAAACTAAGTTCGCTGGATGATCTGGTAGCGCGTGTTAACTCTTTGCACACCATGATGTCAGATGTTGCTGAACGGGTGGATAGTTTAGCCGTTGACCAAGCCTCTTTGGACCGACGTATGACTTCGCTGCAGCAGCGTTTTACTGGGGGGGGGGGGGGGGGCGTCTGCTGTGGCTGGCTCGGTGCCTCTTGCTGAGGTCACCCAGATATTTGAACGTATGGAGCGTTCTACTAGAGACTTTGAAGTCGTTATATCAGGGCTGCCTGATAATTCAAATTCGGGGCTACTACAGACTATTAAAAGTGTTGCGGACGCCATTAATGTATCTTTCTCGCAGTCGCATGTAGCTTCTGCGCTTAGACTTCGTCTTTCCAACGCAAAGTTTAAGCCTCTCGTCATCCGATTCACCTCTACGTTTACTCGGGACGAGTGGATTGCCAAAAAGAGAGCCAAAAAGGATCTTCGTGCTAGTGAGGTTGTTCCATCATGGCCTGACTCACTTATATATATTAATGAACGTTCAACTGCTAGTGAGCGTAGCAGTTTGCTGGAGGCCAAGAAGCTTGCGAAGGACTATAATTTTAAGTTTGTATGGATGAAACGTGGAATTATCTACTTAAGGAAGGATGATGGTGCTCCGGTCCGGCGGTTTACATCTTCTGCCGACTTCTTGGAGGAATTGTCTACGCAGCCTCCTGTTCTGCAAGGCTCCCAAGTTCAAGTTCTTCATCCTACGGATGGGAGTCGGTGACTTGACCCGAGCCTACACCCGGGCTCCGAAGCTCTCCGCCCGCCTTCCCTGGATGGGATAGATGGGCTGGTTTCTACTTCTGGCAGTACATATTCCTCCGCGACTTCTGCTTTGCTGGAGCTCTCTTCTCCCACTTCTGAGCATGCGTCTTCTACGTTCTCTACCTCGCTTTCTTGTAAGCTGCGTGCGCATTCTAAATCCTTCTTTGCTGCTCACTTAAATATTCGGTCACTTATTTGTCATTTCTCGGATCTAGCTGATTTAGTACGCTGTTATAAGTTTGACGTGTTGGCTCTTACCGAAACCTGGTTGCGTACTGAGCACGACTCTGGGTCCCTTTTGCTGCGTGACTATTATCTCTATCGTGCCGACCGCCGTTCTCGGTTCCTCTCTCGTGGTGGGGGTGCGGCTTTGTATGTCAAATCCAGTTTACATTGTGTAAACATCTTTGATGTTATTACTGATAATTATTTTCGTGATAGCCTTTTAGATGTAGCTGGCGTTCTTTTTACTATTAAACATGCGCGCATTGTGGCTCTGTCTGTTTATCGTCCGCTTAATTGTCCTTTGTCTTGTATGAATGATCTGGAACTGTTCCTTGTTAAAGTTTCTTGCACTGCTACTTATATTATATGTATGGGTGACTTTAATATTGATTACAATAATGTATGCGATCCGGGTTTGCCTCTTGTTAGGCACTTTATGTCATCGCTTTCTTTATACCAAACTATATATGTGCCTACCCGAATTACTGCGCTATCTTCAACTTTGTTGGATTTAATATTTGTAAGTGATGACGTGGATATTGTATCCGCGGGTTCTCTTGATGTAAGCCATATTAGTGATCACTGTCTTGTTTACTCGATACTTAATATTCCTAAATCGACGGGTCGCCAACGTTTCATTTTGCGACGTAATTTTAAGGATTTACCTGATGGGCAATTCCGCCATGAGGCTGAGGGCTTAAGCTGGCATCGGATTGGTGACTGTGATACGGTCGATTCCAAATTTGCTGTGTTTGAATCTTTGTTGGTCACATTATACGATCAGTTTGCGCCTATAAGACTAGTGCGTGTCTCTAGGCCCTCTGCACCTTGGCTTACGCAGACTGTGAGGAGATAAGGCTTCGCAATCGGACACTCACGAAATACAGAAGGACTGGGACAGCTGGTGCTTGGGATTATTATAAGCATCTTCGTAATGTTGCTAAATCGGTCATCCGTGCTGAGAAGAGGGCGTTTTTTAAAAGCTTTCATTCGTGTTCCTCTAGAAGGCTCTGGGATTTCCTATCCTTGGCCGGATTTTACCGATCGTCTAGGGCCTCGTCTTGCATTGATTCTTTTCCTGATCCTACTTTAATTAATAATCATTTCATTGACTCTCTTCCTGCTTGTTCTGCCTCTCCTAACCTTATACTTAATTATGCATCCTTGCTTAATCTTGATCCTGACTCTCCTACCTTCTCTTTTGTGCCCTTTACTCCTGAGGATCTCCTTGCCGTCTTTAAAACTATTAAGCTTACGTCCTCTAATCCTGACGATATTTCTGGCGGTATGGTCCTTAATTGCCTTCCTTACTGTTTTGACTGTCTCCTACATATCTTCAATGCTGCTATTTCCGATGGTGTATTTCCTCATGCATTAAAGCACTCCTTTGTAGTTTCTATTCCCAAAACACCTCATGTAACCGCCCTTAATTCCCTTCGTCCTATCTCTCTTACTCCTTTCTTATCTAAGGTGCTGGAGAAACTTTGCATCTCACAGCTTCAGAGGTTTTTCACCTCCACCAATGCTGTTCCAGTTTTTCAGTCTGGTTTTCGACGTGGTCATAGCACTACTACATCTTTGCTGCATTTGTCGGATACCGTATTGCGGAGCTTTGATTCTAGACGCCTAACTGCCATTATCTCCTTAGACTTTTCTAAGGCATTTGATACGATTAATCATGACCTGCTGATGGCTAAACTTCGACATACTGGTTTGTCCTCTAATGTCCTGTCTTTCCTTGAATCCTATCTCTCTTCTCGCTCTCAGCAGGTTATGCTTAACCAGTTCATGCCTACGGTCTCATCTACTCGCGAGGTTAAACGTGGAGTACCTCAAGGCTCTGTACTTGGGCCGCTACTTTTTAGTATCTACGTAAGGGATCTGCCCTCGGTGTGTCATAACTGTCTGGTTTATATGTACGCGGATGACACTCAGCTTGTTAAGGATTTTGCTATTGGCAGTGCTGAGTCTGCTAAATGCGAGATGGCTTCTGACCTGCTACGCCTCACGGCTTGGGCTGACTCTCACGGTTTGCATTTAAATCCTGCTAAATCTTCTTTATTAGTGGTGGGCTCTCCCGCTTTACGTCAACAGCTGCCTTCTTTTGTCATTTCCTGGGGCTCTGCATCTCTTTCTATGCAACCTACTGTTAAAATCCTCGGTGTTACTTTTGATCCTCCTTGGTGTTTTGACCAGCATGTAGCTGTTTTGTGTCGCTCTGCTTTTGCTCGTCTACGGTTCCTGTATCCTTCTCGTCGTATTTTGTCCACCCACACCAAGCTCTCTCTATGTCAGTCACTTGTTATTTCTCTCTTTGATTACGCCGATGTTGTGTGTGGCCCTTGTCTCTCTACTCGTCTCTCGTCAATAGTTCAACGTATCTAGAATTCGTGTCTTCGCTATTCCTATAATGTGCGTAAGTTAGATCATATTTCGCCGTTTTTTCTTCGCTCTGGCTGGCTCAAAGTCAGACAGCGGTGGATTTTACACCCGTGCTGCATCGTGCACAAGGCTTTGAAATCTGAAACGCCTATCTATCTAAGTGAATTACTATGTAGTAATTCATCTTTGCACTCTGTTTATGCACCATCTACTAGGCGTGGTGCTGACCTGTCTGTGCCTGCTCATCGTTCGGTCAAGTTTACGGCATCTTTCTCTTATTTATCATCCTTTTACTATAATTCTCTTCCCTTGGATATTCGTTCTCTGACCTCCTTTCCTGCTTTTAAATGTGCTGCCCGTTCTTTTATTCTTGTTCAATATCCCTAACTCCCCTTGTCATGTGGTCCTCTCTCTCGCTCATCTGTTGTTTCGCTAGCTTTATTCTGTTTGTTATTGTTTTTGGGTTAGGTTGTAAAACGGCATGTATGCCGAACCTCGCCTATTTATCACATAAGTTTTTTTTTGTAATTGTGGTAAATAAAGACGAATTATTATTATTATTATTATTATTATTATTATTATTATTATTATTCCATGCTGAGGGCTACTTTGAAAATTCATAATCAAGTAGACATTAGCAAATATAGTAAATTGAATTGTTTATTGAAACGAAATTCTGAGCGCTTCAAACCAAAAAGATCAAAAGTTTTAACATCCGGTGAAATTCAGCAATTTTTAAATAAAGCTCCAGACAATAAATTTCTGGCAACGAAGGTACATTTTGAAAAATATATGATTATCTAAATCTAAAATATAAAGTCATAAATTAATTTTAAAATATCATTAATTCATAGGTAGCGCTGATTTTTGGAATCAAAGGGGCTTGTCGCAGCGACGAATTAATAAAAATAACAACTGACAATGTTGAATCACAAGGACGATTATTATACATAACTCTGAAAGACACGAAGAACAAAGATGATCGTTCTTTTGTAATTGATGATGAGTACTGCGAAATCGTGAAAAGATACTATAATTTACGTCCTGCAAATGCAACCAGCAAGAGATTTTTCCTGAATTTCCAAAACGGAAAATGTTACAATCAACCGATAGGCAAAAATAAATTCGGAAACATGCCTAAAATTATCGCTCAATTTTTGGGTTTGCCGGAGATAGAAAAATACACTGGCCATTACTGTTTCCGCAGGACTGCAGCAACTTTACTCGCAGATGCGGGGGCAAATTCTGAGGCTTTATGTAGATTTGGTGGTTGGAAATCTGTTAAAGTAGCAGAAGGTTACGTTGAAAATTCTGTGATGTATAAAGCCAAAATTGGAAAACAAGTAACATCAGGTAAATTAAAAATTTTAGAATCATTATTTATTGTAATAAAAAATAAGAAGAATAATGTTCATTGTATTCGTATAGGTATCAAATTGTCAGAAACAACTCCTTTGATTAGGCCTGCACCTAAAAAATTAACCACCGAGAGTCGAAACATCGAAACGCCAATTGTTAATGCGGATGAATTGAAAACAGATGCGACTGAAATCATAATTCCTAGTACAAACATGAGTCTTCAACTTATTAATTGCTCAAATATAAACATTACTTTTACAAATTCGTAAATAAAATATGTTTGATACTCGTAATGCATTTGTCATTTATTTTTTATATTATTTGAATATATTTTCGAAATAATGAAAAAAAAAATATTTGCTGGAAATTAAATAGTTGTATTTATTAATTTCGACAGAATAAACAAGCAATCGAAAATGCATATTTTTTGCAAATCGCTCAGCGGGCTTTCAAAAACACACCTTTCATGCAGGTGTTGAAAAAAATATAGTGCGTGACACGAGAGAGAAGCGATTTCGCCTCGCGTGAATTGCTGCCCGAGCGTAGCGAGGGCAGCAAACTTCACGCTCGTCGGAATCGCTTACATCTCTCCCTTGTCACGCAATATACTATTTGTCTGAAGACATTTTCTCTACCTCTTACAGTTCGCGAGTTATAACAGAAAGTTAAATTAAAACCGGTTGCACCCCCGCCTAAGTCGCCCCTGACTGTAACTGCCGGGGAACGTGGGCTTTTCCCAAATACATGTACGTTGGCTAAGCGTAATACGTGCCACGGTTTATTTTGAAACGTTATATCTCGCAAGTATAAGCAGATGCAGGGAAAAAGATATTATTAATATTTGTATTTCAATGGTTACATATGAATTGAAAGTATAATGATATACTGGCATTGAAATCTCGGTAACGTCGTATCCCCTCTTTCGTCCCCTCTCGCTCGCTCTTCGGTTCTCTCTCGCGCGCCATTAGCGGCTCGGAATCATCGACGCTACGTCACTTACGTTACAATAACATGTTCTATGTTAAAAGTTGCATTAAATTGTCTGTGGTAGTTTTTCTTTAATTAATTCCTAAACATTGCCTATTTTTGCGGCCTCTAAACAGAAATATCCCCTTAATACGCTTCTCCACACATTCGTGTCGCCGCGTCCCTACACACACATATACCCTTATTCCTTCCGCTCCGGCCGTGTTTTCCGCCCTACGGAAAACACAGCATGCTGCATGCGATCCATTGTTAGTTCGAAGTAATCCCTCGAAGAACAAATATATCACGTTTGCAGCGCCTTTTATAGTTCGCGTTATTTTGTGCATTTTTAAATATATTCCTGTTTTTACATTCTTATATTATATACTTAGTTATCGTGTTAGTTTTTTTGTTTTTTGTTAAATGTTTTTTAATTTTTGTTCGCGTGTTATATTGGTTCTTCGAATACACTTTGAATATCTTCTCGAAATAATTTTCATCATCGGTAAGTAAGAGTGTAACATCACAATACGTACACACAAAGACAACGCTGTCATATTGCAATATTCAATATTAGTCAGGAGTTCAGTGATGGAGTGCAGGTGATCCCATCCTGCTGGATGGATGTGGATAAGAGCAAATGTACATGGCCGGGACATGTCAAAAGTTCTTACAAACTTAAGGGGGTAGACACGTCACGTGACCTGGCCGATTTGGCAGGTCGGTATTACAGCAGGTTTTATCTGCACAGAAATGGTAATACCCATAGATACGCGGCTGCCTGGTGACGCGAGAGGGAGCTGTTTGCTATTTCCGTATTCTATTCTGAATAAGGAAAGAAATTCTCAGCTGTTGCGTTATACTTATAAAAATTTAAACGGAAAGTCGGCTGGTACTGCAAACGTAGAAAATTCATTGTACATTTTAATTACTTAAAATGTGCTTATGCTACAATATTCTACGTTGGCAGTAAGGAAATATGAGTGAAAACGGAAAATAAATGAGGGGATATCCCCAGAAAATGAAGTTTGTTAGGTTAGACATTTTTTTATTAGCAAAGCAACGAAACAGAACATGAAATACACTTATTACACGTCCTATGCAAAAAGCAGTTATGAACAAACATTATATATAAAATTGTGTTGGATGTTGAATTGGACTAGTGAAAATGCGCAGGCTGGATGCGCGTGATTATTATATGGTCGGCTCCTCGAAGTGACAGAAAATATAACCTAAGTATATGACAACAAATGTTTAGTGGCTATTTCGTTATTTTACGAAACATTTGTGAACTTTTTATCATCATTCCAAAACATTATTATTCCGCCGCAACAGCATCTTTAGGAAATCGAGTATAGCAATTAGGTTATATTTTCTGTCACTTCGAGGATAGAAAATCCGTTCGTGAAATCCACTACTGAAACTGGATGCACGTGATTATTATGTGGTCGGCTCCTCGAAGTGACAGAAAATATAACCTATATGCTATACCCGATTTCCTAAAGATACTGTTGTGGCATAATAATAATATTTTGAAAGGATGATAAAAAGTTCACAAATGTTTCGTAAAAGAACGAAATAGCCACTAAACATTTGTTGTCATATAGCATATACTTAGGTTATATTTTCTGTCACTTCGAGGAGTCGACCACATAATAATCACACGCAACCAGCCTGCGCATTTTCAGTAGCGGTTTTCATGAACGGATTCTGAACTGGATGTTTAAATAATTATGATACACAATGTTTACGGGGTTTATTACTATTTTATTTGTTAAAGATGTTTCAATTTTTTTAATGTTCCTGTCCATATAACCGTTGGCTATTAACAAATAAGCTACGAGCACCAGCAGGCTATGCACGGGCCTATACCCGGTGCTCGCAACACTGCTCTCCCTTCTGGAAGAGCGGACCTCTTGGCTGCATTGAATCCTCTTCGGAATCTTCGTACCCCTGCCTGAAGAAGTGGTCGTGCAGCCCCGCTTCTTCAGACATCCGCCTCGGCATTTGCTTTCTCGCTCAGGGGAAAACCACGGAAAAACCCTTAGCAAGGCGTGGGTACAACGAGACTTCTCGACCTGCCACGACGAAACGCTCCAACTTGTGGTCCCACGACGTCTCTGGAACTCTGCAGCTTCCTGTCCCACAACGTCTCTGGAACTTTGCAGCTTCCTGTCCTACGACGTCTCGGGAACTCCGCAGCTCCTTGTCCCACGACGTCGCTGGAACCCTGCGGCTCTTGGTCCCGCGACGAAATCCACGGGGAGCTCCGGGCGCGTTCCTCTTCCGTGTGTCCCACGACGAAATCCACGGAGAGCTCCGGGTCCAGCAGTCAGGCACGGGTACCGCCGGGCTTCTAATTCTCCTTCGACGAAACGCCCCTGGTCCTTGGCCCGCGACGTCCCTGGAACTCCATTCTGGAACGTCCCACGTTGACTCCAACGCTCCAACGCTGCATCCTCCTTCGTGCAGCCTCCGGAACTCCGTGCAGACTCCAGCGCTGCCTCGTTTGCAGGCAGCCTCCTCCAGAAGAAGATCCGACGACGTTTCCACTGCTTCGGCGACGTTCCCTCCTCCTCGTCGAATCCTTGGTCGCGGTCAACCCTCTCCTCCAGGGACTCGTCCTTGATGTCCTTCCGGTGGCCGTACGAGCTTGACACTTCAATCCCTTCACGGCTCCGGATTCCATGCAAAAGAGACGGAGAAGCATTAACACTTACTTTCATTTGAGAGAATCCGTTGGAGCTGAAAGAACCGGGAAGACGGAAAGGCGAGACGGAACTGATAACAGGAGATCACAGCTCATGAGCATGTTATCGGCCCGTTCCCCGATCAATCTGCCCAGCACCTCAGCTCGTCTGCATTGTTTTTCTTCTGGACTTCTTGTCCTCTTCTCCCTCTCTCAGGCCTTGGCTTTCAGATGGCCCCATTCTTCTTCGTGGCTTCTGGTGCTGACCCAGGGGACCGTCCTATGCGTCCTGTTAACGCTCCCGTCTCCGCGACATCTCCTCCAGCCGATCCAAGCAGTCGCACGGCTTGTCCGACTGGTGGTTGGAGATGCCATTTCCCGGCTGCTGTCCACCCTGTTGAGGCGGACCTCTTGGTTTGCACAAACCGGGGAGAAGCCAAGATCCACGCCAACAGGGCTAGAGAAGCGGTTCCACGTATGTCCGCGCTCCACTGCGGACTGCTACTCTGTCGTAGCACAGACGGGGAATTCGGGAACGCGTATCCAGGCCGCGGTGGCAGTCCCCCGACACCTTGTCCCTCGTCGTGGGGTTTCGTGCTCTCTGAAACACTTTAAAGAAACAGAGGGCTGGGCTACGAAGGTAGCCTCCGCAGCCCAGTCCAGTAGATTAGCTTAGACTAATCTTCAGACTCTTCGTTCAGAACTTCAAACTCTCTCCTCGAGCGAGAGACTTCCTGAATCTTTGGTTGGCGAACGACCCATGCTGTCTAAACAACTCCAGTCTTCGGGGCTCTCTCTCATGGGGAATTCGGCCATTCTGCGACGATGTTCGCCCTCGAACTCCCTTCGTCGCAGCTCAGTAACTCTGCGCACTCCAGGCGCCTCCATGTTGCTCCGGTGGTGCCTGCGCTTTGTAAACTATATGCTTATACTTACATTTTGGAACATTGCTTATTCGACAGCTCTTCATATGCGCTGGATGCACTCGCTGGTGCATCAGTGACTTTGGATTGCAATTGCTTATTCGACAGCTCTTCATATGCACTGGATGCACTCGCCGGTGCATCAGTCACTTTGGATTGCAATTGCCTATTCGACAGCTCTTCATATGCGCTGGATGCACTCGCCGGTGCATCAGTCACTTTGGATTGCAATTGCTTATTCGACAGCTCTTCATATGCGCTGGATGCACTCGCCGGTGCATCAGTGACTTTGGATTGCAATTGCTTATTCGACAGCTCTTCATATGCGCTGGATGCACTCGCCGGTGCATCAGTGACTTTGGATTGCAATTGCTTATTCGACAGCTCTTCATATGCGCTGGATGCACTCGCCGGTGCATCAGTAACTTTGGATTGCAATTACTTATTCGACAGCTCTTCATATGCACTGGATGCACTCGCCGGTGCATCAGTCACTTTGGATTGTAATTGCTTATTCGACAGCTTTTCATATGCGCTGGATGCACTTGCCGGTGCATCAGTCACTTTGGATTGCAATTGCTTATTCGACAGCTCTTCATATGCACTGGATGCACTCGCCGGTGCATCAGTCACTTTGGATTGCAATTGCCTATTCGACAGCTCTTCATATGCGCTGGATGCACTCGCCGGTGCATCAGTCACTTTGGATTGCAATTGCTTATTCGACAGCTCTTCATATGCGCTGGATGCACTCGCCGGTGCATCAGTGACTTTGGATTGCAATTGCTTATTCGACAGCTCTTCATATGCGCTGGATGCACTCGCCGGTGCATCAGTGACTTTGGATTGCAATTACTTATTCGACAGCTCTTCATATGCGCTGGATGCACTCGCCGGTGCATCAGTAACTTTGGATTGCAATTACTTATTCGACAGCTCTTCATATGCACTGGATGCACTCGCCGGTGCATCAGTCACTTTGGATTGTAATTGCTTATTCGACAGCTTTTCATATGCGCTGGATGCACTTGCCGGTGCATCAGTCACTTTGGATTGCAATTGCTTATTCGACAGCTCTTCATATGCGCTGGATGCACTCGCCGGTGCATCAGTGACTTTGGATTGCAATTGCTTATTCGACAGCTCTTCATATGCGCTGGATGCACTCGCCGGTGCATCAGTGACTTTGGATTGCAATTGCTTATTCGACAGCTCTTCATATGCGCTGGATGCACTCGCCGGTGCATCAGTGACTTTGGATTGCAATTACTTATTCGACAGCTCTTCATATGCGCTGAATGCACTCGCCGATACTATCGCAATGTTGTCATCCATCGTTTTATGTACTTTCTTGTGTACTCGTACCTGCTCCTCCTGTTTTTATGTACGAAGGTTCTCTAATCGGCTGCTGTCCATTGTATCTACTATCTATAATTTCTGGCAACATGCAGTCCTCATAGAACTTCCTCAGTTTTTCCTCCATCTCTGTTTCCCAGAATCGATCATCTCTCGATACTGTTGTAACTTTCATTCCTTTCGGCGTCCATAAACAGAATAAAGCCCGTTGCCTTTTTGTTATGTGCAATTGTCCTTGCACTTGATAATAGTAGTGATGAATTTTATTCATTTTATCACCGCGGAAAATACGCCGTATTGCAGGAAGTTGCTCTATTGCTTCAGCAGGCGATAAATCCTTCGCCGTTTCGGGACATTTTACTTCGACGATGGTATCATCGTTCACAAGGCCGTCAGGAGTTGCACCTAAGTGAGGCACAGTCTCATCAATGAAGAGGCCACACGGTAGAATATGGATTCCTTATTCTTCTTCCATTTGTCTTAAGGCGTTTATATTCCCTTGCTTTTTCTGCTGCACGCTTCCGACGTCCTTCCAGCTTTCTTACCATGGTTGGCGGCTCTTTATTCATTGCCGTACTCAATCTGCTAAACGCCTCTTTTGTATTATATTGGACGACTGCAGCGGAGACTCTGCCCTGATACGAGCCCGCTCGTCCAAAGTTTATCCTTTTGCCTCCGATGAATTTAGCAATGATATTATTAAAACTTTCAACAGCATTATTATTTAGACCGGGCAGCAAACTGTCAGCTTTAGGGAAAAGTGGCTGCATCGCTTCTTCGATACTTTGATAAATGCCAGCTTCCTTCAGCCGTGGTACATAGTCCTCTCTGTTGGGATCAGAGTATTTATTACAGAAGTATGCTAACTTCTGACACTCCTTGTGTTCACCGAAAACGTGACTCGGTACATTTGTCAAGTCTTCCTTCAAATTTCTTATTCGTTCCTCGAGTGTTATTTCTTCTTGCAACCGGTATTCTGCAGCTTTCTTTATACCAGTACGCAGACGGACAGCATTATTCTTTACGACAGCTCTTAGGTCTTTATCGCGGCCTTTTGCCACGATTTCGTTTATTCTTTTACTGAAATTGCGTAGCAGGTGATTGGTGCATTCTATTTTTCGTACCTGCACCTGGTAATTTTTATATGGATCACTGTCCAATATCCTCTTGTACACACTGCTATCGCCATCGGCAACTAATATAGAGTATATTAGGCCGTGCATATCTATGCTGCAATTGAAGCCTTCGACAATAGCAACACTCTCCATGCCAGTTGAACTCTGATTACGACCCCAGTTCTTGAAGCAACGATGCTCGCGCGGTTCTTCCTTCTTCGTACCTGCTATTTGGCAAGTCATGCAGAATTTATTCTTCACGCTGATGTACAGCACTTCGTGTGGTATCCCACGATGGCTCCTACGCCAGAGAAAGAATTGTAATCTCCTCCGCGGTAGGACCTTTTCATCCAGCTGCCATCCGCGACAAGTGGGATAAACGGTAGATTGGATTCTGCATGTACGTCGCCTCTTGATATAGCTAATGCTTTTTCCTCTTTTCCAGTATCTTCCATTTCGCGTTGTGCGGCCACTTCGAGGGCATCGATTAGGTCATTCTGACATTTCTCGTAGATCCTTTTCGTCATACAGGACACGTTCACGGCAGTCAGTATGTCCTCCAGTTGATTATATCCGCGGCCCGTCATCATTGTTGCGGAAACAACGGCGCGGTTGATATCCATAGTGGCATCACTTTTCCGAAGACAGGATATGTGCTCTGTGTATTTGCACATTTTGCACTCTACATAATACACATTTTCTAGTCCATTCCGTTGACATCTAATTATTTCAAAATGTTCGATGCCACAGCCAATAGTCGAATGTTTTCCAAGATTTTTTATTTGTTCGAAAACATACGGAAAATCAACGAAGTCTATTCCTTCTGAAATTGGATTTTCCGGCTCTTCTGGTTCTGCATTTTCTACCACCCAGTAATCGGCATCACTTCCAATATCTTGAGTCGTTTCTTCATTGATGTCTCTTACGGAATGTATCTCATCCCTGTCTGTGTCCAAATCTATTTCATGTACAATTTCTTCTTCGTTCGACTCAAAATGTACTTGTTCCACAATTTCCTCTTCGGCCGCGTTGAAATGTATTTCTTCTAAAATATCTTCCGCGTCCGTATCGAAATGTACTTGTTCCACAATTCCTTCGATAATTGGGAAGTCTTGAAAATTTCCTACGTCTTCTTCGTGTATTCTGTCCGTAAGAAAATCATACGCAGCATATGTGCTTGGAAGTGTTTCGTCGTACGAGGTTCCTGCACGCGTACCTGCTTCCGCCACGGTGCCCTGACCTACCGTGAGGCACGCTGCTGTTTTCAATCGTTGCCTGCACGTAAAGGGTCAATAATCAGTAACACGTGGTACATACATAGAAATAAGAAAAACATACATTAGAAAAGAAAAGCAGGCATAGTAAAAGAAGATATAGTACAGTAAAGTCTCGATGAAAGCGAAAGCCTTGGAACGAAGTAAGTTTAAATACCTGTGTGCGTCTGAGACAATACTAACGCAATCAAAATTTAAAATTAAAACTTGTAGAGTGTGTTTGTATGAATGCGGCGAAAATAGAGTGAGAGAGAGAGAGAGAGAGAGAGAGAGAGAGAGAGAGAGAGAGAATGGAGAGCGAATGATAAGGCATGGTAGAGAAAGAGAGGGAGCAGAAGGATCGTACGAACGAGAGAGACACAGAGCAGTCGAACAATAGAGGTGTAGGTACCTGACAATTGATATACTCGTTATGTGCAGTCTAATAAAGTTATACATTTGTTCGCAAAAAGACACAACAAACTTTTTTATTTTTGGTTCCGTTTTCATGAAACTTTTACCAACATGTTTGTTAGATGTCCTGATTAAAAAATGATACCAAACACGACGTAAATCGGACAACTTTTACTTATCATGGATACGAATCATTTATACTTATATAATTTTCCAAACCATATCGTGTTTGGTGCCATTTTAATCGGAAAAATCGTCACAAATGTGTTGGTAAAAAATTGATTAAAAAAGAACCAAAAATAAAATAATTTTTAACGCGAACCTCGTTTGCATCAGTGTTGTCTCTCACCGATTTTCGATTTCGGATCGGGTATGGCACGATCGGCGCTCGTGCCATATTATACGCTTCACTGGTTCCAAGGGGGACCACTCTAACTAGGGGTGATAAAAATTAACATTAACGATACATAGTTACAATTTTTAACCCTAATCGAGATTTTACCGTACTTCCTATATTTGTAAAAATTTGTCGACAGCCTCGAACGTTGGAGAGGAGAGCGAGTGGAAGAAAGGGCTGCCGATTGTCCCCATCTTTTTCATTCGCAGTCCTTCTCTGCGGCCGACGCGTATTACCACTAAATATGTGTTATCTAAATTATATCGTGTTTGGTGTCATTTATCATTAGGGAAACATCACAAATGTTACGATGCTTTATTTATGAAAATATTATTATTATTGCATTACTGTGAATATCATTCTAATTTATCTTCGCGATACAAAGAGGGACGTAGCGTGATACAAATGTTCCTCTTAGACAACGTGATTCCCTCGCTACGCAAACCGAAGGACATACACTTTTGGCCCGTTTTCTTTTCACACGCAACATCTGCACAACCGTCTCCGCTACTCGCAAGCGAAGGCAGCCACAAGCAGACTGCGCTGCGATACGCTGCTGTGTCTGTATGCAGTCACGCATGCACTTGACCGCGTGTGAAAAGAATACTTTTCGCATTTCAATCCTAGGTCATTCAACGCGTAATCGGACACTTTTCGGAGTACCATTTGAGATTTTTGTGAAACTTGCATATGTTGTAGTCTTTAGTGATACATAAACGTATTTCAAAGAATTTTTCAAAATTTTCAAGATCGTGGAAATTGATTTTTTTTCATTAAATTATAACTGTTGAACTAAGAAAAAGGTAAGAATAAGCTTGTGGGTGCTTACACTGGGGAAGTAAGAGTACCTAATAAAAATTATGTTACTTAAAAAAAAAGAAATTTTAGACCATTTATTCTGCAATTGCTTTAAAGAAATACAATTTAATACCAGCAGGGCGCTATTTCAAAATTTGAAAAAATGAGGATACAGCCCTAGTTGTGCTCTTTATGATCACGTTTTCAGAAACGCGGACAATTTAAAATTGGTCACATGAAATTGAATTGAATGTAACCACAGACCAGGTATAGAATAGACCTATCAACCAATGTATTTTTGTGTCACCGGTTTGGGGGGTCCTATGACCCCCTTACCATTTCAGTGTCGCATGCAACGTTACCGGTGAAGTCTCGAAACATCTTGTAACGCTACGCGTGGTAGGAATTAGAATTCAGCACGGGTAAAATAAGGTTATTTTTTGACAGTCGAAGTCCGCGATTTACAAATGTTTCTGTTAGAGTAACAATTTAAAAATCGTCTTATGAACATATTCCATTCAACGGAAGAGAAAGGAGGATGAATATAAAACGATATTACATTCGATTTTTAACTTTGCTGTCCTATTCCGGTTTATTTAACGCAAAACAAATTTCATTCGCTTGCAATAACGTAATTTGTAAAAACTGTGCTTTAATGTTTTTTAAGAGCATCTGTTGCTGAACCCCACCCATTCATCATGTGTTTGCGCATACATTAATGATGGTCTATATGATATAATACAGACATATAATAATAACAATAATAATAATAATAATAATATCTTTCTACTGTACTATATTATTTAAAAGGAACATATCGAACCCGTACACACTGATTTTGGTGGAATTTTGCAAGTGTGCAGAGTAGCCAAAAATATTCGATACATATTTTTTGAAGAAGGAATTCATTCTCCTCCATAACTAATAGAAAAATTCATTTGTTTATACTATATACTAACTGACGTTGACTGACTAATGTTAACTGATGTTCGGATGTTTCAGTAAGTTTATACACTATGTCCGATTTATTTGTATATTATTTTTCACGCGCTATTATTTTACTAACTATTGAAAAAGCAATAAATGTTTCATATGAAACTTTTTTATTTGATCGAGGAAACTGAATAGTATAGGACGAAAAAGGAGTACGGTATTTAGAATGCAAGAAGTGAATATATTTAAGGTTTGGAATACATAATGTGCTCGACACGACCGTCCTATGCGAGCGACTACAGGAGACCAGAGATGGCCAACAAATTATTTGAAATAAAAATTTGTGTACGAAATTTTTATTTCAAATAATTTGTTGGCCATCTCTGCAGGAGATTGCCTTCGTCGGCCGCCCATCGTCTTGTTCTTTTGTCCATGTCGACGGGATTGACGTCGCATTTCTGCCGCGTCCAACAATGCATTTGCAGACTTCAGAATCTATTGTTCTGGTTTCTCGACTTCAAAAAAATAAAAATGCGATAAAAAGTAAAAAATAATTTTGTCCCTTATTTAATCTATGACACTCAATTTTTTTAAGTCGGCGCCAGATTTACACAGTGCAAATGATGAGGCACCGATATAAAAAAAATTGAGTCGTAGATTAAATAACGAACAAAATTATTTCTTACTTTTTAGTGCATTTTTATTTTTTTAAAGTCGGTTTTAATGATAATTTTCCATTTTATTCAACGATGCGCCATTATTGTGGCTTTTACACGCAGGTGGCGAAAAATCTCTCCGTACAGGGGTATAGCGCAGCGGTCAACCCTGTCGTAGCTAAAAATTTTGAAACTGAGACGGGTACGAGACCAGTCGACATTGTTTTCAAACCTCATTACAGTAATCTGGGGTGAGTGGTAAACCGATCATAAAAGCGGAGCGCGCAGCTCGCTTACCTGGGCGAGAAAATTCCAAATAGCTCTTTGCCACGTGAACTTGAATGAGACCATCCCAAAATTTTAGAAGCTCGGGGATCACTGCTGTCCAGCGATCGCTGGCAGGTTTCCGAAGAGATTGCCTTCGTCGGCCGCCGACCATCTCGTTCTTTTGTCGATGTCGACGGGCTCGACGTCTCGGTTTCGGCCACGTCCAACAATGCGTTTGCAGACTTCAGAATCTGTTGTTCTGGTTTTCTTTTTCATAATTTTATCTTTAATGCAGTGTATGCATAGATACGACTTAAGGGGCAACTAATCAGACGTGTCTTTGATAGTAGCGGTGTTTTAATTTTTTTTCTAGAATTTTTGTGTCTGAATGTTTTAAACTTTTAGCTACTCAACGCCACGCTTATACCGGCTTCCATTAATGCCATTTTTTTTTTTTGGAATGATGCGCCATTATTGTGGCTTTTACACGCAGGAAGCGAAAAATCTCTCCGTGCAGGTGTATACTGCCGCGGTCAACGTTATCGTAGCTTAAAATTTTGAAATTCAAGACCATTATACTCATCCATCTTTTTCCTTCAGTGTCGGATCTGTATTCGTACTCAGAAAGTTAAAATTCGATGGCCACGACATTCTGGCCTTTTCACTGTACGCTCTCTTGAAATCGGTTGAACGGTAACGCGTACCTTTTTTTTACAACCCTAAGGGGTTCTTAGGTAAAAGCTTTCAAACGATGCGGCTCGGGGGTCATAAACGCTAGAGTAGTGACATAAGGACAAAGTCAGCGATAGGCCATTCAGTAATCAGTATGCCAATTTCTATCACAGAAGTATCACAAATGGATTACTAGTATTTTTCTGATGAAAATGACACCAAACTTGATAAAATCCTGATTATTTTTTATGACTGTAATGGAAAGTACTTGGAGTAAAGTAATTGAGGAAAGTCATGAAGAATACCTGAATTCTACGTGAACTGACGCGGGAGTGCTATGTGTGCCCAGATCTTAACGTAAGCGATACCTACGCTCGTGTATTTTCATCGTAGATGTTTTTTTATAATTTTTAAATCCATTCAATAGTTAATAAGGACATAGCCAATCAATTTGTAACGAAACGTAGGGATTCAGGGGCCTCGGATCCCAAAAACTACGAATATAAATTTTATAAAAACGTTTTAATTCATTATTTTCAATGATTTTTACGTGTCGTAGATGGGCACCGTCTATTTAGACACGCGCGATGTGCAGAGATTTGCGGGAATGTTAGTAATAGCGTCAATTTTTAATATTTTTCGGCGTACGACACGTGAAATTATTAGTTAAATGTTCCACTACATGTAAAATACTAACAATCAATTTCATCTTGCAATTTATAGTTTGTATAAGCTCTGAAGAAGTGCCATATTGCAGCGCCATATAGGCTCCTGATCACCGAAATAGATTTTCAGAGAGGAATCCCGCGTGAGTCGTTGACAAATCGAGCCAAAGCGTAGCTTAGCGAAAGCCCGCCCTCTATGTTAAACTCTCGCTCTGAACAAGTCACATGTATACAAGCACGCACACATCTTTCAGTATTTCAATACATTTCAGAGTAGTTCTTGAGTTGGACGCTGTTCATGAACAGAGGTCGCTAAATTCAGTCCTCAAATTATGGGTCGGTAACACAGTTTGGGTGGTGACACCACAGACCAGGTATAGAATAGACCTATCACGGAATGTAATTTTGTGTCACACGCTCGGGGGGCTCGCGAGCCCCCTTACCATTTTCGTGTCACACCCAACGTTATCGATTCAGTCTAAAATAAGATTACAATGCTACGAGTGGTAGGAATTGAAATTAAATCTTATCGGAAACGTTTAAAATCTAAAACGGCATGAACGTTAAGACTAATTTCAAGAAACATGTTGCATAATTCCGTTTACTAATACATTTTGATAGAAGCATAATTTGCACTTATTTCCATAAATTTCGATTAGAAATATTATATAAATACAACCACGTAATAAACATTTGTACAGTCTCTTAGTTAGGTTATATTTTCGGTCACTTCGAAGAGTGGATTTTCTGTCCTCGAAGTGACAGAAAATATACTTAACCTATATGCTACAGGATAATAAATGTTTATTGGATATTTCGTTCTTTTGGGCTACATTTGTGAACTTTTTATGACTTAACATCCTTCCAAAATATTATTATTACGCCTCAACGATATATTTATGAAGTCGATGAGTGTAATTATTCGTGGTTAAGAAATCAAAATTTCCTATTCATAACGTCATTTTTTAAGTACATTTCATCGAAATAATAAGTTTCAGCTTAATTTGTTTATGTTTGCCAAATTCATGCCTTTTATTAGACTCTACTTGATTTTAGCATCAATTTTCATGTTTACAGATTTCTATGCTTAATTAGAGGTGTGACTATCGATTATTGATAGATTATCGATATCTTATTGATATTTAACAATATATCGACAATATCGTTAAGATATCGTTAAGACGAATAGAAGAGGCTGAGGTAGAATATAACACACTTTGTTGCAGCAACGATGCAAATAACAATTTTAAAGACATTGTAAAGCAACGATACATATTCATACTTTTAAAGATATCGCTTTCGATACTCAGCGGCTCAGCACCAATGTTTTCGCCCATTCACAACGGTGTTCTTCGGTGCTGGATAGCGCCGTGAATGGACCCAGCACCGGTTTTTACGGTGCTCACTTTTCGAGCACCGTTGCCAACGGTACAGACCTTTTTCCGCTTAGAATGCAACGCATTATTTGTATAATAAAGTCAATCACAATCTATTTGTTTGTATTTGAATTCACGGCGCTATCCAGCACCGAAAAACACTGAATGGGCTCAGCACCGATATTTTCGTCCGTTCACAACGGTGTTTTTCGGTGCTGGATAGCGTCGTGTATGGGCCCAGCAACGCTTTCTACGCTGCTGACCTTTTTTCGTGTATACCTCAGCTGATTTCCCAGGTAGCACACGTCGTCTACAAGTCGTGTGCTATCTGGGTCTATTCGCGTCAACGATATCTTAACCATATTATCGATATAGCGAAATATCGATAACATTTCGATAGTCACACCTTTACCTCAAAGTGACAGAAATTATAACCTATATGCTATACCCAATTTCATAAATATACCGTTGCGGCGTAACAACGATATTTTGGAAGGATGTTAAGTTATAAAAAGTTCACAAATGTAGTGTAAAGGAACGAAATAGCCAATAAACATTTATTGTCATATAGCATATAGGTTATATTTTCTGTCACTTCGAGGAGGGGACTACATAATAATCACGCGCATCCAGCCTGCGCATTTTCCCTAGCCTGGGCGGCCGCATGAAAGGGGAACTTTCCCCACCCTACATTAGTGGTAGTTAGAATGATATTTCTGAGCTTGGGTACGTGGAAAATTTGACTTGTGGTCCCAAGCGGGAAAAAAGTTCATTAAATTTCATTAAATTCTTTATATTTAGTGGGATTATTACTAGGGACTGTAGCCGTAATTATTTCTTTTATATTTCGAAGAACTGTCTTTAAATGTTTAAATAATTACTTTAAGCCACCCTGACATTCAATTGAAAAATATGGTAAGATCGGATTTTTCGAGTCGGTCTTATAAACGTTTTACAACATTTACGCTTGAGACAACGCAATACAGCATTTCCTCTAGTTCCTATCACTTTTTTAAATATGGAAACATAGATATCAGGTTCACATAGATTTCTAAAATTGTTCAGAAGGCGCTTGGAAGGAATACAGGGCCATTAATATGCAGTATCCTCTAATGGAAAAATAATTTTTCAATATTTTTATCATTATGCAAACATCTGTATTGTATGTCAGATTTGTCTACTAAAATGAAACCAATTACGACGCAGTTTGGTATGAGGAAGGTACGGCAAAAAATTGGTGCAGAAAGAGGAAAAATAATAACATATTTTTTTAAAATCCAGAAAATAATACGATAGCGAACGATCAGTAGATATGCGGCCTTTTTCTCATCGATTGTTGAGGTCAAGGCCATCGAAAAGTTCGTCTTTTTTTTTAAACAGACGCCGTTCCCAGAAACGCGATACACCTGAAGGCAAAAATCAATGCGACTTGAAATGTCTTGCAAGCAGAGCTCGCTAAATCAGGCGTTTGCTCTTAACGAATCTTTACCATTTTTTATTTTGTTTAAATGCTAAACAAATAAAATATGAAAAAAGTGGGTAGGTAGTGATTTATTTTTAGAGTTGCCATAATTGTCAAGCTTTGATACGGAACATTTAAATGCTAATTAAATAAACCATGAAAAAAGTGGGTAGGTAATGGTTTATTTTACTCTGTAAAATATTTCACGGGAACAGTGAAATACGGGACAGTCCCGTATATACAGGACGTATAGCAACTCTACATATGTACATACCTACTTGCCCGAATCACGTCGTATTTGATTTTCCTTTTATTAAAAAAATCTCACTAATATGCCGTAAATGCTCGAATCGAGCCGAAACGGAGAATGTAAAAATTTCACCTTATGATTAGCTTAGCATGTGTACATACATGTTTTCCGCTTTTAGCTACTGATTACGGCTTTTGCAGAATTTGTAGAAGAAATTAAAATCTAGAAGCCTAGCTTGTCCGTGGACCGACATCGACATGCGAAAATCAGACGCACGGAGAATGCAAGAAGACAATGTAGTATTGTATTGTGCGCCTCTTCCTCATGATCAACTTGTAGTCCTTCCACTTACTACCGATGTCGCCACGTTTTTCAACGCTTATAACAAACAAAAGAAGGCGATGCCTCTCGCGTCCCTTCTGCTCGTTCCCGCTTGCCTCATTCTTTCGCTTCGTGCCGATTAGCCACGAGCTTGTGAGATTGGGTAAGAGAAATAGAAGATAGTCATATTCTTCAGAAGAATATGAAGAACGTTTGGAAAGACGTTTAAAACGGCAAAAAAGGGGAATCAAGAAGAGGAAAGAAAGAAAAAGCCGTCAACATAAAAGCCACAGAGAAACCAGTGAATCAAGTGATTCAGACCAGTCGTCGAACTATAAATAGCAGTAAGTAATGTCACATTTACTTTTGCCATGAATTAAACGATTGCAAAGGCTCTAACCTTTGCAAAGTCCGAGTTTTTACTCAAAAAGAAAAATATTAAGAAAGCGTCATCCATTCAAAATGGGCTCTAACCCAGACGAAGAGAAACGTCGTAGCTCGCAGGCTCTAACCTGCGAGTGAGCTATGTCTCACTGACGGACCTTGGTTTGATATGCTTAGTATAAGCTGTATAAGCTGTAAGTAATGTCACATTTACTTTTGCCACGAATTAAACGATTGCAAAGGCTCTAACCTTTGCAAAGTCCGAGTTTTTACTCAAAAGAAAAATATTAATCAAGCGTCATTCGTTCAAAATGGGCTCTAACCCAGACGAAGAGAAACGTCATAGCTCGCAGGCTCTAACCTGCGAGTGAGCTATGTCTCACTGACGGACATTGATTTGATACGCTTACATTGTATGTTGCGAAACGAAATAACACATCTGGGAAAGGTTCGGGAGAACCTCCAGAGTTTGTCAGGGCACTAACCCGTATGACAACAACATTAAGGTTATAAATGGTTAGTAACTTACCGGTCGGTAAGGTAGATCATCCTATAGCTTAGCCGACCAATAACCTGTCGGTAAGCGTTGGGAACAAAAAGCCGATTAGTAGGCTACTGGTCGAGAAAGGGCTGATATAACCGCCATAAGAATCAAGCCCTAACTTGAATAATTCTTATTTGTAGAAAAAATAAAATACAGAAATTAACGATATTTTCAGCTGTGATAAGAAGCGACGAAATATCAGGACACTCGGAGAGCGAGGGAAAAAATCTCCAAAACCCGGAAGGACAAGCAGACATGCCTATACCTACTAAAGAGAAGAAGAGGAACTTTGTCTAAGCGAGGATATTCTGAAAATGATCGGGAAAAGAGTATGTGAAGATAGAACGCTGTCTTCAGCGATACAATCGGAGGTAGCGCTTCGCTAGCAAGACATTTTGAATCAGGGTTTCCCAAACGAGGATAAAATTCAATTAATTAAAAAGGACACGCGTATCCTGTTAAAGCAGAGCAAGCTTACCTCTGGGTTGGCAACTATGGGGAAAGCAATGACTCTGACCCTGAAACTAGGACAATCGGAGGAAAACCTATCAATTTTAGGAAAACCTAAAAATCCTGGAATGTCTAGGGGATGGCGGCAACCTGCTAGCTGACCTACAACACGACGAATCGACCATCAAAAGAAGCCTTAATTTGACAAACATAAATCCAACATTAAAGAGTGCTCTAAAGGAGACACAGGCTGATGAATACCTGTTCAGTAACAAATTGGACGAGGTGTTGAAGGCCGCAAAAGCACTAGAATCGGCGTCTAGGGATTTACGCCCGAAGAATAAGGATTACCCCAACAAAACGCAAAAAAAAAAAAAAAAAAAACTCAAAACTCCCGCCCCGTCAATACAGAACAGGGTTTGCAGCGACGTCGGGCGGGCAGAAACAATACCAACGGGAGGCCCCGAGTCAAAGGAGGCATATAATTACCAGAAACCTCGCCCGAAGAAGGAGCAACACCAGCAACAACAGAGCCGTCGGAGGAGATACTAGAGAACTCAGTAAGTCAGATAGCTGGAAGACCCCATAGGTTTGTGTTTAAATGGACACAAATTACTTCAGATAAGACCACTCTATCTTGGGTCAATGGTTAAAAAATCCCTTTCATATCGAAAATGCTAAAAGTTAAAAATCTACTCTTAGAGCTAGAAGAGAAAGGTGCTATTCGTAGATGTAAATATAACCCAGATCAGTTTGTTTCAGATATTTTCTTAGCCCAAAAACCCAATGGCAAATATAGGCTTATATTAAACTTGAAGAATCTAAACAGATTTATATCTACAAAGCATTTTAAACTAAAAGACGGCAGAACTGTAACTAAATTAATGACCAAGATTGGTTCATGGCGAGCTTAGATCTCAAGGATGCCTACTCCTTAGTACCTATGCATAGATCATCTCAAAGATATTTAAGATTCAAATTCGATAATACCTTATTTGAATTCACCTGACTACCATTTGGCCTAAATACAGCACCATGTGTATTAAAAAAAAAAAAAAAAAAAAAAACCGGTGGTTGCACATTTGCGTAAAAGAGGATATCGCTCCGTAATCTATTTAGACGACTTATTACTTATAGAAGAATCGGTTTCAGATTGCCTTCAGAATGTAACGGTGACCCAAAGACTGTTAAAGGACCTAGGGTTTGTAATTAATATACATAAAAGCCAATTGACACCAAAACAAAGGTGTGGTTATTTAGGCTTTATTTATGATTCTAATCAAATGGTAGTAGAACTAACAGAGATTAAGAAAACAAGTATAATTAGTTTACTTAAAGATCTGAAAGAGGGTCAAACAATTAAAATAAGAAAATTTGCAAAGGTAGTAGGATTTTTAGTATCGTGTTGTCCAGCGGTAAATTATGGATGGAGTTATACGAAAGCGTGTGAACGATAAGAATATTTAGCTCTTGAAGCAAATAGTGACAATTATGAATCGTATATGATGATTTCCAGAGATGTAACGGAGGAATTTAAGTGGTGGAAATCGATAGGCGTTGCATCAAAAAACCCAATTAGACAGAACCGATTTGATCTAGAAATTTTCACGAACTCATCCCTAACGGGTTGGGGCGTGTTTTGTAGGGGAAGGAAAGTACAGGGACATTGGAAAAATGATGAAAGATCGAAACACATTAATTACTTGGAACTTTTAGCAGTCCTTTTTGGGGTTAAAGTGCTTTGCGAGAAATCATGAAGGTGATCAGATTCTACTCCACATTGATAATACGACAGCTATTTCATATATCAATAGGATGGGAGGTGGTCAATTCAGAAATTTAAATGAAATAATTAAGGATATATATCCATATGGAGATGGTGTGAAAAGAAAAACATTTGGATTTTTGCGTCATATATAGCTTCTGCAGAAAATGTCGAAGCGGATTTCGAATCGCGTTGCAAAGAATAAACGACTGAAATCGAATTATCAAGTGTAGCCTTTACAAAAATAATTGATAGACTCGGAAAACCGGAAATCGATTTATTTGCTAATAGGGTAAATGCCAAATGCGAAAAATATATATCATGGAAAAGGGATCCCGGTTTAATTGCAATTGACGTTTTCATCCAAAATTGGAATAAACATTTTTTTTTTATGCGTTCCCCCCATGTTCGATCATTTTAAAAACCTTGCAAAAAATAAGGGAGGAGCGCGCAGAGAGCATAGAGATTATGATTTCCTCGTTAACAGACTCATTGTTTAAGCAATATGAATGCTGTTTTAACAAAAATGGTGGAATTCCTGCACTAAAAGAAACATGGACCCCTTTATGAGTTCAGTGCCAAAGATTATCGAGTTCCTAACAGAATTATATGAAAAAGGTGCAACTCATAGTTCAATCAATTGCCATAGATCCGCAATTTCATTACCGGCAGGACCGGGGATGGCTCAAAACTATAGTGTCAAAATTTTTTAAAGGTATAGCAAATCTAAGGCCATCAAAACCAAAATACGACTCTACTTGGGACCCAAAAATTGTCTTGGACCATTTCTTGTCTCTGCCCTGTAACGAATAAATGCCCATAAAGGACTTAAATAGAAAACTGTTATGCCTATTAGCATTAATTACGGGCCACGGAATGCAAACGTTCTCCTTGATTAAGACAGAAAATATTGAAAAGCAAGAAACGTCGTTACAGATCAAGATACCTGACCGAATAAAGACATCAAGCCGAAATAGAAATCAACCGATTCTAGTATTGCCTTATTATCCGAAAAATAAGATTTGTGCTGCGTCAACACTACAATGCTATATTCGCAGAACGAAGGAGGCTCGGAAAGGAATTAAATCACTCTTTATCACAAACAGGAAACCATTTAAAGCCGCTACACCCCAGACATTGAGCCATTGGGTGAAGGATACGCTTACGGAAAGCGGTATAAATACAAGTGTATTCACAGCTCACTCAACACGTCATGCCTCAACATCGGCAGCAAAAAGGAAAGGTTTGGATCTAGACGTGTTACGTAGGACAGCAGGTTGGACGAAAAATTCCAGAACATTTACAAGGTTCTACGATCTGAACTTAACAACAGATAAAAGTGCCTTTGCTAAGGCGATCCTAGAAACGTAGCAAAAACAATAAGTATATTATATAAATATATTATATTATTATAGTAATAGGAAAGCCAATCAGTTATCATCGCCGTAACTGCGTTGAACATCTACAAGTTGATCATGAGGAAGAGGCGCACAATACAATTATATGATTAAACGAACTTACCTGTAAGTGAAGTTCTATCATAATTGTATGAAGCGCCTCTTCCGAAATGATCAGTCCCACCTCAGAAGATACACCCCTACTCAAGGGTGAACCTTGAGACCCCTGGTAGGCGTTACGGCGTAGCTTTGAAAAAATGAGGCAAGCGGGAACGAGCAGAAGGGACGCGAGAGGCATCGCCTTCTTTTGTTTGTTATAAGCGTTGAAAAACGTGGCGACATCGGTAGTAAGTGGAAGGACTACAAGTTGATCATTTCGGAAGAGGCGCTTCATACAATTATGATAGAACTTCACTTACAGGTAAGTTCGTTTAATCATATAATTATACTTTGTTGCCGCTGCCAGAATGATCGTTTGTCGCGTAAAGGACCTCCGTGCCGTTTCCCTCCCATTTTATCTCACACGCGAGTCGCGACGTCCGTAAAACAGGACCTTTTTTTTTACTTGTGCTTTAAAAAATACCATAACTGTTTTCTCATATGTACATATCTAGGAATAATGAAAACAGACCTTAACGCAAGCGATACGCTCGGGTACTTACATCGGAGATGTTCTTTACAATTTTTAAATCGATACAATAGTTAATATGGAAAGGGCCAATCAATTTGTAACGAAACGTAGAGTTTTAACAACTAATCTATCGTTCCCAAGTAATAAATAAACTATTGCAAAATCTCCTCGGGTGCCGAAAACTAAGAATATAAATTTAAAAAAAACGTTGGGATTCCTTGTTCTCATTGATTTATACGTGTCGTAGGATGGGCACCGTCTATTTAGACATGCGCGGAGTGCAGAGATTTGTGGGAATGTCAGTAACAGCGTCAATTTTTAATATTTTTCGACATACGACTCGCGAAAATGTTAGTTAAGTGTTCCACTACACGTAAAGTACTAACAATCAATGTCATCTTGCAATTTATAGCTTGTATAAGCTTTCAAGAAGAGATCACCGAAATAGATTTTAGAATCCTCGTGAGTCGCTGACAAACCGAGCCAAAGCGTAGCGTAACAAAAGCCTGTCCTCTGTCAAACTCTCACTCTAAACAAGTCACACGTATACAATCACGCACACCTTTCAGCATTTCAACACATTTCAGAGTAGATCCTAAGTTGAACGCTGTTCATGAGCAGAGGCCGCTAAATTCAGTCCTCGAGTTATGGGTCGGTAATACAGTTTGGGTGGTGACACGAAGTCCCATAAGGTGATAGGTCTATTCTATACTTCGTCGATGGTGACACGAAGTCCCATAAGGTGATAGGTCTATTCTATGCGTTGCCAAATACCGGCTGGACTAGCTAAGCCGCGCGGTATTAGCAGCGGTCAAATGGCTATACCTGATATTATTATGTAGGGTTCTCACGAATGGTAAGAATTCGACAAAAACTGAAAGAGGAAAACTTTTAATATTCTTTATATCCAACATAATACGGTATGTCATCTTTTGGTGTTCGCGATATTTTCCGTGAACCGAAGGTGACCTTCAGTTTTTTAAATGGAATGCTACATATTTCATTACCCGATATGAAAGTGTATAAATATCAAAACAAATTCAACCATATGGTGTACTATGACTTTCAAGGCCACTCAAGGTTAGGAATGAAAGAAATAGATAGTTGTATATTGTAGCACGCACGGCTCAGTCTGTCGAGCCGGTGCTGGGCAACGCATCGTCACATTCAATTAATTTTCATGCGACCAATTTTAAAGTGTCCGCGTTTCTGAAAACGTGATCATAAAGAGCACAAGTAGGGCTGTATCCTCATTTTTTTCCAATTTTTAAATAGTGCCCTGCTAGTATAAAATTGCATTTGTTTAAAGCAATTGCAGAATAAATGGTCTAAAATTTCTTTTTTTTAAGTGACATAATTTTTATTAGGTACTCTTACTTCCCCAGTGTAAGCACCCACAAGCTTATTCTTACCTTTCTCTTAGTTCAACAGTTATAATTTAATGAAAAAAAATCAATTTCCACAATCTTGAAAATTTTGTAATTCGCGTGGAATGACCCTTCTTGAAAATCTATAATACTGTCTGGAGAGAGAGAGAGAGAGAGAGAGAGAGAGAGAGAGAGAGAGAGAGAGAGAGAGAGAGAGAGAGAGAGAGAGAGAGAGAGAGAGTTGGTAATAATATAATTGAAATGGTACAACATTGTGTATGACACACAGGACCATATTTCTAATAAATTATAACCTGAAGGAATGAAAATATTTCCAAACAAACATTTTGCACTCAGACAATACGACGCAGAAGGGATAGACCGGCAATCCAAATCATTATCCTATTTTTAACGTTGTACCTCCTACAATTCAACGAGGGACTGCAGGGTGGTATTTCGTTTTATGGAACGTTGTAAAATAACGAAGAAACGAAGGGTCCGAGAAACACGTGTCGTTTGCCTTTCGCGAAGTAAACCCTACTTGAACGCCGGTGTTGGAGATCCGTCTGGTTCTCGTCAACGAGAACGCTTTCCAGCGCATCACCCTGTCTCTTTAGATAGTTTTTCGAAAGCGTGGGACTGACCTCGACTTTCGTTACCCTCACACAAGCCGAATCGATGGGGGCGCGAAGCGTTGTTTTCGGTTTTTCAGCAAGGGCTGCCTGCCTGTAGCCCAGATGGGCAAAATTGTTGCCTGTAAGGCCCTTGGGGTCAGTTGGATTTTGGCTTGAGTAAAAAAAAATATAATTGTTTTCTTACGTCCGGATAGATGTTGTGGTACTCAGAAATGCATGGAAAATTTCACGATCGATATTGCCAGGAAACGGGACCGAACGTTCTACGGGGACGTAGACGTTATTTTTCATTGATCATTCAATATGATCAACATCTCGGTTACGTTTGTTTATTTTAGATAAAGTCAACCCTACACATCGATGGGGATACCGATTACATATTACCCGGGCGAAATCCCCAAATAGATACATAGCGAGAAATCGAAATACCATCCCGTGACACCTCAATAAACAAAATATACCGTTCTATTGCAAAAAACTAATTTGACCTTGACATCGCTTCCAGTACCTCATTCATAAAAAAAAAGTTTGTACCATTATGCCCGATGGAACTGATACCAAACAGGAATATGTATATTAAACAATTTTCACTTATTGGAGTAGTTGATAAGTAATAAAAGGCGTCCCTCGGTTCGAAATTGAATGTGTACGATATAGGTATAGGTATTCAGCGAACAGCATTCTCCGATTCTCGCGGTTACTTTGTCGCTATCAATGGGTCGTAAAAGAGAAGGATAGAACGGGGGTCGTAGCAGCCGAGAAATAAAGCCCGCGCCTCGGCTGCTAATACAGAGGCACAGCGTTATTTAGCGGAGGGGGAACACCTACAGGAGTGGTAGTAATGTGTGCGTACCACCACTCCTGTAGGTGTTCCTCTCCGCTAAATAATCGGTCCTGCATAATGTTGCTGGCAACCCTGCAGATACACAACAATTTTTCAATAACAATAACGGCTCAACTTTTTTACTTTTAAATTTTTCTGCATAAATATTTTTTTCTAATATTCATAACATTTTCCTGATTATGGTGAGAGCAAACATGATACAATGCCGACAATTACATCGTGTAACGTGTACGAGAAAATCTGTGTGAAAATATGTTGCTACGGAATAGAATTCGCTTTCCGCGTAGTAGTATCCACAACTGCAGGGTACTTGAGATGTCGTAAACATTGCCTGGGCTGGGACAAAGGTTGCCAGCGAGGCCTGGAGAATGTTTCGAAGACTGCGCTTTTCAATGAAAAAATTTCGCTGAAGGTACACATGGACGTATATATTGCGGACAAAATTCCACAGAAGAAAAAGCACTATGTATTTCGTATTCAACACGTAACTACATATGCTGAACATCGAATCGCAAATCATCGACGACTGTTGCTAATTTTAAACATTATCTTCTACATCACATAAATAAAATCTCAAGTGCATGTTTTATCCATTCGAAGCTACGTACAACGATTGAAATAATCACAACTGCATTATAAAGGAAGCATATCTAACGAAACGGGTATATGTAGTTTGAACGTTTTATACTAACAAAACGCATATAGTTTGTATAATATATATGACGAAATTTAAAATTTCTACATTTCGTCTCATCGGTATGAAAATTGCAGGAACGTGCTGCTGACATTTTTCACATGAAAATGAGTCCAAACACGATATAAATCGGATTATTAATTAATTAAATAAGACGAACATATGAATGGGAAAAGAATAAATGGGGCAAGAGGGATAAAGTAATGACATGCGTTGCGGTGCGCATAGCATAGAATATGTGTACGTAAAGCGTCAAAGATAGCTGTGTTGATATACATATTTGAAGAATATGAATAATACTATATTATATACAATAAAATACCGTGCTACTACTACTACATGTCAAACTGTGACTTCATACAAATCTGTACCATAACACATAACTTACCTTTCTCGACACTTTGTATTTTTGGACAAACGCTTTGCAGATACGGTAGGCTGCTTCACTTTTGCATCACCCTTCGAATAACGTCTATTTCTTGCATCTGCGGCTTCCTTCTTTGATTCCATGACAATGATGAATATGAATGATCACACACAGTTATCAGCACTACAGTAAGGAACCACGCGGAAATGGAACAATTCACAAATTATGAATATTCCATATATCAATATCCGCGCATCAAATAAAAGCCCGATTGCTTTCTGCGTCTTCACCGTAGTGCAAACGACAAGAAACTGATCAGCTAGCGTTGTCGCTGCATTGTTTACAGATGCTGAGAGGCTAAACAGAAGATACCCTAGTAGCATTTCTGGTTGGCCAACGGTAGCCAACAGTTGGGAATCAGTTGAGAGGTGGTTAGTAGTTTCGCCTACAAACCTCCTTTACTGGGCCCAACCGTTGAATGTTGCATTTGCATCCCGACGATTTGCCTATGGTTGGGAATCAGTTGGGTGGTGGTTAGTAGTTTCGCCTACAAACCCCGTCTATTGGGCCAACTGTTTAATATTGCACTCGTCTTCCGGTGATTTGTCTACGAATAACCAATTTTGGGCCAACTAATAATGCCCTACAGAAATACATTTAGTTAAAGATAATAAAAGCAAATATATAGGTTCGGGTGCAAATAAAATCATATCCCAAAATAATTGAAAAAATTTTGAACCCACACTGGCTACACTTTTTATAAAGACTGTGTGGGGGAAGAGAGGGTTGAGAGGAACGGGTGATGTCGACAGTCACAGGACGCAAGCCGCCTCACGAGCGAAATGGTCTCGTCCATCATTTTGTACATTGTTTAAGGCTACGATTATACTGAATCTTAGAGTATACATATATGAAGAGGAATGGTTTAAAATGAGTCCTCCTTGCTAATTCACAGATGTGAATAGATTGTGTTTTATTTATCTGATGCGTGCTTTACAAAAATACGCGACGCGTGTCTCGATGCCAGAGAAGTGCCGTTTCTTCCAGCGCACCGCGTCCCTAAGCTCCCGAGCCTTCCCGAGGCTCGCCGAAGATTGT
Organism: Andrena hattorfiana; assembly: GCA_944738655.2. Taxonomy (NCBI): domain Eukaryota; kingdom Metazoa; phylum Arthropoda; class Insecta; order Hymenoptera; family Andrenidae; genus Andrena; species Andrena hattorfiana. The sequence continues at coordinate 48,479,994 of OX122889.2, forward strand.
AAGTACTGAATGCCTACGCCGACGAATATGGCCGTAGTCACAATGGACGCGATTTCGCACGAGGCGAGATTCGTGCGATATTAATTGTTTCTTTTTTCTTTCTTCGATGAAAAAAAATGACACAAATACATATCGGGCGATGCTCGTTTCGCGCGAAATCGTGTCCACTGTGACCACGGCCATATTCGTCGGCATAGGTATCCAGTACTTACAATCTTCAGCGAGCCTCGAGAAGGCTCGGGAGCTTAGGGACGCGGTGCGCTGGAAGAAACGGCACTTCTTCTCTGGCATCGAGACTAATCGAGATACGTGTCGCAAGCTACGAATGACCAAGGTATTCGTCCGTGTTCGTACGTATACGATAATCGAAGCCTGTCCTACTTCACGTTTTTATGGTGAAAAATGTTTAAAGTTATTGAATTCGAAGAGTTATCTGGTGATGGTGGACTAAGTGTTGTGAGGGACGAGTGGCTCACTCCACGAAAAAAAGAATGCTTGTGGCCGCCATGCAAATTGATGTCGAAATTCAACAAGTGCCTGACAACAGGAACGCTGCCTGATGAAAATTGGATGGTTTATGGCATAAAACGTATATTTTACGAAACAGGTGAGTTAGTGATTTTCTTAAAATTACTTATAGTAGCAGTGCACAAAGTTATTTAGGCGTGACCAAGTTACATGTACACTGACGTTTCATTTTTATATAGTATATGTAAATTTCTATTCTAAAACAATTCATAAATGTTTATTAGAACTTTGTGAAGGTTTTGATTTACATGAATGTAATAATTTTTTGCGTGGAAATACAAGTAAAAATTATTTTACAGATGATTTGATAAAAGCACGCGAAAAGTGTAAGAAAGCAGAAAGTGATTCGGAAATATTAACTGAGGCAGAAGAGAATGGAAAAAAGAAGAGGAAGAGAAAAGTTATAAATTACGATAGTGATGACGAATCTAATCAAGAAACTGAAAAACAAATAAAAATCAAATACCCAGTTCCCCCCAAAAAACATGTTAAAGGTATGTAGTCGAATTCAACACTGCTATTTTTATAACAATGGATAAAATGCATAACATACATATCAATATTTTATATTATATGTATAGATCCCTTACTTATTGAGCCAGTATCGGAAGCCACAGCTCTTAGATCATGTACGAACGAGTGTAATATTGGTAAGTACGTATACAGAAACTTATTTTGAAGTGACTAAAATTGTGGTATATAAAATAAAATTATATAATTGTGAATTTTGAAGAGCACATAATAAAATTATGCCTGTAATAGGTATGTTGCATACAGTAAACTTAATAATATTGTTAATAAAATTAATATTTGTTGTTAATTATTATTATCACTTCTAATATGCCTATATGTTTACTCTTGTACACTGTTGTACTATAGATTCTCCGCTGTTGGCACATAAAACTACCAGTCCAGGATTATTTGTGCAAGATTATAATATTGGTAAGAATCGATATTTATACTTCATAACAGTGCAATAAATTATTTTAAATATGTTTTAAGTATTCCTATTTCTTTGCTGCTTTTTAGATTCTCCATTACTATTAGCTTATAGCCTGTCTAATACAGAAGAATTAGATGCCCCACCTTTTAATAGTAAGTATACATACTAAGAATGTTATTAAAATTCCAGACGAAAGCGATATTTCTGTTTATATTTTTAATTAAAAATTCGAGTTTTCTATGACGTTCTATATAGAATTCCACCTAAGAGTAGACCTACGCCCCTACCGATTTGCGACCGATCTGCGACCGATCTGCGCAGCTCCGACGGACCTGACACACGCGATTTGTCTTATTATTAGCGCTTTCCCTGCCGGTTTCCTACTAATCAACAGTATATCTCTGCGCGGAACGAGTCTACTCTTAAGTGGAATGCAGTATAGAATTAGTAAATTTTCAAAATTAATAGTACATGAATTAATATGATACAATATTTGGCAGATCCTTTCACTCCAACAACGAAAAGAACACAAAGTTCCAATTTGGACAAAATCAATGCTAGTTTAGGTAAATATCATTTTATTTATAATACATACATAGTGCTGCGCTTTGTGATGCACAATCTCGATGATTATGCATCACTATAGCTTACAAAAGTAGATAATAAAAAAAAAGTTTAGTTAGATAGACAGTACAACACATTTAACCAATTTTTTGTATTTAAGATGTGATTGCTAAATACCTTGGAGATATCAAACATGAAATAAAGGAATTAAAGCAAACACAAGATGACATCTTATTGAAACTATCTTCTACTTCTTATGCACAAGCTTCTTTGCCAGAAAACATATCTATACCGTTAAAAGAAATAGAGGACCTCAACAACATAGAAACTTGCTTGAACGATGAGGAAAACAAGGAAATGTTGGTATGTTATTTCAATTTCTTTATTTATGTAACTAAAAGTATCAAGTCAATATTTTAGTACTAATGTGCCATTTTCTAATTTTTCGATGTTGAAAATAAAAGGTATTTTGTTGCAGGAAAATTACTTAAGCTATATAGGTGGCAATAAAACTACTACAATCGTGAGAAAGATACTTGAAAGAGTTTTTACCAACCCTTTTGCAACTCAGTGCAATTGGACTGGAAAAAATAAAAAACACAAATTGAAAGATTTACGTTTAATAGTAGTCATTTTAGGTAAGTTAAAACATAGGATAAAGTTGTTAGTACTTAGTATTCTCTTGCTCCAAAGAGTATACATATAATCTGTCTTGCTCCGCGACAGGCGGAGACATCACCAACCTTTGGTTTCAAAGTATATCTATAACAATCTAATTTATTTTTTACTGTTGTTCATTACAATCATATAAAAAAAGTTTCTGACACGGCTGCGAAATGCAACATATATTCTGGACCCTGCAGTCGGATGTAATATATGACTAATGATAATGATTATATTACAGGCGCTGTACGTAGAAACAAAGTGGCGGAAAAAGCAAGCAATGCAGAAATAACTGATGTTATCACAAGCTGGTTTAGGTTTGCAAAGGATAGGGATGGAGGCAGAGAGCAGAGAAGAGGAAACTGAAAACAGTAATTCTTTACGACAGTATTCTGGTCTATCAAAAAGAACAAAAACGCGGCATCGGATTGTAACAAAGGTTAAAATTAGACGAGAACTACAAATCAATGTTGATTCCACATGTATGTCTAATAATAATTCGTATTTAGGGCCATCATTGTATAATGGAAGCGATGTGGCATCTTGTAATGATTCAGGTGAAATAACTTTCACCCGTGATAATTCTACCAGTGATAATTCTACCAGTGATAATTCTACCAGTGATAATTCTGCTTTGAGAACTGATATTAAATGTCAGGACACCAATCTTGACTCATCTCTGATTTCGTGGTCTCATGAACACAATATTTCCCATTCTGCTTTGAATGATTTGCTAAAATTATTAAAACCACATCATCAATTTTTACCAAAAGATTCAAGGACTTTATTACAAACGCCAACAAATATCAATGTTGTACAATGTAGTGGTGGTGCATACATATATTTCGGACTTTTAGTAAATATACTAGAAAGAGCTTCATCCGGATTAATTGAAATAAATTATCCAATAATGGATATGAAAATGTCACAATTGCAAATCGAAAGAAATTCATTTTTATCTGTAACTATTAATGTGGATGGTTTGCCAGTACAATCTAGTACAACTAATTCTTTTTGGCCTATTTTATGTGTGTTAGACCAGAGTGTCAATAAAGAACCTTTTATTGTAGGACTTTACTATGGTGCATCTAAGCCAAACGATGCTAATAGTTATCTTCGTCCCTTTGTTGATGAATGTATTGATTTGGAAAATAACGGTATTATAATAAATGACAAAAAGTATGCTTTTCGATTGAGCTGCATAACAGCTGATGCCCCTGCGAGAGCCTTTTTAAAGTGTATCAAGTCACATAATTCTCTTCACGCTTGTGAAAAATGTACGCAAGAAGGTACATTCCTTGACAGAACTACGTGGCAATATACTTCGAACTTGAATCTTAGAACTGACTTAGGCTTTAATAATGAAGAATATGAACATCACCAGATAAAAAAAACTATTCTTACAGAACTCGATATAGGATTAGTGATGCAGGTGCCATTAGATTATATGCACTTAGTGTGTTTAGGTGTAATGAAAAAACTTATTGGTGTTTGGATTGATAAGGGGCCAAAGAAATGTAGGTTGAATTTTTTAAAAGTATGTAGAATATCAGAAAGATTGGAAAAAATTAAAAAAAAACATTACCCAAAAGAGTTTTCTAGGCGACCACGTCATATACATTTGTTTAAACATTGGAAAGCTACAGAATTTCGATCTTTTATTCTATACCTAGGCCCTGTTGTTTTAGCAAACATCCTACCACAAAATTTGTATGAACATTTTTTAGTATTGCATTGTGCAATTTATGTATTATGTAGCGATTTTAGTGTAAACTCTGAATGGTGCCAATATGCCGATAATTTGTTACATTGTTTTGTTGAAAACATCCCGATCTTTTACGCCAAAGAACTTCTAGTATACAATTTTCACAATCTTTTACATTTAACAGCTGATGCTACAAATTTTGGCAAGCTAGATAACTTCTCTGCTTTCCCTTTCGAAAATTTTATGACTAAAATCAAAAGAATGGTCCGATCCCACAACCATCCGCTAGAACAAGTAGTTAAAAGATTGGGTGAATTAAAATCTATCCGCAAATTGTCACCATCAAGATTAAGAGTAGTAAAAAAGAAAAACAAAATAGTTAAAGTAATTTTAGATGACATTTATATTATAAATATTAATTCATGCTTTAATACAAAATGCGGAGATATTGTTGTTATAAAGACAATTGAAGAAATCACTGGTAGTTCCTTTTATAAATTAAAATGCGAGTGCTTTTTATATAAGACTGACTATTATAAAGAACCTATAGAAAGCAGTCGTATAGGTATATTGAAAGTTAGTCGTAAAAAAGAAAAATATATTTGTTCGTCAGATTTAAATAAGAAATGCTTATTGTTACCTAACTTTAAAGAGAATAATAATGATGAAAGCTTTATTTGCATTCCTTTTGCTAGTATGACGCTCTGTAATTATAATTATAAAGTTTTATAAAAGTTGTACTAATTATATGATTTATTATAATAAATATTTTAAATTGTTATAATAAATAATTGTTTAAATAAATATTTTAAATATCTAAATTGTTTTCACTTCCGATTAACTGGTGAAATTGAAAATATCAGGAAGCAACCGTACAGGCAGATACTTTTTAATTTTACCAGTTAAAATTCTAACATTTTCCCATTACCTATAAATAATAAGTATAATTCAAAATCCAACCGTGTGCCTACCGTTGGATTACTATTACATATAGTACGGTAGGCCCTATAAATAGTTGGGCAACAGTGGGAAAGCCTACCTTGGCCACCTGTAGTTGGCCCAACCTTAAAAAAAAGTGCCAAATCTAACTGTTGGCCAACTAATATTATGTACGTGGCCCAACTTTATGCCAACAACAAATGCTACTAGGGTAGTGGGAAAGGGACGGACATACGCATCCTGTTCCTCTCTTTCTCATTAGGATTGGTGGTATGCTGATACATTTACGTAGATTGTATGTACTTCCGGGAATACTGTTTGGTGCACATAAATGTGCACGGGAAAGAATTTTTTATTATCCTGTGCATATACTTTTGACGTATCACCGACATTATTAGCAAAGAATTCATATTTCGTTCTACCATTATCCTTTCCCACTTGCCTGACGGTGAAGGACCACCCCGCAAGTATGCGCGGGCACGCGCCGCGTTTTCAAATCTTCGCGCATTCGAACTTTTACGCGGGCCGATGACGTCCCGCCCGGTTCTTGGTGCGAGTGAAATACAAAATCTTGAGGGAGTGAGAAAGGCAGTTTGGGCCTTGTCCACCCTTGAGGGTAGCAAAGGCTCGATGGTCAGAAAAAAAGCGACTGTCGAGCAGTAAATATCGTAAGTACCTTCACGCTTACTATCCCTGTCTTTTTCACTATATGTGCCGGTTATTATGAAAGTGGTCCAAGTCCAAATTTTTCGTTTGATACATTTCACTTATATTTTTACGTATTATATCAACGTGATACATAATAAACGTACAGTGCAATTTTTTTTTTAAATTTCGACCGGCGCCACTTTTATAACAACTGACATACTTCTATATTTTAGTACTTCCAAAGCAAGACTGTATTTAGATATATTCCGGGTAAAGTTGTTGTTATTTTTGTGCAAAATCTATCGTGTGAACTGTGATTGTTTGAGTGTCCGCGTGTTTCTCAAGCTGCGTATCGCCATTGCGAGGCGCCTCGCGTGGCACACCTCGTGGAATGGAGAGTCTGAAGACTACCTCGACCATTATTACTTTACGAGGCATCAGCCGTCGATTTTTCGACGTGCTCAAAGGTGCCTCGCGGCCCCAAGATCAAAAATCGCATGGCTCGGGCGACGCAAATATTATGCTGGAGGTAGCGCGAGACCGCCGCACGAGTCTGCCTCGCAAAGTGATCATGATCGAGGTAGTTTCCAGATTCTCCACTCCGCGAAGCGTGCCTCGCAATGTCGATACGCAGCTTCATGCTCAGAGATTCGTGTATACATTCTCACGTAGAATAAGAACGTTATGTTATAATTTACCCGCGAAATGTCTAGAAAAGGTATATACATTCGGGTGGAATGTAGGCTTCCTTTAGTTGAAACTGAAACCAAATGATGAAAATTAAACAGTTTCTAAACATCAGAAGTGGAGAAATCGGAAATTTTTAAATTCAAGGCTTGGATGCAATAAGGAGACTAGCGTTCGAAAATGCGAAAAAGTATTGTCCAAACGCTAAGAAAAATTGGAAAATTAAATTTTATTAAACTGGATTTTAAAAAATATAGTGTTGTAAAGCTCGTCACCGCACAAATTTTTTCTATTTACAGTTTGTTTATCGAATCATTGCTATTCGAGCTAAGAATTATAAACAAAAAATTTTTCATCGTCCAAAATCATTATTTCTTTGAACATAAATTGCGATAACTTGAGTAAATAAGAGATCGTTATGAGACTTAAAACATAACTTCAGAAAACTCTAGCGAAGCCGTAAAATGTATGCACAAAACCCTTGTGTTAAAAAAATGTAATTTCTGGACATAATCCATGTTTTTCAACGTTCGCTGTTAAAAAGTATCGAGGCAATTTTGAGGTACATATAACTTGCAGCGACAAAGTTTTTCCTTAATATACTAGGAACATTTTCACCTATTTTCACACTGATTAATAAATAATTGTAGAAGATACAGCGATATATATAAATTCCGCGCGCCACCAACAGTCAGCAGCCGCGTATAATGCTCTACTTAGCTGTTTTAATACTCGCGTTGACTGTTGGTGCCACGCGAGATTTATATATATCGCCATATCTTCTACAATTATTTATTATTCAGTGTGAAAATTGGTGAAAATCTTCTTTATATATTAAGAAAAAACTTTGTCGCGGCAAGTTATATATACGTCAAAATTGCCTCGATACTTTTTAACGACGAGCGTTGAAAAACATGGGTTATGTCCAGTATTACTTTTTAATTAAATATTATTACATTGTTTAACATAAGGATTTTGTGCATACATTTTACGGCTTCACTAGAGTTTTCCGAGTTTTATGTTTCAAGTCTCATAACAATCCGATAATAATTACTCAAGTTATCGCAATTTTTGTTTAAAAAGGTATTGGCTTTGGTCGAAGAAATTTGTTTGGTTTATAATTTTTATCTCAAATACTAATCATTCGATAAAGCAACTGTAAAAAGAAAAATGTGTACCATGACGAGCTTTACAAATAATATTTTTTAAAATCCAGTTTAATAAAATTTAATTTTCCAATTTTTCTTAGCGTTTGGACAATACTTTTTCGCATTTTTGAGCGCTAGTCTAAACAATAGGTCCCCTTATTGCATCTGAGCCTTCAATTACAGATATTGTGAAACTTGATAACCTCATAATTACAAATTTTGGAAATGTCTGAATTTCAACGCTTTCGAACTTGGAAATTTCAGCATTTAGAAATCTGAAGATTCTCCTCCTGCGCTAAATCTTGGCTAAAGGAAGCCTATATTGTACCCAAATGTACCAACTTGATAAACGTATACTCCTCTCTGAGTTGGGTAAAATGTAATATAATTATAAATTATAAGTTACGATTAAAATGTAATTGTGTAATTGATTACACATTATTTTCTGCAATCGTTAATTTAGATAGTTGACAAAATTGTGGTCAACTACCTATAATTAACAATTACAGAAAATAATGTGTAGGTAATTCATTACACAATTACATTTTAATCGTAATTTCTAATTTGTAATTAGATTACATTTTAGCTAACTCTGGCTCTTCTACAGCACTTTCAAATCCATTACGTTCAATAGTTTCACTGTTTCTTCGACTCTTTTTTAGATGCTTGCAACAGAAGGCGATAATATGACAGGTGACAAGCCTCCGTCCCCGGGACAGAGGCAAACAGACAAGGCTCCGTCCCCGGAACGGAGGCGAACGAGTAGCAGGACTCCGTCTTCGCGACGGAGTCGAACAAGCAGCAAGACTCCGTTGCGAAGACGGAGTCGAACAAGCAGCAAGACTCCGTCGCGAAGACGGAGTCCGCGAAGAGAGCCGACTCCGTCCTCGCGACGGAGTTCGCACATAGAGCCGACTCCACGCCCCCGGTGGATGGAGATCGCGTTGCGACTTCAGAAGGAGGTATGTAGATACGTAGACAATCTCGTGCAAACATTTCTTACATTCTAATGAAAGTTTTAAGATTTATGTTTACTTTTCATATTACAGAACAGCGAACTGAGAAAAGAGTTGAGAGATTGGAAGTACGGTGGAGGAAGAGGAGGAAGACGAGGAAGACGAGGAAGGCGAGGAAGTGGAAGAGGAGGAAGCGGAAGAGGAGGAAATATTAATAATTTTTATTTTGCCTAATTTTTTATAAAACAATAAATTAATGAGTATTGGAAAGCCATATATTTAGTAAATAATTTTTTTATTCCAAGGTCTTTCATCCGTCGGCCGTGAATAATTTTTTCGTATTTATTCCTACTCTAGTCGAGAGTAGGGTTGCCACCTTTTTTACAGAAAAATAACTTACATTTGCTTTCGTGGGGTATACAAAAAAGTACGCTCAACAAATTAAAAGTACATTTTAATCTTATTAGTTTTTATTTCTTCCAAACGTATTTTCCATTGCTTTTAGAATTACAGAGTAAATTTTTATTATTTTGAAATATCTCAATGACATCATTGCACTCAATATTTATATTGAAATAGATAAATAATTTGTTTTTTATTATATTAAGAGAGGCCTTGTTTCTTTCATCCCGCCACTTCACATTGATGACGGAGAAAACTCTCTGAATAAGTGCTGAAGTGGCAGGAACAGATGGAAGATAATAATCCCTAGTAGCATTTGTTGTTGGCATACAGTTGGGCCACGCACATAATATTAGTTGGCCAACAGTTAGATTTGGCACTTTTTTTTCAGGTTGGGCCAACAACAGATGGCCAAGGTAGGCTTTCCTACCGTTGCCCTATTATTTATATTCTTTTCAAAAGACGTTGAAAACACGTCTTTTTCAGGCCTGGTTTAGGAAAAAAAAATCGCGGGTGAGGAGAATCGAACCCAAACTTTCCGCTTACAAAGCAATCGCTGTTCGCACTTACCCAACACATTTCCTTGTAGACACTTCTAATTTCTAGTTACATACCTAGTATCAATTGTTTATAAAAACTGTGCAGTAACGCGAAATATTCCACAAAATATCATTCGACCTTCAAATTCATTCCTTAAAATTTCACATTCGCCTCAAGACAGACGTCCTCATTACGTATTTATAAATAAGAAAAGAAAAATCACAACTTGGAATATAATAACAGGTTTTTGGATGTAGCAAATTTTCTGACACTTATAAGACGACATTTAATCACCGTTGTAAATTTTTGTTAATTAACCAACCATAGTAATTGTAGGCCCAACATTGAATATTCGTAGGCACACTGTTGTAACTTTTTGTTAATTAACCAACCATAATAATTGTAGGTCCAACATTGAATATTCGTTGGTACACTGTCGTAACTTTTTTGCCGTAGGCTCTATGTTGTGAATTTGTAGGCAAAAACACTAACTATATCCCAACTAATTCCCAACTGTTGGCTACCGTTGGCCAACCAGAAATGCTACTAGGGTATCTACGGTTATAAAGAATTAAAATTCGAGCTTATCCACAAATTTGACGACACATTCAATCTGGTTAATCGTTAATTACTAATACTCACATAAAAAAATCCATATGTTTGGATGCGTGCCGCCTAATTTCTTCCATGCTATGGCATGGAAGACCTCAACAAAGTTGTTCGTGCGAAGAGGGCACGTATGGACGCTCACTAAAGGAGCCCGCGATATCCAGGTCCGTTGCACATAAGACGTAAATGATAAAACGGCAGGATATGCCTCCGCTATATTGTCGGCCAGGCCATTATCGAAACGATCCGCCGGGGCCAATGGCAAACTCATTGTCATTGACAATATATCGCGGGAAGCATGGGTTAAGCCCAAACTACGCCACTTGCGCAACACGGCCTACAAAGACATGTATAACATATATAGTGTCCTCAATATATATGCGTGCCGACATGAAATAGATATCGTGTATGTAATAAAATACTAAAAATGTTCAAGCACAAAATATCTACGTTATAAAGTTTGTTTATAGCCAAAGAAAAGTGGACTTCAACTTTTTCTTTGGCATTTCACGTTGACACTTTTTCCTTGAAGATGATGTATATTTTGTTAGAATGCATAATACCTGCTTAAAATGGAACCAGCAACCATGAACTTCTCCGTTTGGGAAAGTTTCCTGCAGGGTTCTTAGTGTCGCCTGCTCAAAGTCACTCATGGTGTGACGCACTGTTTCCCGCAACCCAGGACAAAGTTCCAATAGCTTTTTTAGTAAACGTAGTATTATTCATGTGCATCTTACCGTATCCATACGCCGTACATGAACGGTGTACAATTGCGCAATAGATGGCACTCTCGGAACAACCTAAGAGTAACAAACATCACATTATGCGAGTGTCACAAACGGTATGCTGAGGAGTAGGTAAGTAATGAGAGTTCTGGGACTGCGTGGTGAGGGGGTACCGCGTTCGTGGGCGAGGGGCCTGACGTCACAGGGGACGGGGGATTTCAAAATTTTCAAAATGGCGTCGCGCGCGCAGGTCGAGTTCGTGGGCGAGGGGGCTGACGTCACAGGGGAAGGGGGATTTCAAAATTTTCAAAATGGCGTCGCGCGCGCAGGTCGAGTTCGTTGGCGAGGGTGTTGACGTCACAGGGGAAGGGGGATTTCAAAATTTTCAAAATGGCGTTTACCGCGTTCGTGGGCGAGGGGGATGACGTCACAGGGGAAGGGGGAATTCAAAATTTTCAAAATTTTCAAAATGGCGTCCGCCGCCGCGCAATCTCCGTACACGTGCGGGGATCGGTGCGCACGCGCGAAAGATAAGGCGCGAAAGGATGTAACGCGGATGCTGTAATTCGACACCGATACCTATTCGAGATTAATTAACCTAAATAGCCCAACCGTCTCACGAAAGAATGCAACGTCGCCCTCGTATAAACATCCGCCGACGATTCGACGCTTTATCGCGATAATTATTCGAGATTGATTAATCTAAATAGCCCAACCGTCTGACGAAAGAATGCAACGTCGCCCTAGTATAAACATCCGCAGCCGCCGGAAGATTTCACAGGGAACGTGGAAGATTGGTGAGTAAACCTGGCATATTAATATTAAGATTTTTAAGATTTAGTAATTTATTAAATTTAATTTTCCCACTCGACTACATCGTCAGCGAATAGGGCACTATCGTCGTCGGTAAAAATAGCATTGTCGACGATTTCATTAAATAGATCCTCGTCGGTATAAAACGAATCATCGCAAACTTGTTCGGGGACAGTCTGAATTGCAATATCGCGAGCCTGAAGCCCCGATACCGCATTCGCAAAAACAGCGTCAAAGTCAAGCACGTTGAATTGTTTTTTAATGTAGTATATGTAAAATACCTTTTTAAATTATAATGTTTTTTATAGAGCTATGTCACGCCATTGCTGTGTGCCAAATTGCCGCTCTGATTATACAATTCCAAATCATAGTTTTCCAAAAATGTGATTGTTTCAGAAAAGTGGGGAAATGCATATATATAGTTCTCCTTACGTCGTGTTATGCTCGGATTTATCCCCATTATTGACTACATGACCCCCTAAAATCTCGTGCCTTACTCTATTTACAATGTATTTCTGTTTTATATTGTCTGATGTATAAGATTCTACGAAGGTTTCTATCTTATTCCATTTACTACGCGATTCTGTTTTTCTATAGCGCGGTTTGTTTACATCGCGCCCCGGCTTATCCTTAGTGTAGGATCGTCGTTCTCGTTCGCTTGGTAGGGATATGAAGGTAGGATTGAAATAATTGTATTAGAATTGTTATATGTGGAAAATATAAAATAGGTTTATTATTGATGCCGTGATTGGCCTCGTTCATGGGCCTCTAATATTTTTAATGCGACCCCTAAGTTTAGGGCTTCTTCGTTGTTTCTACTGATATGCATAAATGCCTCTATGCATTCGGGGCATTGAGCTGCCACCCCCCAATTGTAAATTTGCCTGGTGCATATCATGCAGTATTTGAAGTTAATTAAATGTCTGCGTAATGTTAACAGGTGTCGACTCGCGGGCGTATAGTACTTTGTGTCCTCGGCGTAAAGGTTTTTATAAGATGGATAACAAATTTTTCGCCGGTATAGGTCACTGCGATCTGTGCGAAAACCAGGCCACTTGGCCTTTAGGCAGACCATCCCCAATATTCTTATATACGGGTCCTCGTTGTCTTCTTCGTGGCGAGGGCGGTGACGCCATTCCTCGTTGGGAGATCTAGTTTGCATCTTGTTTTTCTGTATCGGCACACCACGTGTTCGTTTTAATAACTCGATTTTTATTATAATTTATTCTTTTAATTAATATATGTCTATGGTGTTCCTACCTTGATTAGCTTTGTTCCTTGATTTGCCTCTTTCTTCGCTTCTTTTGCACACTAGGATGTATCTCTGGCCGTGACCAAACGCGATCGATCTGTCAAGATCATTGGAGCAAGCACCAGCTTTTAATACGGCAAGAAGTCTTCCGAAAGATAAGGAATCATGACGCGCGACAGGATGTAACGCGTCGAGGCACGTACGTGTGTGCTCCGCAGATGCTGTAATTCGACACCCTCTGACACAGCGCGAAGCGATAACTATGCGAGATTTATTCATCTAAACAGTACAGCTGCCCCATGATCATCGTGTAAGAATGGGGCATTGCGTTCGCGTAAACATCCGCCTACGAAAACATAGAGCGATAATTATTCGAGTTTCGTTTCGAATATTTCAAAGATTGGGACCGCCGTGACGGATGCGAATGCCCTTATCGCGAACGGGGGAATCCGATACACGTGGTAACGCAACGAGTTAGTGCGACTTTACGTTACTCGATCGAGGTGCATGAGAGAAAGAGCGATAGAGAGAATTCGATGATCATCGCCATCAATGCTGCAATATATATTCATACATTGACGTGCACGTGTACGTGAATCTGTATAAAAGCAACGTTTAAATGAATCGTTACAGGTATTAACGTGAAAATCATCCATTTATTAAAACATATACGCGTACTATAGTGGTACATGATTTACATCGCGCAACATGGATTGCATTCCTAACGCTAACAATTCGCAATCAATCAAAGAATGTTGTTCAAAGTGATCGCTTTCGGAAATTAATTTTACATAATCTGTTGGTGCGGTAGGGCTACGTAGAACGTTTACGAACGCGGTATATTTACTAGCTACAGCGTACATATTTTCGGTCAACCAAGTGAACATATGATCGATGCAATGTTCATACGCGAACAGTTTTCGCATCGTGACTTCCGTCATGTATAAGGTAACGCGATTATCGGTGATTTTGACGAGTTGATCATTGTGCATGCGCGTGAATTCGATTCGCAAATGATCAATTTCGATGTGGGTCTGGGGTGTTGTTACGTTGTCGCGTTATTTTTGAAGAATGTCAGTCATATTTTGCAGTAGGAGCTTCCACGTAGACATTGAGAAGCTCAACTCGCCACCTTTACTCGTTGTCGTTGTTGTTGATGTTATCGTTGTCGTTGTCGTTGTTGTTGATGTTATCGTTGTCGTTGTTGTTATCGTTGTCGTCGTTGTCGTCACTCCGTCGATAATCAAGGAACATCCGAATAACCTTCCAGATTCTAGTGACGACAACGACGACAACGATAACAACAACGACAACGATAACATCAACAAAAACGACAACGACAACGACAACGACAACAACGATGTTGACGAAGTTGTCGATGAAGATAATGTTGTCGATGATGTTATTGATGATGTTGTTGATGATGTTGTTGATGATGTTGTTGATGATATCGTCGATGAACACGATGAAAAAATTCCTGATGATGAGTCGTCAGTAAAGGGTTACGATTTGGATATGGTGCGTAAACCCGTCGATGATATCGAAGTGTATATACGGAACGCCAAAGGACCCTTGTCGCGACAATACCTACGACTGTTCTTCACCGACAACAGGAGACTAATCGATGATGTGTACGGCGTATACTTGGGGCCCGACGAAGATCTAATGATCGGCGATTCCGTGCTCACCATCGATGCGGACGGCGATGACATTCACGTGAACGGAACGCGATACCCGGGGACTCGGGGTTTGTACGAATTGTTGTTCATGCGAGAACCCAACCAGCAGACGTGCACGGACGCTGATTTTCGCTCGTACCGACGCATCTTGTTGTCGACGAGCGCGCATAAGCAAAACCATTCGTCGAGCAGGCGCACGCTGGGTAACAAGGGGTACAAGTATAAATACCCGTGAAAACGAAAAGTGGACGCGACGTGATCGCGGCGTTCACGACCGTATTGCGGCAGAGCGATAGATGCCCGCGAAATTTACAAACCGACATGGGAAAGGAGTTTTACAACGCGGAATTTCAACGATGCGCGAAGATGCGTGGGATCAACCACTACTCCACGTACAGCGTGATGAAAGCGTCGATCGTCGAACGTTTCAATCGTACGCTGAAAAACCTCATGTGGAAACAATTCTCCTTGAACGCGTCCTATCGCTGGATCCACCTGTTACCTGCGCTCGTACGCACCTACAATCATCGCAAGCATCGAATGATCAACTCCCGACCCGTTGACGTGACCCCCGCGACGCGTTTGTCGTTCGCCGCGAATGAGCCCATCCCCCTATATGCCTCGAAAGGTGTTCGACGACGCACGAAATTCAAAGTCGGTGACAAGGTACGCGTGAGCAAGTTCAAGACACTCTTCGAGAAGGGGTACACTCCGAACTGGTCGACCGAGGTATTTGAAATCGTAACCGTACAACGAACGTTCCCGGTGACGTACATTCTGCGCGATTCCGCGGGAGAGCCGATCTCGGGTGGATTCTACGAGTACGAACTACATTCGGTCGCGAATCCGGACGTCTATCTGGTCGAGAAGATTATTCGTCGCAAGGGGAATCAGGTGTACGTTAAGTGGCTTGGATTCGATTCGTCGCGGAACTCGTGGATACGCGACAAGGATATTCTCTGATTCGTTATCGTGCTTGATGTTACTGGTACAAATAAATGAATGAATAAATACATATAAACATTGCCCGTTTATTCACATGCTTCTCCTCCTCCTCCTCATTCTTCTTCGCCACATATATATACGTACAATTTATCTTAATAAAGAAGGAAAAAATATATATACTAATACGGTTAAAATACCATTTTGGTTATATTCTACGCTATACATATCCATAAATAAATAAATAACATATACAAAAGAAACGTATATACATGCAAAAAAAAAAAAAATACAAACATACAAGCATTCTATACAATGGGATTCTCGAGGGACTCGTCGGGCTCAAGCTCGAGCTCGGGGATTCGATAATGCCCCCACGGAAGGGTGCTGACCCGATCGGTTAAAATATATCGCTTGTCGTCGAACGGACTGAGAGCGTTCTTTTCCCCACTCACGGAATACACATCGTGCTCTTTGGAGCGTATATTGTTCTGTCGAACCGATTTCTCGGTGAGATCGCGGAGACAACGAATGTAATCGTCGAATTGTATATCGTTCGCGACCACGTGTCTCCGCACACCCTTCACTTTTTTAGTCTCACTCGTAGACCCCACTGCCGCGTTAAACGTTCTAGTCGCGTACATCTTAGGCCGTAGTCCGACGAACTCGGTCATCAAGGCGCCGTTGTTCTCATCTTTCATGAGTCCCGGAACCTTTTTGTTTACGCGGGGCATACCGTACGGATTGTCCACCGCGTAATCACTCGTGTCGAATCGGGCGACGTCACGCTTCATCCTTTCATACGCATCCTCGCATTCCACGCTATACATTAAACTGTCGGTGTCGGTGTACAGAACCTTACACCGATCACCGAACTCGGCGCGCATATATGCATACTGAAATTCATACAGACATTCCTTCGATACATCGAGCACACTCATACCCACGTATTTCGGTTTGTCAAACTTAACTTTCAGTTTACGCATTTCGATTGCCACTAACTGCTCCGAGAAGATCGTGCGGCTGTGAAAGTTCGGTTTCGCGATCAGCGCTTCCGCGCCGTAACGACCGTCCCACCGCGTCACCAGTCGCACGTCTACGCGATTCCGCACATTTTCCATTGTCTTCCCGTACACCGCGTTATTCATTAATTTATATAGAATCTTTTGAAATTCACTCGTGGCTCTCGTCCTCAAACCGGTGTTCAATCGAATATAGTCGCGCAACCAATGCGACTGATCAAATCGTAACACTCGATGAATTCGCGTCACGCATAAACCGTGTCGGACGCACTGTTTCAGGTAGCGATAATGGATGACGTATCGCTCCTTATCGTCGAGCGTGGCAAGCAGCTTAGTCTGTTTTCCTCCTGGCGCGTGCTCGCGCACCGGGCAGAATGGAAAGTCGGCGTGGGCGTCGTGGATCTCCTTGGGATATTCGATGTCTACCTCCAGCAGGTATCCCTCAGATTCCTCGGAGTCCTCGCCGTCGAGCACGGCCACTGTCGCATCGTCCAGCCATCGAAACCCTCCTTTCGGCATAGCCTGCGACATCGCCCAGCCGTACAAGTTGTTGACGTCGAAGTACATTAGATACGTCGACGGCTTCGACTCGTCGTACATCCCCGCAGGCGGGTGCTTGTTGTTGGCTCGCGCGTACCTGTGCGAGCACTGGCTCAGACCGCCGCGTATGCTACGCTCCACGAACAGTAACATGTCCACATGCACAATGATCAACTCGTCAAAATCACCGATAATCGCGTTACCTTATACATGACGGAAGTCACGATGCGAAAACTGTTCGCATATGAACATTGCATCGATCATATGTTCACTTGGTTGACCGAAAATATGTACGCTGTAGCTAGTAAATATACCGCGTTCGTAAACGTTCTACGTAGCGCTACCGCACCAACAGATTATGTAAAATTAATTTCCGAAAGCGATCACTTTGAACAACATTCTTTGATTGATTGCGAATTGTTAGCGTTAGGAATTCAATCCATGTTGCGCGATGTAAATCATGTACCACTATAGTGCGCGTATATGTTTTAATAAATGGATGATTTTCACGTTAATACCTGTAACGATTCATTTAAACGTTGCTTTTATACAGATTCACGTACACGTGCACGTCAATGTATGAATATATATTGCAGCATTGATGGCGATGATCATCGAATTCTCTCTATCGCTCTTTCTCTCATGCACCCCAATCGAGTAACGTAAAGTCGCATTAACTCGTTGCGTTACCACGTGTATCGGATTCCCCCGTTCGCGATAAGGGCATTCGCATCCGTCACGGCGGTCTCAATCTTTGAAATATTCGAAACGAAACTCGAATAATTATCGCTCTATGTTTTCGTAGGCGGATGTTTACGCGAACGCAATGCCCCATTCTTACATGATGATCATGGGGCAGCTGTACTGTTTAGATTAATAAATCTCGCATAGTTATCGCTTCGCGCTGTGTCAGAGGGTGTCGAATTACAGCATCTGCGGAGCACGCACGTACGCGCCTCGACGCGTTACATCCTGTCGCCCGTCATGATTCCTTATCTTTCGGAAGACTTCTTGCCGTATTATGAATTGATCTCGAATAGTTATTTCATTCAAAATACGTTGGGCGATACCCGAATAATTATCGCTCTGAGGGTGTCGAATTACATTTCGTCGGCGGATGTTTATACGAGGGCGACGTTGCATTCTTTCGTGAGGCGGTTGGGCTATTTAGATTAATTAATCTCGAATAGGTATCGGTGTCGAATTACAGCATCCGCGTTACATCCTTTCGCGACTTATCTTTCGCGCCTGCGCACCGATTCCCGCGTGTTAAAATTTTAAAAATTCACCCCCTCTCCTGTGACGTCAGCCCCCTCGCCCACGAACTCGACCTGCGCGCGCGACGCCATTTTGAAAATTTTGAAATCCCCCTTCCCCTGTGACGTCATCCCCCCTCGGCATAGGTACGGTACCCCCCTCCATACCTCGACCCCGCGACCAAGGTCCGGAACCCCCCGCCCCGCCTCACCCCCTCGCCTACTGTATCCAAAACTCTCATAGCTTACCTACTATAGGGTAAATCCGGGAGACGCGGTGGGGTCGGAGAGTTGGTCGAATCGCTGTATTTCAGATTCTATACGTAACAACGCGTTAAAATGCAGACCAATTAGTTCTCTAGAAGCCAAACAGTTGAATGAATAACGTCACTTCGCTTGCTTCTGTGTTTTTTTTTAGATTTATAAGCTATAAAATGTAAATTGAGGTTACATTTAACTTCTTTTGTCAAACAACGGTGTACAGAAACGTATTTAAAATATACTTCTAAGTTTATTTTCGCTTAATGTTTGGGATAATAAGATAGTAGAGATATTGAGGCACAATGCAGCCAAAGTATTTAGCCGTATTAACTCTTTCTCTCGAAACTAAGGAGAAAATCATCTCTCGCTGCAGAAAGGAGCGATGATCGAGTTACGATTTTTTTAATTATTTTTTTATTTTTTATCATTATTTTATTATTATTGTTTATTTATTTTATTTATTCCCCTTGTATTCAGTTACCTTGCTAATCGCCGGTAGGTACTAGTTCACTTTTTCTTTGATGTGTTCTTTACTTGTTTGTCGTAAACAAATTAAATATCAATGAATCTGTGGTTGTATTCACTCATAAATAATTTTGCTTTCTTCTTTGTCATTTTTCCATGAATAATTATATAAGTGGTATCTGCCAACAACGAAAACCATTTCTCCCGGCACCTCGAGAAAGATGGTCAGATGTCATGACTTCAGTTTTCAACCCGATTTACAGTAAATATTGTCTTAAAGCAAATATCGACCACTTTTTCTGAATCAGCATAAAATTCTGAACGTATTAGGTTTGTTCTAATAAAATAAGTACCTAATATCTGTATTAGTTTTAATAGCCATTTTATATTAGGTCGACCGCGTCCCCCTGATTTACCCTAATGCGGCAAATATCGTGAAAGTCGTAAAATTGTGTAGCGAGTGGGAACGCATACCCTGTTTTGCCCATACATTGCAGGTAAACGTACAAAAAAGTCGACATTAGAAATAAATTAAAAATTATTTCAGGTTTATGTTAAATTTGATGTTCTTTTCAGCTCGTAGTAAATGACGCAACTGAAAGATGCAAAGATATGACCACACTTCTGAAAAAATGCAGAGGTATTGTTCGCTTCTTTCTCCATTCTGCGTCGGCGAAACAACAACTAAAGAAAGAGCAGATAAAAGTTTTTCCCGAATTAAATCCACTTCATCTTATTCGCGATGTGGCAACCAGGTGGAATTCGCAATACGTTATAATGAACCGCCTACTTCAAGTACGGTGTATAATAAGTGCAGTATAGAGTGATTCGCGAATGCCCGAAAACCTAACCCGTACCGAGTGGTCCCACTTCAAACATTATTGCGATTCGTTAAAAATATTTAAAGAAGCGACATTAATCACGACCGTAGATAAAGCACCCACTTTATCTCGGTATATACCGACCGTGCTAAAAAAAATATTAACTAATTTATCGCAACAGCAGGACTCTAATCCTGCGATAGATCTGCAGAACAACCTGCTATTGGGCCTAAATATCAGATTCAATTTTATTGACGAGTGTCAAGTTTTAATAATGGCGATGATGTTGGACCCTCGTTTTAAGGACAGACTGTTACCGGACGGAAAAATGGAATCAGCGCACTCATTATTGCAGCGTCAAATTATGGAGTACGCAGGAATCCGAGAACACATATGTGGCAACGGCAAGTGACATGTCAGAGACTTTAGGTATGCTTGAAAAAAAATTAATATTATGTGACATAGGACAAAATAATGTATTTTATATGTTTTCATTGCAACATTAACGTTAGCGGGAAGTTTGATGGAACAGTTCTCAAATATTGCGAAGGACGACGAGCAATATATCGAAAATGCGCTATGTACCATAGAAAACGAATTAAAATGGTATTAGGGGAGAGCTGCCTATATTGGACCGGCTCCCAGATTGGACCATTTGTGTATCTCGATAAACAAATATATTTGCAGTGTTTTTTTTGGCTACACTGATTTAGGAAGTGCAGATGGAACGTGCGAGAACAGCGATACGGTTATTTGTTAGTGTCGCGCCTCGCGACTGAGAATCCTTGTACGCAAGGTGAGAACCTCCACCGCATCGACAGTAGTACGCGGGCCTATACGTGTGATTGTTGGAGCATAGACCTGACCATATATGGCAATTTGCGTTCGGCCGGGCGAAGATTCAAAAACAATTGTAAACAACGGCAAGCGCGAGCCGGTCGCGGCACGATCGCTTGGGCGGGCATTCGGGCTCGAGCCATAGCGGCAAGCAGTATTCATATTCAGTATCAATAAAGTTTTTGTTGTTAACCACCTTTTCCTCACTACATCATCCAACTCCGAAATTCGTTCTCTCGACATTAATTTGCCGAGTAGAGCGGGCGGTCATCTCGCGAGCAAAGGAAATTAATTTTTTTGAATTCGCGAGGCCTTGATCGTCCAATTAGTTTGTCGTTCACCGTCGTCGAAATATAGAAACACCTGGTGTGCAATCATTATTTTTCTTGCTGTTTCAAGTAAATTTCTTTCTACAACTTGTAAGTACCAAAATTTTAAACGATACTAGTGTAAAGTGTGCTATCTGAGCTACAAGTTCATGTCCTTACTTTCCCATATAAGTATAATAACGAAAACATATTTTTTTTATGTAACCTACAAGTTGCCTAATATTGGACCATCACTAGTTGCTTGAATTGGACCGGTCCATTCTAGGATACAATCTATGTTATGGTAGCGAATAGTTAAAAGCATACTCAAAAATTTAAAAAAAACAATCAAAATCGACTTCAAAAAATTAAAATTGCACTAAAAAGTAAATAATAATTATCTTTAAATTATCTAAAAAATAATTATCTTTAATTATCTAAAAATCAATCTTTAAATTCATTGATTTTTAGGAGCGGTCCAACGTAGGAAACCGGTGGTCCAAATTACGAAACCGGTTGCCTGGAATGGACCGAAGTCATTACTTTAGTTTTTTTGAGATATTATTTTAATCACATATTTTATTAGCACACTACATGATTAACAAATACATGATAAAATCCACATGAAATGTAGATCTTTTTCCCGTGTCTGTTTTCTTTCTACAATGTGTTATGCTCGTGTAGGAGAGAAAAATAAAAAAGTGGTCCAAAATAGGCAACTCTCCCCAATAATGAAAAGGTCCTACCAGCCGATATATGTATCCTGGAATGGTGGCAGGAAAATTCTGCACGGTTGCCGAATTTGGCCATTGTGGCACAGAATGTGTTGGGTATTCCAGCAAGCCAGGCATATAGCGAAAGACTATTTTCAACTGCTGGAAATATTATCACGTATAAATGTGCCTCCCTTTTGTGCAAAAAAGTGGAGCAAATTTGCTGTTTATCAGCAAATTTAATAGCTAACCGTAGCTAATATGTATAGTTCCTTGCGCGAAAATAGTATATATCTAAGAAACAATCAATATAATATAGTGTATATTGTACACTAAAATATATACATACAACATCAGCGTTGCCCGGAATGCTTTTCGCGGTAGACCACCACTCCTGTAGGTGTTCCCCCACTCAAATAATCTTGTCCATCGAAGAACATTCCCGGCAACGCTGATGTTGTATGTATATATTTTAGTATTCTATAGCGTGTCAATAGTGTATGTATATAGGTTAGCGTTTGCGTGAATGTTACTGTATATAATAATAAATTTTGTATACCTATTACGTTCCCGTTCTTTCCTATATCCTTCTTTAATAAAAGAATTGTCCGCTTTCAATGAAATAATTTAATATTACAAACCATTTAAAGGTAATTATGTAGAACAGGTGTTTCCTCACCGATTTGAATGATTTTTTGGATATGTTGTCGGGGACATGATTCTGAACAGCTTTTTCCTATATATCTTTCCACCGCTCGACCTTCGTTTCCAAGATATTCGCGACAAACTGCTGTTACTGCTACAATGTATTCTGCCGTAAACCTACCTATAGTACGCGTCCGTGGCAGCGTATGTGCCAGCATGCGATAAAACAAATGACGAAGCTGACCTTTATTTCCGAGATATTTGCGAAAAACTTCATTTGACTTATTCCGACGCAACGCATTCCGCTTTCCAACTTGTCCCGGGTATTAGTATTAGTTGGGGCTACATTAGTGAGGGGGCCGCGCGCCCGCTGGCGGGCGCGCAAAGCATGGTAGCGAACCGATGTGAGTTACGGTGTTGACGGGAGTCCCCACATACCCAACAGGTGCTCTCGAAGGCACCCTCTTTCTTGCAAAAAAATTATGTTTTAAAACCAAAATCATCCTAATAACCGTCCGCGTCGACACCGCCGAACAGAGTCAGGGTGTTGACGGGTATCCGCAAGTTTCTTGTTCAGATAATCTGAATCAGATCTCTAAACTCACATCGGTTGCCTACCATGCTTTACGCGCCCGCGGGCGGGCGCGCGCCCCCCGCACTAGTCTAGCCCCAACCAATACCGGGTAGAAGTTGGAAAGTGGAATGAGTTGCGTCGGAATAAATCAACAGAAGTTTTTTGCAAATATCTCGGAAACGAAGGTCGAGCGGCGCTAACATGTATAGGAAAAAGTTGTTCAGAATCATGCCCCCGACAACATATCCAAACATCATTGAAATCGGTGAGGAAACACCTGTTCTGCATAATTACCGAATTACCTTTAATATATATCCATATTCCATTGGGACCCTCCGAAATATCGAACTACACTTGTTGCTTCTTATTAGTACTACTACTACTAGATGCTAACAAGATAGAAACTTTCTTTAGGAGCTTATCCCGAGGTGTATACGAATTAAATTACGGGTCAAAATGGACCCCGCATCCAATGTGTTGTTAAAATATCCACCAGGCAAGGGTTAAATTACTTGATATGATTTTCATATCTATATATCTCATATTATACATCTATCTTAATTTATATTCGATGCCTACAAAACGTTCCAGCCACACCAAGCTATCACACTGCACCGTACAGTCGGCTACCTAAAATATATTCGGGTGGGTCGAAACATTCGAGTTACCCGAAACATACGAGCTGCTTGAAAAAATCGAGCTACCCGAAACACATTCGAACGGCTCGAAAAAATTGAGCTATCCGAAACACATTCGAGCTGCTTGAAAACATCGAGCCAGCCGAATCATTCGGGTTACTCGAAACCGTTCGAGTCTCGGCTCGGCTCGGATATTGTTCTGGTTTTCTTTTTTATAATTTTATCTTTAATGCACTGCATGCATAGATCGGACGTAGCGGGTAACTAATGGGGCGTGTTTTTGATTGTATCGGTGTTTGAATTTTTTTCTACAATTTTTTTCTGAATATTTTAGCCTTTTAGCTACTCAACGCCACGCCTATACCGACTTCCGTTAAGATCATTTTGTGGAACGATGCGCCATTATTGTGGCTTTTACGCGCAGGTGGCTAAAAATCTCTCCGTACATCAGGGGTATTCTAAGTCCGGGAGAGTTCGACCACTTTTTGGAAAAGAAATTGTAGCATCCTTGTTTTTCACATTTTTGTTGTTTTGTGCAAATTAAAGCAAAGTCCAAGCAATTTAGGTTATATATAAATTATAGTGTGCGATAATTTCAAATATTTATTTTCATTTTCAACCAAAAACATTGGCACTCCAACTGGTCGGTCTCACCCGCATGTCGGGGTTAGACCGTCCACCCACTACGGGCGAGACCGACCTTGAAAAATAACAAAAAGTGTAACTTACAAAAAGTATAACGCAGGAAGAAGTTATTTGATATGTTATTTCTTCTTCAGTTTTCCATGTAAGTCACAAACATTCTTGTACTTGGAGCATCTAGTATCATGAAACCAACGGCTTCAGTGCACACATTTAATCCAATCGTCGCTTTTCGAGATTTCGAAATAGTTTTCTCCGCATCCCACGCACTCGTTTTCGTCCCAGTCTTTTAACGACATATCACTATCTTGTAGAATGGAATTTTCGCTCCCTGAATCTGAAGATGGGTTTACAGTAAGAAAAACACATGTAGGTAGTGTTTAGAAAACGTTCCGATGTCAGTTACAAGAATAAGAAATAAAAAAATACGAGCATGCTACCTATGCCCCCCTCGGCATCCCACAACATTCATCTGAAATAATTTTTCGTACCATTGATATTTTTCGAGATAGTTATACTTTCTCAGATACAACGGACACACTGTATATTTAACTAATGTGCTCGGACTGTCCCGCATTAATGTGGTCGGTCTATCCCATAACACTAGTTTACAGTCATTTTTTTATGTAGACTCTGCTATGAAATTCTTATGTAAGGTGGTCCCCTAAATTCAAAAATCGACATGAGACGAAATCCTATAGATACGTTTTTGAGATATCGCCCGACCAATATTTTGGCAATTTTTTAAAAAGACAACCCGACGTTTTTGGCCATATCTCGCGTTAGAGTAGACCGATTTGATCGCAACAACTCTTATATTAAAGGTAATTAAATTGCATACAATTCGTTCCTACAGTGTTTTCCCATCGGACCAATAGTTTAGGCGGAATCGAGCGAAACTTAAGAAAAATGTAATGTTTTGGGGCCGAAATTGAAATCGAAAATTCACTACATAGCCTGGAAAACATAGAAATTATCATGTGAGTTCCAGTTTCTTATTTTTTACGTAGAGTGCACAGCTTTTCGAAGAAAACAAGCCCATCCTGAGCAAAATCCATGCACAAATAAGGAAGTTATGGGCGATAGAGTGGGAGCGCTTATTTTCAACTATTTCTCTATTGTTGCATTTCTTCCTGTTTCATTCAATTTCATTTTTATCGATCTTCTGCTGTAACATGCTTTTTACTTATTTATTCTCTCAATATAGGCATTAACATGTCTTTGAACATCCATTTCCTCCACTCACATTTGGATTTCTTCCCACCAAATCTGGGTGTTGTAAGGGACGAACATGGCGAGAGATTTCATCAGCAGATGAAAAGTATCGAGAGACGCTACCAAGGATTCTGGGACGCATCAATGATGGGTGACTACGACTGGTTCCTTGTAAGAGAAACTGATCTCATTGCGGGCAAAAGTAATAGAAAGAACCAGAATTTCTTTTAAAAAATAAAATAAAATAAAATACATGTGTAGCATGCAGAAAAGGAAGCGTTGAGAAACGCTGACCATCGAGAAGTTTCGCGAATACGCTTGTAGGCTGCCCGTGAGGAGAGACGTGCGGGCGCGGAACCACGGCTCGCGAGGCCCGCGCTTGACGACGCATCTGTTGATTACTGCGGCCGCGGATAGCAACGATTGTGTATAAATTCGAGGCCCTCAAAGGCATTTCCTTCTTCGCTATTCCGAGAGAGAGAGGACGAGGTAAGACCAACGGCCGCTCTCGGACAGCTTAGGGACTCCGGCAGGAGTGTTCGGCGATAATACCTGAACGCCTGCCTGGAGAGAGAGTCTGTTCCTGGACGGTCAACCGATCTGGAGAGTTCGGCGATAATAGCCGAAAGACGCCCGAGTTTAAGAGAGGAGAGTACGGGAGGATATTCCTGGACGCCTGTTCGATATGGAGAGTTCGGCGACAATACCTGGACGCCAATCGAACGGGGGAGTACAGAGTAACTCCTAGACGCCTCATTAGACTAAAGTCAAGTACCGTGTATATATTAGAATCCCGTAAAATTGTATAAACGCAGCGAGACGCAACGTCTCTTTTCCGAAATTTGTAGCCCCATCCTGTAAACCAAACCATGTACTCCTACCTAATCCGAATAAACCTTGTCTGTCCAGCATATATCCATTTGTCCTGTCAATTCGAAAGGCTTCTCGTGATCGTAATTCTCAACATTGATTGAATAATTTTTTATAAACTAGATCAATATAGCTTGTGTTACAGTCAAAGCGTTAATTGAGCGCAATTCAGCGAATGTATACATTCTCCGCTAATCAATGTGTACACACTGATTTGATTGGCTAAAGTAATCACATGGGTATATATATTTTTTAACTAAAGTGAAGAAATATTCGTTATATTTAAATAGATCAAGAACGATTACATTGGTTCAAAATATACATCTGAACTTCTATAAGGACATTTGGGAATGTTTTGAGAGAAATTGGGGTTATGTGAGGTCTCATGTAGTAACACGTGCAAAGAACAGTTATGCTGTCCACCAATCAGAAGCGATCACGAAAAATCACGGATCATTGTGAGAAATCACTGTGATCGGGAACAAACGTGATCGAATTTGCCATCGTGCCCAGCGTTTTTAGGAAATGTGTTACCGTGTGTGGCGGTATATGTGTGCGTGACGGGAAACGAATCGACGCCAGCGCTAAGCCAAGCCAAGTGACGAATCGAATTCGTCGCCTTCAAATGTGTACGAATCGTCACTTGGCTTGGCGCTGGCGTCGATTCGTTTCCCGTCACGCACAAATATACTGCCACACACGGTGACACATTTCCTACAAACGCTGCGCGTAGCTCGTTCCTTCTTTCTACTAATGCCCCTGACAATCAGGTTCTTTCCAAACTAACGACAAACGGCGTCCTTTTGTGTCGTCTTGTCTCTCATGGGCTGTTTCTTCATCAGGAGATAATCCTGCGCGGCTTGGTGCACACCACGCAATCTGCGCAGCATTATGTCCTCACCAGAAACCAGCCAATTAGAGAACGGCACGAGAAGAAGGACGCTTCTGGTCGTTCCCATTCGGAACAAGTTCAGAGAGGGAGCATATAGCAAGCAACGTAAAAATCTGAAAATTGTAATAATAGTTGTACTCTGTTGCGTGGTCCTGCAGCCGGGCGATGGTCCTAGGGGCTGGGTCGATGCCCGTGAAGCGCAGAACCGCTCTGCTCGGAGTTGCGCGTTCGTGTTTAAATAAATTGAACTTACGTTGTACAATATTCGGTATTCTTATAATCTTAACTGTTTTATTATAATTCTCAACAACTTAAAGATGGAAATATGAATTGTAGCTATTGTAACTGAGCTCAGAAATAAACGTGTTATCGCTAGTACAGCAGGATTGGTAATGCTCGTCTTTTAGCGTCGTTATTTTGCGTTTCCGCGGTGAAAGAGAACAAAACCTAATACATCGAGCGGCTTCCATACATTCTATGCAAAAGTCGAATTTAAACTCTGGCTAATTATCATGGCAGACAACCTCCTAGCAGAAGCCCCCAAGTCTTTCCCATAGTGGAAAACACATTGTTACCAACTCGAGGTTGCGCGGTACACAACAACTCATATTATTTACGAAATATATATTTGTCGACGTTAATTGGTGTAAAGTGGTGTGAAGATCATTTCACGCGCATTTTCTGTAAGTTGGCTACACTGTAGTCTGCTCTGGCTACTGTTCGTTAGAACCGTGATTTGTGAATCACGAGTGATTCGATCACGTTCGTTTCCAATCACGGTGATTTTTCACAGTGATCCGTGATTTTCGTGATCGCTTCTGATTGGTGCAGACAGAATAGTGATCTGTGATCGCCTCTGATTGGAGCAGACAGAACAGTGATCGCTTCTAATTGGTGGAGAGTATAACTGCACTTTGCACGCGCCACATAACCTATATATTCTATATTAACGACGTCAAAACAAAAATGCTTTACAGTATTGTCTCCCTATGGGCTCGGTTTAGTGCCCACGATGTGGGCTTTTCGCTATCCCCACCACTTCTGTCTCACTCTTGTCCGGCGAAAGCGAGAGCGAGATGGAACGAGAGAGAGCGAAAGACCAGGGGGCTGCCACTCTCACTTGCGATTTTGTGACAGTGTTTCAACTGCCACCTATAATGTACTAATTGCTGCAACATTTGTTGAATTTTGATCGCAAACCATACTGAGGATGATAAGTCCCGTTTCTTCGACAGCTTTTACAACAATTTTGATGCAGTGCATAAACTGATTTGAGAACGTCTTGCATTTTGTGAAATAAAACAGTCAGAGCAACAACGGACTAACGTACATTTTTTTCGAAATTGAATTAGTAGCAACAACGTATTCCAATAGGCTCTACTAACCATATAACAAAATGTATAAAAAAAAATTTTAATATAGGTTGGTCCGTTGTTGCTCTGACTACCTCAAATTTCCTAAATTATTAAATTACCTAAAGTTTCCAGTTCGATACCATACCTTTTAGCATAAACACTAGTGCATGGCCATATTGAATTTTAGTTCGAAAAAATTGGAACTGCCTAGATGGCAGTCGAAACACTCCCAAAATTGGAAATGAGAGTGGCAGGCTGCCACTGGCAGCCCTCTGCGAAAGACACTAGAAGCGAGCGAGGGCGGTACGAGACAGACGACTCGTTGATGTCTTGTCTCGCTCCGTCTTTCGGACGCCTGACACTCCGTCCTTTTGCGTGCGCGACGGGCGTGCGCGATGGTCGCGAGCGCTTACGGTGAGCACGGGAACCGCTTCGCAAAATCTTGACGCAGGCCCGGCTCAAGTCTCTTTTGCGCCCTAGGCGAACTTGTCAAATTGCGCCCTTTATTATAATGCATTTATTTGAGATTACTTATGACTTTCGTCTACAAAATCAGGCAACTACTATGGCATAAGGTTGACAAGAGTCGCAAAATGGTCTTTTCATTGTTGGCATTGTTGAAAATAAATTTTTAAATGAAATACTACAAATTGTACTACAACGGTTTTAAACTACGAGTAAAAATTAAGAGTAGGGAAATGAAGAAGCTCAATTAAATGTATTATAATAAATAGCGGAATTTGGCAAGCTCGCCTAGGGTGTAAAAAAGACTCGTGCCGTGCCTGGCTATCTGATCGTCGCGCGCATGCGTTGAGCAGGCACAATTCCTTCTGAGCGCTCGCACCTGTCGCGCACGCAAAGCGTTCCATCTCGCTCCCCCCTTCGGCCAGAAAGAAGCGAGAAACGAACACTCGGAATTAGGGTTCTACTCACGGTATGGGCTCAACGCCGGTCCCGACCAGCAAGCCCTCAGGGAGACAATACTGTACATCGCACAAATTAAAGGAATAATGAGGCACAATGAATTTATAATGAATAAATTAATAATGATGAATTACAAGTGTAAGTTTAATTTTAAAGATCTGTAAACTTAATTCTATAAAATATAAATCTATCTAGAAAATAATATATAATATAAATACAGCATAAAAGCTTTATATAAATATATAAAAACTTAATATGAATAATCTCTACATAGTATAAATATAAAAAAAATTAATAAGTAATAAGTATATGCGTAATATAATTGTATAAAATTGTATATAATATAAATACAATAACAAATATTTAACATTAAAAACAAAACAACAATATAATATAGAATAACAAAAAACTATGTATTAACATTTAAGAATAATTACATAAATAGATCATTTTTTACTTCTAGACGGTTTCTTTTTACAGTTAAAATTAACCTTGCTTTTGAAAATATTCTTTCACAGGGTACTGCCGTGGCTACAATACAAAATAATTTATCTATTAATTTTTTTTAAGAGTGGAAATTGAAATCTATGTTCTTTCCATCGAATTAGTGGGTCCTCAGTTCTGCCATAAAACTCCTCCCTTAAATAGTTATCTATTTCTATAAAAATTTTATTCTCTTGTATAACAGCTTGTGGAGCATTTTTCTTGACATTTTCATTTAATGCATCCCATATCGATAATTCGTGGGTTTCATATATGTCCGGCATTTGTATTGTCACGTCCCGGGTGAAGTCTTTAGGACGATGGCATAGACGGGGAATTATTGAAGGGAATTCAGGCGCGAATGCCAGATTCGTGGCACTGCGGAGAGTTAGGATTCAGGCGCGAATGCCAGATTCGTGGCACTGAATGGTTTGCGGGAAACAGGCGCGAATGCCAGATTCGTAGCACTGCGGGTTTATTGGAGTTCAGGCGCGAATGCCAGATTCGTAGGACTGAACGACCAGGGAAAGTTTAAATGGTAATCACTCCGGAGGTGACACCCGTTAGAGCACTTTGTTTGTTTTGGCTTGGTAATTGGATTTACTGTTGCATTTATATAAGAAGCCACACATAATATTTCCGCGAAATATGTCTAGACATATGGCTGTACACGGCCCATGCAAAAGTATGTTTGTAAACACTGTAAGAACTCTCGCGTTCGCGAACCGAAATCAGCTGTTGCAGCAGCCTGTTTAGATTAGGAGCCCTCGTAACTAAAGGATAGACACAATAATTCGAAGCGGAATTTAACGTGAAACAGTTTATCCAATTTGAAGCACGTTTATAGGCCATGCACTGTCAATGCGATAGCGGTTGGTCCACAATAATGCGTTAGGCGATAAGCATTTGCACATAACATTTATATAAATGGTGGTTAATAACAATATAAGAGTATGAACATGAAATACATGAGAATAAGCCGATGACAATATATGAAATGCAATAAGCGTTAATAAAATACAATAATATAAGAAATAAGCGTTATTAATATAAATAATATGAAAGCAATAAGCGTTATTAATACAAATAATATGAAAGCAATAAGTGTTGGTAATGCAAAATGATATAAGCAATACGCGTTATTAATAGAAAATAATATGAAAATGCAATAAGCGTTATTAATACAAAATGATATAGATGTATGGAGATGATATGCCGTATAATGGTAGTTAATAGTAATTGCTTACGGTGGTTGCCGTAGTACACTGAATTTAGTTATAGTAATATACACTGTAGAAATAAACGTAATTCTTCGCGGGAGAGTTTCTGTAGCAGAGATTCCGTAGAAGAGGATGCGGCCTCTCGAACCCTCGTATTTATATGGTTTACAAGAATGTCAGGTGTGAGGGGTGTTGCGCGGTATGCACCTTGACGTATTTACGAATTATGCGTCGCAATAGGACTTCCGGGGTTTTTATAAAATGAAATAAGCGTCTATAATTAGACGTGTTTATGACTCATGTATGAAATATGCGTCGCAATAAGGCTTCCAGGATTTTATTTAGGCTATTGATAAGGGGATACTCAACCCATTGGATGGATTTTGGGTGTTTTAATGGGGAAGGGGTGAGATTGGCTTTGGCTCGGTGAGTCGTAAGGAGGGGGTGAGACGCGGTCTCGAATTAAGAGGTTTTGGGACGAGGGACTTGTTTGAATTCAGATATGAGGGCGGATTTCGCGCCTCGTAGGGCGAATAGGTGAAGGAGTTTGTAATTAACCATCTTGAGATGGGGACCGCTAAGGTACATCGTCAAGGTGATCAGTGATTGGGGAAAAAGGGGTAAGACTTGAGTTGAGGGATTTTGATGGAGTTGTGGAGCGATTTATGAGGGAGACTTTAGAATAGAACTGCGCGAAAAATAGTGGGACATCACAGTATATTTGTTTGATTTTCTGTTCCAGTGTTATTATTTATGTTATCGGATAACATGTTTTTAATTTCTATCTTTAATATATCTAATGTTTGTGGTGAGAAAAAAGCATTTTTAAATCGTGGGTCTAGAAATGTGCAAATTTGTATTATAATATTGTTCTCTATATTTTCAAATCGATTTAGTATTTCTTCTTCAATATTAGATATTATTTGTTCAACATTTATTGAAAATTCTTTTTGTTTCAGTTCATCACATATAGTTTTTAAGCCTGAAATTAGGGGTATCATAATGGATGCTGTAGGATATTGTTCCCCACGGATGATTTTTGTAGGATTTTTGTAGCGGATTCTATTGGTTTTAATATTGGGAGTAGAACATTAGTATGCGACACTAGCGGTCGGTACGCGAACTAGTAGTAATGGCCGACGCAAGTATACTATTACATTGCCGTTACCATAGTCATATATAGACGGAGCGTAAACTGAGGGGGGGGGGGGGGTTGCAAGGTTCGCGGTAAGGGGAGCGATACAGGTAAATCGGGAAACTCAATGGTTCGGCATGCCGAATGCATCCGAAGCTGACCCGACGTGCCTGTATCTAAACCTCTGCTAATATATTCATAAATTATTATTATTTTCAGATCGTGGATATTTATTTAAAATATAATAAAAAAAACGTTTAATCTAGATTGATGTGTTCATCAGATAAGTTTTAGGTAACGACTTTCTGAAAAATTAACTTACAAAAAATTATATACATTTATTCAATTTTTCTTTCCCTGATCCAGACTCGGATGACGACGCAGTAATAATGAGGGCGGCGCCGCCTCCGCCACCGCCACCGCCACCGCCACCGCCACCGGCACCGGACCCTCCCCAGGCAGTCGGGCCTCCCCCGGCTGTGGTGCCCCCACCGGCAGCGGGGCTCCCCCCTGCTGCGGAGCCACCTCGAGAAAGAGGCCGCCGGTGGCCTACATGTAAGTGTTTTTACAAAAATGAATAAGTGATTTCTGTGATTTATTTATGTATTCTTTTTCGTCCTCGACTTTTTCGTGTACTTGGCGTAGTTTCTTTGCGTTTTTGAAGTTTTTTTTATTGGGTTAGAGTAATGAAATAACATAATATTAAAACTTTTGATATTGAAAAGGTAATGAAAATTGTGGTTTAATCAATTTAACAAATATAATTATTTTCTCTTAATTTATCATTTCAGATCGCGGCACCAGAGCCGGGCGAGTGAGGCGGCAAGAAAATTTTATGAAATTCCTCCTAAAATGAAGTTCAGCGGAATTTCACTGGGGGAGGAGGAGGGGGCGAGGGAGAAGGGGAGGAAAATAATTCTTTTTGATGAAATAATGTTGAAAATATAATATATAAACACTTAATTTGATGAATTTTTGCTTCTTCATTTCGTAACTCATTTCCTGTTTCTTTATCTTTGTATACAGAATATTAAATTTCAAAGAATTTACATTAGTCATTATATGAAACTGAAAATTGACACTCGACAGGTTATAACCTGACTTTAAGCTGTCAAAAGTTGGAGTGGATTGCATAGCGAAGATATCGATTGACGAACGAAACACGTGTTAGTTTCTTTTGGCTGAAGGTGTGCGTGTAACGCGTATATACGTATTATGTTTGACGAAAAGTTTCTTGAACAAGAAGGAGAATCATGAAAAGGAGAAAAATCTTACCGTTTTCGACTGATCCATGAGACGATATTATGATATCTCTGTCATTCGTGGACCGATTTTATTGAAATTGTTCTTATTCGAAAGCTTATATGCGGTTTACATAAGAAAAATGCCTTTAAATTTAGAAAATATTGCAGGCGTGATGAGATAATTAATGAAATAAGTTTCAGGTTAGGTTGGAATAGCCCGGGGACGAGTAAATGATAGCGGTAGCGACAGTCGACATATACAGGGTGTCGATCATGTACTTGGCGTATTCGCTCATTGGCTATGCCACCACCAATGGTCTTTCGGCTGCGCATCCGTTCTGCGCCGAAAGCATTGGCGTGGTGCCACTTTCGTATATACCGCGTGTTTCGACTTTTTGTCGGATTTGATTGTCTCTTTTTTATTGCAAATGTCGTACATAGAAAATAATAAAATGTATCGGAGATATATATTAAATAAACGACGGAAATGAACACCCAATTCGCCACTCATAACAACAAAAAAGGAAAGGTAAGCAACTGAAATATTATAAGCACCTGAAGTATTATAAGCAACTGAAGTATTATAAGCAACTGAAATATTATAAGGATAAATATTAACCTGAAATGCCTGAAAAATGTATACTTTAATTTAATGGGAACCGTTTTTCTTACAGATAGTGAACTCTGGACAAAGGAGGATTATCATCAATATTTATAATGACAAGAAAGCGCAATTTCTGGAAATGAGGTACAAGGAAATTATAAAATTGGTTGGAAATACATGCGGCGTAGGATATCGTACCGTCGTCGACAGTGTAAAAGAATTTAAAAGGACGGGGACCGTGACTTCACCTTCGAAGAAACGGGTAAGGCCCGATATAATGCAGGAGATGTCGGAAGAGGAAATTGGATCAATAAGGAAGCATGTGCACGCCTTTTGGGAACGAAGAGAACTCGTTCGTTTCTCGCTCCTTTCTGGCCGAAGGGGGGAGTGAGATGGAACGCTTTGTGTGCGCGGCGAGCGTGCGCGACGGGTGCGAGCACTCAGATGGAATCGTGACTGCTCGACGCATGCGCGCCACGGTCAGATAGCCAGGCACGGCACACGTTTTTCTTGCGCCCTAGGCGAGCTTGCCAAATTACGCCTTTTATTATAATACATTTATTTGAGATTATTGATAAGCTTACTCTGAATTTGTATTCGTAGTTTAATCCACTTATAGTACAACTTGTAATATTTAATTTTACAGTTTATATTCAACAATACTAGTAATGAAAGTATCATTTTGCACCTCTTGTCGACTTTCCGCCCTAGGCAGTCGCCTAATTTTGCTTATAGCCAAAGAAAATACATCCATAACACGTCTTAGACTAAATAAATCATTTATATGTACTCTTGAAAAATGAAATTCTTATATTTTCTATTTTAGGTACATATTTGTAACAACATTGTTCAATTTCCTAGATGAAAGGAAGGACAACCTCGACGTCCTTCTTACAATTAAAATTTTCACAAAAATATTAATAGATACATCATTATTGTACGTATGTCCACGTAATATCGGAAATGCATATATGAATTAACGTATTTACATAATTGTAAGGCATTACATATATATTATTGGCCTTGATAATTACTTAAATATCTGGGTACAATATGTTCGTATGTAATAGGCAACTGGTTCCTTTTGTCTGATAATGCTCGATTCTTCAGGGCCAATTTGCATCCTCTTCGAACGATTTATTTACAGGAGAACACTAGATAACAAACAATAACAGAGGTGGATTATGTACTTCATCCGCACTTAATACTCTATCACATGGTACATTTGTCAATTGAAATGATGTTCGCTCTTCGTACCAATGTTCAGATTCTCCGACCCTTCCATAGATCATAGTGTTGGCCATTTTGTTCTTTTCAGCCCCTGATTTAAAATCTTCACGAAGAATGCCTCATGCTGTAAACAATTTATGTAGTATTAATTCTGACTGCCAACAGTAAAACAGACCGTCATACATGATAAGAAATGTAACTTATCTTTTTTCCGAGATTAGTGACCAAGCCGTTTCCTTGCAGATCCTTCCACGTTGACGCTGTCCTTTTCCACTTGAAATTGTTGCGATATTGAAGCGCCGTATCTTCCCAGTGGCCTGTAAATCTTGAATCCTTGTAGCTTTATCGCAAAGATGAAAAGATCGTTCCGCCACAAAATGTTACGGCGAATCCTCCACTACCCCGGTGGAATACAGGAATTTCACCGGAAGTACGATATAAAAGATTGCATAAACTTCGTCCACGAAGCTTGGGAAGATGTAGAATCCATAAATATTGCGAATGTCTGGAAGAAAATTATGCGGAACATCCCTCAGGGCACACCAGTCACGGAGGAGGAGCCTACTGATCCGTTAGAAGCTCAACTGGAAGCAATGATTGGCGCTATAATAGAAGAAGAACCCACTGAACAAATAGTTATAGAATATTTAGAAACATGCGAGGAAACAGAGACTTTATCCGCAGAGGAAACAGAAGAAATCAATGATAAACAGAACGGAACAGAGCAAGAGGAACCGTTAGAAGGAGAAGAAAAAGAAGAGGAGGAAGAAGAGGAAGAAGAAGAGGAAGAGGAAGAGGAGGAAAAACTGGTAGCAGAAGAAGAAGAGCCGGTAGCAGAAACAGAAAAAGAAGAGCCAGTAGTAAAAACAGAACAAGAAGAACACACACATTTGAATAACGATACATTTCAACAAATAACGCAAATCTAACACAACAACACAATATAATGAAGCTTCTTCCGCTATGTACAAATTCCAAGCAAGATCCGCCGTTATACAAGCTAATTTCAATTTATTTACGTGTACAATTTTGGACTTGTTAACATTCAACGCCACTTCAACTGTATAATTATTAAATTTGCGTACAATTTTGTATGGTCCGAGCCACTGGCAATCAAATTTGGAAAACTTTGGTTCTTTTAACAAATAAACATTGTCGCCTACTTCGAATTTTCGTGGATTAACATTCTTATCATAGTATAATTTACTCCTTTCCTTAGCTTTCTCTAAGTTTGCATTGACAGTAGCTTGAGTAGTAGTTAGTTTACTGGATAAGTCATCATAATAGTCCATGAAGGTTCGTGGGACTTGCTCTTTTGCAAATTCAGTAGAAATAGTTGCTTTGTTGCCAAAAATTAACTCATGTGGAGTGAATCCGGTCGCCTCATGTACGGATGTATTGTATGAAAAGATTCCGAACCTAACCCAGTCGTCCCAGTCCTGTTTCTGACAATAATGTTTCAGGTAATCTACAAAGACCCGATGGGCCCGTTCCAAAGAACCTAGAGACTGCGGATGAAAGGCGGTGGATGTTATTTTTTGAATTTTAAATATCCTACAGAAATGCTTCATTATTTTACTTGTGAAATTACTGTCCTGGTCCGTATGAATCACTCTTGGGTACCCGAATCTACTAATAAATTGTTCAGCAAGCGCGATCGCTACGGTTATTGAGTCTATGACGGGTGGAGGTATTTCATCAGAATATTTTGTTAAGTTATCCTGAAGGGTTAATAGATATTTATTTCCTTTCTTTGTTATAGGTAGGGGCCCAACTATATCCATTTGCACCTTCTCAAATGCTTTCTTTGGCGTGTCTGTGATTCGCATTGGCTGTTTCGTTTTTGCCGAAAGCATTTTATTTCTTTGACAACTAGAACAGGTGCGCACAAATTCTGCAATCTCTTTTCCTATTCCAGGCCAATAAAAGTCCTGCCTGAGCCAGTGGTACAACTTGACTATACCCTGGTGACCACCCACCGTTGATTCATGATTCTGTCTAATGATTTCATTTCTAATAGATTTTGATAGCGTCACCACCTTGCCCGAACAAACAGTAATTAGATATCCTGGGTCATTAAACACTTCCCTAAAGGCACGTTCCACAAGGTTCCACT
Organism: Andrena hattorfiana; assembly: GCA_944738655.2. NCBI lineage: Eukaryota > Metazoa > Arthropoda > Insecta > Hymenoptera > Andrenidae > Andrena > Andrena hattorfiana. The sequence goes on from OX122889.2 coordinate 48,517,747, forward strand.
CGATAGGTTCCAAATCATTATTTTCCCTGGACACGCTAATCGTTTTTTCACCCAAAGAGTCCATTAGATGCTTTAATGATATTGTTGATGACTTAATATGCCTTATATCAGGGGTTTCCCGCGAATTTGCTTTAAATAGTAAATGGAAAATCAAGTATTTTCCACTCCGAAAAGTTATAGCTTCGCCAACATTGAACTTATATCGTTTTAGGTGCTCGATGGAGAATCCATTCATCGTGATCAGATCCTTACTAATTTGTGAGGTGACTGAGTAATCGGCAGGAAGAAAATGAACTAAATTATCCCTACGCATATGCAAATGATCCTTAATTGAAAGAATGATTGGAGAAACAGGAAGGTGAGTCGACTGTTCATGCACTACGTCAGTTGCCAGTATTCTTATTTTACACTGTTTCAGTACTCTATCACTTCCAGATTCTACTGAGGTCATTTCTTCTGAGGATCGCAATCTCTTCGTCCCTTAGGCCCTAGCTACAAAACATCCAGGCACCTTGGCCCCCATTTCAACTCGGGCCCCTTGCACAAGGTTTGCTTCTAACGCTTCCTGAAGCGGGGTGCCTTCAAAGTCGGCCTTTCCGTAATTCAACAGGCTAGCAAGTCGACGCGAAACGCAAGTGCATACCACTCCATGCGATCCTTCACCATCTACACTTCTCGTAGGGACAAGAGGCGTCTCGTCTTCGTCTGCGGTAAAATATTCGTCATTGTCACTGTCGCTGTCATTGTCCAACCTGTCCATGACCTCACACTCCTTTACCTCTGCTTTCCCACGCGTAAGGAAAACAGCGGCCACCAATTCCTCGTTACTTTTACTATCCCAGTCCATTCCAGAACCTGTAAGCGGTGATTTGTCGGTGCCAACAAACATCCCTTCCAGACGCTTCGGACAAGGATTCCCTGCCTCTGTACAGTCCACTGTTACAGATTGTGTGTCGGGAGTGATTGCGTGAATAGATTTAACTGGATTTCGGGACAAAGCATCGGCGTTTGAATTTACCTTCCCTGATTTATAAACTATATCATAGTCGTACTCATTTAATCGGACTCTCCATCTCATTAACTTTGATGTGGGATCCTTCATGTTATTTAGCCATACTAATGGTCGGTGATCCGTGACCAGCGTAAATTGATGACCGAATAGATAGGGACGAAAATGTTCAACAGCAAACAGAATAGCTAATAATTTCTTTTCGATCGTTAAATAATTAATTTCAGCGCTATTCAAAGTCCTGAACGCGTAAGCAACAGGAAGATCCTGCCCAATTACTCCCTGACTTAATACAGCGCCTAAAGCGTAATCTGAAGCGTCGGTAGTGACTAGGAATGGTTGGTTGAAGTTAGGAAATTGAAGTAGCGGTTCTGTACATATTGCATCACGGAGATTCTCAAAAGCAATCTGAGCACTCTTACTCCAAACAAAGGGAATATCCTTCTTTAATAACTGTGTGAGCGGTTTGGCAATCCTAGCCATGTTTGAAATAAAGCGCCTATAATAACCAACTAAACCCAAGAATTGTTTTATACTCTTTTTGGTCTTTGGTACAGGAAATTCTTTTACCGCTTTTATTTTTCCGGAATCTGGTTTTACTCGTGAATTTGCTAATCAACTTTGCTTGATGAACTTAAAGAGAGTGCAAATTTTACCATCAAACCGGGGGACTAAATCTACTGCTAATTTTAGTGGCAAATATACATTTTGTAATGAACTCAATGAAGATTCCTCTGAATTATTTAAATTATTTGTTTCAACTCTATTCATCAAATCTAATTCATTGTTTAGCCCGATAATAGAAAGAAGGCTTAACGTTGGAATTAGGCTGGAATGCCCTTGTTGGGATGTACCGGCAATCGTTCCCAATCTAGCTGTTCCCTCAAACGCGTCCTCCACTTCAAAACCTCTACTACTACTCAAACTAGACTGTCTATGACTTTTCCTAAATTTCTTTTGCCTAATAATTCTACGCGACATTTTGTTGATACAATAACAAACGCTTATTAATAGGAACGCAATAACAACGATACCAGGGAAAGTGGTAGATACAAGCTGTCCTTCTCAAACCTCCTCTTCTACGCCACCCTTTTCAGACCGAGCAATCCTCCTCTTCTCTTCAAAGGTTCCGATCCTCTCCTTCCGCGCCGACTCTCCTGAGCACAGCAATCTTCACCTCCTCAAGGATTTCGATCCTCTTCTTCAGCAAAACCAATCTTTAGGTTCGTCGATCTTTTGTTCTTCAAATCCAGCAATTCCAGCGATTTTCTATTTCTTTAGCTCAACAATCTTCACTTCTTTATCTGTGTTTTGTGATTTCAGGGAAAGTGTGCACGGCCACAGAAATCACACTTCTCCGGCATTCACCCTTGCCCTCAGGAAAACCGTGCAGAAAACTCAGAGAGGGAGAAGCAATATTTAATCTTGATTGTCCAGATAATGCACCTCGAGCCGGCAAAATTTCTAATACATCCCATCGCTGTCACCAAATTTGTTGTAGGATTCTTCGGGAACTAGCGTCCAATTCCAAGGAGTGGGGCCGATGCCCGTGGAATGCAGAAGCACTCTGCTCAGAGGATGCGTTTAAGTTTGGACTCAGGGATTAGAATAATTAAAAGAAACTTTATATTCAAGGTTGAACAAATATATATATATATTAGTGTGATTTAACAAATACGTCTATTCAGAATTAACTCTCGCAACGGAATGAACGATCTTCAATTTCGGTTGTTAACATAAATAATCAACTACATTTGTTTTCTAATGAGCGTTTACATAATTCGGTGATGATTAATAAAAATTACAATGATAACGAGTGTTTGATTACCTAGCCATGAATATATTTAATTGCATAATTTCAGTATAAAGGAATAAGAAAAACCAACAACTTCACGAAGTTCCCCCCTTACTTTAATTCAAATTTCCCTGCGAATGAAAACCTACGTTCACATCATGGCAAGGTAACGGGAATACAATATTAGATTTAAGCTTCGCGCTCTTTTGGTTCATGGTGAACTGACGGATACACAACAGTACCAATACCCGGACAATTAAGGGGCTTAAGGAATAGCGGCAAAGTTTGTCTCCAAATTTAATTTGTAAAAATGTTGTTGAAATGTGGAAGATAACACAATATTATACTATCGAAAACTGAAAAAAAAGTTTATGTATTATAATAGACGTATTAATTAATGAAAATACGAAAACATGCAGATGTCCCAGTAACCGGACAACCTAAAACTGCATGTCCCAGTATCTGAATTATATCGTCCCAGTAAGCGGACAAAAAGCGCTAAAAATGCATGTCTGAATTACTTACATTCACGAAATTCTTGTAGCAATAAATAAACTTAGACTTTTTAAAAAAATATTAATTTTCTTGCAAATTTAACTATCTTAAACCAAATTTAAATCTATCTCTACATATTATAAAATAAAGTCCCCCCGGTATGTTTGTACCCGCTAATCTCGAGAACCACTAGACGGATTGTGATGCGGTTTTCACCTTTTGAAGGTTTGGGTGTATGCAACATTAACCTATAACAAAAAGAAACCGAGCAACGACGATTTTAGTGAAGCAAGATTTTCGTGAATCGCAGCGCTCACAGAACAGCTAACGATGGCTGTGTTTCAATTCACGCATTATGCGCATAGACCGCAGCGCAGTCGCTGCGCGCATTCATAGTGTTCCGTTTCCAGCAGCGCATGAACCCCAGTAACGAAACGGAACGGTTTTCGATACGTTTGATGCTCGTGAGGTTGCGCGGGAATGTTCAAATTTACAATTAGGTATGCAGTTTGATGGATTACGGTTAATTTAATTCGAAACTTTTGGACGGTGGTCGAAGCACGCTTCATAACTACATCGGTTACTTCGTCCTAAGGATCGGGGACCGACTCTTAACGAAATTTGATGGCCTTATTGGTTCCTGGACTATCTCAACCCGAGTTTTTCTATTCTTCTTGAACAGCAACAATTATTGAAAGCGAAGACCATATTTTATGAGTTTTACAGGACGAACTGCTGCTTACCCAGTGTAATTTGGAAAGCAGATGTGTAAAGGAAAAATGAATTTATTTATTATCCGCGCCCGGGGTAAATTGAAGGTTTTAAGGGCTATTGAATACAATCGCAGGCTCTCGTACGTCTTCTGGATTAGAGTATAGCTGAATATAGCTGTAACGTTAGCATTATAAGAACACGTTCGAAAAACTTAGCAGTAAAAGCCTTTAAGAAATAATAATGTGCGCCACGTATTTGCTTCCTTCCTTATCTTCCGTTTCGACCCTGCCTAAAACCTTCTAGGGATGTGCTGTTTGCTTCGACATTGAGTCCGTTGCGTTGGTTGTGATTCATGCAGCGAGTGCAAAGACGGCAGAACCTGATTCGTAGAATTCCCTAGAATCCTCCAACTTCTAGCTCATAATGCGTGCAGCAAGTGCAGAAAATCAAACCATGGGCAGCCAATGCGCATATTACGCGCATGCGTATTTGTCGCATTACGTGTGCTTCTATATTCCAGCTGAGTATTTCCTATTTATCCAGAGGATAAATATTTTATATTTTTGTAAATAAAGGACATTTTGAAACTTTAAATAATTTTGTTTAATTGTGTTATCCAAAATATAATTATACATCGACATTTCAATTAGAAGATAAATCGCACATGGATATGTAAGCAGAAACTGCATTTTCTATACTGATACTGCATTATCTATAACTGATATTTTATACTTCATATTAAATCGACTATTATTAGGTTAAAATGTTTTTGAAAATACTTCTTATTTGTTTTATGTGTAAAGGGAAAGTTAAATATTACGTCTAATAAGTTTTTTGTCGATTGTTGCATAAATAAATAAAAAAATCTATTTTTACGATAGCAGAACTCTTACATGATTAGAAATAGGGACATTGACCTTATATCCGATTTCATAAAGATACCGTTGCGGCGTAACAATAATATTTTGGAAGGATGTTAAGTTATAAAAAGTTAACAAATGTAGCGTAAAAGAACGAAATATCCAATAAACATTTATTGTCATGTAACGTATATGTAGGTTATATTTTCTGTCACTACGAGGAGGGAACCACATAATTTGGTGTATGTTTTTCAAAGCGTACGTAAAGAGACAAATACGCATGCGCTCATGAACTGTACGCTTCATGCGCTAGAAGTGGGAGAATTCTAGGGAATCCTATGTGCCACCAACGCAACCAATGCACGCATAGACTGAAGCGGAACGGTTTTCTCTGCAGTCTATGCGCATAAAGGTCGGTTTATACAGCCACCGAGCCGAGCCGTCCGGGCCGTGCGGAGGCTCTATAGTATGCTTATGGACTCGGCGGCTCCTCGTTGCCCGCTGGGCCCGGGCTGGGTGTCCACTCGTTGAGACGACAAGCCGTCGGTGCCGAATCCGTGCCCTGTCGAATTGCAACGCTGCTGGATTTTATGCTCCCAACACGTAGGATAAATCCAAGCGTCGACCTAATATAAAATGGCTATTAAAACTAATAAAGTAAAATTATTTATGAGTGAATACAACTACAGATTCATTGATATTGAATTTGTTTGTTCAACCAGCGGTGTACAGAATCGTATTTAAAATATACTTCTAAGTTTATTATCGTTTAATGTTTGGGATATAAAGATAGTAGAGATATTGAGGGACAATACAGCCAAAGCATTTGGCCATATTAACTCTTCCTCTGAAAGCTAACGAGAAGACCATCTCTCGTTGCAGAAAGGTGAGATGGTCGAGTCATGACTTTCTTATTATTTTTGTTTATTTTTTATTTTTTATTTTTGTTTATTTAGTTTATTTATTCACTTTTGTATCCATCTGCCTTACTAATTGCCAGTAGGTAGTTCACTTTTTCTCTGATGTGTTCTTTACTTGTTTAGAATGTTGTCCTACGGCAGTGTCGTCTGCCATTTTTGCCATTTCCTGTTTCTTCTGTAGGGTCAAAGACCTTCTCTTTGCACGACATACTTTCCATTTCGAAAATCTCCTTGCGGACGAACGTAATTTTCGCGGACGAAACGGAGAATTATTGTCCATATTTTCTTGCACATCCTGCATATTCACATTTAGAGTTTCACTTATTTTACACTAAACTAACAAACACAACACAAACACAATACAACACAACGCAACACAATTCAAAATCCTTCTGCCCGTTACAAAAAAACGTAAACGCGAACCGTGAACGTGAAACGTGAATCCGAAAATTCGTCTGTGGTGCGTTCTGAAACAAATGACACTATACAAACCAGGTAACGGCGCAAATAGTCGGTTGCGGTCAGTCCGTTACAAAAAAGCCGACGACGTGAACGCCTAATTGTGTTAATTGGTGGTATAATGGTGGATATGAACAATGTAAGTATTATATTGTATACTATTATACAGAGTGACTCTCTGGCTAGAGTATTCAAAGGCGACGCCGCCAATAATCTTCGCCTCGCTAAGTTTCGTGGATTTCAACGCTCGAGATGAGATTGACTACGGCATATTATAAAATTCTTTATTCTTCATGGAATAGATATGGCAGTGATATCAACGAATTCCTGACGTTCTCCCGATTGAAATCATATCAAATGTCATCTAAATCGGACTGTTTTTAACGAAGTTAGCTTCGGGCCATTTTTATCGGGACGACATAAGGAATCGGTTGACGCCATTTTCGCAAAGATCTGATGAGAAATGCGGAACGTGGAATACGTCACTTGGCGGCATTGTCTTTAGGACTCTAGCGAGAGAATAACGCTGTACAATCATACTATTTGCCATAAAATGCCATTCATTATTTCATTTCCAGATGAAAGATGCTCTCATGACCGTGTCATTGCGTCGGTCAAAGAACGAGGCGGAGAGTGAGGTTGAAGACAAAAAGAGAGGGGAGACGATGGGAAAGAAGGAGGAGGAGAAAGAGAGAGAGGAGGAGACGCAGAAGGAGGCTGAAGTACGAAAGTTAAGAAAAGAAATGGCGAAGGCAAGTTGAATGTGTGTATGATTTTCTGAAGTTTGTTTGGTCTGAATATTTTTGGGATTCACTATATATACGGGGAAAAGTAGAAAATGTAATTTTTATGATACTGTTTCAGATGAAAAGGGAGCTGAGGTGTTTAAAATATCAGCGCGGGCGAGGGGGCAACAGTGGGGGGCGAGGGGGAAACAGGGGATGGCTAGGGGGCAACAGAGGTGGGCGGGGAGGATGGCGCCGGAGAGGCGTAAGGCGTGGGGGGGATATTTATATAAATATGTAGATTATGAATTAGTGTCATGGGTTTTATTTAGAAATAAAAGTGATTCATTTCGATTGGAATGGACAGTGTTGTATATACGGTTCATTCCATGCCAAACGGATCACTTTGAACACTCAATGTCTGAGATTTTGTTCAAAATGAAACATGTTATAGCGCATGTGAAAATAAGAGGAGTTCAAGTTGTCACATTTTGCCACATTCAAAATTGAAAATAAAACAAACCATCAAAGTACACAACTTTCATCGATGTTTTGAAAACTACCTTTCGTATTTGGCAAAATGATTATTTAAATCCTTCTTATTTTCACATGGTCTCTAACATATTTCAATTTGAACAAAATCCCCAGGACGATGGGGAGGAAATAGCCGTGGGGGAACAATATTTATATTTACTCATTGAAAATATATTAAAATGATTGTTTAATGATTGTTTATGTTGTATGTTTTGATAGAATGTAAAACTTTGACATTCGATATCTATCGGCATGAACGATTCAGTAACATACTCCTGAGATTTTACCAGATGAAAATAAATTTAAACACAGTATAAATCGGATTATTTTTAGCATTTTTAGATTAGAATTTAGATTACATTTATATTTCATTACCAAGTACAGTTGTAGAAATAATTCGATTTATACCGTGTTTGAACTCATTTTAATCTGGAATATCTCAGCAGTACGTTACTGAATACTGAAAACGTCTTGTTTTACATTTTATTAATACATAATCCACCGCAAGCAACACTGTATGCCTCTCGAACCGAAATCAGAAGCCGCCGAATAGCCCAAATCCTCAGCTCGAAGAGAGATCGCGCCGGTTCGGATAAACACGCAGCCGAAAGTCATCCGAAGCCTTCGAATAAAATAATTATCTTTCGCCGTCGAATGAATCCACTTCGGTTCATAACGGATAAACATAAAGTATCTTTTATTTGAGTTTATCCAGATATTATCTTTGCCCATCTCTGTTATCCAGCCGCATCGCCGTGACGCATTCAAGCCTGCCTGACGACAAAATAGTAATAGGGGAAATGCGGCAACAGCGCGATCCGACTTTCGATACGTATCGGCAACTATATCTTTCCTACATTTATCGGCTAGCTTGGACTTCCACCGGTTATGATGGTACATGGCACGAATATACCATCAGCGCCGGTGACGGAGAATCCTTGAAGCCTCATTCTGTCATTTTTCGAGCTGTCCTGAGTACTCCATTCATAAATTCATTATTATTTCAACGTATGGTGCTTATTAACGTTCAAACGCATCAGACCACCCTGCACGAATGTCTACTGAAGGCAACTAAACCCGCAAAAACTTCCTTCTTGCCGATTCCAGGACGAAAGTTGTAATTTACGGTTTGTTTACTACATCGCGTATACGAAGGGTCGGCGGAAGCATTATGCAAGTTACGCGCCGCATAAAGGCGCCAGCCGAATGGGACGCTAAAAAACTATATCGCACGCTTAATAATAAAGGAATCCAACCCCCACATAAACGAAATATACACCCCGTAAAAACAAAACATATTAAATAGAAAACAGGTGCAAAAATTTAGGGGGCACCAAAAATTTTTTTGCATAACGGCGCCAACTAACCTCGCGGCGGCCCTGCGTATACGTCACGCTGGTGTTACGTGGCTGGAGTACACCATTGGCGCTACCAACGGAGAAGCCTTGAAGCCTCATTCTGTCAGTTTTCGATTCATAAATTCATTATTATTTCAACGTGCGGTGGTTATTAGCGTTCAAACGCACCAGACCACCCTCCACAGATCTAGACAGGTCTACTAGAGGCAACTGTACAGGCAAAAACTTTCTTCTGGCCGATTCCAGGACGAAAGTTGTAATTTACGATTTGTTTACTATACGCGTATACGTACACGCTTTTCCTAGCTTGTGTGAGCGTACGTACACACTTCAAGGCCCGCGGAGACAGCCCCCTTAAAGGTATCGATACTTTTCCACCAATACCCGAGTAGTATCGATACGTCTATTCCGATCCAAGTAACGAGTACAAGTATCGATACCATGGCAGCATCGAATCAATCCTAGGTCGAGCTCGGCCGAATGGCGTGCGCCGAACACAAAGGATCGGCGGCGGCGACTTGGGGTCATGGTGATTCACAAAGTTTCGACGCTGACGAAAGTTATTCGTGGCTTTATTCGAAGGCTACGAAAAGATAAATGCTACGGGTGAAAAATTTATTCGACGCATTTATTCGAATAAAACCTTCGAATAAAAAATGATCGTTATTCGTCGAATAAATTCTCACCCAATAAAAAAATTATCGTTATTCGTCAAATAAATTCTCACCCAATAAAAAAATTCTTTATTCGTCGAATAAATTCTCATCCGATAGAATTATTTATTTGTTGCTCTTCAAATAAAGTTACCTTCGGTTATTCGAACCTTGAAATACGAATCAAGATAAAGTATCATTTATTCGATCGTTATTTAAATATTTTTTATCTAGATAATGCCCAACTCTGGTACGCTCTACCTCTTTACTGATACACTGTATATAGTCGCGCACGTAGATCGAGCTCGAAGAGATAGAGCGCACGCACATGTATTCGTCGTTCAATCAGGTCGAATAACGAATACATTCTTATCCGAATAAATCTGGCTCGAATAACAGTACAGATTTATTCGTGAACAACGAATAATTTTTCGTCGAATAAAATTGTTATTTGTTATTCGCAAATAAATTTATACGAATTATTACAGAATTTATACGAATAATTCCCAACTCTGGCTGTCAGCGTCAGGGATCGGCGGGCTCCAGCTACCGCTGATAGAGGGGGAAACACCTACAGGAGCGGTGGTTATGTGTGCGTGAACTGTGCCTGCGTGCGTCAGTCATGCACGCATAACTACCGCTCCTGTAGGTGTTCCCCCCTCCATCAGCGGTAGCTGGAGCCCGCCGATCCCTGGTCAGCGTAGAAATACGCACATCAGAATAGGTGTACGTTCGCACCGAAATAATTCAGGAGCTTCATTGGTCAGAACATTGATTTTTCCTCGATAGCTTCATCTCGTATTGGTCTACGCTTCGTACCGCACACAACTATTACGCTAAGAATAAACAACAGCCACACGGCCAGGCCTGGATTAAGATTTTTGGGGCCCGGGCTCTGAAACCATCGGGGGCCCCCGTGGTTGAACAGCGGTTGGGGGGGGGGGGGGGTTAAAAAGATATTGTACAATTAACTTTTAATTAAAATGTTGTTTTCTTATCTTTAATTTTGAAAATTCTTGTATCAAGTCTTCACAATCGATAGATCTTAATAATTCAGATTCAATCGTTAAACGTGCTAAGGATGATAACTGTTACGTCCTGAAGGGACTTTTGTGAATCACCCCGAGCGGTTGAGATGAATTATCGGGTTCTTGCTCTGTTAAGGTGCTAAAGCACGCCTTGACTACACTTACTGTGGATCGGGGAGGTAATACAGGGGTCGAATAAAAGAGTACAAGGGATATAAAGGAAAAAATCAATCAAGAAAATATATTGTTACAGAAATTAGTCAGAATTTCATACCCCGAGACGGCGCTTCGTCTCAGCTGTCGCTCGCTGTTATCGCACGGCACGCTTGCCGTCTCGCGTTTCGCTCGCTTGCTGTGTCGCTCTACCTAGCGCAGGTCGTGGTCGCTCGTTCTGGTTTCGGGTAGCACACGGAAGTCGGTGACCTGGGGTCCGTCGCGCCTCTTAGTCTCGGATCGTTGCTTATCTTCGCGGTCGTACGTCGGTCCTGATTGACGCACAAGGGCACTCCCGGCTAGGCCGTTCTCGGTGTGTCGGATGGAGTTACCCTTTTACGAATTACTATCGGCCGAATGCGCTACGCGGAATCAACGCGGAGACGTGGTCGCGGTATCTAGACGGCCCTCCGGCTCGTCGTGACTCCCTAACTTGAACTCTCGAATATGAATGCCCCTTCTCCGGCTCTCGATCGCGGGCCGAACCTCGAACGATCCCCCTAAGTGGGGAATACTGCCCCGTCGGCAGCTGTCGATTGCCTTGCTAATTTCCCTGAATATTGCGAAATATCCGGGACCGAGACGAGCGCGGGCGCCGTCCCTATGACTGTTGCCATGGGCTAAGCACAACGTGACTTCTACACGCGAGGCGATTCCGCTGAATCGCCTTTTGAAAGAAAGCGACGCGAGGACAGCGAGCACGGGATGGACCTGAAGGGTCTATGTAACACCTCCCCCCTTAGACACGAAACGGTCTCGTGAGGCCGCTTCGTTGTCAACCCGTGCGTGGCTGTCGACGCGTGCGCTTTTCTTCGCGACTTAAGGCTATAATTCACGCCACTAGATCTAAGGGACGCAAAGGGATTACAATAAATAATTCTAATTTATGCGGGGAAAAAACAAAACCAATATATTGTTACAAATCGTATTGTCAAAATCAAGATCAAATAAAAAAAGGGGGGGGGCTCCTGGTCGTGGCCTTTTGGAAACGGTGCTTCGCTGCGAATTTAATGACAAACAAAACAATTACAGTCTAGTCGCGTCACTTTGAAGTGATTACATTTTGATGGGTATTTACCTAATGCGAGGGGTGGTGTTCCCTTATTCCTCGCCGGCGGGCAGGACCCGGACTATCGCCTGCCTTTCCTGTGGCCCCCAAGGTTTCGGTGCATCCAGGATTGGCAACGCCGGGAGGTACTCGGGGTTGACTTCCATGATGGTCCTTATGCACCCCGTGCAGTTTCCGGGCGTTGACCATTCCAGGTGACGGTGACGGCAGATTTTGCATCTGGTAAGGGCCACCGCCCTGGTCTCTTCTACGAGCCAATGCACGGGGCTCCGGTGGTACTCGACAGTCACTCCGATGGGTCCGGTCCACCAACAACTTCCACATATTGTTTCCGTTCTACGCGATTTATGTGTCCAGGCTTGTCCTTCGTCCCCGTCAAAACCTCTCGGGGGTCGCACACACAGTCTTCTTACGAATGGCGCGTGCAGACGTCGCGGGAGCACCACTTCCGCCAGCGAGGAACGTAGATACATTGTATCATTGAATGTCGGTGCGTACATTGTTAAAATTTCGTAATGACTGTCTCTCGTCCGCTTGATTGATGACTTATATGCTATTGTCCCTACTACCTAATTATCGCAGCAGAGCGCATCGCAGGGGTCGGTTCTACAGGTATCGCGTGGGGTTTTAGCTGCTATCAGCGAGGTACTTCCTAGAATACATTGAAGTACGGCTCGGCGTCCGCGAAACTTCTCTGTTGTTCCACGTGGGCTCTATATCCTGTGCTCGTGGGTGGTATAACGGGTAGGTCTGAAGGAAAAGATGTAATCGCTAGAGGACGGGGTCTAGAAATTATAGGAGGGGAGGGACGGTGTGGTGTCATTTCAATATTAACCTTTGTCTCTTTCCTCAAGGGCTCGCGATGTTGATTTTGACGTGCCCTCCGAACACGGTATCCAATCCAGATAACGAGGATGATTATGAAAATGCCTCCTAGTCCTGGTAATCCATAGGTAACATATGTTGATAAATTTTTTGTCCGATGGTGTGTTGCTATTTCTCTTGCTTGTCTCTCTATATCCTCCAATGCGATTGCATTAGCTTTTGCATGGGAATCTTGAAGGGTTCCCTGAGGTTCCTTTTCTTGGTAGTCAGTTAAAATTTTTACATGATGTTCCGTGAGGGTTGGCAGAATTTCCGAAATGTTGATGCCGATAGATGGTTTGTAGATGGTTGTTAATGCCTCGGTGTCCACTCCGGTTGCCCAAATCTGGTCGGTCCCGATTTTGGCCTCACAGTCTCTCCTTAGTTGTAATATTCCCGCCCCCTGTAGCACTTCATATCCGGCTGCGTGCTTATTGCATCGGACCTGCAGTGCCAGGGTGTCCTTGACGGAATATATCCAGGTGTTAGGTGTGATCAACTTCTTCAGATATGTTCGGCCCCCGGGAAGAGCTTGAATGTTGCAGCTAGGCCACTCGATATTTTGTGGTTTTAATAGGGCATTCGTTTCGCAGTTTGGTGCCTTTTCGAAATCTTGGAGGGGTACGCTGAGTTCACACATGTACATCCGAGGGTGTTTTCTGCATCCTACGATGTAGTTCTCGTCGGGCATGAAGTATTGAGAGTTCATTTGGTTGATTGCTAAATATGCCGTTCTTGGCTTTATAAATATAGGGGTAGAGACATTGGTCGATATAGTTTGAAAGGAAGGGCAGGGCTGAAGGTAATAAAGGTCGAAGGGAATTTGATCTAGTAAAGGGATGTCGAGTGACACGATAATTCGGCCATGTGAATAAACCACGTTTAATTTGGTCACCCCTTGTAGCTGTTCGGAATTTAATTCTTCCGGAGTCAGCGGGAATTCATAAGGAGTCGATTCGCGGATTCGTTCGCAAGTATTTGCCAGCTGGCTAGGTGAAAGAACGGCCGGATGTAAGATACCAAGTTTCGCGAACGTGAGCGCGTCCGTAATTACGATTAACGCGGTTACATATTCGTCCACGTGTCTGGTCATTAAGAACGTCCACGACGAAAAAGCTAGTTCTAATTCTAATTTTGTTTCGCGCTTGTCTAGTTGACGAGTACCCGACGCTATTTCCTTAATTCTATCGCCCATGGTTTGCACGGAGCTTGTTACAGTTTTAAACGAATCGTGTATATCCTGAAATTCTGATTTTATAATGTGCGTTTGGTTTGCTAACAATTCGGCGAGATGATTTTGATCTTTATAAAGCTTATCTATTTCCTTATTATAATACTGCGCATCGTCGCTGTCCAGGGTTCCGAAAAGGGCCTTGCTCAGCGATCCGATGAATCCCAATGGTACAGATCGTTTAGAACGGGGGAATCGTGGTTTCCCTATTATACTGAGTAACAATTCCTCGTAACGTTTGGCGTCGAGGAGTTTACGTTGTAGGGCCGTGTTAAGGGCGTCGGCCGGGCAAGGCGTCCAGTTGTATGTTGTACATAACGCTTTCATTCTGTTGATCTGGGGTTGCGTTAGCGGTCGCGAGGCCAGTATTTCGGCGACTCCGATGCCCGTGACCAGTCTCCATTGGGTATGGAAAACTCGGAGAGGTCGAAATTTTTCGTAGTACAAGCCCGGGTTGGGGCTCAGCGGTGATATTTGGTAGTCTCCATCTATGGTGTTACTAGCAACGCTCATCCATAGGAACGTAAATATTAGTGGGCCACGTCCGTCCATGGTGGCTGTAGTACTCGGTTTTCCGAAATGTCTTACGCGGGGAATTCTATTGTTTTAAGTAATTGTCTACTGTAAATACGAAAAACAAGTGAGATTAAGGGGAAGGGTGTGAATTCTATTGTTTTCGAACATATTATTTAAATCAATATTATTTGAAAACAAGTGAGATTAAGGAGGGGAGATAAGGAATTGAAAATAATAACAAAAGAAATGAAATTAGATCTATAGGGGGTCGGACCTTGGTTATGGGAGTCAGCTAAAAATTTTTCCTATTTCGTTGCGAGTGATTATTACATGATTTTTAGAGAATTCCTCAGATATTAATTTTGTTTCATCAAGGAGACCTGTAGCTATTAGAGTTTTACAAATTGGGCTAGTTAATAATCTGTCGGATGATATAAAATGAGCATAGTTGTCAGGGTGAGATGTAAGGGTGGTCCTCACAATTTTTACTAAACATTTTGTTGGCTCTGCTCCGTGTGCCGAGGTGTATTCAGGCGATTCCTGGGAACCCCTTTGCAAATTAGGGGGGTCTTTGAATGGCCCCACGGCTGTTCCATAAAGTTCTGTTGCGTCGGGCATTTTGATTACCTCGGGCCTTGGGTTCATGCTCGAATCTTTTCTAGGAGGCGGTTGATCATTCAGTTCTTCCATGTCTTCAACCTTCGGACCGATCATGGTTGATTGCGGGATGTCCAGGGCTTCTTCGTAGAGAGGTACGCCCCACGACACTCGCTTCTTAGGGTCAGATTGTGGTTTTGCCTTTTGAGGACTAGTATTTTCGCGGGCGTTTTTTGGTGTCTCCACCTCGTCGTGGGGGAGGCTTCCCGCGATGGTGATTCTCGCCTCCGTTTCCGGGAGTATTAATGGTCCCGTGGGTGGAGTCCCAGTCGTCTCCTTCGATATACTCCCATTCGGGTGGTTCGTCCAGGCTCTTTAAAAAGGCGTATTGGTCCCCCGTATATTCACCTGCTCCCGGGCCCTCCGTTATCATGGGGGAGTAGTCTGCTTCAAAATCTTCAACTCCGTTACGATCATACCGTACCCCCTTGTTTTTGGAGGGGTACTCCTCATCCAGGCTTTTTAAGAGTGTGATTTCTTCCTGCGAAAATGGACCCATGCATGAGTCTTCGTTTAGACTGATTGAGTCCTCGTTGCTTTCTTCCAGATCTTCGTCCTGGAATTCGGGCAGTCCCGTTCGTCCATGTGTTGTGTCCAAAACGGTAGAGTTGGCCCTTATCTCTATCTCTCCCGTTTCGTCTCTTGATAGCGTAGAATCGTCTATAAACGACGGTGGTTCTTCATAATTAGGCCGTGGCTGGCCATGACGGCGCTCCGCTACGCGCGCCGCTATGCCTTCGTTTCCACTATTGGGCGCGGTCTCCTTCGATATTGTCGGAAAAGCGTGTGAGACCGGGTTTCGTGATAGCGCGTCGGCGTTTGCATTTACTCTGCCGGGTTTGTAGATTATTTCGTAATTGTAATCGGCTAGCGTAATTTTCCATCGGGCGAGTCGCGATACCGGGTCTTTTACCGAAAATAACCATTGAAGTGGCCGGTGGTCAGTTACTAAGGAAAATTTCCGTCCATAAATGTATGTCCGAAATTGTTTTACAGCGTAGATGATCGCGTAGCACTCCTTTTCTGTCGTCGAGTAGTTTCCTTGGCAAGGTGAGAGTACCTGTGAGGCGTACGCTATTGGCGGGTCCTCGCCTATTTTGCCTTGGCTTAGAATCGCGCCGACTGCTACGTCAGACGCGTCGGTAGTAATGATAAACGGTTCGTCGAAATTTGGGTAACGCAAAACCGGTTCTTGGCAAAGCACTTGACGCAAATCTTCGAAACTTTCTTGGTGTTTCTCTGACCAATAAAAGGGAATTTTCGGGGTTGTTAAATTTGTAAGGGGTTTAGCGCGCTTTGCCATGTCCGGAATAAAGCGACGGTAATAATTTACGAGACCCAAGAATTGCTTCAAATTTTTTCGATCTTTTGGTACGGGGAAGGCAGCGACGGCCTTAATTTTCTCGGGATTGGGTCTTACTCCATCAGCTGCTATTATATGATCCAAATATATGACCTTGTCCTTCAAGAACTTGGCCTTTTCTGTCTGTAGGGTTAAGTTATGCTCGCGTAAGCGTTCGAAGAATCTCTCGAGTCGGTGTTCGTGCTCCTCGAGTGTGCGTGAATATACGACCACGTCGTCTAGGTACACGAACAACTCCTTACCGATAAGCCCCCTTAACACGTGGTTCATTAAACGCTGGAATGTGGCCGGGGCGTTTTTTAATCCGAATGGCATGCGGAGATATTCGTAGTGTCCGTCGGGAGTGGTAAACGCAGTTTTGGCACGGTCTTCGGAAGCCATGGGAATTTGATGAAAACCGTTTGCTAAGTCGAAAACTGAAAAATATTTGGCACCACCTAATCGGTCGAGGATGTCAGTAATTCGCGGCAAGGGGAATCGGTCGTCGATCGTTTTTGCGTTCAAGATTCTAAAATCGGCCACCACCCTCCATCGTTTGTTTCCTTTTTCGTCCTGCTTCTTCGGGACCACGTGCAGAGGTGAGTTATGTGGCGACGACGAAGGCGCGATTATTCCCAATTCCTCCAAATTGTGCATTTGTCGAGCAATTTCTTCGTCCATCAACGGGGAATGTGGGTATTGTCGTGTAAACACGGGCGTTGGATCGGTCAACGGGATGGTGTGCTCTATTGATGTCGTTCCGCCAAGCGGGTCTCCGGGTACGAAAAACCTGTCTGAATACCTTACGACTAAATCTTCGATTGAACGACGCGGTTCCGGATCTAATTCTTCCAATTTTAATGTTTCTACTATATGTTGTAGCCGTTCCTCGTAGGGTTTCTGTTCCACGCGGTAGTCTCCCAGATCCTGATCTTCGTTAGCGTCGAATTCTTCCTCGAAAAAGGGGGTAGGGCAATCCTTCTCATCATCCTCGGGACAGTCCCGGGTTTCAGGGAGGCAAATGCTCACCACGTTCCCATTCGACTCGGGTTCTGGTGGTTTGCTTAAACGCGCCAAGAAGTCCTTGTGGCTTTGCTTACATTCCACTAACATGCGTTCTAACTCCTTATAATTGGAGAAAACTACCGGGCTGATTGGGTGTTTAGCCGTTACCATAGTGCGTTGGTGATAGGAAACGATGGCTTCTTCCTGAAGCAAATATGGGCTCCCGACGAGGCCTGCGATCCCTTCGGGTAGAGTGGGCATGCGCATCACATGGAATAATGCCCAACTGCCATTAATCTTTACAACGGTCGTCCCTAAGGTCATGACCTTTCCGTTCAAACCGTTAATTTCGAGGGGAGTCGTGCTGAGGACCATGGCCTTTTCGCTTGCAGATCCGATTTCTAACAGGTTCAAAGCGGAACCCGTGTCTACGATGAATTCTCCCTCACCGTTCTCCAGTTGTTCAGACTTGACCTGGATGCGGGGGGACTCCGCGCGTATGAGTCCCGTTGCTGGTTCTGACCCTGGGGCGATCTTTGGGCTTGCGAGGAGGACCCGCCCGCCTCGTTCTGGTTGAACGGGCGGGCGCGCTGGGAGTTTAAATGACCGGTATTTTCGGTTGACGTTCCACGTTCCGTCGATCCTCGCGATTCTTGAGTTTCATATCCCCCTGGTTCGCGTGATTGATATCTTTGGGATTCCGGAGGTTCTGACCTTTGAGGTTCGCGGGGTCGGTACCTTTGAGGTTCGCGAGGTTCATATCTTTGGGGTTCGCGGGGCTGGTAGCGTCTATCGCTTTGATATCTTCCGCGTGCTCCTCTGCCGCGTGGAATATACGGTCTGGGTTCGTAGTCCAACGGGCGTTCACCTTGCCTCGTCAGCACAGCGTAGGCACGGTGTTCCGGCGTCAAATCGCGATAATACTGGTCCCGATCATGTTCGTTTTGATAGCGCGGGGAGCTATATGCAGAGTAGGAAGATTGGGGCTCGTAGTACGAGTCCTCTTCGCGGGGTTGTCTCCATTCGGTCCATTTACGCTGGGGGTCATACGGCGAAGGCGGACGCGCGTTCCGAGTGTATTCGTTCGTGTTCTCGCGCGGCAAACCGGATAATTCGTGCTCTCGCCTTTGAGTGTGTACTGCTAAATCGAACGCGTCGTGCAAAGATCCGGGATTTGACAAAGCTACTTTAGTCGAAATTCTTTGGGGTAACTACATCAGCTATGGTTTTCTCGACATTTTGTCCGATCAATTCTTTCGCTCTTACAGTCACCTGTCGATACAGGCGAGCCACGCGGTGGATAAAGTCTATTAGACGCTCCCGGGGAAACATGCTTATACGTTCCAATTCCAGTCGGAGCTCCTCATAACCGCGACATGGGGAATATCGGACCCTTAGAAGGGAGAGCAGATCGGCCACGCTTTGGCAACCTTTATCTTCGACATAGTATCTAATAGGATCTGTTAATTTGTATATAAGCTCGGACAGAAATCTTTCTTCCTGACCGGGCGGAACACGCCTTATTGCGCGCTGTATTGAGGCGGCAAAGTCCTCCAGGGTTACAAAATCGGGGTCGAAACGGGGAATGTTGTCGAGCGCCCGATACACTCTCTCTTCGTCTTCTCGGGAACGCCATATGTCTATTGTAGACATGTCTGGGTCGTTCGTCCGAGAACCCAAAGAAGGCCGATCGCTCGAGGAGGGCGGTACCGGAGGAGGAATAACCGGAGGAGCGATAGCAGAAGTTCGGGAATCAGAAAACTGTTGTGGAGGAGGTGATCTCAAAATACCACCCGGCATTGTTATGCAATGCCCGACAAGAGACTTTGAGTAATGGGAAGTGTAGTCAAGTTACGAGCAGATAAGATTGCGGCTGTCGCAGTTCGTAGCGACGGCGTGCAAGGAAAAAAAAAGGGAAAGAAAGAAAAAGTGGATCCCACTTCTGACACCAGTTTGTTACGTCCTGAAGGGACTTTTGTGAATCACCCCGAGCGGTTGAGATGAATTATCGGGTTCTTGCTCTGTTAAGGTGCTAAAGCACGCCTTGACTACACTTACTGTGGATCGGGGAGGTAATACAGGGGTCGAATAAAAGAGTACAAGGGATATAAAGGAAAAAATCAATCAAGAAAATATATTGTTACAGAAATTAGTCAGAATTTCATACCTCGAGACGGCGCTTCGTCTCAGCTGTCGCTCGCTGTTATCGCACGGCACGCTTGCCGTCTCGCGTTTCGCTCGCTTGCTGTGTCGCTCTACCTAGCGCAGGTCGTGGTCGCTCGTTCTGGTTTCGGGTAGCACACGGAAGTCGGTGACCTGGGGTCCGTCGCGCCTCTTAGTCTCGGATCGTTGCTTATCTTCGCGGTCGTACGTCGGTCCTGATTGACGCACAAGGGCACTCCCGGCTAGGCCGTTCTCGGTGTGTCGGATGGAGTTACCCTTTTACGAATTACTATCGGCCGAATGCGCTACGCGGAATCAACGCGGAGACGTGGTCGCGGTATCTAGACGGCCCTCCGGCTCGTCGTGACTCCCTAACTTGAACTCTCGAATATGAATGCCCCTTCTCCGGCTCTCGATCGCGGGCCGAACCTCGAACGATCCCCCTAAGTGGGGAATACTGCCCCGTCGGCAGCTGTCGATTGCCTTGCTAATTTCCCTGAATATTGCGAAATATCCGGGACCGAGACGAGCGCGGGCGCCGTCCCTATGACTGTTGCCATGGGCTAAGCACAACGTGACTTCTACACGCGAGGCGATTCCGCTGAATCGCCTTTTGAAAGAAAGCGACGCGAGGACAGCGAGCACGGGATGGACCTGAAGGGTCTATGTAACATAACCGATTATCTAACATCGTCGCTCTATACATATTCTTTAATCTCTTTAGTACAGAAAATGATCTTTCCGCCTCATAATTTGCGATTGGTGTAGTTACAAATAATCTATACGCAATGTATATGTTCGGGAAAATATCAATCATTTGTCGATCGACTATCCAATTTAGCACTTTCAGAGGAGACAGTGAGTTGACTTTTTCGTCTGGAATTTTTGAGTGATTAGAAAAAAACCTTGAGGTTGTAATTTCAATAATGCAGTGAATTGGTCTAATTCACAAATTAAACTATTTTGCAAATCTTTCGAATACATCTTCACTAAATTTAAACCTTTCATTTGCATTTCGTCTCTGTTCATAGTTAATAAGTTGCATAAAAATCCAAATAAATCAACGATATGAGTATAAGCTTCACTTCGCTTTTTTAACTCTGCTATTAGTTTATTGATTACTAAATAAAAAGTTTCAACTCGAAATTTGTCAGATCCATGTAACTTTGGAATTTCTTTTTCACCATCTTTAAGCTTTTTAATAATTGTTCTTTTACCGAAATTAGAATATTCTTGAAAGACAAATGAACTTAGTTCTTTGGATTCATTTTCCATCTTTGTAAACTCAGAACATAATTTTTTTATAAAATCAACTAATGATAATATCATGTTATTAGCTGTACTCAAGTTCACTTCAACTTTTTGTAGATATATGCTAACAACGTTAAATCGACATTTTCTAATTTAATGATATTAGTCAGTAAAGACGAAGCTTCGTGTCGATTGTCTTATTTTTTAGCTTCATCTTTAGCTAAGATACTTAGTGCTTTATAAATTCCATCGAAATTTTTAATTAATACATTTGTAGCATCTGCTCTGCGCGACCATCGAGTGATTGATAAACTCGTAAGTCTAGAGTTTTCTTGTACTAGCACACCCCACCTGTGTGCGGAAGAACTAAAAAAAAGTGTAAAGTCTTTGCAATAGACCAAAAAAAGTAGTAGCACATATACATTCATCGACGCTACATTCCCCAACCAAATTTAAGGAGTGTCCAATACATGGAACATAAAATGTTAATTCATTTTCTTTTTTCAAACACGCTTGCAAGCCAGAATATTTACCGGACATGTTACTAGCATTGTCATATGTTTGTGCGCAGCAATTGCTAATATCTATCTCATGTTCCTTAAGCAATTCTAATATTTCGGTACTCAATGACTTACCAGTATGACTTTTAATTTGTAGAAAACAGAAAAAACGTTCATTAATATGACCATTTAAATAATATCGAAAAATTACGGACAATTGATCGACGTGGGAAATGTCAGGAGTAGAATCTACAACAAGTCCCCAATATTTAGCTTCTTTCACTTCATCAATTATATCACAGACCAGGTATAGAATAGACCTATCACGGAATGTAATTTTGTGTCACACGCTCGGGGGGCTCGCGAGCCCCCTTACCATTTTCGTGTCACACCCAACGTTATCGATTCAGTCTAAAATAAGATTACAATGCTACGAGTGGTAGGAATTAAAATTAAATCTTATCGGAAACGTTTAAAATCTAAAACGGCATGAACGTTAAGACTAATTTCAAGAAACATGTTGCATAATTCCGTTTACTAATACATTTTGGTAGAAGCATAATTTGCACTTATTTCCATAAATTTCGATTAGAAATATTATATAAATACAACCACGTAATAAACATTTGTACAGTCTCTTAGTTAGGTTATATTTTCGGTCACTTCGAAGAGTGGATTTTCTGTCCTCGAGTGTGACAGAAAATATACTTAACCTATATGCTACAGGATAATAAATGTTTATTGGATATTTCGTTCTTTTGGGCTACATTTGTGAACTTTTTATGACTTAACATCCTTCCAAAATATTATTATTACGCCTCAACGATATATTTATGAAGTCGATGAGTGTAATTATTCGTGGTTAAGAAATCAAAATTTCCTATTCATAACGTCCTTTTTTTTGGTACATTTCATCGAAATAATAAGTTTTAGCTTAATTTGTTTATGTTTGCCAAATTCATGCCTTTTATTAGACTCTACTTGATTTTAGCATCAATTTTCATGTTTACAGATTTCTATGCTTGATTAGAGGTGTGACTATCGATTATTGATAGATTATCGATATCTTATTGATATTTAACAATATATCGGCAATATCGTTAAGATATGGTTAAGACGAATAGATCTATTCGCCTCTTCTAGAAGAGGCTGAGGTAGAATATAACACACTTTGTTGCAGCAACGATGCAAATAACAATTTTAAAGACATTGTAAAGCAACGATACATATTCATACTTTTAAAGATATCGCTTTCGATACTCAGCGGCTCAGCACCGATGTTTTCGCCCATTCACAACGGTGTTCTTCGGTGCTGGATAGCGCCGTGAATGGACCCAGCACCGGTTTTTACGGTGCTCACTTTTCGAACACCGTTGCCAACGGTACAGACCTTTTTCCGCTTAGAATGCAACGCATTATTTGTATAATAAAGTCAATCAGAATCTATTTGTTTGTATTTGAATTCACGGCGCTATCCAGCACCGAAAAACACTGAATGGGCTCAGCACCGATATTTTCGTCCGTTCACAACGGTGTTTTTCGGTGCTGGATAGCGTCGTGTATGGGCCCAGCAACGCTTTCTACGCTGCTGACCTTTTTTCGTGTATACCTCAGCTGATTTCCCAGGTAGCACACGTCGTCTATAAGTCGTGTGCTATCTGGGTCTATTCGCGTCAACGATATCTTAACCATATTATCGATATATCGAAATATCGATAACATTTCGATAGTCACACCTCTACCTCAAAGTGACAGAAATTATAACCTATATGCTATACCCAATTTCATAAATATACCGTTGCGGCGTAACAACGATATTTTGGAAGGATGTTAAGTTATAAAAAGTTCACAAATGTAGCGTAAAGGAACGAAATAGCCAATAAACATTTATTGTCATATAGCATATATGTTATATTTTCTGTCACTTCGAGGAGGGGACTACATAATAATCACGCGCATCCAGCATGCGCATTTTCCCTAGCCTGGGCGGCCGCATGAAAGGGGAACTTTCCCCACCCTACATTAGTGGTAGTTGGAATATTTCCGAGCTTGGGTAGGCGGAAAATTTGACTTGCGGTCCCAAGCGGGAAAAAAGTTCATTAAATTTCATTAAATTCTTTATATTTAGTGGGATTATTACTAGGGACTGTAGCCGTAATTATTTCTTTTATATTTCGAAGAACTGTCTTTAAATGTTTAAATAATTACTTTAAGCCACCCTGACATTCAATTGACTAACCTGCTAAGAAAACTATTAAAAATGTTATATTACGCGGCTAAATACATGCTTTTCTGACTTTCTTTCTTCCATAAAATATGGTAAGATCGGATTTTTCGAGTCGGTCTTATAAACGTTTTACAACATTTACGCTTGAGACAACGCAATACAGCATTTCCTCTAGTTCCTATCACTTTTTTAAATATGGAAACATAGATATCAGGTTCACATAGATTTCTAAAATTGTTCAGAAGGCGCTTGGAAGGAATACAGGGCCATTAATATGCAGTATCCTCTAATGGAAAAATAATTTTTCAATATTTTTATCATTATGCAAACATCTGTATTGTATGTCAGATTTGTCTACTAAAATGAAACCAATTACGACGCAGTTTTGTATGAGGAAGGTACGGCAAAAAATTGGTGCAGAAAGAGGAAAAATAATAACATATTTTTTTAAAATCCAGAAAATAATACGATAGCGAACGTTCAGTAGATGTGCGGCCTTTTTCTCACCGATTGTTGAGGTCAAGGCCATCGAAAAGTTCGTCTTTTTTTTTAAACAGACGCCGTTCCCAGAAACGCGATACACCTGAAGGCAAAAATCAATGCGACTTGAAATGTCTTGCAAGCAGAGCTCGCTAAATCAGGCGTTTGCTCTTAACGAATCTTTACCATTTTTTACTTTGTTTAAATGCTAAACAAATAAAATATGAAAAAAGTGGGTAGGTAGTGATTTATTTTTAGGGTTGCCATAATTGTCAAGCTTTGATACGGAACATTTAAATGCTAATTAAATAAAACATGAAAAAAGTGGGTAGGTAATGGTTTATTTTAATCTGTAAAATATTTCACGGGAACAGTGAAATACGGGACAGTCCCGTATATACAGGACGTATAGCAACTCTACATATGTACATACCTACTTGCCCGAATCACGTCGTATTTGATTTTCCTTTTATTAAAAAAATCTCACTAATATGCCGTAAATGCTCGAATCGAGCCGAAACAGAGAATGTAAAAATTTCACCTTATGATTAGCTTAGCATGTGTACATACATGTTTTCCGCTTTTAGCTACTGATTACGGCTTTTGCAGAATTTGTAGAAGAAAGTAAAATCTAGAAGGCTAGCTTGTCCGTGGACCGACATCGACATGCGAAAATCAGACGCACGGAGAATGCAAGAAGACAATGTAGTATTATACTTTGTTGCCGCTGCCAGAATGATCGTTTGTCGCGTAAAGGACCTCTGTGCCGTTTCCCTCCCATTTTATCTCACACGCGAGTCGCGACGTCCGTAAAACAGGACCTTTTTTTTTACTTGTGCTTTAAAAAATACCATAACTGTTTTTTCATATGTACATATCTAGGAATAATGAAAACAGACCTTAACGCAAGCGATACGCTCGGGTAATTACATCGGAGATTTTCTTTACAATTTTTAAATCCATACAATAGTTAATAAGAAAAGGGCCAATCAATTTGTAACGAAACGTAGAGTTGTAACTACTAATCTATCGTTCCCAAGTAATAAATAAACTATTGCAAAATGTCCTCGGGTGCCGAAAACTACGAATATAAATTTAAAAAAAACGTTTGGATTCCTTGTTCTCAATGATTTATACGTGTCGTAGGATGGGCACCGTCTATTTAGACATGCGCGGAGTGCAGAGATTTGTGGGAATGTCAGTAACAGCGTCAATTTTTAATATTTTTCAACATACGACTCGCGAAAATGTTAGTTAAGTGTTCCACTACACGTAAAGTACTAACGATCAATGTCATCTTGCAATTTATAGCTTGTATAAGCTTTCAAGAAGAGATCACCGAAATAGATTTTCGGAGAAAAATCCACGCGAATTCTCGTGAGTCGCTGACAAACCGAGCCAAAGCGTAGCGTAACAAAAGCCTGTCCTCTGTCAAACTCTCACTCTAAACAAGTCACACGTATACAATCACGCACACCTTTCAGCATTTCAACACATTTCAGAGTAGTTCCTAAGTTGGACGCTGTTCATGAGCAGAGGCCGCTAAATTCAGTCCTCGAGTTATGGGTCGGTAATACAGTTTGGGTGGTGACACGAAGTCCCATAAGGTGATAGGTCTATTCTATACTTCGTCGATGATTATATGTCTCAAAATTTTTGTTGACATTAAATCTATTACCTCTTCGCAGATAGTTTTAGATAGGTATGATACATTTCCTCGGTCTTTATTTGCATACGTATTGACATGTTCTTTTATAAAGGGTTCAAATTGAGCTATAAGCTCCAACGCGCCGAGATAATTTCCATTATTTGACGAGTTGAACACTTCATCACTACCACGAAATGGAAGACCTCTTTCAGCTAAAAACCGAATAACTGCTACAACCCTTTTTAAAATTTCAGTCCAATATTTCATTTTTGATTCCATCATAATTACTACATCCTTATTAATATGTGCGCTTTCTTGCATGAAATTGATCCAATCAATCATGCATCGATTATGCTCTTTATTGATCTCATGGCTGCAAATTACTTCATCTCCTTTTTTCCAATTTGAAAACCCACCCTTTACAAACACATTTCCCTGATCCGATGAAAATAATTTACGGACATAGCAAAAAACTGCCCCTGCGGACTCTGAAAACATTAACCATTTCCGATCGCATTTTTCGCCGTTATTTAGTTTTCGTTGAAAATAATTCGGTGAAAAATATCTACTCTGTATTGCGTATTCTCGCTTTGAAGTCTTAAAGTCGGAATTTTTATTTTGAAAAAATTCATATCCTTTATTTAAATATTTTATCCGTTCATTCTGGTTTTCATTTAATTTTAAAGACCATAAGGCAGGATCTTTATGCAAGACATCTGTGAAATGTTTTTAAAGGAAATTAGAAAATTGAAGTATTTAACGAAATTGTAAAATATAATAAAAAATTATAAGTTGTACATCGAGTACGTAAATATAAGTTATTATAAATGCAAAAATATCAATAAATAAAATACAATTTGTATAGATTTTTTTATATTTAAGATGTTAGTTTTTAAATAGTATTTATACATTTAAAAATCATCTCCAGTTTTTATCCAGAAATGAATGTATAAATTGCATATTGTTAAATAAAATAAAATTCAAATAAACAGTAGAAATTCAAAAGAGAACTAAAATTTGAAACAAATAATACAGTAGAAGAATCATATTTCCGACGTTTATTAGTTAGATCGTTAACCAAAATCAAATTGGCAAATGAAAATGATTTCTGTGAAATCAGAAACTATTATTCGATATGTTTGAAAATAACTACATATATCTACGTATTCAACTGTTACACTTAGAAATTTCTAGATAATTCATTAAAATACCTGTCTTGGGCGAATTTTCTAATGCAACTGTTACGGTACCGCGTGGTAACATATGGAAAAAGCTTAATGTTAGAAGGCTCTACATATCCAAGTTTAACCGCACCAAATTTAAATTGTTAAGCGAAGCAACTGAAACTATGAACAAACCATTCCAGTGAATACTACTTAGAGACGCTCGCTAAATTATATTGATTAAATATTGGTTTCGGTTGCTTTGCTATAAAATCACCGATATCACATGAAACGCTCGTTCTTAGTAAACGAAGAACCAATCAAATAATTTGTTAAATAATTGATTAAGAAACCATTTGTATAATTAGATATCTTTATTAACAAAAACATGGTACATTCTGATTCTGAACGACATCTTTGTACATCAGGATTCGTTGATCAACGTCCAAGGCAATTAGACGTGTTCTTTAATTTGTCCTACTTTGAAATATAAACTAAAACCAAGTTACAACACAAATAAGTTTGAGTCTATTTATTCAATTGTTTGCTAATTGTCACTCGAAGAAGCTGGAGGCTGACACCAAGGGCGAACGTGAGCAGAGCGGATTAGCGCTCCCCGAGCAGCGAATCCATCCGCATCCTTATTCTGAAATCCCTGCTACAACACGTAACACAACAATGGTATCCCTAGTGTTACTAGCATCGGTTTCACTATTATTGTTTAAGATATCACTGCCACAGATGTATCCAGCAGAATAATCGGCAATTTTTACATTATTCTCAGATATGCCAGTGTTCTCTTGCTTATTATTATTGCCATTTTTTTAATTTGTTTCATTCGCATCACATATATCTAATTGAGCAGACATGTGCGTGTTTTGATTATGAGTCAGACAGCTTGAATTTGATTGGATAGCAGCTTCTTCGTGAACACTAAGTTTATTGGCTTCTTCTGCGTGTTCCTCGTGCTCCTCAGCGTTTGATTGAGATGGCGAGAAATATTCTGTTAATTTCGGCAGTTTTTTGTTAAACTTCTCTTCCTCTTTTTTATGTTTCCTTTTCAACGCTCCACTATTATATTTTCTCAACATTTTCAAATAAAGTTCAAATAAAACAGTTAGCATAAAAACTCTTCAGTGGTCTGGAGAACACACTATTATATACATATGTATGTATTTACTCTATTCACTCTTTAATAAAGCTACACAGTTAAAACTTAAAATAAGTCGCGAAAGCAAATCTCGTTAAGAACTTTCTTCTTTGCAAAGCACAGGCAAACTGTTAAAAATAACAATCGTCTCCGGGCAGGGATCGGCAGGCCTCTCGTGGTTTCTGTTTTGTTTTTCCCAAATTGAAACACGCGCTCGCTCGCGCGTCGACACACACTGCACGCACACTATAAAGGCAACTGCACACATTCTGATTGACCTGTCAGGTATGCCTGGCGCAATTATCTATTTGTTATTGAAAAGAATGTTTGAAGTCAAGCTTACTTTATTTCAAGGGGTACATCTTGTAATGGTCACAAATCTTATCTAAACGTGCCTTCGAGATTTCAAAGTCGCTTTTGTTTTCTTTAACACGTTAAGCGCCACGTCAGTCACCGGTGACTGACAGTATAACATACGGTTAAGCGCAGGTCAGACATCGGTAACTGACAGTATAATATACGATATAAAACTAAAAAAATTATATTCTAATAATAAAGTAATATATGTACCTAAATAGTTCTTCTTATTGTTAGAGAACTGACTGAATATAAATTTAAAACATTTCTAAAGTGTTTGTATTACTTTATTGCAACCCAAATGGATCTCTGGCCGCAAGCATATCGGTGAAGGCGGAGACCGAGGGCCAAACGGAAAGGAAGGCAAACTCGGCGTGGCGCTTAACGTGTTAATGGAACTATCATGCATTTACCCTGATAATATAAAAAATTGTATTACTTCTGCAACATTGGAGTGGGTGCAACTATCTTTTAGAGATAGAGTAAATCAAAGCATTGACATGTGAGGTCATCATTTCAAATACCGAAGATAAGGTAAGGAACAATTTCTAGACGTTCAACGGAGGTAAGTTTTGAACGGTAATAAATGACCTTGAATGACCTTGAAACACATACACATTAGGTCGATGAATTTATCACGGAACGGGCTACACATCTGAATAAAAACACATAGTTCTATTTAAGAAAAAAAAGATCATTTTGAAATCTCAAAAGCACGTCCACCTAGATAAGATTTGTGACCATTACAAGATATCCCCCTCGAAACAAAGTAAGTTATACTTGAAACATTTTTTTCAATAACGAATAGTTTAGGAGATATGTAATTGCGTGCGAAATTTCAAATGGGATACCTTGTATATGTCTAAAAATACTATATAATTCTAAAAAAAATGTAAAAATTTAATTATATATCATAAGGAAGGTTTAAACAATGAAATTTTAAAATAAAAACATAAAATTGGTAGTTGTGGAACTCAGACAATTTATTTTATACCACATTTTCAATGAAGATAGAGTGAGCTAATCCCTTAGATCGTCCCCCCCCCCCCCCCCCGGAAACTAGCCCTCCCTTTAATCCGGGCCTGCACACGGCTTCGTTCAGGCTGAGTCGAGCAGCGTTCCCGTTACCCCACCATACCCATCGGGTGCCCAGCAACTTCAACTGCCAATCCACGATCGTCAGGTGGAGGTGGCTGATTTCTCCTCGCGCGCTGCTCGCGAAACTGAACTCACCGGCCAATAAATCTGAATTCTAGTGTAGATGCTACATATTGCGCGTATGAACCTGTATCTCGCACCTACAGCTTGATCGTGCTTTAAGGATCTTCTTACTTATTTCGGTTTTCTACAATTATCCTTATCATTAATTATTATCATTAAATAAACGTATCCATCCATATATATATATATACCTTTTCATTTTATTTTAACGTGATACCCAATATGCCGAGACGGAGATCAGAAATAGACCGTAGTACATCGGCCGCTAAAAAACTTCGTTTATACCGTACTAATGAAACTGACCAAGAAAGAGAATCTCGATTATCAAATACCAGAGAAAGAACGGCTTTACAAAGAGCAAAGAGGCGTACTCGAAATGAAAGTATAAATGTTCCTGGTTTGTGGTCCAATAAAGAGTATTCCGCTATGAATTATGATTCATCCATAAATTATAAAAATGATGCTTCAATTTCTATAGGTACTATGTCTATTGTTTGTCAATATTGTTCAGCTCTAAAATGGAAAGATGAATCAAAAGGTATGTGTTGTTTGCAAGGGAAAATTAAACTAGAACAAATTCTTCCCCCTCCCGAACCATTGAATTCCCTACTTACAGGTGACCATTCAAACTTTAAAGAATTTATGAAACACATACGTTAATATAATAATGGAGGTTTAATAGGTATGGACGCCAACGCTAGACACGAGATGTGGGGAAGCACAGATACGAATAGTAGAGGAGAGAAATTGGTAGACTACATAACGGAGAGTGGACTAACATGCTTGAATACAGGGAATGGATACACCTTTGTCACGATAGACAGAGAGGAAGTCTTGGACCTCACGCTGGCCACGGCCGGACTGACGGGCATGGTAAGAGGTTGGACGGTGTTGAAGGATGATAGTGCCTCGGACCATAGGTACATATGGTTCCAAATAGGGGAAGAAGGACAAGAAGAAGAAAGAACGTGGAAAAGGAACCCTAGGACCACGGACTGGAAGCTATATGCCGAAAGGCTGGCAGCGAGTGTGGAGAATCTTCCTGTTCGCGAATGTAACAATCAACAGGATCTGAACGAAGCTAATACCGGATTGATAGACTACATGACGAGGGCATGGGAGGAGACCACAGAAGAAAAAGAGGTGACGAATAAGATTCTTACGCCATGGTGGAACGAAGAGTTGGCAGATCTTAAAAAACTAGCGCGTAAAGCGCTAAACATCGCTAGGAGGGCAAGAAATCAGACAAGAAGGAAAGAGAGATTACGCATCCTAAGTAACAGGGCCAACAAGAGATATAGGGATGCTGTAATGAAGGCTAAGAAGAATAACTGGAGAGACTACTGTGTCAATATGAGAAGAATACCGGAAGTAGCTAGGTTGACCAGAATAATGGAAAAGAATCCCCAGGAGATGTTGGGGGCCCTCAAGAAGGAGGATGGTAGCTACACGGAAACGGACGAAGAGATACTAGGTATACTATTGGAGGAACACTTCCCGGGCATACAGAGGCACACGGGAGAGGAAAGGGTTGATGAAGAACACATCACTGGAAGGATAATAAGGAGAACGTCGTACATGGAAACCTCGGCACTAGAATCGAACGAAAATTACAGCAGTGCTAGGGGCGAGGAGGCGAGCAAGGTAATAAACAGCGGAAGGTTCAAATGGGCGATAGGAACGTTCGAACCATATAAAGCCCCAGGGGTGGGTGGAATCTATCCGAAAACACTGAAAGTGGCAACGCCATTTATCACAGAGGCAGGGGTTGCAATGATGAGGGCTAGTCTGGTAATGGGACTAATACCGGAGGCATGGGCAGTAACGAAGGTAGTTTTTCTACCCAAACCAGGAAAGAAAGATTACACGACACCGAAATCGTTCAGACCAATTAGTTTGATGTCGAACGTCATGAAAACGATGGAACGCGTGGTGGACAGATATATAAAAGACGAATTTCTTACGACGAGGCCGCTACATCGATACCAACACACTTTCAGGGCTGGTCACGCGGTGGAGGTGGCGATACACCATTTCGTGAGGAAGGTGGAGATAGCAAAAAAGGATAAGAAGGTAACGTTAGCCTGTTTCATCGATATAGAAGGGGCATTCAATAGAACACCGACAGAGGTGATTATCGGTGCTATGAGAAGATTTAGGGTCAGCGAACTCATAACCCAATGGATACGCAGAATATTAATTAACAGATCCGTACGGACCGTTAGAGGAGAAGCAACAGCCGAAGGAGAAGCAAACAGAGGTTGTCCGCAGGGGAGCATTTTATCACCACTTTTATGGAGTTTGGCAGTAGATGATCTGCTATACGAACTGGAAGACAGTGGGGTCACTGTATCGACTTATGCGGATGACGTAGTCTTCATGACCTCGAACAAGGATATGGGATTGGCGGAGAGGATAATACAGAGAGCCTTAAACACACTGGAGAACTGGTGCGAGAGAACGGGGTTGTCGGTGAATCCGGCTAAGATGGAAGTCATCAGAATAGCGAACAAGAACAGGAGACCCACGTATAGGGGACTCAACTATCAGGGCCAAACGTTGGAATTATCAAGAAAAGTCTATCTGGAAAGATATCTGGGGGTGATAGTGAACGACACGTTAACATGGAGGGAGCACGTTTTCCAGCAGGTCAGAAGGGCAAAGAGCAATATGAATATGGTATGCAGAATGGTAGGACTAACCTGGGGACTAACACCAGTCGTAGTGAAATGGATATACGAAGCTATAGTGATTCCACGCATAACTTTTGGGGCCGCAATTTGGTGGAGGACAGCGAACATGACATCAGTGCGCACGAAACTAGACAGCATGCAGGGTATCGCGCTAAAGAGGTACGGCGCAATGAAGACGGCTCCGACCAGAGCACTAGAAATGATAGCGGACATTCCACCGCTGCATATAAAGATCAAGGAACTAGCAACGAGAACCATGCTCAGGCTACAGAGCTGGGAACACTGGCAAGGAGGAAACCCCACGAGCCATAGTTGGATAATCGAGGAAGAAGGGGGAGCGGAATTGAATCGCGTGAAGGAACTACCGAGAGACTTGATCGTCAAGAGATACATGTTTGACAAACAATTCGGGACGGAGATATCGACCAGAGCGGAGTGGAATGAGACGGAGATCAACCAGAGATATAACAGGATGGGTTAGCAGGAGCAGGATGGTGCGAAGGGAATGGATCTGGTAGACAAGGTTTTAGAAGCCTAGGTGAATACGCCACGGTATTCCAAGCGGAGATCGTGGCTATAAGAGAGTGCACTCGCTGCATCAAGGAAGAACTGGACGCAACCGAGGAAAACGACAGGAATTGGAGAATCGCACAAGACGGCAGGACACTGGTAGCAACAACGAGCGGAGGAACGGGCGCCGTAAGTACACAAGGGGGAGCCAGAGAAAACAGACGCAGGAGAATAGTGATATGCACGGACAGCCAAGCGGCTATAAAGGCATTGGGAGGACACATATTTACCTCCGAAACGGCATTGGAGTGCAGACAAGCGCTAGACGAGATAGGCAGAAGAGTGGAATCGGTCTGCATCTGTTGGGTGCCGGGACACGAAGGCATCGAAGGAAACGAAAGAGCGGATCAACTGGCAAAAGAAGGAGCGAGCAGACTCCCGGAGGAAGGGGAGGACATACCACCGATAGCCACGGTTGCATTTAAGGCAATCTTGAGGAAGTGGAGGGACGACGCGAGATTGCAAATATGGGAACAGACAACTGACTGCGAGGCATCTAAGGAGCTACTAGGCATGGAAGTGGACGCGGACAGAGCAAGGACCTTGATGGGGATGACCAGAGTGGATGCGAGAAACGTGGTAGGTATATTATGCGGACATGCACCGTTAAACGCTCATCTATTCAAACTAGGGAAAGCATGGACAGAGATGTGCTCATTATGTGAGGTAGCAAGGGAGGACACTAGACACGTATTGTGCGAGTGTCCTAGGACCATGAGGAAGAGAAAGAGATGGCTAGACGAGGAAATTATCGAACCGAATGACATTAAAAGAATTTGCGTCAGGAGAATCGCGAGATTCCTGGAGGAGGTGAATCCCTGGACGATTGACTAGGGATACAGCTCCTACAGAAGGGGAGGACCAGTAGAACAACGGTCGCGTCAGCGAGGACCGCGGTTACGTGGAATCCGCTGACGTAGACACACCCAACTCTCGAGCGTTTTTCTTTCAAACTACCGCACGGGAGTGACGCCCCACGGCGTGGTCCACCAGGAGGGGGCGGTGGTAGGGGCCCCTCCCCCCCCCTATCAATAAGATATCGATAGGGGATGACATATCGAGGGTTGTTGGTATATCAATGATCGAGAAGGGATGTTATTTTCGGCTTTTGGGGATGGATATAAGCAACAAGAGGGTTGGGTCTGTTTTCGGCTTCAGAGGGAGAAAGGGTTGGCTCTGGGAAAAAAAAAATTAGGAGGTAGCATTAGCCGGGACCATGGACAACGGATGGGGACCAGAAAAGGAAGGAGCGCATGGAGACGCGGGTCCAGGTGAGCTGCGGAGCATAACACGGACCGTGGCGTCCGCGGCCACCTGGACCCTGATCTGGAGAGCCGGAGGATAAAAGAGCGCGAGTGGACGGAACTCAGAGGCGGAGGGTCTCTCGACCTTCAGCGGGGGCCACCCTCGTCTTGGGGGCATCCCGGCTCAGCGCGGGGGTAACACCGACCTCGATGGGACACCCCTCCCGCTTCCGTCCAATGAACCGTCCTCGCAGGCAGAGAGCTACCGAAGGGAAGATCGCAGGAAGCAGGTTACAACCGGCTAAGAGGGGCAGGCTAACGACGGCCCAGTGGAGCGAGTAAGGCCTTCGGGCAAACGGAGCGAGTCAACCCGTAGGGGTAAGCAGATAACGACTGCCATCGTCGCGGTTTCGTGGCGATGGTAGGTCGCCGGAAAAACGAAAGGGAGACGACGCTCCAAGCGTGAGAGCGACACCGGCGCACCGGTTAAACGCAGACCGCTGCGAAACTGTTGGAGGTGACCGGGATCACACCGTGCGAATCGCACCTCGCTTTCGGACCCGGCCTGTACGATTACACGAAAAAACCCAAGAGGGGGGTTGGGAGGGGGGGGGGGGCTTAGGCTAAAGATTCCTCACAGGATATAGGAAAGCTAGCTTAGCTCGAGGCGTAAAGTGTGGTAGGTCGAGGGAGTGGGACTGTTTGCGAAGGGAGTTGTTTGCGAAGAGGTATGAGATACTACTGTGGGGGGGGGGGGGGAATGCAGGTAAGATAGGGAATAAACTTACGGGGCTAGGGGTACGGGGATTAGGTGGGTGGAAACATAGTCAGACTTGCGCAGGGGAAACAATCCAGACCTCGACAAGCCGAAGGCATCGCACGCGCGTGCTCGCGCAGTCCGGGTGCTTAAAAGAGGCAGTGAACAGGCAGTAAAATCGAGAATAGGGGGTGGATAGAGGGTCCGAAAGTACGGCGTCGAGGTGCGATTTGTTAAACCGCGGCAAAAATTAGAGGCGGGCTGGTAACGCTGGTCAGAGGGGGCGGTTTGTGCAACGCTTAAAACTCTTGCACATCGAGGTGTGTATAGGTAGGGATCGCCTGCCCCTGACGAAGACCACCACCGCGAGTACGGTGCGTCCGCAAGCTGGCCCGGGCCTATAAAACACGGATGTCACCCGAGAAACGGTGTAGAACGACTACGGGTTATAGCGTACCTCGAGGAGGCGGCCCCCATAGCCATTTCCTCCGCCACTCCGAAGGGGTGTTGGGAGGCCCGGCTTCCCAGGCTGTGCGGGGAAGTCAGGTGAGCGGTCTCAAGAACCGAATGGCACAGTCGCACCTCCTATAGCAGGGAGGCCCTGGGATCCTCTGTTGCTTATCGCAGAGGAGAAAAGGAGCGGTTTCACCGGGCGGCGTGGTCCGCCCTGGGGGAACACCCGTCCTCCTCGTGTTTGAACGCTCAACGGCTGAATGGCCAGAGCGACGCCTGGGACCCGCGGCACGTGCCGTTATGCTCCCCCCGTATTAATGTCGCTACTAATTGACTAATTGACTAGTATAATGATGCATTTTAAATGACCTCATTTATGAGTACACAAGTTATCGAAAGTGGTTTTATGCCGACATTTAAGGTACAAGGACAGGTATAGTCTGTTTCCTTCTGATCATAATGATCATAAATTCCTCCAGATTTATTTTATCGCGGACCCTGAAATACAAGCTTCAACTCGATGTAACATCGCTCGACAAGCTCTTGATACTTCCTTGGTGAGGTTTTTGCAAGAAATGTTACACTGCCATAATAAATATGTTCCGTCTTTTAGAACTGCGAATGATAGTGTCCCATTAAACGTACCGGACTTCAATATTGTTATCTACGCCGACAATGTGCCTGTCGGTGAACATCGTGGCCGGTATAACGCCCCTTCTAGTAGTGAAGTAGCTGTTGTGATAACCGGGCAACAATTTAACAGAAGAGATATAGTATTGTGTAGTCGCGATAACAATATCCTTTAATATTATGTAGAGGCGAAGACGGTTATTCGATAAATATTTCTCAACTTCACTCAATAACTGGGGCACCACTACGTAAAACGGTGTCATGTATGAATTATTACTGTCACCGAATAATGACAATGTTCAATAATTTTAATACAATACTTAGATATGGAATGCTAATTAACCAGTATTTGGTAGATCAGTATGCTAAAATAGAATCGGAACGTTTAGCCTACATCAGAAATAATCAAACAAAACTACAAGCGGAAAGTTACATCCATTTGC
Organism: Andrena hattorfiana; assembly: GCA_944738655.2. Classification (NCBI taxonomy): domain Eukaryota; kingdom Metazoa; phylum Arthropoda; class Insecta; order Hymenoptera; family Andrenidae; genus Andrena; species Andrena hattorfiana. The sequence continues at coordinate 48,554,144 of OX122889.2, forward strand.
TAGATGCTTTGCGGGAAAAGGAACATGTTAGCGATATCGGCAAGGTGGTCATATTACCATCATCTTTTATTGGAGGGCCAATATATCTTCATGAACGAACACAAGATACGATGACTTACGTTAGGAACTATTGCAAACCTGATTTGTTTATTACATGCACTTGTAATCCTAATTGGACTAAAATTAAAGAAAATCTCCATACCAATGCAACACCACAAGACAGATACGACATAGTAAACAGAGTATTTCATCTGAAAATTCAAAAACTAATGTTTTTAATTAATAAAACCAAAATATTTGGCCCAACTCGCTGCTACATGTACACTGTCGAATGGCAGAAACGTGGACTGCCTCATGTCCATCTTCTGCTATGGTTGCAAAACAAAATTAGACCGGACCAGATAGATAAAGTAATTTCAGCAGAATTGCCAAATAAACAGACAGACCCAACGTTACACGATATTGTGACAAAGCACATAATTCATGGCCCATGTGGCGTGTTAAATACAAATTCGCCTTGCATGCGTGAAGGAGTTTGCACCAAAAAATATCCAAAACATTTTCAAACTTGCACATCTACTGGTGATGATGGGTATTCTAAATACCGTAGGTTGTCACCTGATGACGGCGGAGAAACTGCAACTATCCGGAACAATGAAATAGATAACCGATGGGTTGTACTCTATAATCCGGTTCTCCTTACAATTTTTGACGCTGTCACGTCCCGGGTGGATGTCTTTAGGACGATGGCATAGTGGGGTTATATGGGAAGGTTTTGGTACGAAGGCGAGCTTCGTGGTACAAAGGAAGAAGGGGATTCAGGCGTGAAGGCCAGATTCGTGGCACTGAGGGTTGGAAGAAATTCAGGCGCGAATGCTAGATTCGTGGCACTGCGGGTGAATAGGAATACAGGCGCGGGTAGATTTGTCGATTAGCATGACCATCACCGATTTCGATGCGCTTGAAATATGTTGTAGGGGGCATGATTCTGAACAACTTTTTCCTATACATATAACGTCGGTCGGTTCTAGTTTCCGAGATATTTCCAAAAATCTTTACTTATAATTTCTGAGCGCTACAGAAGCATCGCAAGACGGCGCGTAACATTTGTTGGCTTTCGACGAAAACAGAAAACAAACAATTGAAACAGAAAAGAAACAATTGGTGCGCGCCGTCGCGCGATGCTTGTAACTGCAGTCTCCTTGGTAGCAGTTTCATAGAAGGACTAGTGAGAAAACATTTTATGTAAGACATGAAGTCTTTTACTGAATTTGTACGCGAAATAAATTCCGAAGAAAAATGTATAGATTATCTAATCGAAAAAAAACATTTTTCAAAATGTTATTCAGTGCCCTAAATGTGAGAAGGCAATAAAACTTAATCGCGAAACATTGTTCTTTCACTGTCTTGCCACATCGTACGAAGCAAAAAATAAAACAAAGAGGAAAAGGGTTCGGTGTAATTATTTGAAATCCGCTAGAACCGACACGTGGTTTGAAAACGTTCGTTTACAGTTATTAACAGCTGTAACATTTATTGCCGAATGGCTATGGTTTCCACCGCCACGTTTCGGGGTAATTACCAATGACCTACATATTGGATCACACACCTTCGTCGATTGGAGTAGTTTTTGCAGAGAGGTAAGATTTTATGTATGGTCTTAAATTCATTATATTCTGAACAACTTTTCTCTATACATACATGCACCCGTTGCTCGACTTTAGTTTCGGGGAGTTTCAACGTCATTGAAATCGGTGAAGTCATCTGCTTTGTAAATAATTATCAAAACATTGTTAGCAATGAATTTGAAATGAAAACGAGTCTGTGCTATTTAATATACTGCGTTTCTTTAAACATTGAATTTTAAATTCACACTACTGTTTAAACAAAAATTATACTGTTATTATTCAACTCGTGTGGTAGGTGTGCTTAAACTGGTCTGAAGATAATTGTACACAACTAGGAGGTCCCAATAAGATAGTAGAAATCGACGAAGCTAAATTTGGGAAACGCAAGTACCACCGTGGACGTGTATTGAAAGGAAAATGGGTGTTCGGAGGATATGAACGCGAGTCTAAAAAAATTTTCATTGTTGCTGTAAATGACCGGAGTGCTGAAACACTTTTAAATGTTATTCACAAGTGGATTCTTCCTGGGACAACAATAATGTCCGATTGTTGGAAGGCGTACAACTGCCTTAACAGCGAGGGCTATGTACATTTAATTGTCAACCACTCTTACAACTTCGTCGATCCCGATACTAGTAATTCATTTCAGCCGCATCACATCTAAATTTTTTTAAAAGTACGCCATATATTCCTCAATTGCTTTCATGTAGATGCCAACACACAGTCAATCGAGAGAACGTGGAGAGACATCCGAGAAAATATTTCCAGAAATGGAAATAAAGAGGAAGATCTCTCATCGTACCTCGGTGAATATCTGTTTAAGAGAAGATACAGCCTTCCCGAACGAATAGACACATTTTTTTGCGAAATTGCCAAATTTCAGCGTCAATTACATAATATCGATAACTAAAAATATATGTATATTAAATATGTAAAATATATGAAATACAATGTGAACAAATTTTAGCAAAAAAATTATTCTGAACTTTTTCCTATACATTTGATCGGCGGTCGGCCTTACTTTCTAAGATATATGCACAAAACCTTGGTAAACTTTTTCTCATGGATTTGAAGAGAAAATTTTTTAATCACCTAACCACAATCGCCTCTGTGTATAGTATTTGACTATAGTAGTAGTTGACTTATTCCGACACAACGCATTCCACTTTCCAATTTGTCCCGGGTATTAGTGTTGGTTTGGGTTAGATGAGGGCGGGGGGCGCGCGCCCGCTTGCGGGCGTGTAAAGCGTGGTAGCGAACCGATGTGAGTTTAACTAAAACATAATTTATTCGTTAGAAAGAGGGTGCTTTCAAGAACACCTCTTGGACATCCCGACTATGCTCGGCGGCGCCGGCGCCACTGGATATTAGGATGACTTTGATTCTAAAACGTAATTTTTTGCATTCCCAAACTCACATCGGTTCGCTACCACGCTTTACGCGCCCGCAAGCGGGCGCGCGCCCCCCGCCCTCATCTAACCCAAACCAACACTAATACTCGGGACAAATTGGAAAGTGGAATGCGTTGTGTCCGAATATGTCAACAGAAGTACTGTACAAAGAGGCGATCGCGGTAAGGTGATTAAATCAATTTTCCTTCAAATCCATGAGGAAAAGTTTATCAAGGTTTTTTACGCATACCTTAGAAAGTAAGGCCGACCGACGGTTACATGTATAGAAAAAAGTTGTTCAGAATCATGCCCCCTACAACATATTTCAAGCGCATCGAAATCGGTGATGGTCATGCTAATCGACAAGTCTACCCAGGCGCGAATGCCAGATTCGTGGCACTGCAGTGAGTAGGGATTCAGGCGCGAATGCCAGATTCGTAGCACTGAACGACCAGGGATGGTTTAAACAGTAATCACGCCGGTGGAGACACCCGTTAGAGCACTTTTGTTTTGTTTAGGCTTGGTAATTGGATTTACCGTTGCATTATTGTAAAAAGCCACACGAAATATTTCCGCGAAATATGTCTAGACGTATGGTCGTGCAAGAGCTATACGAAAGTAAGTGGTGTAAAAATTATAAGAACTCTCGCGTTCGCGGAACGAGATCAGCTATTGCGGTAGCCTGTTATGGTCTGGAATCTTCGTAACCGAAGGATAGATACAATAATTCGAAACATGATTCAAAGTAAAAAGTTTATTCAATTCGAAGCACCTGGTAAGCCATGCACTGTTAATGCTATAGCGTGGTTAATATAATAATGTGTAGGACGTTAAGTATTGGCACATAACCATTTATATAAATGTGGTAATTAATAGCAATATATGTATGAACATGAAACACATGAATATTAGCAATGTGAATATATATATACAGTAAGGAGCATAACTGAACCAATAACCACTGGTAAGATTTGACGAAAATCTCTGGAGAACAAAATTGTGCAGCCACCCATAAGTGTGTTCATATTCCTTAGATCACGCATGGTCCTATCAAGGGCTTCCACCGAAGTGTTGTGGGACATTGTAGCCTCATCCCAAACTATTCAAATATATGAACAGTTTCGAATTAATTTGGCGGCGTTACTTTGTTTTGAAATTTACATACGCTTGTATCATCATTATAAACTTTCAGAGGAAGTTTAAATGTCGCATGTGCCGTTCTTCCCCCTTCCAAAAGAATGGCTGCAATCCCAGATGATGCGACGGCAAAAGCAATATTACCACCAGACCTCACTTTAGCGAGCAACACATTAATCAAAAATGTTTTACCTGTGCCTGCAGGGGCATCTAGGAAAAACATCTTACCTTCTTTGTTTGTTATGCTAGATATTATGGTGTCATAAGCTTTTTTTTGATCGGGGTTCAGATGGTGTTCTTTCTGAGCGACGGTTCGTAAGAGCCGCGATTGATCATATGACATCTCCCTTAAGTACTCAATATTGTTCAGCTGTAGGTTATTGTTATCTGGCAAAGGAAGTCCAAACTCTTTGATAGATTTGCTTGCAAGTGATTCTACTATTCTGTTCACTTCAATCAACACTTCATCGTACACATTTTGATCATAGTTTAAGTATTCTAATGCTAACTCTCTTCGTTTTCGGTTCAATATATCTTCAGACATGCTTTCCCGGTGATTATTCCAAAGACTCAACAGATCAGTAACTTGGCCAAAAGCGATAATGATGGAAAACAGAGATCTAAGCGATCCCGCCGAAGTACATAGTGTAGCTTCTGATAATGTATTTTCCCAGTGAGAGTCGTCTTCGAGCAATCCCATGACTCTGCACGTTGCTTGAAATATGTCATAGGTTATTTCTGCCACAGTTTTTAAATATTTAAAAGAAGTAGGGCCTTTAACCACATGAAGTAACATCCTTAGATGAAAACATTCACTGTTGTTGGGATGGACTACATACACTCGGCCAAGCGCATCTGTTTTTTTAATGTCGTTATAGCCCTCAACCGGCACACCTTGCTTCCTCCGTTGAAATTTCCTGTTAGTTACATTCCAAGTATAATAACCTGGAACTTTGCCATAAGTAGGAGTCTTTGCAAAGTGGTCTTCTGTACATAATTTAAAAAATGCTGTTAGCGTCGTATCACGGGGATTATTTGCGATATCATTGGCATTATTTTTAGAGAAATAGACGCGTTGCCCATTTTCCAAATGCACGGGAAGGTGAGTGATTGTAGGCGTTCGTTCGTGTACACTGAACGATAAAATCCGCCACACTGCCTCGGAGCTACAAATATATCTTCCGGATTGATATTGTAGAACCTCATTTGTAGATTGTATGCTGAAAGTAGCCTGATCGCTGCCTTTATTTATGTACTTACACACATACTTAATGGATTTGACGGAGCTGCATAATTCAACGTTGATGTCTGCGTTGTGACATCCCACTATTTTTCGCGCGGTATTATTTATAATCTCTCTCATAAATTACTCCACAACTCCACCAAAATCCCTCAAACTCAAGTCTTACCCCTTTTCCCCAATCACTGATCATTTTGACGATGTACCTTAGCGGTCCCCATCTCAAGATGGTCAACTACGAAAACTCCTTCCCCTCTTCGCCCTACGAGGCATGATCTCCTCCCTCATATCTAATTGTAAACAAGTCCCTCGTCCCAAAAACCCCTCTTAATTCAAGACCACGTCTCACCTCCTCCCTACGACCCTCCAAGTCAAAACCACACTCACCCCTTTCCAATCAAACCACCCAAAATCCATCAAATGGGTTGAGTGTTCCCTTTTCAGAAGCACAAGTAAAAACCCCGGAAGTCCTATTCTATCACCAAACACGTTCTAATTATAGACGCATATTTCATAAAAACCCCGGAAGTCCTATTGCGACGCACATTTCGTAAATAAGTCAAAGTGCATACCGCGCATACCCGTCATACCTGACAATCCTGTAAATCAGGCATGGAACTAAAGTGAACGCAGCGGCCGTTTTTCGGAGGCAACGCCTCCTTTCTCCCGCCGCGCGTCTTGGCCCCCGCGGCGGGCCTAGGAGCTTCGAGCGCCTCAGACCCGTACCATATGAACCGCGCGTGGCGCATTGGGGCGACACCCGTATCAATAGATTTCCGCATCACCCATGGGGTACTATTATCGATGCGTTTTTTTTGTCAGTGGTATCCCCTGTAGGCCTATTCCACTGTGTCAAGCGATAAAAATAGATAGGAAAAACGCGTTTTACTATCAAAATTTTAAATACGTTTGGGAAAACTTAATTTTCGCGCACGTTTAGACGTGCTGGGCATATCTAAAATATCAACGGGGAGGCTAGTCGACGTTGTACGTATTAAAGTTGAAAGCGAGGAATCGCTTAGCCGTGTGCGCTGTTCTGTCTTAATGGCACGCATTTTTGAGAACGAACATTCGCACAAATATGTTGACCCGAACATGGAAAAAATTCGGAGCGCGAAATTTCTAAGTTTAGGGTATGTCGATTCTTCCAGCGTTTTAAAGAATTCGGCTCCTTTTTCTTCCCTCGTTTTCAAAGAAATGTCGTGCTGAAGATCGCACAGTTCTTCTTGATACTCGAGGGCCTGTTCTTCAATTTTTACGGTGAGGGGATTCTCAAAGAGAATTAGATCATTTCTAAGCGAATCGAAGTCAGTGAAACGCTCATCGAACTGATCTATCACCGATTGAAGAACGTGTAAATAATTATCAAAATCACACTCATTGCCGAATTCCTCGAAAATTACCCTACACGAGGGAAAAAAGAAAAAATTTTTTTCTTCCAACAGGAGATGATTTTGATACACTACCAGCCTCCTACGAAAAGAATCGACGTGGCTGCACAACTGCGAAATAGTTTGACCGGGTTTCTGCAGTTTTAAATTTAATGTATTTAAATGATTAGTCAGATCTACTATAAGTGAGAGTTCACAAAGGAAACTCGCATCTATTAATAAGGGGAAATATTCTGCTCCCTTTTTTTCTTGATATTCTTGCAAGAAATGGAAGATCTCATTTCTTATAGCAAAAAATTGACTTAGACATTTCGCTGCACTGAGCCAGCGTACTTCGCAATGCAAAGCGACATCAGTGTAAGCAGCGTTATGCGTTTCAAGAAATTCTATGAATTTCCTGTGAGATAGAAATTTATTTCCGCCCTTGATAGAATTGATTAGTTGCGTAACCTTCTTCATGGCGGAAGATAATTTTATATCTCTCCCACATAACGCTTCCTGATGAATGATGCAGTGCATCATTGGGAATTTAAACCCGCGTTTTTTAAACTGCCCGTTCAGTCCTATTTTGGCACCTGTCATGGCTTTTGCACCATCGGTTACCACTACAGAGCATTTAGAAAAGTCAACCTGGAATTTTTTAACAGTGTTCTCTACTGCGTTAAAAATATCCAGTCCTGTCGTTGTGTTGTGCAAAGGCACGAAGTCCAAAAGCTCCTCGACATACGAAAAATCATTTTGTACAATGCGAGCGAAAATGCTCAATTGACTAGTATGCCGGTTATCGGTGCTTTCATCCAAACACAAAGAGAAATAACGACAGTTAGTTAAAAGTTCAATTAACTTTTGCTCTGTGGATGCGCCTATATAAAAAATTCGGGAGTTCACAGTTTTTCTACCCAATGCGATGCTCTCAGCTTCTTCAAGAGTGATACACGTCCCGAAGGATTTAACCGCTTCAATGAGACATTTCTTTACGAAATCGCCCTCAGTGAACGGTTTACCCTGCTTTGCTATTAAATGAGAAATAGCGTAAAAAGCTATGCGAGCTTTTTCCACCGAATAAGCTTCTTCAGCAATATATGTACGACCTTCTTGATATACTATATTGAGCCCCTCTATTAAATCAAATTTTTCGCGGCCTTCATACGATGTATACTTTTGCGCATGATAACGTGAAAAGTGCCGTTCAATAGCATTTTTCTTTACTAGGGCAGGCTCAAATCCGCAAAGAAGACACATCGTACGATCACTAATTTTAGCGAAAAAAAAGTTTTCCCATACTTTGTCAAAATTTTGATAATACCTTTGCTCTGTAGACATCTTGATCTGTTTCGCCATCTATTCGATCTGAACGAATGGAAACGAAAATACGTTATAGTTACAGAGACTGTTTTCTGTTTTACAACACTGTATCAGCGACTGTTTTCTGTTTTCCAACATTGTATGTAACGTATTTTCGGTCAGACGTTTTTTGATTTAATAGAGGGGCTCAATATAGTATATCAAGAAGGTCGTACATATATTGCTGAAGAAGCTTATTCGGTGGAAAAAGCTCGCATAGCTTTTTACGCTATTTCTCATTTAATAGCAAAGCAGGGTAAACCGTTCACTGAGGGCGATTTCGTAAAGAAATGTCTCATTGAAGCGGTTAAATCCTTCGGGACGTGTATCACTCTTGAAGAAGCTGAGAGCATCGCATTGGGTAGAAAAACTGTGAACTCCCGAATTTTTTATATAGGCGCATCCACAGAGCAAAAGTTAATTGAACTTTTAACTAACTGTCGTTATTTCTCTTTGTGTTTGGATGAAAGCACCGATAACCGGCATACTAGTCAATTGAGCATTTTCGCTCGCATTGTACAAAATGATTTTTCGTATGTCGAGGAGCTTTTGGACTTCGTGCCTTTGCACAACACAACGACAGGACTGGATATTTTTAACGCAGTAGAGAACACTGTTAAAAAATTCCAGGTTGACTTTTCTAAATGCTCTGTAGTGGTAACCGATGGTGCAAAAGCCATGACAGGTGCCAAAATAGGACTGAACGGGCAGTTTAAAAAACGCGGGTTTAAATTCCCAATGATGCACTGCATCATTCATCAGGAAGCGTTATGTGGGAGAGATATAAAATTATCTTCCGCCATGAAGAAGGTTACGCAACTAATCAATTCTATCAAGGGCGGAAATAAATTTCTATCTCACAGGAAATTCATAGAATTTCTTGAAACGCATAACGCTGCTTACACTGATGTCGCTTTGCATTGCGAAGTACGCTGGCTCAGTGCAGCGAAATGTCTAAGTCAATTTTTTGCTATAAGAAATGAGATCTTCCATTTCTTGCAAGAATATCAAGAAAAAAAGGGAGCAGAATATTTCCCCTTATTAATAGATGCGAGTTTCCTTTGTGAACTCTCACTTATAGTAGATCTGACTAATCATTTAAATACATTAAATTTAAAACTGCAGAAACCCGGTCAAACTATTTCGCAGTTGTGCAGCCACGTCGATTCTTTTCGTAGGAGGCTGGTAGTGTATCAAAATCATCTCCTGTTGGAAGAAAAAAATTTTTTCTTTTTTCCCTCGTGTAGGGTAATTTTCGAGGAATTCGGCAATGAGTGTGATTTTGATAATTATTTACACGTTCTTCAATCGGTGATAGATCAGTTCGATGAGCGTTTCACTGACTTCGATTCGCTTAGAAATGATCTAATTCTCTTTGAGAATCCCCTCACCGTAAAAATTGAAGAACAGGCCCTCGAGTATCAAGAAGAACTGTGCGATCTTCAGCACGACATTTCTTTGAAAACGAGGGAAGAAAAAGGAGCCGAATTCTTTAAAACGCTGGAAGAATCGACATACCCTAAACTTAGAAATTTCGCGCTCCGAATTTTTTCCATGTTCGGGTCAACATATTTGTGCGAATGTTCGTTCTCAAAAATGCGTGCCATTAAGACAGAACAGCGCACACGGCTAAGCGATTCCTCGCTTTCAACTTTAATACGTACAACGTCGACTAGCCTCCCCGTTGATATTTTAGATATGCCCAGCACGTCTAAACGTGCGCGAAAATTAAGTTTTCCCAAACGTATTTAAAATTTTGATAGTAAAACGCGTTTTTCCTATCTATTTTTATCGCTTGACACAGTGGAATAGGCCTACAGGGGATACCACTGACAAAAAAAACGCATCGATAATAGTACCCCATGGGTGATGCGGAAATCTATTGATACGGGTGTCGCCCCAATGCGCCACGCGCGGTTCATATGGTACGGGTCTGAGGCGCTCGAAGCTCCTAGGCCCGCCGCGGGGGCCAAGACGCGCGGCGGGAGAAAGGAGGCGTTGCCTCCGAAAAACGGCCGCTGCGTTCACTTTAGTTCCATGCCTGATTTACAGGATTGTCAGGTATGACGGGTATGCGCGGTATGCACTTTGACTTATTTACGAAATGTGCGTCGCAATAGGACTTCCGGGGTTTTTATGAAATATGCGTCTATAATTAGAACGTGTTTGGTGATAGAATAGGACTTCCGGGGTTTTTACTTGTGCTTCTGAAAAGGGAACACTCAACCCATTTGATGGATTTTGGGTGGTTTGATTGGAAAGGGGTGAGTGTGGTTTTGACTTGGAGGGTCGTAGGGAGGAGGTGAGACGTGGTCTTGAATTAAGAGGGGTTTTTGGGACGAGGGACTTGTTTACAATTAGATATGAGGGAGGAGATCATGCCTCGTAGGGCGAAGAGGGGAAGGAGTTTTCGTAGTTGACCATCTTGAGATGGGGACCGCTAAGGTACATCGTCAAAATGATCAGTGATTGGGGAAAAGGGGTAAGACTTGAGTTTGAGGGATTTTGGTGGAGTTGTGGAGTAATTTATGAGAGAGATTATAAATAATACCGCGCGAAAAATAGTGGGATGTCACAACGCAGACATCAACGTTGAATTATGCAGCTCCGTCAAATCCATTAAGTATGTGTGTAAGTACATAAATAAAGGCAGCGATCAGGCTACTTTCAGCATACAATCTACAAATGAGGTTCTACAATATCAATCCGGAAGATATATTTGTAGCTCCGAGGCAGTGTGGCGGATTTTATCGTTCAGTGTACACGAACGAACGCCTACAATCACTCACCTTCCCGTGCATTTGGAAAATGGGCAACGCGTCTATTTCTCTAAAAATAATGCCAATGATATCGCAAATAATCCCCGTGATACGACGCTAACAGCATTTTTTAAATTATGTACAGAAGACCACTTTGCAAAGACTCCTACTTATGGCAAAGTTCCAGGTTATTATACTTGGAATGTAACTAACAGGAAATTTCAACGGAGGAAGCAAGGTGTGCCGGTTGAGGGCTATAACGACATTAAAAAAACAGATGCGCTTGGCCGAGTGTATGTAGTCCATCCCAACAACAGTGAATGTTTTCATCTAAGGATGTTACTTCATGTGGTTAAAGGCCCTACTTCTTTTAAATATTTAAAAACTGTGGCAGAAATAACCTATGACATATTTCAAGCAACGTGCAGAGTCATGGGATTGCTCGAAGACGACTCTCACTGGGAAAATACATTATCAGAAGCTACACTATGTACTTCGGCGGGATCGCTTAGATCTCTGTTTTCCATCATTATCGCTTTTGGCCAAGTTACTGATCTGTTGAGTCTTTGGAATAATCACCGGGAAAGCATGTCTGAAGATATATTGAACCGAAAACGAAGAGAGTTAGCATTAGAATACTTAAACTATGATCAAAATGTGTACGATGAAGTGTTGATTGAAGTGAACAGAATAGTAGAATCACTTGCAAGCAAATCTATCAAAGAGTTTGGACTTCCTTTGCCAGATAACAATAACCTACAGCTGAACAATATTGAGTACTTAAGGGAGATGTCATATGATCAATCGCGGCTCTTACGAACCGTCGCTCAGAAAGAACACCATCTGAACCCCGATCAAAAAAAAGCTTATGACACCATAATATCTAGCATAACAAACAAAGAAGGTAAGATGTTTTTCCTAGATGCCCCTGCAGGCACAGGTAAAACATTTTTGATTAATGTGTTGCTCGCTAAAGTGAGGTCTGGTGGTAATATTGCTTTTGCCGTCGCATCATCTGGGATTGCAGCCATTCTTTTGGAAGGGGGAGGAACGGCACATGCGACATTTAAACTTCCTCTGAAAGTTTATAATGATGATACAAGCGTATGTAAATTTCAAAACAAAGTAACGCCGCCAAATTAATTCGAAACTGTTCATATATTTGAATAGTTTGGGATGAGGCTACAATGTCCCACAACACTTCGGTGGAAGCCCTTGATAGGACCATGCGTGATCTAAGGAATATGAACACACTTATGGGTGGCTGCACAATTTTGTTCTCCAGAGATTTTCGTCAAATCTTACCAGTTGTAGCGAGAGGAACGAGAGCTAATGAGGTGAACGCTTCTTTAAAAAGATCTTACATTTGGCCGGATGTAACAAAATTGGCACTCAAAATTAATATGAGAGTACTCTTACCTTCAGAAGATAATAGTCTTTTTGCTGATATGTTACTTAAAGTCGGAAATGGACAATTATCGATGAATGAAGGGAAAATTAACCTCAATCATGATTTATGTGTTTCAGTAAGCAACATACAAGAATTGACTAATAACGTTTATCCAGAAATCCATGATCTTTCAAACAAGTCGCTTTCATGGTTTAAAGAAAGAGCAATATTATCGCCGACAAATGAACAAGTTGAGAAAGTTAACGATTTGATGCTCTCCAAATTTAATGCCCGGACTCGAGTTTATTACTCACAAGGAAAGATTCCGAACCCGGAAATTCAAAAACTTCTGGAACTTTGTGAATATGTAAGGGATTTCCTCTTGATTACAACGCAATTTTTGTTTGTTGCCCAAATTCACTCGAAGGGGGTGAAATTAACCCCTGAAAATTCGACTATTTTCCGATTTTGTGTTATAACTCGCGAACTAAAAGAGATAGAAAAAAGTTTCACGGCAAAAGTTACTTCTATTAATTAGATCTATCATTTGGTAAAAAAATTATTTTACACTTCACGAGTTATAACACAGCATCGGAAAATAACCGGATTTTCGGGGGTCAATTACACCCCCTCTAGAGTGAATTTGGGCAGCAAACAAAAATTGCGTTGTAATCGGGAGGAAATCCCCTACATATTCACAAAGTTTCAGAATTTTTAGAATTTCCGGGTTTGGGATGTTCCTTTGTCAGTAGACACAGTGGTGGATAGTGACGAAGCCGTTCATTACCCAACAGAATTTTTAAATTCTTTACATCCTTTCGGCATGCCACTACATAAACTGACTTTGAAAGTGGGGACCCCTATTATATTGTTACGCAATCTAAACCCGCCGAAATTATGCAATGGGATGCGATTGCAAATAAAAACTTTGAAAAACTTTCTCATTGAAGCTACTATTTTAACTGGCTGTGGTACTGGAGAAACAATTTTAATACCGAGAATACCAATGATTCCATCAGATTTCCCCTTTAATTTCAAACGAATCCAATTCCCGGTAAGAGTCTGCTTTGGCATGACAATAAATAAAGCACAGGGTCAGACACTTAACGTGGCTGGAATTGACCTAAGTGGAGAATGTTTTTGTCATGGGCAACTTTACGTGGCCCTTTCGCGTACCACACCACAACAAAATCTTTTCGTGTTGACGTCAGGAGGAAAAACGACTAATGTTGTTTACAAGGAAATCTTATAAGAACTTTGTTAGAAACTTATCGCCGTAAATTCGAGAATGCTCTACGGGGTGGTGGGGGCTGCATCGGAGTTCGTCCAGTGGTTCTCGAGATTAGCGCGATCAAACATACAGACACCTACCGGGGACTTTATTTTATACTATGTAGAGGAACATGAATCAGTGACGCTAATAACTCGGGCGAAGCCGGGACGGGGCATGCTAGTTTACTATTATAATAATGTATTATTATAATATATAAATAAGAAATGCTGTCAATATTTTCTTAGTAAATGACAGAAGTGTCTTGACAGAAGCTTAAGAAATTTCTCGAAATCTGCTATGCGTGCGAAATGTGCTACAAAATAATTATTTCTATCTAACGATTTTTAATTTTCTATAATAATGATTTTAATTAATACTGCTAAATACTTATACATTATGGTACTATTTTTTGTTTTTAATTACATTAAAAATTAAGCTTAAAAATAAATAAAATTCGCATTTCTGTTCAGGTACTGGGACATGGCCGGGCACTGGTATATTTACCTTACCCATACGATAAAGAATAAAGAATTTCTTAATACGCTGAAAGGGATATTTCACATTTTCACCCTCGACAGCGGGGGGTCGACCACGATTTTCCGGGGTCGGCCGAGGATACATATCTGTTTCAGAAACAGAATAATTAATAATAATAATGACGAACGCGATTGCGCGAATGATAGTTCTAGACTATCAACCATTCTCACTTTTGAAGGATAAGGGTTTTAGAGAGTTCGTGAAAGTGGCTGAGCCACGTTATGAAATTCCAACTCGAACCACTTTTTCGGATGATATAATTCCGAATATGTACATGTAAGAGAAAAAGAGACTGCAACAAATTATTAATAATGACGTCACAAATGTAAGTAAAATATGTATAATATTACTTGTAATAGTTATCAGCATCATCTGAGCCAGCGTTGGCCACATCAGGCCATTTGGGAGCACGGTCTCCATGATGTTTACCATAGCCGCGCGGAAGGGGAGCTCCAAAGCCAATGGTAACGGGGGCGCGCCACGGATAGAGAAAACTGTAGTAGTGTGCAGTGCAACCTCATCCCCGTACGATAGGCTTGAATCACTGGGATTCTTGGGGGCCCCAGCGACCCTCTAGTGGACGGTGTACAAGGGGTCCGGTCGCCTGGGTTTACGATGTGGCAATTGTTATTCAAATGTAGAAAAAACTCGGACTCGAATTAAACGAACTGATTTAAATAAAAATTTATACAAAATGAGAAATAGAGTACAGTGTAAAAAATAACACGATTTTATTAACACTTTCAAGTAAAAAAGTAACTATAACCAAGAAACTGCTAGCCAGGCCCCCCAAGGAACCCAATCATTCAAGCCTATCCTACGGGTACAAACCTGCGTCGCACGCTACTACACACTTACAGTTTTCCCTATCCGTGGCGCGCCCACGTTACCAGTGGCTTTCGAGCTCCCCTTCCGCGCGGCTATGATAAACATCATGGAGACCGTGCTCCCAAATGGCCCGATGTGGCCAACGCTGATCTGAGCCATAAGTGTAATAGTACTTAAATCTGTATTACAATATCTTTGTCGTTATAAGTAAAATGTTTAAAATCTATTATAATTTTGTAGGGGAATGTACAAAGTCTGGCCTTCACTACAGACGGCTGGACCTCACGTGCCAACGACAATTACGTGTCGCTGACGACACACTACATAAATTCTAATTTTGAATTAAAAACTTATACACTAAGGATAAAACCAGTCAAAAAATCCCATACCGATGAAAATTTAAACCATGTGAACTTTTCCTCTTGGAAACCTTTTTTTTTCACCGGAAATTTATATGGATCGAAAGCACGTATCAAATAACATGCAAAAATAACAATTTTGAGTTTAGGAATCTATTCGTTGAAAAGTTATGAGGCGAAAAATTTGTAAAATTTTGACATATTTTCTACCCTTTATTATGACAGTTACAGTGGTTGTCGCATATGATTCGTTGTAGGAGGTTGGAGAGGTAGGAGTATGTAGTTTCTTTGTTTTTTGAAACGGTTACATTGAGGGAGTTCGACAGCATAAAATACTTAGGATGTTTCTAAAAAAGAGGGTATAAGGAGAGTACATACATATGTGTTTAGTATTTAGTTTGTATTTTATATACAGGTTGTATGTTCTATTATGTTTTTTCTATGGAGAAATTGTCTTTTTATGTTATATATTTAAATACTGCACTCCCTCCCCTCTGTACAGTATTTCCATTGACTTATTCCGAAACAACGCACTTTCAAACAATTCCACTTTCTAATTTGTCCACGGTATTAGTATTGGTTTGGATTAGATTAGCGCGAGGGGCGCGCGCCCGCTTGCGGGCGCGTAAAGCATAGCAGCGAACCGATGTGAATTTGGGCATAACCTAAAATAATTTTTTTCACAGAAAAAGTAGGAAGAGGGTGCGTTTTTAGTATCTGAGGGTCTGTGATTATACTCACCAATGCGACCGTGCTAGGCCCGTGCCATACGTTGTATAGCAGGGCTGGGCAATCCGCGGCCCGTTCCCCGACTTGCCTGCTCTGTTGGGCCGCAGGAGAACGATCCCCACCATACTTTTTTAACTCCTACATTACACAGTACTGGTGGATCGCAGGCCGCATGTAATTGCGGATGGTGGGGGAGTCGGCTGACTAGTAGTGGGGACTGTGCGGCCCGCGGCGGCGAACAAGTTGCTCAGCCCTGTTGTTTAGTATTGGTTAAAAAAAAGTATCCATTCAAATGGAAGCATAATAGCTGTTCACATTAGGAGTTAGAATGTACGTCAAAATTTCACAGTCCGTTTTACTTAATAACTTTTCACTGAATAGATTCCTAAACTCAAAATTGTTATTTTTGCATGTTATTTGATACGTGCTTTCGATCCATATAAATTTCCCGTGAAAAAAAAAGGTTTCCCAGAAGAAAAGTTTACTCTTTAAATCAGTTATTGCGCACCGGCATTGAGGAATGGGGTAAATGGGGAAAACAAATATAAAAATATATTTTATCACGGATAGGGTAAATCCGGGAGACGCGGTCGGGCCGGAGAGTTGGTCGAATCGCTGTATTTCAGACTCCATATGTAAAAACGCGTTAAAATGCAGACCAATTACTTCTCTAGAAGCCAAACAGTTGAATGAATAACGTCACTTCGCTTGCTTCTGTGTTTTTTTTTAGATTTATAAGCTATAAAATGTAAATTGAGGTTACATTTAACTTTTTTTGTCAAACAACGGTGTACAGAAACGTATTTAAAATATACTTCTAAGTTTATTTTCGCTTAATGTTTGGGATAATAAGATAGTAGAGATATTGAGGCACAATGCAGCCAAAGTATTTAGCCGTATTAACTCTTTCTCTCGAAACTAAGGAGAAAATCATCTCTCGCTGCAGAAAGGAGCGATGATCGAGTTACGATTTTTTTAATTATTTTTTTATTTTTTATCATTATTTTATTATTATTGTTTATTTATTTTATTTATTCCCCTTGTATTCAGTTACCTTGCTAATCGCCGGTAGGTACTAGTTCACTTTTTCTTTGATGTGTTCTTTACTTGTTTGTCGTAAACAAATTAAATATCAATGAATCTGTGGTTGTATTCACTCATAAATAATTTTGCTTTCTTCTTTGTCATTTTTCCATGAATAATTATATAAGTGGTATCTGCCAACGACGAAAACCATTTCTCCCGGCACCTCGAGAAAGATGGTCAGATGTCATGACTTCAGTTTTCAACCCGATTTACAGTAAATATTGTCTTAAAGCAAATATCGACCACTTTTTCTGAATCAGCATAAAATTCTGAACGTATTAGGTTTGTTCTAATAAAATAAGTACCTAATATCTGTATTAGTTTTAATAGCCATTTTATATTAGGTCGACCGCGTCCCCCTGATTTACCCTAATGCGGCAAATATCGTGAAAGTCGTAAAATTGTGTAGCGAGTGGGAACGCATACCCTGTTTTGCCCATACATTGCAGGTAAACGTACAAAAAAGTCGACATTAGAAATAAATTAAAAATTATTTCAGGTTTATGTTAAATTTGATGTTCTTTTCAGCTCGTAGTAAATGACGCAACTGAAAGATGCAAAGATATGACCACACTTCTGAAAAAATGCAGAGGTATTGTTCGCTTCTTTCTCCATTCTGCGTCGGCGAAACAACAACTAAAGAAAGAGCAGATAAAAGTTTTTCCCGAATTAAATCCACTTCATCTTATTCGCGATGTGGCAACCAGGTGGAATTCGCAATACGTTATAATGAACCGCCTACTTCAAGTACGGTGTATAATAAGTGCAGTATAGAGTGATTCGCGAATGCCCGAAAACCTAACCCGTACCGAGTGGTCCCACTTCAAACATTATTGCGATTCGTTAAAAATATTTAAAGAAGCGACATTAATCACGACCGTAGATAAAGCACCCACTTTATCTCGGTATATACCGACCGTGCTAAAAAAAATATTAACTAATTTATCGCAACAGCAGGACTCTAATCCTGCGATAGATCTGCAGAACAACCTGCTATTGGGCCTAAATATCAGATTCAATTTTATTGACGAGTGTCAAGTTTTAATAATGGCGATGATGTTGGACCCTCGTTTTAAGGACAGACTGTTACCGGACGGAAAAAAGGAATCAGCGCACTCATTATTGCAGCGTCAAATTATGGAGTACGCAGGAATCCGAGAACACATATGTGGCAACGGCAAGTGACATGTCAGAGACTTTAGGTATGCTTGAAAAAAAATTAATATTATGTGACATAGGACAAAATAATGTATTTTATATGTTTTCATTGCAACATTAACGTTAGCGGGAAGTTTGATGGAACAGTTCTCAAATATTGCGAAGGACGACGAGCAATATATCGAAAATGCGCTATGTACCATAGAAAACGAATTAAAATGGTATTAGGGGAGAGCTGCCTATATTGGACCGGCTCCCAGATTGGACCATTTGTGTATCTCGATAAACAAATATATTTGCAGTGTTTTTTTTGGCTACACTGATTTAGGAAGTGCAGATGGAACGTGCGAGAACAGCGATACGGTTATTTGTTAGTGTCGCGCCTCGCGACTGAGAATCCTTGTACGCAAGGTGAGAACCTCCACCGCATCGACAGTAGTACGCGGGCCTATACGTGTGATTGTTGGAGCATAGACCTGACCATATATGGCAATTTGCGTTCGGCCGGGCGAAGATTCAAAAACAATTGTAAACAACGGCAAGCGCGAGCCGGTCGCGGCACGATCGCTTGGGCGGGCATTCGGGCTCGAGCCATAGCGGCAAGCAGTATTCATATTCAGTATCAATAAAGTTTTTGTTGTTAACCACCTTTTCCTCACTACATCATCCAACTCCGAAATTCGTTCTCTCGACATTAATTTGCCGAGTAGAGCGGGCGGTCATCTCGCGAGCAAAGGAAATTAATTTTTTTGAATTCGCGAGGCCTTGATCGTCCAATTAGTTTGTCGTTCACCGTCGTCGAAATATAGAAACACCTGGTGTGCAATCATTATTTTTCTTGCTGTTTCAAGTAAATTTCTTTCTACAACTTGTAAGTACCAAAATTTTAAACGATACTAGTGTAAAGTGTGCTATCTGAGCTACAAGTTCATGTCCTTACTTTCCCATATAAGTATAATAACGAAAACATATTTTTTTTATGTAACCTACAAGTTGCCTAATATTGGACCATCACTAGTTGCTTGAATTGGACCGGTCCATTCTAGGATACAATCTATGTTATGGTAGCGAATAGTTAAAAGCATACTCAAAAATTTAAAAAAAACAATCAAAATCGACTTCAAAAAATTAAAATTGCACTAAAAAGTAAATAATAATTATCTTTAAATTATCTAAAAAATAATTATCTTTAATTATCTAAAAATCAATCTTTAAATTCATTGATTTTTAGGAGCGGTCCAACGTAGGAAACCGGTGGTCCAAATTACGAAACCGGTTGCCTGGAATGGACCGAAGTCATTACTTTAGTTTTTTTGAGATATTATTTTAATCACATATTTTATTAGCACACTACATGATTAACAAATACATGATAAAATCCACATGAAATGTAGATCTTTTTCCCGTGTCTGTTTTCTTTCTACAATGTGTTATGCTCGTGTAGGAGAGAAAAATAAAAAAGTGGTCCAAAATAGGCAACTCTCCCCAATAATGAAAAGGTCCTACCAGCCGATATATGTATCCTGGAATGGTGGCAGGAAAATTCTGCACGGTTGCCGAATTTGGCCATTGTGGCACAGAATGTGTTGGGTATTCCAGCAAGCCAGGCATATAGCGAAAGACTATTTTCAACTGCTGGAAATATTATCACGTATAAATGTGCCTCCCTTTTGTGCAAAAAAGTGGAGCAAATTTGCTGTTTATCAGCAAATTTAATAGCTAACCGTAGCTAATATGTATAGTTCCTTGCGCGAAAATAGTATATATCTAAGAAACAATCAATATAATATAGTGTATATTGTACACTAAAATATATACATACAACATCAGCGTTGCCCGGAATGCTTTTCGCGGTAGACCACCACTCCTGTAGGTGTTCCCCCACTCAAATAATCTTGTCCATCGAAGAACATTCCCGGCAACGCTGATGTTGTATGTATATATTTTAGTATTCTATAGCGTGTCAATAGTGTATGTATATAGGTTAGCGTTTGCGTGAATGTTACTGTATATAATAATAAATTTTGTATACCTATTACGTTCCCGTTCTTTCCTATATCCTTCTTTAATAAAAGAATTGTCCGCTTTCAATGAAATAATTTAATATTACAAACCATTTAAAGGTAATTATGTAGAACAGGTGTTTCCTCACCGATTTGAATGATTTTTTGGATATGTTGTCGGGGACATGATTCTGAACAGCTTTTTCCTATATATCTTTCCACCGCTCGACCTTCGTTTCCAAGATATTCGCGACAAACTGCTGTTACTGCTACAATGTATTCTGCCGTAAACCTACCTATAGTACGCGTCCGTGGCAGCGTATGTGCCAGCATGCGATAAAACAAATGACGAAGCTGACCTTTATTTCCGAGATATTTGCGAAAAACTTCATTTGACTTATTCCGACGCAACGCATTCCGCTTTCCAACTTGTCCCGGGTATTAGTATTAGTTGGGGCTACATTAGTGAGGGGGCCGCGCGCCCGCTGGCGGGCGCGCAAAGCATGGTAGCGAACCGATGTGAGTTACGGTGTTGACGGGAGTCCCCACATACCCAACAGGTGCTCTCGAAGGCACCCTCTTTCTTGCAAAAAAATTATGTTTTAAAACCAAAATCATCCTAATAACCGTCCGCGTCGACACCGCCGAACAGAGTCAGGGTGTTGACGGGTATCCGCAAGTTTCTTGTTCAGATAATCTGAATCAGATCTCTAAACTCACATCGGTTGCCTACCATGCTTTACGCGCCCGCGGGCGGGCGCGCGCCCCCCGCACTAGTCTAGCCCCAACCAATACCGGGTAGAAGTTGGAAAGTGGAATGAGTTGCGTCGGAATAAATCAACAGAAGTTTTTTGCAAATATCTCGGAAACGAAGGTCGAGCGGCGCTAACATGTATAGGAAAAAGTTGTTCAGAATCATGCCCCCGACAACATATCCAAACATCATTGAAATCGGTGAGGAAACACCTGTTCTGCATAATTACCGAATTACCTTTAATATATATCCATATTCCATTGGGACCCTCCGAAATATCGAACTACACTTGTTGCTTCTTATTAGTACTACTACTACTAGATGCTAACAAGATAGAAACTTTCTTTAGGAGCTTATCCCGAGGTGTATACGAATTAAATTACGGGTCAAAATGGACCCCGCATCCAATGTGTTGTTAAAATATCCACCAGGCAAGGGTTAAATTACTTGATATGATTTTCATATCTATATATCTCATATTATACATCTATCTTAATTTATATTCGATGCCTACAAAACGTTCCAGCCACACCAAGCTATCACACTGCACCGTACAGTCGGCTACCTAAAATATATTCGGGTGGGTCGAAACATTCGAGTTACCCGAAACATACGAGCTGCTTGAAAAAATCGAGCTACCCGAAACACATTCGAACGGCTCGAAAAAATTGAGCTATCCGAAACACATTCGAGCTGCTTGAAAACATCGAGCCAGCCGAATCATTCGGGTTACTCGAAACCGTTCGAGTCTCGGCTCGGCTCGGATATTGTTCTGGTTTTCTTTTTTATAATTTTATCTTTAATGCACTGCATGCATAGATCGGACGTAGCGGGTAACTAATGGGGCGTGTTTTTGATTGTATCGGTGTTTGAATTTTTTTCTACAATTTTTTTCTGAATATTTTAGC
The DNA here is from genome assembly GCA_944738655.2 of Andrena hattorfiana. Classification (NCBI taxonomy): domain Eukaryota; kingdom Metazoa; phylum Arthropoda; class Insecta; order Hymenoptera; family Andrenidae; genus Andrena; species Andrena hattorfiana. Next base: position 48,576,059 of record OX122889.2, read on the forward strand.
CTTTTAGCTACTCAACGCCACGCCTATACCGACTTCCGTTAAGATCATTTTGTGGAACGATGCGCCATTATTGTGGCTTTTACGCGCAGGTGGCTAAAAATCTCTCCGTACATCAGGGGTATTCTAAGTCCGGGAGAGTTCGACCACTTTTTGGAAAAGAAATTGTAGCATCCTTGTTTTTCACATTTTTGTTGTTTTGTGCAAATTAAAGCAAAGTCCAAGCAATTTAGGTTATATATAAATTATAGTGTGCGATAATTTCAAATATTTATTTTCATTTTCAACCAAAAACATTGGCACTCCAACTGGTCGGTCTCACCCGCATGTCGGGGTTAGACCGTCCACCCACTACGGGCGAGACCGACCTTGAAAAATAACAAAAAGTGTAACTTACAAAAAGTATAACGCAGGAAGAAGTTATTTGATATGTTATTTCTTCTTCAGTTTTCCATGTAAGTCACAAACATTCTTGTACTTGGAGCATCTAGTATCATGAAACCAACGGCTTCAGTGCACACATTTAATCCAATCGTCGCTTTTCGAGATTTCGAAATAGTTTTCTCCGCATCCCACGCACTCGTTTTCGTCCCAGTCTTTTAACGACATATCACTATCTTGTAGAATGGAATTTTCGCTCCCTGAATCTGAAGATGGGTTTACAGTAAGAAAAACACATGTAGGTAGTGTTTAGAAAACGTTCCGATGTCAGTTACAAGAATAAGAAATAAAAAAATACGAGCATGCTACCTATGCCCCCCTCGGCATCCCACAACATTCATCTGAAATAATTTTTCGTACCATTGATATTTTTCGAGATAGTTATACTTTCTCAGATACAACGGACACACTGTATATTTAACTAATGTGCTCGGACTGTCCCGCATTAATGTGGTCGGTCTATCCCATAACACTAGTTTACAGTCATTTTTTTATGTAGACTCTGCTATGAAATTCTTATGTAAGGTGGTCCCCTAAATTCAAAAATCGACATGAGACGAAATCCTATAGATACGTTTTTGAGATATCGCCCGACCAATATTTTGGCAATTTTTTAAAAAGACAACCCGACGTTTTTGGCCATATCTCGCGTTAGAGTAGACCGATTTGATCGCAACAACTCTTATATTAAAGGTAATTAAATTGCATACAATTCGTTCCTACAGTGTTTTCCCATCGGACCAATAGTTTAGGCGGAATCGAGCGAAACTTAAGAAAAATGTAATGTTTTGGGGCCGAAATTGAAATCGAAAATTCACTACATAGCCTGGAAAACATAGAAATTATCATGTGAGTTCCAGTTTCTTATTTTTTACGTAGAGTGCACAGCTTTTCGAAGAAAACAAGCCCATCCTGAGCAAAATCCATGCACAAATAAGGAAGTTATGGGCGATAGAGTGGGAGCGCTTATTTTCAACTATTTCTCTATTGTTGCATTTCTTCCTGTTTCATTCAATTTCATTTTTATCGATCTTCTGCTGTAACATGCTTTTTACTTATTTATTCTCTCAATATAGGCATTAACATGTCTTTGAACATCCATTTCCTCCACTCACATTTGGATTTCTTCCCACCAAATCTGGGTGTTGTAAGGGACGAACATGGCGAGAGATTTCATCAGCAGATGAAAAGTATCGAGAGACGCTACCAAGGATTCTGGGACGCATCAATGATGGGTGACTACGACTGGTTCCTTGTAAGAGAAACTGATCTCATTGCGGGCAAAAGTAATAGAAAGAACCAGAATTTCTTTTAAAAAATAAAATAAAATAAAATACATGTGTAGCATGCAGAAAAGGAAGCGTTGAGAAACGCTGACCATCGAGAAGTTTCGCGAATACGCTTGTAGGCTGCCCGTGAGGAGAGACGTGCGGGCGCGGAACCACGGCTCGCGAGGCCCGCGCTTGACGACGCATCTGTTGATTACTGCGGCCGCGGATAGCAACGATTGTGTATAAATTCGAGGCCCTCAAAGGCATTTCCTTCTTCGCTATTCCGAGAGAGAGAGGACGAGGTAAGACCAACGGCCGCTCTCGGACAGCTTAGGGACTCCGGCAGGAGTGTTCGGCGATAATACCTGAACGCCTGCCTGGAGAGAGAGTCTGTTCCTGGACGGTCAACCGATCTGGAGAGTTCGGCGATAATAGCCGAAAGACGCCCGAGTTTAAGAGAGGAGAGTACGGGAGGATATTCCTGGACGCCTGTTCGATATGGAGAGTTCGGCGACAATACCTGGACGCCAATCGAACGGGGGAGTACAGAGTAACTCCTAGACGCCTCATTAGACTAAAGTCAAGTACCGTGTATATATTAGAATCCCGTAAAATTGTATAAACGCAGCGAGACGCAACGTCTCTTTTCCGAAATTTGTAGCCCCATCCTGTAAACCAAACCATGTACTCCTACCTAATCCGAATAAACCTTGTCTGTCCAGCATATATCCATTTGTCCTGTCAATTCGAAAGGCTTCTCGTGATCGTAATTCTCAACATTGATTGAATAATTTTTTATAAACTAGATCAATATAGCTTGTGTTACAGTCAAAGCGTTAATTGAGCGCAATTCAGCGAATGTATACATTCTCCGCTAATCAATGTGTACACACTGATTTGATTGGCTAAAGTAATCACATGGGTATATATATTTTTTAACTAAAGTGAAGAAATATTCGTTATATTTAAATAGATCAAGAACGATTACATTGGTTCAAAATATACATCTGAACTTCTATAAGGACATTTGGGAATGTTTTGAGAGAAATTGGGGTTATGTGAGGTCTCATGTAGTAACACGTGCAAAGAACAGTTATGCTGTCCACCAATCAGAAGCGATCACGAAAAATCACGGATCATTGTGAGAAATCACTGTGATCGGGAACAAACGTGATCGAATTTGCCATCGTGCCCAGCGTTTTTAGGAAATGTGTTACCGTGTGTGGCGGTATATGTGTGCGTGACGGGAAACGAATCGACGCCAGCGCTAAGCCAAGCCAAGTGACGAATCGAATTCGTCGCCTTCAAATGTGTACGAATCGTCACTTGGCTTGGCGCTGGCGTCGATTCGTTTCCCGTCACGCACAAATATACTGCCACACACGGTGACACATTTCCTACAAACGCTGCGCGTAGCTCGTTCCTTCTTTCTACTAATGCCCCTGACAATCAGGTTCTTTCCAAACTAACGACAAACGGCGTCCTTTTGTGTCGTCTTGTCTCTCATGGGCTGTTTCTTCATCAGGAGATAATCCTGCGCGGCTTGGTGCACACCACGCAATCTGCGCAGCATTATGTCCTCACCAGAAACCAGCCAATTAGAGAACGGCACGAGAAGAAGGACGCTTCTGGTCGTTCCCATTCGGAACAAGTTCAGAGAGGGAGCATATAGCAAGCAACGTAAAAATCTGAAAATTGTAATAATAGTTGTACTCTGTTGCGTGGTCCTGCAGCCGGGCGATGGTCCTAGGGGCTGGGTCGATGCCCGTGAAGCGCAGAACCGCTCTGCTCGGAGTTGCGCGTTCGTGTTTAAATAAATTGAACTTACGTTGTACAATATTCGGTATTCTTATAATCTTAACTGTTTTATTATAATTCTCAACAACTTAAAGATGGAAATATGAATTGTAGCTATTGTAACTGAGCTCAGAAATAAACGTGTTATCGCTAGTACAGCAGGATTGGTAATGCTCGTCTTTTAGCGTCGTTATTTTGCGTTTCCGCGGTGAAAGAGAACAAAACCTAATACATCGAGCGGCTTCCATACATTCTATGCAAAAGTCGAATTTAAACTCTGGCTAATTATCATGGCAGACAACCTCCTAGCAGAAGCCCCCAAGTCTTTCCCATAGTGGAAAACACATTGTTACCAACTCGAGGTTGCGCGGTACACAACAACTCATATTATTTACGAAATATATATTTGTCGACGTTAATTGGTGTAAAGTGGTGTGAAGATCATTTCACGCGCATTTTCTGTAAGTTGGCTACACTGTAGTCTGCTCTGGCTACTGTTCGTTAGAACCGTGATTTGTGAATCACGAGTGATTCGATCACGTTCGTTTCCAATCACGGTGATTTTTCACAGTGATCCGTGATTTTCGTGATCGCTTCTGATTGGTGCAGACAGAATAGTGATCTGTGATCGCCTCTGATTGGAGCAGACAGAACAGTGATCGCTTCTAATTGGTGGAGAGTATAACTGCACTTTGCACGCGCCACATAACCTATATATTCTATATTAACGACGTCAAAACAAAAATGCTTTACAGTATTGTCTCCCTATGGGCTCGGTTTAGTGCCCACGATGTGGGCTTTTCGCTATCCCCACCACTTCTGTCTCACTCTTGTCCGGCGAAAGCGAGAGCGAGATGGAACGAGAGAGAGCGAAAGACCAGGGGGCTGCCACTCTCACTTGCGATTTTGTGACAGTGTTTCAACTGCCACCTATAATGTACTAATTGCTGCAACATTTGTTGAATTTTGATCGCAAACCATACTGAGGATGATAAGTCCCGTTTCTTCGACAGCTTTTACAACAATTTTGATGCAGTGCATAAACTGATTTGAGAACGTCTTGCATTTTGTGAAATAAAACAGTCAGAGCAACAACGGACTAACGTACATTTTTTTCGAAATTGAATTAGTAGCAACAACGTATTCCAATAGGCTCTACTAACCATATAACAAAATGTATAAAAAAAAATTTTAATATAGGTTGGTCCGTTGTTGCTCTGACTACCTCAAATTTCCTAAATTATTAAATTACCTAAAGTTTCCAGTTCGATACCATACCTTTTAGCATAAACACTAGTGCATGGCCATATTGAATTTTAGTTCGAAAAAATTGGAACTGCCTAGATGGCAGTCGAAACACTCCCAAAATTGGAAATGAGAGTGGCAGGCTGCCACTGGCAGCCCTCTGCGAAAGACACTAGAAGCGAGCGAGGGCGGTACGAGACAGACGACTCGTTGATGTCTTGTCTCGCTCCGTCTTTCGGACGCCTGACACTCCGTCCTTTTGCGTGCGCGACGGGCGTGCGCGATGGTCGCGAGCGCTTACGGTGAGCACGGGAACCGCTTCGCAAAATCTTGACGCAGGCCCGGCTCAAGTCTCTTTTGCGCCCTAGGCGAACTTGTCAAATTGCGCCCTTTATTATAATGCATTTATTTGAGATTACTTATGACTTTCGTCTACAAAATCAGGCAACTACTATGGCATAAGGTTGACAAGAGTCGCAAAATGGTCTTTTCATTGTTGGCATTGTTGAAAATAAATTTTTAAATGAAATACTACAAATTGTACTACAACGGTTTTAAACTACGAGTAAAAATTAAGAGTAGGGAAATGAAGAAGCTCAATTAAATGTATTATAATAAATAGCGGAATTTGGCAAGCTCGCCTAGGGTGTAAAAAAGACTCGTGCCGTGCCTGGCTATCTGATCGTCGCGCGCATGCGTTGAGCAGGCACAATTCCTTCTGAGCGCTCGCACCTGTCGCGCACGCAAAGCGTTCCATCTCGCTCCCCCCTTCGGCCAGAAAGAAGCGAGAAACGAACACTCGGAATTAGGGTTCTACTCACGGTATGGGCTCAACGCCGGTCCCGACCAGCAAGCCCTCAGGGAGACAATACTGTACATCGCACAAATTAAAGGAATAATGAGGCACAATGAATTTATAATGAATAAATTAATAATGATGAATTACAAGTGTAAGTTTAATTTTAAAGATCTGTAAACTTAATTCTATAAAATATAAATCTATCTAGAAAATAATATATAATATAAATACAGCATAAAAGCTTTATATAAATATATAAAAACTTAATATGAATAATCTCTACATAGTATAAATATAAAAAAAATTAATAAGTAATAAGTATATGCGTAATATAATTGTATAAAATTGTATATAATATAAATACAATAACAAATATTTAACATTAAAAACAAAACAACAATATAATATAGAATAACAAAAAACTATGTATTAACATTTAAGAATAATTACATAAATAGATCATTTTTTACTTCTAGACGGTTTCTTTTTACAGTTAAAATTAACCTTGCTTTTGAAAATATTCTTTCACAGGGTACTGCCGTGGCTACAATACAAAATAATTTATCTATTAATTTTTTTTAAGAGTGGAAATTGAAATCTATGTTCTTTCCATCGAATTAGTGGGTCCTCAGTTCTGCCATAAAACTCCTCCCTTAAATAGTTATCTATTTCTATAAAAATTTTATTCTCTTGTATAACAGCTTGTGGAGCATTTTTCTTGACATTTTCATTTAATGCATCCCATATCGATAATTCGTGGGTTTCATATATGTCCGGCATTTGTATTGTCACGTCCCGGGTGAAGTCTTTAGGACGATGGCATAGACGGGGAATTATTGAAGGGAATTCAGGCGCGAATGCCAGATTCGTGGCACTGCGGAGAGTTAGGATTCAGGCGCGAATGCCAGATTCGTGGCACTGAATGGTTTGCGGGAAACAGGCGCGAATGCCAGATTCGTAGCACTGCGGGTTTATTGGAGTTCAGGCGCGAATGCCAGATTCGTAGGACTGAACGACCAGGGAAAGTTTAAATGGTAATCACTCCGGAGGTGACACCCGTTAGAGCACTTTGTTTGTTTTGGCTTGGTAATTGGATTTACTGTTGCATTTATATAAGAAGCCACACATAATATTTCCGCGAAATATGTCTAGACATATGGCTGTACACGGCCCATGCAAAAGTATGTTTGTAAACACTGTAAGAACTCTCGCGTTCGCGAACCGAAATCAGCTGTTGCAGCAGCCTGTTTAGATTAGGAGCCCTCGTAACTAAAGGATAGACACAATAATTCGAAGCGGAATTTAACGTGAAACAGTTTATCCAATTTGAAGCACGTTTATAGGCCATGCACTGTCAATGCGATAGCGGTTGGTCCACAATAATGCGTTAGGCGATAAGCATTTGCACATAACATTTATATAAATGGTGGTTAATAACAATATAAGAGTATGAACATGAAATACATGAGAATAAGCCGATGACAATATATGAAATGCAATAAGCGTTAATAAAATACAATAATATAAGAAATAAGCGTTATTAATATAAATAATATGAAAGCAATAAGCGTTATTAATACAAATAATATGAAAGCAATAAGTGTTGGTAATGCAAAATGATATAAGCAATACGCGTTATTAATAGAAAATAATATGAAAATGCAATAAGCGTTATTAATACAAAATGATATAGATGTATGGAGATGATATGCCGTATAATGGTAGTTAATAGTAATTGCTTACGGTGGTTGCCGTAGTACACTGAATTTAGTTATAGTAATATACACTGTAGAAATAAACGTAATTCTTCGCGGGAGAGTTTCTGTAGCAGAGATTCCGTAGAAGAGGATGCGGCCTCTCGAACCCTCGTATTTATATGGTTTACAAGAATGTCAGGTGTGAGGGGTGTTGCGCGGTATGCACCTTGACGTATTTACGAATTATGCGTCGCAATAGGACTTCCGGGGTTTTTATAAAATGAAATAAGCGTCTATAATTAGACGTGTTTATGACTCATGTATGAAATATGCGTCGCAATAAGGCTTCCAGGATTTTATTTAGGCTATTGATAAGGGGATACTCAACCCATTGGATGGATTTTGGGTGTTTTAATGGGGAAGGGGTGAGATTGGCTTTGGCTCGGTGAGTCGTAAGGAGGGGGTGAGACGCGGTCTCGAATTAAGAGGTTTTGGGACGAGGGACTTGTTTGAATTCAGATATGAGGGCGGATTTCGCGCCTCGTAGGGCGAATAGGTGAAGGAGTTTGTAATTAACCATCTTGAGATGGGGACCGCTAAGGTACATCGTCAAGGTGATCAGTGATTGGGGAAAAAGGGGTAAGACTTGAGTTGAGGGATTTTGATGGAGTTGTGGAGCGATTTATGAGGGAGACTTTAGAATAGAACTGCGCGAAAAATAGTGGGACATCACAGTATATTTGTTTGATTTTCTGTTCCAGTGTTATTATTTATGTTATCGGATAACATGTTTTTAATTTCTATCTTTAATATATCTAATGTTTGTGGTGAGAAAAAAGCATTTTTAAATCGTGGGTCTAGAAATGTGCAAATTTGTATTATAATATTGTTCTCTATATTTTCAAATCGATTTAGTATTTCTTCTTCAATATTAGATATTATTTGTTCAACATTTATTGAAAATTCTTTTTGTTTCAGTTCATCACATATAGTTTTTAAGCCTGAAATTAGGGGTATCATAATGGATGCTGTAGGATATTGTTCCCCACGGATGATTTTTGTAGGATTTTTGTAGCGGATTCTATTGGTTTTAATATTGGGAGTAGAACATTAGTATGCGACACTAGCGGTCGGTACGCGAACTAGTAGTAATGGCCGACGCAAGTATACTATTACATTGCCGTTACCATAGTCATATATAGACGGAGCGTAAACTGAGGGGGGGGGGGGGGTTGCAAGGTTCGCGGTAAGGGGAGCGATACAGGTAAATCGGGAAACTCAATGGTTCGGCATGCCGAATGCATCCGAAGCTGACCCGACGTGCCTGTATCTAAACCTCTGCTAATATATTCATAAATTATTATTATTTTCAGATCGTGGATATTTATTTAAAATATAATAAAAAAAACGTTTAATCTAGATTGATGTGTTCATCAGATAAGTTTTAGGTAACGACTTTCTGAAAAATTAACTTACAAAAAATTATATACATTTATTCAATTTTTCTTTCCCTGATCCAGACTCGGATGACGACGCAGTAATAATGAGGGCGGCGCCGCCTCCGCCACCGCCACCGCCACCGCCACCGCCACCGGCACCGGACCCTCCCCAGGCAGTCGGGCCTCCCCCGGCTGTGGTGCCCCCACCGGCAGCGGGGCTCCCCCCTGCTGCGGAGCCACCTCGAGAAAGAGGCCGCCGGTGGCCTACATGTAAGTGTTTTTACAAAAATGAATAAGTGATTTCTGTGATTTATTTATGTATTCTTTTTCGTCCTCGACTTTTTCGTGTACTTGGCGTAGTTTCTTTGCGTTTTTGAAGTTTTTTTTATTGGGTTAGAGTAATGAAATAACATAATATTAAAACTTTTGATATTGAAAAGGTAATGAAAATTGTGGTTTAATCAATTTAACAAATATAATTATTTTCTCTTAATTTATCATTTCAGATCGCGGCACCAGAGCCGGGCGAGTGAGGCGGCAAGAAAATTTTATGAAATTCCTCCTAAAATGAAGTTCAGCGGAATTTCACTGGGGGAGGAGGAGGGGGCGAGGGAGAAGGGGAGGAAAATAATTCTTTTTGATGAAATAATGTTGAAAATATAATATATAAACACTTAATTTGATGAATTTTTGCTTCTTCATTTCGTAACTCATTTCCTGTTTCTTTATCTTTGTATACAGAATATTAAATTTCAAAGAATTTACATTAGTCATTATATGAAACTGAAAATTGACACTCGACAGGTTATAACCTGACTTTAAGCTGTCAAAAGTTGGAGTGGATTGCATAGCGAAGATATCGATTGACGAACGAAACACGTGTTAGTTTCTTTTGGCTGAAGGTGTGCGTGTAACGCGTATATACGTATTATGTTTGACGAAAAGTTTCTTGAACAAGAAGGAGAATCATGAAAAGGAGAAAAATCTTACCGTTTTCGACTGATCCATGAGACGATATTATGATATCTCTGTCATTCGTGGACCGATTTTATTGAAATTGTTCTTATTCGAAAGCTTATATGCGGTTTACATAAGAAAAATGCCTTTAAATTTAGAAAATATTGCAGGCGTGATGAGATAATTAATGAAATAAGTTTCAGGTTAGGTTGGAATAGCCCGGGGACGAGTAAATGATAGCGGTAGCGACAGTCGACATATACAGGGTGTCGATCATGTACTTGGCGTATTCGCTCATTGGCTATGCCACCACCAATGGTCTTTCGGCTGCGCATCCGTTCTGCGCCGAAAGCATTGGCGTGGTGCCACTTTCGTATATACCGCGTGTTTCGACTTTTTGTCGGATTTGATTGTCTCTTTTTTATTGCAAATGTCGTACATAGAAAATAATAAAATGTATCGGAGATATATATTAAATAAACGACGGAAATGAACACCCAATTCGCCACTCATAACAACAAAAAAGGAAAGGTAAGCAACTGAAATATTATAAGCACCTGAAGTATTATAAGCAACTGAAGTATTATAAGCAACTGAAATATTATAAGGATAAATATTAACCTGAAATGCCTGAAAAATGTATACTTTAATTTAATGGGAACCGTTTTTCTTACAGATAGTGAACTCTGGACAAAGGAGGATTATCATCAATATTTATAATGACAAGAAAGCGCAATTTCTGGAAATGAGGTACAAGGAAATTATAAAATTGGTTGGAAATACATGCGGCGTAGGATATCGTACCGTCGTCGACAGTGTAAAAGAATTTAAAAGGACGGGGACCGTGACTTCACCTTCGAAGAAACGGGTAAGGCCCGATATAATGCAGGAGATGTCGGAAGAGGAAATTGGATCAATAAGGAAGCATGTGCACGCCTTTTGGGAACGAAGAGAACTCGTTCGTTTCTCGCTCCTTTCTGGCCGAAGGGGGGAGTGAGATGGAACGCTTTGTGTGCGCGGCGAGCGTGCGCGACGGGTGCGAGCACTCAGATGGAATCGTGACTGCTCGACGCATGCGCGCCACGGTCAGATAGCCAGGCACGGCACACGTTTTTCTTGCGCCCTAGGCGAGCTTGCCAAATTACGCCTTTTATTATAATACATTTATTTGAGATTATTGATAAGCTTACTCTGAATTTGTATTCGTAGTTTAATCCACTTATAGTACAACTTGTAATATTTAATTTTACAGTTTATATTCAACAATACTAGTAATGAAAGTATCATTTTGCACCTCTTGTCGACTTTCCGCCCTAGGCAGTCGCCTAATTTTGCTTATAGCCAAAGAAAATACATCCATAACACGTCTTAGACTAAATAAATCATTTATATGTACTCTTGAAAAATGAAATTCTTATATTTTCTATTTTAGGTACATATTTGTAACAACATTGTTCAATTTCCTAGATGAAAGGAAGGACAACCTCGACGTCCTTCTTACAATTAAAATTTTCACAAAAATATTAATAGATACATCATTATTGTACGTATGTCCACGTAATATCGGAAATGCATATATGAATTAACGTATTTACATAATTGTAAGGCATTACATATATATTATTGGCCTTGATAATTACTTAAATATCTGGGTACAATATGTTCGTATGTAATAGGCAACTGGTTCCTTTTGTCTGATAATGCTCGATTCTTCAGGGCCAATTTGCATCCTCTTCGAACGATTTATTTACAGGAGAACACTAGATAACAAACAATAACAGAGGTGGATTATGTACTTCATCCGCACTTAATACTCTATCACATGGTACATTTGTCAATTGAAATGATGTTCGCTCTTCGTACCAATGTTCAGATTCTCCGACCCTTCCATAGATCATAGTGTTGGCCATTTTGTTCTTTTCAGCCCCTGATTTAAAATCTTCACGAAGAATGCCTCATGCTGTAAACAATTTATGTAGTATTAATTCTGACTGCCAACAGTAAAACAGACCGTCATACATGATAAGAAATGTAACTTATCTTTTTTCCGAGATTAGTGACCAAGCCGTTTCCTTGCAGATCCTTCCACGTTGACGCTGTCCTTTTCCACTTGAAATTGTTGCGATATTGAAGCGCCGTATCTTCCCAGTGGCCTGTAAATCTTGAATCCTTGTAGCTTTATCGCAAAGATGAAAAGATCGTTCCGCCACAAAATGTTACGGCGAATCCTCCACTACCCCGGTGGAATACAGGAATTTCACCGGAAGTACGATATAAAAGATTGCATAAACTTCGTCCACGAAGCTTGGGAAGATGTAGAATCCATAAATATTGCGAATGTCTGGAAGAAAATTATGCGGAACATCCCTCAGGGCACACCAGTCACGGAGGAGGAGCCTACTGATCCGTTAGAAGCTCAACTGGAAGCAATGATTGGCGCTATAATAGAAGAAGAACCCACTGAACAAATAGTTATAGAATATTTAGAAACATGCGAGGAAACAGAGACTTTATCCGCAGAGGAAACAGAAGAAATCAATGATAAACAGAACGGAACAGAGCAAGAGGAACCGTTAGAAGGAGAAGAAAAAGAAGAGGAGGAAGAAGAGGAAGAAGAAGAGGAAGAGGAAGAGGAGGAAAAACTGGTAGCAGAAGAAGAAGAGCCGGTAGCAGAAACAGAAAAAGAAGAGCCAGTAGTAAAAACAGAACAAGAAGAACACACACATTTGAATAACGATACATTTCAACAAATAACGCAAATCTAACACAACAACACAATATAATGAAGCTTCTTCCGCTATGTACAAATTCCAAGCAAGATCCGCCGTTATACAAGCTAATTTCAATTTATTTACGTGTACAATTTTGGACTTGTTAACATTCAACGCCACTTCAACTGTATAATTATTAAATTTGCGTACAATTTTGTATGGTCCGAGCCACTGGCAATCAAATTTGGAAAACTTTGGTTCTTTTAACAAATAAACATTGTCGCCTACTTCGAATTTTCGTGGATTAACATTCTTATCATAGTATAATTTACTCCTTTCCTTAGCTTTCTCTAAGTTTGCATTGACAGTAGCTTGAGTAGTAGTTAGTTTACTGGATAAGTCATCATAATAGTCCATGAAGGTTCGTGGGACTTGCTCTTTTGCAAATTCAGTAGAAATAGTTGCTTTGTTGCCAAAAATTAACTCATGTGGAGTGAATCCGGTCGCCTCATGTACGGATGTATTGTATGAAAAGATTCCGAACCTAACCCAGTCGTCCCAGTCCTGTTTCTGACAATAATGTTTCAGGTAATCTACAAAGACCCGATGGGCCCGTTCCAAAGAACCTAGAGACTGCGGATGAAAGGCGGTGGATGTTATTTTTTGAATTTTAAATATCCTACAGAAATGCTTCATTATTTTACTTGTGAAATTACTGTCCTGGTCCGTATGAATCACTCTTGGGTACCCGAATCTACTAATAAATTGTTCAGCAAGCGCGATCGCTACGGTTATTGAGTCTATGACGGGTGGAGGTATTTCATCAGAATATTTTGTTAAGTTATCCTGAAGGGTTAATAGATATTTATTTCCTTTCTTTGTTATAGGTAGGGGCCCAACTATATCCATTTGCACCTTCTCAAATGCTTTCTTTGGCGTGTCTGTGATTCGCATTGGCTGTTTCGTTTTTGCCGAAAGCATTTTATTTCTTTGACAACTAGAACAGGTGCGCACAAATTCTGCAATCTCTTTTCCTATTCCAGGCCAATAAAAGTCCTGCCTGAGCCAGTGGTACAACTTGACTATACCCTGGTGACCACCCACCGTTGATTCATGATTCTGTCTAATGATTTCATTTCTAATAGATTTTGATAGCGTCACCACCTTGCCCGAACAAACAGTAATTAGATATCCTGGGTCATTAAACACTTCCCTAAAGGCACGTTCCACAAGGTTCCACTCGATAGGTTCCAAATCATTATTTTCCCTGGACACGCTAATCGTTTTTTCACCCAAAGAGTCCATTAGATGCTTTAATGATATTGTTGATGACTTAATATGCCTTATATCAGGGGTTTCCCGCGAATTTGCTTTAAATAGTAAATGGAAAATCAAGTATTTTCCACTCCGAAAAGTTATAGCTTCGCCAACATTGAACTTATATCGTTTTAGGTGCTCGATGGAGAATCCATTCATCGTGATCAGATCCTTACTAATTTGTGAGGTGACTGAGTAATCGGCAGGAAGAAAATGAACTAAATTATCCCTACGCATATGCAAATGATCCTTAATTGAAAGAATGATTGGAGAAACAGGAAGGTGAGTCGACTGTTCATGCACTACGTCAGTTGCCAGTATTCTTATTTTACACTGTTTCAGTACTCTATCACTTCCAGATTCTACTGAGGTCATTTCTTCTGAGGATCGCAATCTCTTCGTCCCTTAGGCCCTAGCTACAAAACATCCAGGCACCTTGGCCCCCATTTCAACTCGGGCCCCTTGCACAAGGTTTGCTTCTAACGCTTCCTGAAGCGGGGTGCCTTCAAAGTCGGCCTTTCCGTAATTCAACAGGCTAGCAAGTCGACGCGAAACGCAAGTGCATACCACTCCATGCGATCCTTCACCATCTACACTTCTCGTAGGGACAAGAGGCGTCTCGTCTTCGTCTGCGGTAAAATATTCGTCATTGTCACTGTCGCTGTCATTGTCCAACCTGTCCATGACCTCACACTCCTTTACCTCTGCTTTCCCACGCGTAAGGAAAACAGCGGCCACCAATTCCTCGTTACTTTTACTATCCCAGTCCATTCCAGAACCTGTAAGCGGTGATTTGTCGGTGCCAACAAACATCCCTTCCAGACGCTTCGGACAAGGATTCCCTGCCTCTGTACAGTCCACTGTTACAGATTGTGTGTCGGGAGTGATTGCGTGAATAGATTTAACTGGATTTCGGGACAAAGCATCGGCGTTTGAATTTACCTTCCCTGATTTATAAACTATATCATAGTCGTACTCATTTAATCGGACTCTCCATCTCATTAACTTTGATGTGGGATCCTTCATGTTATTTAGCCATACTAATGGTCGGTGATCCGTGACCAGCGTAAATTGATGACCGAATAGATAGGGACGAAAATGTTCAACAGCAAACAGAATAGCTAATAATTTCTTTTCGATCGTTAAATAATTAATTTCAGCGCTATTCAAAGTCCTGAACGCGTAAGCAACAGGAAGATCCTGCCCAATTACTCCCTGACTTAATACAGCGCCTAAAGCGTAATCTGAAGCGTCGGTAGTGACTAGGAATGGTTGGTTGAAGTTAGGAAATTGAAGTAGCGGTTCTGTACATATTGCATCACGGAGATTCTCAAAAGCAATCTGAGCACTCTTACTCCAAACAAAGGGAATATCCTTCTTTAATAACTGTGTGAGCGGTTTGGCAATCCTAGCCATGTTTGAAATAAAGCGCCTATAATAACCAACTAAACCCAAGAATTGTTTTATACTCTTTTTGGTCTTTGGTACAGGAAATTCTTTTACCGCTTTTATTTTTCCGGAATCTGGTTTTACTCGTGAATTTGCTAATCAACTTTGCTTGATGAACTTAAAGAGAGTGCAAATTTTACCATCAAACCGGGGGACTAAATCTACTGCTAATTTTAGTGGCAAATATACATTTTGTAATGAACTCAATGAAGATTCCTCTGAATTATTTAAATTATTTGTTTCAACTCTATTCATCAAATCTAATTCATTGTTTAGCCCGATAATAGAAAGAAGGCTTAACGTTGGAATTAGGCTGGAATGCCCTTGTTGGGATGTACCGGCAATCGTTCCCAATCTAGCTGTTCCCTCAAACGCGTCCTCCACTTCAAAACCTCTACTACTACTCAAACTAGACTGTCTATGACTTTTCCTAAATTTCTTTTGCCTAATAATTCTACGCGACATTTTGTTGATACAATAACAAACGCTTATTAATAGGAACGCAATAACAACGATACCAGGGAAAGTGGTAGATACAAGCTGTCCTTCTCAAACCTCCTCTTCTACGCCACCCTTTTCAGACCGAGCAATCCTCCTCTTCTCTTCAAAGGTTCCGATCCTCTCCTTCCGCGCCGACTCTCCTGAGCACAGCAATCTTCACCTCCTCAAGGATTTCGATCCTCTTCTTCAGCAAAACCAATCTTTAGGTTCGTCGATCTTTTGTTCTTCAAATCCAGCAATTCCAGCGATTTTCTATTTCTTTAGCTCAACAATCTTCACTTCTTTATCTGTGTTTTGTGATTTCAGGGAAAGTGTGCACGGCCACAGAAATCACACTTCTCCGGCATTCACCCTTGCCCTCAGGAAAACCGTGCAGAAAACTCAGAGAGGGAGAAGCAATATTTAATCTTGATTGTCCAGATAATGCACCTCGAGCCGGCAAAATTTCTAATACATCCCATCGCTGTCACCAAATTTGTTGTAGGATTCTTCGGGAACTAGCGTCCAATTCCAAGGAGTGGGGCCGATGCCCGTGGAATGCAGAAGCACTCTGCTCAGAGGATGCGTTTAAGTTTGGACTCAGGGATTAGAATAATTAAAAGAAACTTTATATTCAAGGTTGAACAAATATATATATATATTAGTGTGATTTAACAAATACGTCTATTCAGAATTAACTCTCGCAACGGAATGAACGATCTTCAATTTCGGTTGTTAACATAAATAATCAACTACATTTGTTTTCTAATGAGCGTTTACATAATTCGGTGATGATTAATAAAAATTACAATGATAACGAGTGTTTGATTACCTAGCCATGAATATATTTAATTGCATAATTTCAGTATAAAGGAATAAGAAAAACCAACAACTTCACGAAGTTCCCCCCTTACTTTAATTCAAATTTCCCTGCGAATGAAAACCTACGTTCACATCATGGCAAGGTAACGGGAATACAATATTAGATTTAAGCTTCGCGCTCTTTTGGTTCATGGTGAACTGACGGATACACAACAGTACCAATACCCGGACAATTAAGGGGCTTAAGGAATAGCGGCAAAGTTTGTCTCCAAATTTAATTTGTAAAAATGTTGTTGAAATGTGGAAGATAACACAATATTATACTATCGAAAACTGAAAAAAAAGTTTATGTATTATAATAGACGTATTAATTAATGAAAATACGAAAACATGCAGATGTCCCAGTAACCGGACAACCTAAAACTGCATGTCCCAGTATCTGAATTATATCGTCCCAGTAAGCGGACAAAAAGCGCTAAAAATGCATGTCTGAATTACTTACATTCACGAAATTCTTGTAGCAATAAATAAACTTAGACTTTTTAAAAAAATATTAATTTTCTTGCAAATTTAACTATCTTAAACCAAATTTAAATCTATCTCTACATATTATAAAATAAAGTCCCCCCGGTATGTTTGTACCCGCTAATCTCGAGAACCACTAGACGGATTGTGATGCGGTTTTCACCTTTTGAAGGTTTGGGTGTATGCAACATTAACCTATAACAAAAAGAAACCGAGCAACGACGATTTTAGTGAAGCAAGATTTTCGTGAATCGCAGCGCTCACAGAACAGCTAACGATGGCTGTGTTTCAATTCACGCATTATGCGCATAGACCGCAGCGCAGTCGCTGCGCGCATTCATAGTGTTCCGTTTCCAGCAGCGCATGAACCCCAGTAACGAAACGGAACGGTTTTCGATACGTTTGATGCTCGTGAGGTTGCGCGGGAATGTTCAAATTTACAATTAGGTATGCAGTTTGATGGATTACGGTTAATTTAATTCGAAACTTTTGGACGGTGGTCGAAGCACGCTTCATAACTACATCGGTTACTTCGTCCTAAGGATCGGGGACCGACTCTTAACGAAATTTGATGGCCTTATTGGTTCCTGGACTATCTCAACCCGAGTTTTTCTATTCTTCTTGAACAGCAACAATTATTGAAAGCGAAGACCATATTTTATGAGTTTTACAGGACGAACTGCTGCTTACCCAGTGTAATTTGGAAAGCAGATGTGTAAAGGAAAAATGAATTTATTTATTATCCGCGCCCGGGGTAAATTGAAGGTTTTAAGGGCTATTGAATACAATCGCAGGCTCTCGTACGTCTTCTGGATTAGAGTATAGCTGAATATAGCTGTAACGTTAGCATTATAAGAACACGTTCGAAAAACTTAGCAGTAAAAGCCTTTAAGAAATAATAATGTGCGCCACGTATTTGCTTCCTTCCTTATCTTCCGTTTCGACCCTGCCTAAAACCTTCTAGGGATGTGCTGTTTGCTTCGACATTGAGTCCGTTGCGTTGGTTGTGATTCATGCAGCGAGTGCAAAGACGGCAGAACCTGATTCGTAGAATTCCCTAGAATCCTCCAACTTCTAGCTCATAATGCGTGCAGCAAGTGCAGAAAATCAAACCATGGGCAGCCAATGCGCATATTACGCGCATGCGTATTTGTCGCATTACGTGTGCTTCTATATTCCAGCTGAGTATTTCCTATTTATCCAGAGGATAAATATTTTATATTTTTGTAAATAAAGGACATTTTGAAACTTTAAATAATTTTGTTTAATTGTGTTATCCAAAATATAATTATACATCGACATTTCAATTAGAAGATAAATCGCACATGGATATGTAAGCAGAAACTGCATTTTCTATACTGATACTGCATTATCTATAACTGATATTTTATACTTCATATTAAATCGACTATTATTAGGTTAAAATGTTTTTGAAAATACTTCTTATTTGTTTTATGTGTAAAGGGAAAGTTAAATATTACGTCTAATAAGTTTTTTGTCGATTGTTGCATAAATAAATAAAAAAATCTATTTTTACGATAGCAGAACTCTTACATGATTAGAAATAGGGACATTGACCTTATATCCGATTTCATAAAGATACCGTTGCGGCGTAACAATAATATTTTGGAAGGATGTTAAGTTATAAAAAGTTAACAAATGTAGCGTAAAAGAACGAAATATCCAATAAACATTTATTGTCATGTAACGTATATGTAGGTTATATTTTCTGTCACTACGAGGAGGGAACCACATAATTTGGTGTATGTTTTTCAAAGCGTACGTAAAGAGACAAATACGCATGCGCTCATGAACTGTACGCTTCATGCGCTAGAAGTGGGAGAATTCTAGGGAATCCTATGTGCCACCAACGCAACCAATGCACGCATAGACTGAAGCGGAACGGTTTTCTCTGCAGTCTATGCGCATAAAGGTCGGTTTATACAGCCACCGAGCCGAGCCGTCCGGGCCGTGCGGAGGCTCTATAGTATGCTTATGGACTCGGCGGCTCCTCGTTGCCCGCTGGGCCCGGGCTGGGTGTCCACTCGTTGAGACGACAAGCCGTCGGTGCCGAATCCGTGCCCTGTCGAATTGCAACGCTGCTGGATTTTATGCTCCCAACACGTAGGATAAATCCAAGCGTCGACCTAATATAAAATGGCTATTAAAACTAATAAAGTAAAATTATTTATGAGTGAATACAACTACAGATTCATTGATATTGAATTTGTTTGTTCAACCAGCGGTGTACAGAATCGTATTTAAAATATACTTCTAAGTTTATTATCGTTTAATGTTTGGGATATAAAGATAGTAGAGATATTGAGGGACAATACAGCCAAAGCATTTGGCCATATTAACTCTTCCTCTGAAAGCTAACGAGAAGACCATCTCTCGTTGCAGAAAGGTGAGATGGTCGAGTCATGACTTTCTTATTATTTTTGTTTATTTTTTATTTTTTATTTTTGTTTATTTAGTTTATTTATTCACTTTTGTATCCATCTGCCTTACTAATTGCCAGTAGGTAGTTCACTTTTTCTCTGATGTGTTCTTTACTTGTTTAGAATGTTGTCCTACGGCAGTGTCGTCTGCCATTTTTGCCATTTCCTGTTTCTTCTGTAGGGTCAAAGACCTTCTCTTTGCACGACATACTTTCCATTTCGAAAATCTCCTTGCGGACGAACGTAATTTTCGCGGACGAAACGGAGAATTATTGTCCATATTTTCTTGCACATCCTGCATATTCACATTTAGAGTTTCACTTATTTTACACTAAACTAACAAACACAACACAAACACAATACAACACAACGCAACACAATTCAAAATCCTTCTGCCCGTTACAAAAAAACGTAAACGCGAACCGTGAACGTGAAACGTGAATCCGAAAATTCGTCTGTGGTGCGTTCTGAAACAAATGACACTATACAAACCAGGTAACGGCGCAAATAGTCGGTTGCGGTCAGTCCGTTACAAAAAAGCCGACGACGTGAACGCCTAATTGTGTTAATTGGTGGTATAATGGTGGATATGAACAATGTAAGTATTATATTGTATACTATTATACAGAGTGACTCTCTGGCTAGAGTATTCAAAGGCGACGCCGCCAATAATCTTCGCCTCGCTAAGTTTCGTGGATTTCAACGCTCGAGATGAGATTGACTACGGCATATTATAAAATTCTTTATTCTTCATGGAATAGATATGGCAGTGATATCAACGAATTCCTGACGTTCTCCCGATTGAAATCATATCAAATGTCATCTAAATCGGACTGTTTTTAACGAAGTTAGCTTCGGGCCATTTTTATCGGGACGACATAAGGAATCGGTTGACGCCATTTTCGCAAAGATCTGATGAGAAATGCGGAACGTGGAATACGTCACTTGGCGGCATTGTCTTTAGGACTCTAGCGAGAGAATAACGCTGTACAATCATACTATTTGCCATAAAATGCCATTCATTATTTCATTTCCAGATGAAAGATGCTCTCATGACCGTGTCATTGCGTCGGTCAAAGAACGAGGCGGAGAGTGAGGTTGAAGACAAAAAGAGAGGGGAGACGATGGGAAAGAAGGAGGAGGAGAAAGAGAGAGAGGAGGAGACGCAGAAGGAGGCTGAAGTACGAAAGTTAAGAAAAGAAATGGCGAAGGCAAGTTGAATGTGTGTATGATTTTCTGAAGTTTGTTTGGTCTGAATATTTTTGGGATTCACTATATATACGGGGAAAAGTAGAAAATGTAATTTTTATGATACTGTTTCAGATGAAAAGGGAGCTGAGGTGTTTAAAATATCAGCGCGGGCGAGGGGGCAACAGTGGGGGGCGAGGGGGAAACAGGGGATGGCTAGGGGGCAACAGAGGTGGGCGGGGAGGATGGCGCCGGAGAGGCGTAAGGCGTGGGGGGGATATTTATATAAATATGTAGATTATGAATTAGTGTCATGGGTTTTATTTAGAAATAAAAGTGATTCATTTCGATTGGAATGGACAGTGTTGTATATACGGTTCATTCCATGCCAAACGGATCACTTTGAACACTCAATGTCTGAGATTTTGTTCAAAATGAAACATGTTATAGCGCATGTGAAAATAAGAGGAGTTCAAGTTGTCACATTTTGCCACATTCAAAATTGAAAATAAAACAAACCATCAAAGTACACAACTTTCATCGATGTTTTGAAAACTACCTTTCGTATTTGGCAAAATGATTATTTAAATCCTTCTTATTTTCACATGGTCTCTAACATATTTCAATTTGAACAAAATCCCCAGGACGATGGGGAGGAAATAGCCGTGGGGGAACAATATTTATATTTACTCATTGAAAATATATTAAAATGATTGTTTAATGATTGTTTATGTTGTATGTTTTGATAGAATGTAAAACTTTGACATTCGATATCTATCGGCATGAACGATTCAGTAACATACTCCTGAGATTTTACCAGATGAAAATAAATTTAAACACAGTATAAATCGGATTATTTTTAGCATTTTTAGATTAGAATTTAGATTACATTTATATTTCATTACCAAGTACAGTTGTAGAAATAATTCGATTTATACCGTGTTTGAACTCATTTTAATCTGGAATATCTCAGCAGTACGTTACTGAATACTGAAAACGTCTTGTTTTACATTTTATTAATACATAATCCACCGCAAGCAACACTGTATGCCTCTCGAACCGAAATCAGAAGCCGCCGAATAGCCCAAATCCTCAGCTCGAAGAGAGATCGCGCCGGTTCGGATAAACACGCAGCCGAAAGTCATCCGAAGCCTTCGAATAAAATAATTATCTTTCGCCGTCGAATGAATCCACTTCGGTTCATAACGGATAAACATAAAGTATCTTTTATTTGAGTTTATCCAGATATTATCTTTGCCCATCTCTGTTATCCAGCCGCATCGCCGTGACGCATTCAAGCCTGCCTGACGACAAAATAGTAATAGGGGAAATGCGGCAACAGCGCGATCCGACTTTCGATACGTATCGGCAACTATATCTTTCCTACATTTATCGGCTAGCTTGGACTTCCACCGGTTATGATGGTACATGGCACGAATATACCATCAGCGCCGGTGACGGAGAATCCTTGAAGCCTCATTCTGTCATTTTTCGAGCTGTCCTGAGTACTCCATTCATAAATTCATTATTATTTCAACGTATGGTGCTTATTAACGTTCAAACGCATCAGACCACCCTGCACGAATGTCTACTGAAGGCAACTAAACCCGCAAAAACTTCCTTCTTGCCGATTCCAGGACGAAAGTTGTAATTTACGGTTTGTTTACTACATCGCGTATACGAAGGGTCGGCGGAAGCATTATGCAAGTTACGCGCCGCATAAAGGCGCCAGCCGAATGGGACGCTAAAAAACTATATCGCACGCTTAATAATAAAGGAATCCAACCCCCACATAAACGAAATATACACCCCGTAAAAACAAAACATATTAAATAGAAAACAGGTGCAAAAATTTAGGGGGCACCAAAAATTTTTTTGCATAACGGCGCCAACTAACCTCGCGGCGGCCCTGCGTATACGTCACGCTGGTGTTACGTGGCTGGAGTACACCATTGGCGCTACCAACGGAGAAGCCTTGAAGCCTCATTCTGTCAGTTTTCGATTCATAAATTCATTATTATTTCAACGTGCGGTGGTTATTAGCGTTCAAACGCACCAGACCACCCTCCACAGATCTAGACAGGTCTACTAGAGGCAACTGTACAGGCAAAAACTTTCTTCTGGCCGATTCCAGGACGAAAGTTGTAATTTACGATTTGTTTACTATACGCGTATACGTACACGCTTTTCCTAGCTTGTGTGAGCGTACGTACACACTTCAAGGCCCGCGGAGACAGCCCCCTTAAAGGTATCGATACTTTTCCACCAATACCCGAGTAGTATCGATACGTCTATTCCGATCCAAGTAACGAGTACAAGTATCGATACCATGGCAGCATCGAATCAATCCTAGGTCGAGCTCGGCCGAATGGCGTGCGCCGAACACAAAGGATCGGCGGCGGCGACTTGGGGTCATGGTGATTCACAAAGTTTCGACGCTGACGAAAGTTATTCGTGGCTTTATTCGAAGGCTACGAAAAGATAAATGCTACGGGTGAAAAATTTATTCGACGCATTTATTCGAATAAAACCTTCGAATAAAAAATGATCGTTATTCGTCGAATAAATTCTCACCCAATAAAAAAATTATCGTTATTCGTCAAATAAATTCTCACCCAATAAAAAAATTCTTTATTCGTCGAATAAATTCTCATCCGATAGAATTATTTATTTGTTGCTCTTCAAATAAAGTTACCTTCGGTTATTCGAACCTTGAAATACGAATCAAGATAAAGTATCATTTATTCGATCGTTATTTAAATATTTTTTATCTAGATAATGCCCAACTCTGGTACGCTCTACCTCTTTACTGATACACTGTATATAGTCGCGCACGTAGATCGAGCTCGAAGAGATAGAGCGCACGCACATGTATTCGTCGTTCAATCAGGTCGAATAACGAATACATTCTTATCCGAATAAATCTGGCTCGAATAACAGTACAGATTTATTCGTGAACAACGAATAATTTTTCGTCGAATAAAATTGTTATTTGTTATTCGCAAATAAATTTATACGAATTATTACAGAATTTATACGAATAATTCCCAACTCTGGCTGTCAGCGTCAGGGATCGGCGGGCTCCAGCTACCGCTGATAGAGGGGGAAACACCTACAGGAGCGGTGGTTATGTGTGCGTGAACTGTGCCTGCGTGCGTCAGTCATGCACGCATAACTACCGCTCCTGTAGGTGTTCCCCCCTCCATCAGCGGTAGCTGGAGCCCGCCGATCCCTGGTCAGCGTAGAAATACGCACATCAGAATAGGTGTACGTTCGCACCGAAATAATTCAGGAGCTTCATTGGTCAGAACATTGATTTTTCCTCGATAGCTTCATCTCGTATTGGTCTACGCTTCGTACCGCACACAACTATTACGCTAAGAATAAACAACAGCCACACGGCCAGGCCTGGATTAAGATTTTTGGGGCCCGGGCTCTGAAACCATCGGGGGCCCCCGTGGTTGAACAGCGGTTGGGGGGGGGGGGGGGTTAAAAAGATATTGTACAATTAACTTTTAATTAAAATGTTGTTTTCTTATCTTTAATTTTGAAAATTCTTGTATCAAGTCTTCACAATCGATAGATCTTAATAATTCAGATTCAATCGTTAAACGTGCTAAGGATGATAACTGTTACGTCCTGAAGGGACTTTTGTGAATCACCCCGAGCGGTTGAGATGAATTATCGGGTTCTTGCTCTGTTAAGGTGCTAAAGCACGCCTTGACTACACTTACTGTGGATCGGGGAGGTAATACAGGGGTCGAATAAAAGAGTACAAGGGATATAAAGGAAAAAATCAATCAAGAAAATATATTGTTACAGAAATTAGTCAGAATTTCATACCCCGAGACGGCGCTTCGTCTCAGCTGTCGCTCGCTGTTATCGCACGGCACGCTTGCCGTCTCGCGTTTCGCTCGCTTGCTGTGTCGCTCTACCTAGCGCAGGTCGTGGTCGCTCGTTCTGGTTTCGGGTAGCACACGGAAGTCGGTGACCTGGGGTCCGTCGCGCCTCTTAGTCTCGGATCGTTGCTTATCTTCGCGGTCGTACGTCGGTCCTGATTGACGCACAAGGGCACTCCCGGCTAGGCCGTTCTCGGTGTGTCGGATGGAGTTACCCTTTTACGAATTACTATCGGCCGAATGCGCTACGCGGAATCAACGCGGAGACGTGGTCGCGGTATCTAGACGGCCCTCCGGCTCGTCGTGACTCCCTAACTTGAACTCTCGAATATGAATGCCCCTTCTCCGGCTCTCGATCGCGGGCCGAACCTCGAACGATCCCCCTAAGTGGGGAATACTGCCCCGTCGGCAGCTGTCGATTGCCTTGCTAATTTCCCTGAATATTGCGAAATATCCGGGACCGAGACGAGCGCGGGCGCCGTCCCTATGACTGTTGCCATGGGCTAAGCACAACGTGACTTCTACACGCGAGGCGATTCCGCTGAATCGCCTTTTGAAAGAAAGCGACGCGAGGACAGCGAGCACGGGATGGACCTGAAGGGTCTATGTAACACCTCCCCCCTTAGACACGAAACGGTCTCGTGAGGCCGCTTCGTTGTCAACCCGTGCGTGGCTGTCGACGCGTGCGCTTTTCTTCGCGACTTAAGGCTATAATTCACGCCACTAGATCTAAGGGACGCAAAGGGATTACAATAAATAATTCTAATTTATGCGGGGAAAAAACAAAACCAATATATTGTTACAAATCGTATTGTCAAAATCAAGATCAAATAAAAAAAGGGGGGGGGCTCCTGGTCGTGGCCTTTTGGAAACGGTGCTTCGCTGCGAATTTAATGACAAACAAAACAATTACAGTCTAGTCGCGTCACTTTGAAGTGATTACATTTTGATGGGTATTTACCTAATGCGAGGGGTGGTGTTCCCTTATTCCTCGCCGGCGGGCAGGACCCGGACTATCGCCTGCCTTTCCTGTGGCCCCCAAGGTTTCGGTGCATCCAGGATTGGCAACGCCGGGAGGTACTCGGGGTTGACTTCCATGATGGTCCTTATGCACCCCGTGCAGTTTCCGGGCGTTGACCATTCCAGGTGACGGTGACGGCAGATTTTGCATCTGGTAAGGGCCACCGCCCTGGTCTCTTCTACGAGCCAATGCACGGGGCTCCGGTGGTACTCGACAGTCACTCCGATGGGTCCGGTCCACCAACAACTTCCACATATTGTTTCCGTTCTACGCGATTTATGTGTCCAGGCTTGTCCTTCGTCCCCGTCAAAACCTCTCGGGGGTCGCACACACAGTCTTCTTACGAATGGCGCGTGCAGACGTCGCGGGAGCACCACTTCCGCCAGCGAGGAACGTAGATACATTGTATCATTGAATGTCGGTGCGTACATTGTTAAAATTTCGTAATGACTGTCTCTCGTCCGCTTGATTGATGACTTATATGCTATTGTCCCTACTACCTAATTATCGCAGCAGAGCGCATCGCAGGGGTCGGTTCTACAGGTATCGCGTGGGGTTTTAGCTGCTATCAGCGAGGTACTTCCTAGAATACATTGAAGTACGGCTCGGCGTCCGCGAAACTTCTCTGTTGTTCCACGTGGGCTCTATATCCTGTGCTCGTGGGTGGTATAACGGGTAGGTCTGAAGGAAAAGATGTAATCGCTAGAGGACGGGGTCTAGAAATTATAGGAGGGGAGGGACGGTGTGGTGTCATTTCAATATTAACCTTTGTCTCTTTCCTCAAGGGCTCGCGATGTTGATTTTGACGTGCCCTCCGAACACGGTATCCAATCCAGATAACGAGGATGATTATGAAAATGCCTCCTAGTCCTGGTAATCCATAGGTAACATATGTTGATAAATTTTTTGTCCGATGGTGTGTTGCTATTTCTCTTGCTTGTCTCTCTATATCCTCCAATGCGATTGCATTAGCTTTTGCATGGGAATCTTGAAGGGTTCCCTGAGGTTCCTTTTCTTGGTAGTCAGTTAAAATTTTTACATGATGTTCCGTGAGGGTTGGCAGAATTTCCGAAATGTTGATGCCGATAGATGGTTTGTAGATGGTTGTTAATGCCTCGGTGTCCACTCCGGTTGCCCAAATCTGGTCGGTCCCGATTTTGGCCTCACAGTCTCTCCTTAGTTGTAATATTCCCGCCCCCTGTAGCACTTCATATCCGGCTGCGTGCTTATTGCATCGGACCTGCAGTGCCAGGGTGTCCTTGACGGAATATATCCAGGTGTTAGGTGTGATCAACTTCTTCAGATATGTTCGGCCCCCGGGAAGAGCTTGAATGTTGCAGCTAGGCCACTCGATATTTTGTGGTTTTAATAGGGCATTCGTTTCGCAGTTTGGTGCCTTTTCGAAATCTTGGAGGGGTACGCTGAGTTCACACATGTACATCCGAGGGTGTTTTCTGCATCCTACGATGTAGTTCTCGTCGGGCATGAAGTATTGAGAGTTCATTTGGTTGATTGCTAAATATGCCGTTCTTGGCTTTATAAATATAGGGGTAGAGACATTGGTCGATATAGTTTGAAAGGAAGGGCAGGGCTGAAGGTAATAAAGGTCGAAGGGAATTTGATCTAGTAAAGGGATGTCGAGTGACACGATAATTCGGCCATGTGAATAAACCACGTTTAATTTGGTCACCCCTTGTAGCTGTTCGGAATTTAATTCTTCCGGAGTCAGCGGGAATTCATAAGGAGTCGATTCGCGGATTCGTTCGCAAGTATTTGCCAGCTGGCTAGGTGAAAGAACGGCCGGATGTAAGATACCAAGTTTCGCGAACGTGAGCGCGTCCGTAATTACGATTAACGCGGTTACATATTCGTCCACGTGTCTGGTCATTAAGAACGTCCACGACGAAAAAGCTAGTTCTAATTCTAATTTTGTTTCGCGCTTGTCTAGTTGACGAGTACCCGACGCTATTTCCTTAATTCTATCGCCCATGGTTTGCACGGAGCTTGTTACAGTTTTAAACGAATCGTGTATATCCTGAAATTCTGATTTTATAATGTGCGTTTGGTTTGCTAACAATTCGGCGAGATGATTTTGATCTTTATAAAGCTTATCTATTTCCTTATTATAATACTGCGCATCGTCGCTGTCCAGGGTTCCGAAAAGGGCCTTGCTCAGCGATCCGATGAATCCCAATGGTACAGATCGTTTAGAACGGGGGAATCGTGGTTTCCCTATTATACTGAGTAACAATTCCTCGTAACGTTTGGCGTCGAGGAGTTTACGTTGTAGGGCCGTGTTAAGGGCGTCGGCCGGGCAAGGCGTCCAGTTGTATGTTGTACATAACGCTTTCATTCTGTTGATCTGGGGTTGCGTTAGCGGTCGCGAGGCCAGTATTTCGGCGACTCCGATGCCCGTGACCAGTCTCCATTGGGTATGGAAAACTCGGAGAGGTCGAAATTTTTCGTAGTACAAGCCCGGGTTGGGGCTCAGCGGTGATATTTGGTAGTCTCCATCTATGGTGTTACTAGCAACGCTCATCCATAGGAACGTAAATATTAGTGGGCCACGTCCGTCCATGGTGGCTGTAGTACTCGGTTTTCCGAAATGTCTTACGCGGGGAATTCTATTGTTTTAAGTAATTGTCTACTGTAAATACGAAAAACAAGTGAGATTAAGGGGAAGGGTGTGAATTCTATTGTTTTCGAACATATTATTTAAATCAATATTATTTGAAAACAAGTGAGATTAAGGAGGGGAGATAAGGAATTGAAAATAATAACAAAAGAAATGAAATTAGATCTATAGGGGGTCGGACCTTGGTTATGGGAGTCAGCTAAAAATTTTTCCTATTTCGTTGCGAGTGATTATTACATGATTTTTAGAGAATTCCTCAGATATTAATTTTGTTTCATCAAGGAGACCTGTAGCTATTAGAGTTTTACAAATTGGGCTAGTTAATAATCTGTCGGATGATATAAAATGAGCATAGTTGTCAGGGTGAGATGTAAGGGTGGTCCTCACAATTTTTACTAAACATTTTGTTGGCTCTGCTCCGTGTGCCGAGGTGTATTCAGGCGATTCCTGGGAACCCCTTTGCAAATTAGGGGGGTCTTTGAATGGCCCCACGGCTGTTCCATAAAGTTCTGTTGCGTCGGGCATTTTGATTACCTCGGGCCTTGGGTTCATGCTCGAATCTTTTCTAGGAGGCGGTTGATCATTCAGTTCTTCCATGTCTTCAACCTTCGGACCGATCATGGTTGATTGCGGGATGTCCAGGGCTTCTTCGTAGAGAGGTACGCCCCACGACACTCGCTTCTTAGGGTCAGATTGTGGTTTTGCCTTTTGAGGACTAGTATTTTCGCGGGCGTTTTTTGGTGTCTCCACCTCGTCGTGGGGGAGGCTTCCCGCGATGGTGATTCTCGCCTCCGTTTCCGGGAGTATTAATGGTCCCGTGGGTGGAGTCCCAGTCGTCTCCTTCGATATACTCCCATTCGGGTGGTTCGTCCAGGCTCTTTAAAAAGGCGTATTGGTCCCCCGTATATTCACCTGCTCCCGGGCCCTCCGTTATCATGGGGGAGTAGTCTGCTTCAAAATCTTCAACTCCGTTACGATCATACCGTACCCCCTTGTTTTTGGAGGGGTACTCCTCATCCAGGCTTTTTAAGAGTGTGATTTCTTCCTGCGAAAATGGACCCATGCATGAGTCTTCGTTTAGACTGATTGAGTCCTCGTTGCTTTCTTCCAGATCTTCGTCCTGGAATTCGGGCAGTCCCGTTCGTCCATGTGTTGTGTCCAAAACGGTAGAGTTGGCCCTTATCTCTATCTCTCCCGTTTCGTCTCTTGATAGCGTAGAATCGTCTATAAACGACGGTGGTTCTTCATAATTAGGCCGTGGCTGGCCATGACGGCGCTCCGCTACGCGCGCCGCTATGCCTTCGTTTCCACTATTGGGCGCGGTCTCCTTCGATATTGTCGGAAAAGCGTGTGAGACCGGGTTTCGTGATAGCGCGTCGGCGTTTGCATTTACTCTGCCGGGTTTGTAGATTATTTCGTAATTGTAATCGGCTAGCGTAATTTTCCATCGGGCGAGTCGCGATACCGGGTCTTTTACCGAAAATAACCATTGAAGTGGCCGGTGGTCAGTTACTAAGGAAAATTTCCGTCCATAAATGTATGTCCGAAATTGTTTTACAGCGTAGATGATCGCGTAGCACTCCTTTTCTGTCGTCGAGTAGTTTCCTTGGCAAGGTGAGAGTACCTGTGAGGCGTACGCTATTGGCGGGTCCTCGCCTATTTTGCCTTGGCTTAGAATCGCGCCGACTGCTACGTCAGACGCGTCGGTAGTAATGATAAACGGTTCGTCGAAATTTGGGTAACGCAAAACCGGTTCTTGGCAAAGCACTTGACGCAAATCTTCGAAACTTTCTTGGTGTTTCTCTGACCAATAAAAGGGAATTTTCGGGGTTGTTAAATTTGTAAGGGGTTTAGCGCGCTTTGCCATGTCCGGAATAAAGCGACGGTAATAATTTACGAGACCCAAGAATTGCTTCAAATTTTTTCGATCTTTTGGTACGGGGAAGGCAGCGACGGCCTTAATTTTCTCGGGATTGGGTCTTACTCCATCAGCTGCTATTATATGATCCAAATATATGACCTTGTCCTTCAAGAACTTGGCCTTTTCTGTCTGTAGGGTTAAGTTATGCTCGCGTAAGCGTTCGAAGAATCTCTCGAGTCGGTGTTCGTGCTCCTCGAGTGTGCGTGAATATACGACCACGTCGTCTAGGTACACGAACAACTCCTTACCGATAAGCCCCCTTAACACGTGGTTCATTAAACGCTGGAATGTGGCCGGGGCGTTTTTTAATCCGAATGGCATGCGGAGATATTCGTAGTGTCCGTCGGGAGTGGTAAACGCAGTTTTGGCACGGTCTTCGGAAGCCATGGGAATTTGATGAAAACCGTTTGCTAAGTCGAAAACTGAAAAATATTTGGCACCACCTAATCGGTCGAGGATGTCAGTAATTCGCGGCAAGGGGAATCGGTCGTCGATCGTTTTTGCGTTCAAGATTCTAAAATCGGCCACCACCCTCCATCGTTTGTTTCCTTTTTCGTCCTGCTTCTTCGGGACCACGTGCAGAGGTGAGTTATGTGGCGACGACGAAGGCGCGATTATTCCCAATTCCTCCAAATTGTGCATTTGTCGAGCAATTTCTTCGTCCATCAACGGGGAATGTGGGTATTGTCGTGTAAACACGGGCGTTGGATCGGTCAACGGGATGGTGTGCTCTATTGATGTCGTTCCGCCAAGCGGGTCTCCGGGTACGAAAAACCTGTCTGAATACCTTACGACTAAATCTTCGATTGAACGACGCGGTTCCGGATCTAATTCTTCCAATTTTAATGTTTCTACTATATGTTGTAGCCGTTCCTCGTAGGGTTTCTGTTCCACGCGGTAGTCTCCCAGATCCTGATCTTCGTTAGCGTCGAATTCTTCCTCGAAAAAGGGGGTAGGGCAATCCTTCTCATCATCCTCGGGACAGTCCCGGGTTTCAGGGAGGCAAATGCTCACCACGTTCCCATTCGACTCGGGTTCTGGTGGTTTGCTTAAACGCGCCAAGAAGTCCTTGTGGCTTTGCTTACATTCCACTAACATGCGTTCTAACTCCTTATAATTGGAGAAAACTACCGGGCTGATTGGGTGTTTAGCCGTTACCATAGTGCGTTGGTGATAGGAAACGATGGCTTCTTCCTGAAGCAAATATGGGCTCCCGACGAGGCCTGCGATCCCTTCGGGTAGAGTGGGCATGCGCATCACATGGAATAATGCCCAACTGCCATTAATCTTTACAACGGTCGTCCCTAAGGTCATGACCTTTCCGTTCAAACCGTTAATTTCGAGGGGAGTCGTGCTGAGGACCATGGCCTTTTCGCTTGCAGATCCGATTTCTAACAGGTTCAAAGCGGAACCCGTGTCTACGATGAATTCTCCCTCACCGTTCTCCAGTTGTTCAGACTTGACCTGGATGCGGGGGGACTCCGCGCGTATGAGTCCCGTTGCTGGTTCTGACCCTGGGGCGATCTTTGGGCTTGCGAGGAGGACCCGCCCGCCTCGTTCTGGTTGAACGGGCGGGCGCGCTGGGAGTTTAAATGACCGGTATTTTCGGTTGACGTTCCACGTTCCGTCGATCCTCGCGATTCTTGAGTTTCATATCCCCCTGGTTCGCGTGATTGATATCTTTGGGATTCCGGAGGTTCTGACCTTTGAGGTTCGCGGGGTCGGTACCTTTGAGGTTCGCGAGGTTCATATCTTTGGGGTTCGCGGGGCTGGTAGCGTCTATCGCTTTGATATCTTCCGCGTGCTCCTCTGCCGCGTGGAATATACGGTCTGGGTTCGTAGTCCAACGGGCGTTCACCTTGCCTCGTCAGCACAGCGTAGGCACGGTGTTCCGGCGTCAAATCGCGATAATACTGGTCCCGATCATGTTCGTTTTGATAGCGCGGGGAGCTATATGCAGAGTAGGAAGATTGGGGCTCGTAGTACGAGTCCTCTTCGCGGGGTTGTCTCCATTCGGTCCATTTACGCTGGGGGTCATACGGCGAAGGCGGACGCGCGTTCCGAGTGTATTCGTTCGTGTTCTCGCGCGGCAAACCGGATAATTCGTGCTCTCGCCTTTGAGTGTGTACTGCTAAATCGAACGCGTCGTGCAAAGATCCGGGATTTGACAAAGCTACTTTAGTCGAAATTCTTTGGGGTAACTACATCAGCTATGGTTTTCTCGACATTTTGTCCGATCAATTCTTTCGCTCTTACAGTCACCTGTCGATACAGGCGAGCCACGCGGTGGATAAAGTCTATTAGACGCTCCCGGGGAAACATGCTTATACGTTCCAATTCCAGTCGGAGCTCCTCATAACCGCGACATGGGGAATATCGGACCCTTAGAAGGGAGAGCAGATCGGCCACGCTTTGGCAACCTTTATCTTCGACATAGTATCTAATAGGATCTGTTAATTTGTATATAAGCTCGGACAGAAATCTTTCTTCCTGACCGGGCGGAACACGCCTTATTGCGCGCTGTATTGAGGCGGCAAAGTCCTCCAGGGTTACAAAATCGGGGTCGAAACGGGGAATGTTGTCGAGCGCCCGATACACTCTCTCTTCGTCTTCTCGGGAACGCCATATGTCTATTGTAGACATGTCTGGGTCGTTCGTCCGAGAACCCAAAGAAGGCCGATCGCTCGAGGAGGGCGGTACCGGAGGAGGAATAACCGGAGGAGCGATAGCAGAAGTTCGGGAATCAGAAAACTGTTGTGGAGGAGGTGATCTCAAAATACCACCCGGCATTGTTATGCAATGCCCGACAAGAGACTTTGAGTAATGGGAAGTGTAGTCAAGTTACGAGCAGATAAGATTGCGGCTGTCGCAGTTCGTAGCGACGGCGTGCAAGGAAAAAAAAAGGGAAAGAAAGAAAAAGTGGATCCCACTTCTGACACCAGTTTGTTACGTCCTGAAGGGACTTTTGTGAATCACCCCGAGCGGTTGAGATGAATTATCGGGTTCTTGCTCTGTTAAGGTGCTAAAGCACGCCTTGACTACACTTACTGTGGATCGGGGAGGTAATACAGGGGTCGAATAAAAGAGTACAAGGGATATAAAGGAAAAAATCAATCAAGAAAATATATTGTTACAGAAATTAGTCAGAATTTCATACCTCGAGACGGCGCTTCGTCTCAGCTGTCGCTCGCTGTTATCGCACGGCACGCTTGCCGTCTCGCGTTTCGCTCGCTTGCTGTGTCGCTCTACCTAGCGCAGGTCGTGGTCGCTCGTTCTGGTTTCGGGTAGCACACGGAAGTCGGTGACCTGGGGTCCGTCGCGCCTCTTAGTCTCGGATCGTTGCTTATCTTCGCGGTCGTACGTCGGTCCTGATTGACGCACAAGGGCACTCCCGGCTAGGCCGTTCTCGGTGTGTCGGATGGAGTTACCCTTTTACGAATTACTATCGGCCGAATGCGCTACGCGGAATCAACGCGGAGACGTGGTCGCGGTATCTAGACGGCCCTCCGGCTCGTCGTGACTCCCTAACTTGAACTCTCGAATATGAATGCCCCTTCTCCGGCTCTCGATCGCGGGCCGAACCTCGAACGATCCCCCTAAGTGGGGAATACTGCCCCGTCGGCAGCTGTCGATTGCCTTGCTAATTTCCCTGAATATTGCGAAATATCCGGGACCGAGACGAGCGCGGGCGCCGTCCCTATGACTGTTGCCATGGGCTAAGCACAACGTGACTTCTACACGCGAGGCGATTCCGCTGAATCGCCTTTTGAAAGAAAGCGACGCGAGGACAGCGAGCACGGGATGGACCTGAAGGGTCTATGTAACATAACCGATTATCTAACATCGTCGCTCTATACATATTCTTTAATCTCTTTAGTACAGAAAATGATCTTTCCGCCTCATAATTTGCGATTGGTGTAGTTACAAATAATCTATACGCAATGTATATGTTCGGGAAAATATCAATCATTTGTCGATCGACTATCCAATTTAGCACTTTCAGAGGAGACAGTGAGTTGACTTTTTCGTCTGGAATTTTTGAGTGATTAGAAAAAAACCTTGAGGTTGTAATTTCAATAATGCAGTGAATTGGTCTAATTCACAAATTAAACTATTTTGCAAATCTTTCGAATACATCTTCACTAAATTTAAACCTTTCATTTGCATTTCGTCTCTGTTCATAGTTAATAAGTTGCATAAAAATCCAAATAAATCAACGATATGAGTATAAGCTTCACTTCGCTTTTTTAACTCTGCTATTAGTTTATTGATTACTAAATAAAAAGTTTCAACTCGAAATTTGTCAGATCCATGTAACTTTGGAATTTCTTTTTCACCATCTTTAAGCTTTTTAATAATTGTTCTTTTACCGAAATTAGAATATTCTTGAAAGACAAATGAACTTAGTTCTTTGGATTCATTTTCCATCTTTGTAAACTCAGAACATAATTTTTTTATAAAATCAACTAATGATAATATCATGTTATTAGCTGTACTCAAGTTCACTTCAACTTTTTGTAGATATATGCTAACAACGTTAAATCGACATTTTCTAATTTAATGATATTAGTCAGTAAAGACGAAGCTTCGTGTCGATTGTCTTATTTTTTAGCTTCATCTTTAGCTAAGATACTTAGTGCTTTATAAATTCCATCGAAATTTTTAATTAATACATTTGTAGCATCTGCTCTGCGCGACCATCGAGTGATTGATAAACTCGTAAGTCTAGAGTTTTCTTGTACTAGCACACCCCACCTGTGTGCGGAAGAACTAAAAAAAAGTGTAAAGTCTTTGCAATAGACCAAAAAAAGTAGTAGCACATATACATTCATCGACGCTACATTCCCCAACCAAATTTAAGGAGTGTCCAATACATGGAACATAAAATGTTAATTCATTTTCTTTTTTCAAACACGCTTGCAAGCCAGAATATTTACCGGACATGTTACTAGCATTGTCATATGTTTGTGCGCAGCAATTGCTAATATCTATCTCATGTTCCTTAAGCAATTCTAATATTTCGGTACTCAATGACTTACCAGTATGACTTTTAATTTGTAGAAAACAGAAAAAACGTTCATTAATATGACCATTTAAATAATATCGAAAAATTACGGACAATTGATCGACGTGGGAAATGTCAGGAGTAGAATCTACAACAAGTCCCCAATATTTAGCTTCTTTCACTTCATCAATTATATCACAGACCA
This sequence comes from Andrena hattorfiana, assembly GCA_944738655.2. Taxonomy (NCBI): domain Eukaryota; kingdom Metazoa; phylum Arthropoda; class Insecta; order Hymenoptera; family Andrenidae; genus Andrena; species Andrena hattorfiana. The sequence continues at coordinate 48,611,321 of OX122889.2, forward strand.
GGTATAGAATAGACCTATCACGGAATGTAATTTTGTGTCACACGCTCGGGGGGCTCGCGAGCCCCCTTACCATTTTCGTGTCACACCCAACGTTATCGATTCAGTCTAAAATAAGATTACAATGCTACGAGTGGTAGGAATTAAAATTAAATCTTATCGGAAACGTTTAAAATCTAAAACGGCATGAACGTTAAGACTAATTTCAAGAAACATGTTGCATAATTCCGTTTACTAATACATTTTGGTAGAAGCATAATTTGCACTTATTTCCATAAATTTCGATTAGAAATATTATATAAATACAACCACGTAATAAACATTTGTACAGTCTCTTAGTTAGGTTATATTTTCGGTCACTTCGAAGAGTGGATTTTCTGTCCTCGAGTGTGACAGAAAATATACTTAACCTATATGCTACAGGATAATAAATGTTTATTGGATATTTCGTTCTTTTGGGCTACATTTGTGAACTTTTTATGACTTAACATCCTTCCAAAATATTATTATTACGCCTCAACGATATATTTATGAAGTCGATGAGTGTAATTATTCGTGGTTAAGAAATCAAAATTTCCTATTCATAACGTCCTTTTTTTTGGTACATTTCATCGAAATAATAAGTTTTAGCTTAATTTGTTTATGTTTGCCAAATTCATGCCTTTTATTAGACTCTACTTGATTTTAGCATCAATTTTCATGTTTACAGATTTCTATGCTTGATTAGAGGTGTGACTATCGATTATTGATAGATTATCGATATCTTATTGATATTTAACAATATATCGGCAATATCGTTAAGATATGGTTAAGACGAATAGATCTATTCGCCTCTTCTAGAAGAGGCTGAGGTAGAATATAACACACTTTGTTGCAGCAACGATGCAAATAACAATTTTAAAGACATTGTAAAGCAACGATACATATTCATACTTTTAAAGATATCGCTTTCGATACTCAGCGGCTCAGCACCGATGTTTTCGCCCATTCACAACGGTGTTCTTCGGTGCTGGATAGCGCCGTGAATGGACCCAGCACCGGTTTTTACGGTGCTCACTTTTCGAACACCGTTGCCAACGGTACAGACCTTTTTCCGCTTAGAATGCAACGCATTATTTGTATAATAAAGTCAATCAGAATCTATTTGTTTGTATTTGAATTCACGGCGCTATCCAGCACCGAAAAACACTGAATGGGCTCAGCACCGATATTTTCGTCCGTTCACAACGGTGTTTTTCGGTGCTGGATAGCGTCGTGTATGGGCCCAGCAACGCTTTCTACGCTGCTGACCTTTTTTCGTGTATACCTCAGCTGATTTCCCAGGTAGCACACGTCGTCTATAAGTCCTGTGCTATCTGGGTCTATTCGCGTCAACGATATCTTAACCATATTATCGATATATCGAAATATCGATAACATTTCGATAGTCACACCTCTACCTCAAAGTGACAGAAATTATAACCTATATGCTATACCCAATTTCATAAATATACCGTTGCGGCGTAACAACGATATTTTGGAAGGATGTTAAGTTATAAAAAGTTCACAAATGTAGCGTAAAGGAACGAAATAGCCAATAAACATTTATTGTCATATAGCATATATGTTATATTTTCTGTCACTTCGAGGAGGGGACTACATAATAATCACGCGCATCCAGCATGCGCATTTTCCCTAGCCTGGGCGGCCGCATGAAAGGGGAACTTTCCCCACCCTACATTAGTGGTAGTTGGAATATTTCCGAGCTTGGGTAGGCGGAAAATTTGACTTGCGGTCCCAAGCGGGAAAAAAGTTCATTAAATTTCATTAAATTCTTTATATTTAGTGGGATTATTACTAGGGACTGTAGCCGTAATTATTTCTTTTATATTTCGAAGAACTGTCTTTAAATGTTTAAATAATTACTTTAAGCCACCCTGACATTCAATTGACTAACCTGCTAAGAAAACTATTAAAAATGTTATATTACGCGGCTAAATACATGCTTTTCTGACTTTCTTTCTTCCATAAAATATGGTAAGATCGGATTTTTCGAGTCGGTCTTATAAACGTTTTACAACATTTACGCTTGAGACAACGCAATACAGCATTTCCTCTAGTTCCTATCACTTTTTTAAATATGGAAACATAGATATCAGGTTCACATAGATTTCTAAAATTGTTCAGAAGGCGCTTGGAAGGAATACAGGGCCATTAATATGCAGTATCCTCTAATGGAAAAATAATTTTTCAATATTTTTATCATTATGCAAACATCTGTATTGTATGTCAGATTTGTCTACTAAAATGAAACCAATTACGACGCAGTTTTGTATGAGGAAGGTACGGCAAAAAATTGGTGCAGAAAGAGGAAAAATAATAACATATTTTTTTAAAATCCAGAAAATAATACGATAGCGAACGTTCAGTAGATGTGCGGCCTTTTTCTCACCGATTGTTGAGGTCAAGGCCATCGAAAAGTTCGTCTTTTTTTTTAAACAGACGCCGTTCCCAGAAACGCGATACACCTGAAGGCAAAAATCAATGCGACTTGAAATGTCTTGCAAGCAGAGCTCGCTAAATCAGGCGTTTGCTCTTAACGAATCTTTACCATTTTTTACTTTGTTTAAATGCTAAACAAATAAAATATGAAAAAAGTGGGTAGGTAGTGATTTATTTTTAGGGTTGCCATAATTGTCAAGCTTTGATACGGAACATTTAAATGCTAATTAAATAAAACATGAAAAAAGTGGGTAGGTAATGGTTTATTTTAATCTGTAAAATATTTCACGGGAACAGTGAAATACGGGACAGTCCCGTATATACAGGACGTATAGCAACTCTACATATGTACATACCTACTTGCCCGAATCACGTCGTATTTGATTTTCCTTTTATTAAAAAAATCTCACTAATATGCCGTAAATGCTCGAATCGAGCCGAAACAGAGAATGTAAAAATTTCACCTTATGATTAGCTTAGCATGTGTACATACATGTTTTCCGCTTTTAGCTACTGATTACGGCTTTTGCAGAATTTGTAGAAGAAAGTAAAATCTAGAAGGCTAGCTTGTCCGTGGACCGACATCGACATGCGAAAATCAGACGCACGGAGAATGCAAGAAGACAATGTAGTATTATACTTTGTTGCCGCTGCCAGAATGATCGTTTGTCGCGTAAAGGACCTCTGTGCCGTTTCCCTCCCATTTTATCTCACACGCGAGTCGCGACGTCCGTAAAACAGGACCTTTTTTTTTACTTGTGCTTTAAAAAATACCATAACTGTTTTTTCATATGTACATATCTAGGAATAATGAAAACAGACCTTAACGCAAGCGATACGCTCGGGTAATTACATCGGAGATTTTCTTTACAATTTTTAAATCCATACAATAGTTAATAAGAAAAGGGCCAATCAATTTGTAACGAAACGTAGAGTTGTAACTACTAATCTATCGTTCCCAAGTAATAAATAAACTATTGCAAAATGTCCTCGGGTGCCGAAAACTACGAATATAAATTTAAAAAAAACGTTTGGATTCCTTGTTCTCAATGATTTATACGTGTCGTAGGATGGGCACCGTCTATTTAGACATGCGCGGAGTGCAGAGATTTGTGGGAATGTCAGTAACAGCGTCAATTTTTAATATTTTTCAACATACGACTCGCGAAAATGTTAGTTAAGTGTTCCACTACACGTAAAGTACTAACGATCAATGTCATCTTGCAATTTATAGCTTGTATAAGCTTTCAAGAAGAGATCACCGAAATAGATTTTCGGAGAAAAATCCACGCGAATTCTCGTGAGTCGCTGACAAACCGAGCCAAAGCGTAGCGTAACAAAAGCCTGTCCTCTGTCAAACTCTCACTCTAAACAAGTCACACGTATACAATCACGCACACCTTTCAGCATTTCAACACATTTCAGAGTAGTTCCTAAGTTGGACGCTGTTCATGAGCAGAGGCCGCTAAATTCAGTCCTCGAGTTATGGGTCGGTAATACAGTTTGGGTGGTGACACGAAGTCCCATAAGGTGATAGGTCTATTCTATACTTCGTCGATGATTATATGTCTCAAAATTTTTGTTGACATTAAATCTATTACCTCTTCGCAGATAGTTTTAGATAGGTATGATACATTTCCTCGGTCTTTATTTGCATACGTATTGACATGTTCTTTTATAAAGGGTTCAAATTGAGCTATAAGCTCCAACGCGCCGAGATAATTTCCATTATTTGACGAGTTGAACACTTCATCACTACCACGAAATGGAAGACCTCTTTCAGCTAAAAACCGAATAACTGCTACAACCCTTTTTAAAATTTCAGTCCAATATTTCATTTTTGATTCCATCATAATTACTACATCCTTATTAATATGTGCGCTTTCTTGCATGAAATTGATCCAATCAATCATGCATCGATTATGCTCTTTATTGATCTCATGGCTGCAAATTACTTCATCTCCTTTTTTCCAATTTGAAAACCCACCCTTTACAAACACATTTCCCTGATCCGATGAAAATAATTTACGGACATAGCAAAAAACTGCCCCTGCGGACTCTGAAAACATTAACCATTTCCGATCGCATTTTTCGCCGTTATTTAGTTTTCGTTGAAAATAATTCGGTGAAAAATATCTACTCTGTATTGCGTATTCTCGCTTTGAAGTCTTAAAGTCGGAATTTTTATTTTGAAAAAATTCATATCCTTTATTTAAATATTTTATCCGTTCATTCTGGTTTTCATTTAATTTTAAAGACCATAAGGCAGGATCTTTATGCAAGACATCTGTGAAATGTTTTTAAAGGAAATTAGAAAATTGAAGTATTTAACGAAATTGTAAAATATAATAAAAAATTATAAGTTGTACATCGAGTACGTAAATATAAGTTATTATAAATGCAAAAATATCAATAAATAAAATACAATTTGTATAGATTTTTTTATATTTAAGATGTTAGTTTTTAAATAGTATTTATACATTTAAAAATCATCTCCAGTTTTTATCCAGAAATGAATGTATAAATTGCATATTGTTAAATAAAATAAAATTCAAATAAACAGTAGAAATTCAAAAGAGAACTAAAATTTGAAACAAATAATACAGTAGAAGAATCATATTTCCGACGTTTATTAGTTAGATCGTTAACCAAAATCAAATTGGCAAATGAAAATGATTTCTGTGAAATCAGAAACTATTATTCGATATGTTTGAAAATAACTACATATATCTACGTATTCAACTGTTACACTTAGAAATTTCTAGATAATTCATTAAAATACCTGTCTTGGGCGAATTTTCTAATGCAACTGTTACGGTACCGCGTGGTAACATATGGAAAAAGCTTAATGTTAGAAGGCTCTACATATCCAAGTTTAACCGCACCAAATTTAAATTGTTAAGCGAAGCAACTGAAACTATGAACAAACCATTCCAGTGAATACTACTTAGAGACGCTCGCTAAATTATATTGATTAAATATTGGTTTCGGTTGCTTTGCTATAAAATCACCGATATCACATGAAACGCTCGTTCTTAGTAAACGAAGAACCAATCAAATAATTTGTTAAATAATTGATTAAGAAACCATTTGTATAATTAGATATCTTTATTAACAAAAACATGGTACATTCTGATTCTGAACGACATCTTTGTACATCAGGATTCGTTGATCAACGTCCAAGGCAATTAGACGTGTTCTTTAATTTGTCCTACTTTGAAATATAAACTAAAACCAAGTTACAACACAAATAAGTTTGAGTCTATTTATTCAATTGTTTGCTAATTGTCACTCGAAGAAGCTGGAGGCTGACACCAAGGGCGAACGTGAGCAGAGCGGATTAGCGCTCCCCGAGCAGCGAATCCATCCGCATCCTTATTCTGAAATCCCTGCTACAACACGTAACACAACAATGGTATCCCTAGTGTTACTAGCATCGGTTTCACTATTATTGTTTAAGATATCACTGCCACAGATGTATCCAGCAGAATAATCGGCAATTTTTACATTATTCTCAGATATGCCAGTGTTCTCTTGCTTATTATTATTGCCATTTTTTTAATTTGTTTCATTCGCATCACATATATCTAATTGAGCAGACATGTGCGTGTTTTGATTATGAGTCAGACAGCTTGAATTTGATTGGATAGCAGCTTCTTCGTGAACACTAAGTTTATTGGCTTCTTCTGCGTGTTCCTCGTGCTCCTCAGCGTTTGATTGAGATGGCGAGAAATATTCTGTTAATTTCGGCAGTTTTTTGTTAAACTTCTCTTCCTCTTTTTTATGTTTCCTTTTCAACGCTCCACTATTATATTTTCTCAACATTTTCAAATAAAGTTCAAATAAAACAGTTAGCATAAAAACTCTTCAGTGGTCTGGAGAACACACTATTATATACATATGTATGTATTTACTCTATTCACTCTTTAATAAAGCTACACAGTTAAAACTTAAAATAAGTCGCGAAAGCAAATCTCGTTAAGAACTTTCTTCTTTGCAAAGCACAGGCAAACTGTTAAAAATAACAATCGTCTCCGGGCAGGGATCGGCAGGCCTCTCGTGGTTTCTGTTTTGTTTTTCCCAAATTGAAACACGCGCTCGCTCGCGCGTCGACACACACTGCACGCACACTATAAAGGCAACTGCACACATTCTGATTGACCTGTCAGGTATACCTGGCGCAATTATCTATTTGTTATTGAAAAGAATGTTTGAAGTCAAGCTTACTTTATTTCAAGGGGTACATCTTGTAATGGTCACAAATCTTATCTAAACGTGCCTTCGAGATTTCAAAGTCGCTTTTGTTTTCTTTAACACGTTAAGCGCCACGTCAGTCACCGGTGACTGACAGTATAACATACGGTTAAGCGCAGGTCAGACATCGGTAACTGACAGTATAATATACGATATAAAACTAAAAAAATTATATTCTAATAATAAAGTAATATATGTACCTAAATAGTTCTTCTTATTGTTAGAGAACTGACTGAATATAAATTTAAAACATTTCTAAAGTGTTTGTATTACTTTATTGCAACCCAAATGGATCTCTGGCCGCAAGCATATCGGTGAAGGCGGAGACCGAGGGCCAAACGGAAAGGAAGGCAAACTCGGCGTGGCGCTTAACGTGTTAATGGAACTATCATGCATTTACCCTGATAATATAAAAAATTGTATTACTTCTGCAACATTGGAGTGGGTGCAACTATCTTTTAGAGATAGAGTAAATCAAAGCATTGACATGTGAGGTCATCATTTCAAATACCGAAGATAAGGTAAGGAACAATTTCTAGACGTTCAACGGAGGTAAGTTTTGAACGGTAATAAATGACCTTGAATGACCTTGAAACACATACACATTAGGTCGATGAATTTATCACGGAACGGGCTACACATCTGAATAAAAACACATAGTTCTATTTAAGAAAAAAAAGATCATTTTGAAATCTCAAAAGCACGTCCACCTAGATAAGATTTGTGACCATTACAAGATATCCCCCTCGAAACAAAGTAAGTTATACTTGAAACATTTTTTTCAATAACGAATAGTTTAGGAGATATGTAATTGCGTGCGAAATTTCAAATGGGATACCTTGTATATGTCTAAAAATACTATATAATTCTAAAAAAAATGTAAAAATTTAATTATATATCATAAGGAAGGTTTAAACAATGAAATTTTAAAATAAAAACATAAAATTGGTAGTTGTGGAACTCAGACAATTTATTTTATACCACATTTTCAATGAAGATAGAGTGAGCTAATCCCTTAGATCGTCCCCCCCCCCCCCCGGAAACTAGCCCTCCCTTTAATCCGGGCCTGCACACGGCTTCGTTCAGGCTGAGTCGAGCAGCGTTCCCGTTACCCCACCATACCCATCGGGTGCCCAGCAACTTCAACTGCCAATCCACGATCGTCAGGTGGAGGTGGCTGATTTCTCCTCGCGCGCTGCTCGCGAAACTGAACTCACCGGCCAATAAATCTGAATTCTAGTGTAGATGCTACATATTGCGCGTATGAACCTGTATCTCGCACCTACAGCTTGATCGTGCTTTAAGGATCTTCTTACTTATTTCGGTTTTCTACAATTATCCTTATCATTAATTATTATCATTAAATAAACGTATCCATCCATATATATATATATACCTTTTCATTTTATTTTAACGTGATACCCAATATGCCGAGACGGAGATCAGAAATAGACCGTAGTACATCGGCCGCTAAAAAACTTCGTTTATACCGTACTAATGAAACTGACCAAGAAAGAGAATCTCGATTATCAAATACCAGAGAAAGAACGGCTTTACAAAGAGCAAAGAGGCGTACTCGAAATGAAAGTATAAATGTTCCTGGTTTGTGGTCCAATAAAGAGTATTCCGCTATGAATTATGATTCATCCATAAATTATAAAAATGATGCTTCAATTTCTATAGGTACTATGTCTATTGTTTGTCAATATTGTTCAGCTCTAAAATGGAAAGATGAATCAAAAGGTATGTGTTGTTTGCAAGGGAAAATTAAACTAGAACAAATTCTTCCCCCTCCCGAACCATTGAATTCCCTACTTACAGGTGACCATTCAAACTTTAAAGAATTTATGAAACACATACGTTAATATAATAATGGAGGTTTAATAGGTATGGACGCCAACGCTAGACACGAGATGTGGGGAAGCACAGATACGAATAGTAGAGGAGAGAAATTGGTAGACTACATAACGGAGAGTGGACTAACATGCTTGAATACAGGGAATGGATACACCTTTGTCACGATAGACAGAGAGGAAGTCTTGGACCTCACGCTGGCCACGGCCGGACTGACGGGCATGGTAAGAGGTTGGACGGTGTTGAAGGATGATAGTGCCTCGGACCATAGGTACATATGGTTCCAAATAGGGGAAGAAGGACAAGAAGAAGAAAGAACGTGGAAAAGGAACCCTAGGACCACGGACTGGAAGCTATATGCCGAAAGGCTGGCAGCGAGTGTGGAGAATCTTCCTGTTCGCGAATGTAACAATCAACAGGATCTGAACGAAGCTAATACCGGATTGATAGACTACATGACGAGGGCATGGGAGGAGACCACAGAAGAAAAAGAGGTGACGAATAAGATTCTTACGCCATGGTGGAACGAAGAGTTGGCAGATCTTAAAAAACTAGCGCGTAAAGCGCTAAACATCGCTAGGAGGGCAAGAAATCAGACAAGAAGGAAAGAGAGATTACGCATCCTAAGTAACAGGGCCAACAAGAGATATAGGGATGCTGTAATGAAGGCTAAGAAGAATAACTGGAGAGACTACTGTGTCAATATGAGAAGAATACCGGAAGTAGCTAGGTTGACCAGAATAATGGAAAAGAATCCCCAGGAGATGTTGGGGGCCCTCAAGAAGGAGGATGGTAGCTACACGGAAACGGACGAAGAGATACTAGGTATACTATTGGAGGAACACTTCCCGGGCATACAGAGGCACACGGGAGAGGAAAGGGTTGATGAAGAACACATCACTGGAAGGATAATAAGGAGAACGTCGTACATGGAAACCTCGGCACTAGAATCGAACGAAAATTACAGCAGTGCTAGGGGCGAGGAGGCGAGCAAGGTAATAAACAGCGGAAGGTTCAAATGGGCGATAGGAACGTTCGAACCATATAAAGCCCCAGGGGTGGGTGGAATCTATCCGAAAACACTGAAAGTGGCAACGCCATTTATCACAGAGGCAGGGGTTGCAATGATGAGGGCTAGTCTGGTAATGGGACTAATACCGGAGGCATGGGCAGTAACGAAGGTAGTTTTTCTACCCAAACCAGGAAAGAAAGATTACACGACACCGAAATCGTTCAGACCAATTAGTTTGATGTCGAACGTCATGAAAACGATGGAACGCGTGGTGGACAGATATATAAAAGACGAATTTCTTACGACGAGGCCGCTACATCGATACCAACACACTTTCAGGGCTGGTCACGCGGTGGAGGTGGCGATACACCATTTCGTGAGGAAGGTGGAGATAGCAAAAAAGGATAAGAAGGTAACGTTAGCCTGTTTCATCGATATAGAAGGGGCATTCAATAGAACACCGACAGAGGTGATTATCGGTGCTATGAGAAGATTTAGGGTCAGCGAACTCATAACCCAATGGATACGCAGAATATTAATTAACAGATCCGTACGGACCGTTAGAGGAGAAGCAACAGCCGAAGGAGAAGCAAACAGAGGTTGTCCGCAGGGGAGCATTTTATCACCACTTTTATGGAGTTTGGCAGTAGATGATCTGCTATACGAACTGGAAGACAGTGGGGTCACTGTATCGACTTATGCGGATGACGTAGTCTTCATGACCTCGAACAAGGATATGGGATTGGCGGAGAGGATAATACAGAGAGCCTTAAACACACTGGAGAACTGGTGCGAGAGAACGGGGTTGTCGGTGAATCCGGCTAAGATGGAAGTCATCAGAATAGCGAACAAGAACAGGAGACCCACGTATAGGGGACTCAACTATCAGGGCCAAACGTTGGAATTATCAAGAAAAGTCTATCTGGAAAGATATCTGGGGGTGATAGTGAACGACACGTTAACATGGAGGGAGCACGTTTTCCAGCAGGTCAGAAGGGCAAAGAGCAATATGAATATGGTATGCAGAATGGTAGGACTAACCTGGGGACTAACACCAGTCGTAGTGAAATGGATATACGAAGCTATAGTGATTCCACGCATAACTTTTGGGGCCGCAATTTGGTGGAGGACAGCGAACATGACATCAGTGCGCACGAAACTAGACAGCATGCAGGGTATCGCGCTAAAGAGGTACGGCGCAATGAAGACGGCTCCGACCAGAGCACTAGAAATGATAGCGGACATTCCACCGCTGCATATAAAGATCAAGGAACTAGCAACGAGAACCATGCTCAGGCTACAGAGCTGGGAACACTGGCAAGGAGGAAACCCCACGAGCCATAGTTGGATAATCGAGGAAGAAGGGGGAGCGGAATTGAATCGCGTGAAGGAACTACCGAGAGACTTGATCGTCAAGAGATACATGTTTGACAAACAATTCGGGACGGAGATATCGACCAGAGCGGAGTGGAATGAGACGGAGATCAACCAGAGATATAACAGGATGGGTTAGCAGGAGCAGGATGGTGCGAAGGGAATGGATCTGGTAGACAAGGTTTTAGAAGCCTAGGTGAATACGCCACGGTATTCCAAGCGGAGATCGTGGCTATAAGAGAGTGCACTCGCTGCATCAAGGAAGAACTGGACGCAACCGAGGAAAACGACAGGAATTGGAGAATCGCACAAGACGGCAGGACACTGGTAGCAACAACGAGCGGAGGAACGGGCGCCGTAAGTACACAAGGGGGAGCCAGAGAAAACAGACGCAGGAGAATAGTGATATGCACGGACAGCCAAGCGGCTATAAAGGCATTGGGAGGACACATATTTACCTCCGAAACGGCATTGGAGTGCAGACAAGCGCTAGACGAGATAGGCAGAAGAGTGGAATCGGTCTGCATCTGTTGGGTGCCGGGACACGAAGGCATCGAAGGAAACGAAAGAGCGGATCAACTGGCAAAAGAAGGAGCGAGCAGACTCCCGGAGGAAGGGGAGGACATACCACCGATAGCCACGGTTGCATTTAAGGCAATCTTGAGGAAGTGGAGGGACGACGCGAGATTGCAAATATGGGAACAGACAACTGACTGCGAGGCATCTAAGGAGCTACTAGGCATGGAAGTGGACGCGGACAGAGCAAGGACCTTGATGGGGATGACCAGAGTGGATGCGAGAAACGTGGTAGGTATATTATGCGGACATGCACCGTTAAACGCTCATCTATTCAAACTAGGGAAAGCATGGACAGAGATGTGCTCATTATGTGAGGTAGCAAGGGAGGACACTAGACACGTATTGTGCGAGTGTCCTAGGACCATGAGGAAGAGAAAGAGATGGCTAGACGAGGAAATTATCGAACCGAATGACATTAAAAGAATTTGCGTCAGGAGAATCGCGAGATTCCTGGAGGAGGTGAATCCCTGGACGATTGACTAGGGATACAGCTCCTACAGAAGGGGAGGACCAGTAGAACAACGGTCGCGTCAGCGAGGACCGCGGTTACGTGGAATCCGCTGACGTAGACACACCCAACTCTCGAGCGTTTTTCTTTCAAACTACCGCACGGGAGTGACGCCCCACGGCGTGGTCCACCAGGAGGGGGCGGTGGTAGGGGCCCCTCCCCCCCCCTATCAATAAGATATCGATAGGGGATGACATATCGAGGGTTGTTGGTATATCAATGATCGAGAAGGGATGTTATTTTCGGCTTTTGGGGATGGATATAAGCAACAAGAGGGTTGGGTCTGTTTTCGGCTTCAGAGGGAGAAAGGGTTGGCTCTGGGAAAAAAAAAATTAGGAGGTAGCATTAGCCGGGACCATGGACAACGGATGGGGACCAGAAAAGGAAGGAGCGCATGGAGACGCGGGTCCAGGTGAGCTGCGGAGCATAACACGGACCGTGGCGTCCGCGGCCACCTGGACCCTGATCTGGAGAGCCGGAGGATAAAAGAGCGCGAGTGGACGGAACTCAGAGGCGGAGGGTCTCTCGACCTTCAGCGGGGGCCACCCTCGTCTTGGGGGCATCCCGGCTCAGCGCGGGGGTAACACCGACCTCGATGGGACACCCCTCCCGCTTCCGTCCAATGAACCGTCCTCGCAGGCAGAGAGCTACCGAAGGGAAGATCGCAGGAAGCAGGTTACAACCGGCTAAGAGGGGCAGGCTAACGACGGCCCAGTGGAGCGAGTAAGGCCTTCGGGCAAACGGAGCGAGTCAACCCGTAGGGGTAAGCAGATAACGACTGCCATCGTCGCGGTTTCGTGGCGATGGTAGGTCGCCGGAAAAACGAAAGGGAGACGACGCTCCAAGCGTGAGAGCGACACCGGCGCACCGGTTAAACGCAGACCGCTGCGAAACTGTTGGAGGTGACCGGGATCACACCGTGCGAATCGCACCTCGCTTTCGGACCCGGCCTGTACGATTACACGAAAAAACCCAAGAGGGGGGTTGGGAGGGGGGGGGGGGCTTAGGCTAAAGATTCCTCACAGGATATAGGAAAGCTAGCTTAGCTCGAGGCGTAAAGTGTGGTAGGTCGAGGGAGTGGGACTGTTTGCGAAGGGAGTTGTTTGCGAAGAGGTATGAGATACTACTGTGGGGGGGGGGGGGGAATGCAGGTAAGATAGGGAATAAACTTACGGGGCTAGGGGTACGGGGATTAGGTGGGTGGAAACATAGTCAGACTTGCGCAGGGGAAACAATCCAGACCTCGACAAGCCGAAGGCATCGCACGCGCGTGCTCGCGCAGTCCGGGTGCTTAAAAGAGGCAGTGAACAGGCAGTAAAATCGAGAATAGGGGGTGGATAGAGGGTCCGAAAGTACGGCGTCGAGGTGCGATTTGTTAAACCGCGGCAAAAATTAGAGGCGGGCTGGTAACGCTGGTCAGAGGGGGCGGTTTGTGCAACGCTTAAAACTCTTGCACATCGAGGTGTGTATAGGTAGGGATCGCCTGCCCCTGACGAAGACCACCACCGCGAGTACGGTGCGTCCGCAAGCTGGCCCGGGCCTATAAAACACGGATGTCACCCGAGAAACGGTGTAGAACGACTACGGGTTATAGCGTACCTCGAGGAGGCGGCCCCCATAGCCATTTCCTCCGCCACTCCGAAGGGGTGTTGGGAGGCCCGGCTTCCCAGGCTGTGCGGGGAAGTCAGGTGAGCGGTCTCAAGAACCGAATGGCACAGTCGCACCTCCTATAGCAGGGAGGCCCTGGGATCCTCTGTTGCTTATCGCAGAGGAGAAAAGGAGCGGTTTCACCGGGCGGCGTGGTCCGCCCTGGGGGAACACCCGTCCTCCTCGTGTTTGAACGCTCAACGGCTGAATGGCCAGAGCGACGCCTGGGACCCGCGGCACGTGCCGTTATGCTCCCCCCGTATTAATGTCGCTACTAATTGACTAATTGACTAGTATAATGATGCATTTTAAATGACCTCATTTATGAGTACACAAGTTATCGAAAGTGGTTTTATGCCGACATTTAAGGTACAAGGACAGGTATAGTCTGTTTCCTTCTGATCATAATGATCATAAATTCCTCCAGATTTATTTTATCGCGGACCCTGAAATACAAGCTTCAACTCGATGTAACATCGCTCGACAAGCTCTTGATACTTCCTTGGTGAGGTTTTTGCAAGAAATGTTACACTGCCATAATAAATATGTTCCGTCTTTTAGAACTGCGAATGATAGTGTCCCATTAAACGTACCGGACTTCAATATTGTTATCTACGCCGACAATGTGCCTGTCGGTGAACATCGTGGCCGGTATAACGCCCCTTCTAGTAGTGAAGTAGCTGTTGTGATAACCGGGCAACAATTTAACAGAAGAGATATAGTATTGTGTAGTCGCGATAACAATATCCTTTAATATTATGTAGAGGCGAAGACGGTTATTCGATAAATATTTCTCAACTTCACTCAATAACTGGGGCACCACTACGTAAAACGGTGTCATGTATGAATTATTACTGTCACCGAATAATGACAATGTTCAATAATTTTAATACAATACTTAGATATGGAATGCTAATTAACCAGTATTTGGTAGATCAGTATGCTAAAATAGAATCGGAACGTTTAGCCTACATCAGAAATAATCAAACAAAACTACAAGCGGAAAGTTACATCCATTTGCTAGATGCTTTGCGGGAAAAGGAACATGTTAGCGATATCGGCAAGGTGGTCATATTACCATCATCTTTTATTGGAGGGCCAATATATCTTCATGAACGAACACAAGATACGATGACTTACGTTAGGAACTATTGCAAACCTGATTTGTTTATTACATGCACTTGTAATCCTAATTGGACTAAAATTAAAGAAAATCTCCATACCAATGCAACACCACAAGACAGATACGACATAGTAAACAGAGTATTTCATCTGAAAATTCAAAAACTAATGTTTTTAATTAATAAAACCAAAATATTTGGCCCAACTCGCTGCTACATGTACACTGTCGAATGGCAGAAACGTGGACTGCCTCATGTCCATCTTCTGCTATGGTTGCAAAACAAAATTAGACCGGACCAGATAGATAAAGTAATTTCAGCAGAATTGCCAAATAAACAGACAGACCCAACGTTACACGATATTGTGACAAAGCACATAATTCATGGCCCATGTGGCGTGTTAAATACAAATTCGCCTTGCATGCGTGAAGGAGTTTGCACCAAAAAATATCCAAAACATTTTCAAACTTGCACATCTACTGGTGATGATGGGTATTCTAAATACCGTAGGTTGTCACCTGATGACGGCGGAGAAACTGCAACTATCCGGAACAATGAAATAGATAACCGATGGGTTGTACTCTATAATCCGGTTCTCCTTACAATTTTTGACGCTGTCACGTCCCGGGTGGATGTCTTTAGGACGATGGCATAGTGGGGTTATATGGGAAGGTTTTGGTACGAAGGCGAGCTTCGTGGTACAAAGGAAGAAGGGGATTCAGGCGTGAAGGCCAGATTCGTGGCACTGAGGGTTGGAAGAAATTCAGGCGCGAATGCTAGATTCGTGGCACTGCGGGTGAATAGGAATACAGGCGCGGGTAGATTTGTCGATTAGCATGACCATCACCGATTTCGATGCGCTTGAAATATGTTGTAGGGGGCATGATTCTGAACAACTTTTTCCTATACATATAACGTCGGTCGGTTCTAGTTTCCGAGATATTTCCAAAAATCTTTACTTATAATTTCTGAGCGCTACAGAAGCATCGCAAGACGGCGCGTAACATTTGTTGGCTTTCGACGAAAACAGAAAACAAACAATTGAAACAGAAAAGAAACAATTGGTGCGCGCCGTCGCGCGATGCTTGTAACTGCAGTCTCCTTGGTAGCAGTTTCATAGAAGGACTAGTGAGAAAACATTTTATGTAAGACATGAAGTCTTTTACTGAATTTGTACGCGAAATAAATTCCGAAGAAAAATGTATAGATTATCTAATCGAAAAAAAACATTTTTCAAAATGTTATTCAGTGCCCTAAATGTGAGAAGGCAATAAAACTTAATCGCGAAACATTGTTCTTTCACTGTCTTGCCACATCGTACGAAGCAAAAAATAAAACAAAGAGGAAAAGGGTTCGGTGTAATTATTTGAAATCCGCTAGAACCGACACGTGGTTTGAAAACGTTCGTTTACAGTTATTAACAGCTGTAACATTTATTGCCGAATGGCTATGGTTTCCACCGCCACGTTTCGGGGTAATTACCAATGACCTACATATTGGATCACACACCTTCGTCGATTGGAGTAGTTTTTGCAGAGAGGTAAGATTTTATGTATGGTCTTAAATTCATTATATTCTGAACAACTTTTCTCTATACATACATGCACCCGTTGCTCGACTTTAGTTTCGGGGAGTTTCAACGTCATTGAAATCGGTGAAGTCATCTGCTTTGTAAATAATTATCAAAACATTGTTAGCAATGAATTTGAAATGAAAACGAGTCTGTGCTATTTAATATACTGCGTTTCTTTAAACATTGAATTTTAAATTCACACTACTGTTTAAACAAAAATTATACTGTTATTATTCAACTCGTGTGGTAGGTGTGCTTAAACTGGTCTGAAGATAATTGTACACAACTAGGAGGTCCCAATAAGATAGTAGAAATCGACGAAGCTAAATTTGGGAAACGCAAGTACCACCGTGGACGTGTATTGAAAGGAAAATGGGTGTTCGGAGGATATGAACGCGAGTCTAAAAAAATTTTCATTGTTGCTGTAAATGACCGGAGTGCTGAAACACTTTTAAATGTTATTCACAAGTGGATTCTTCCTGGGACAACAATAATGTCCGATTGTTGGAAGGCGTACAACTGCCTTAACAGCGAGGGCTATGTACATTTAATTGTCAACCACTCTTACAACTTCGTCGATCCCGATACTAGTAATTCATTTCAGCCGCATCACATCTAAATTTTTTTAAAAGTACGCCATATATTCCTCAATTGCTTTCATGTAGATGCCAACACACAGTCAATCGAGAGAACGTGGAGAGACATCCGAGAAAATATTTCCAGAAATGGAAATAAAGAGGAAGATCTCTCATCGTACCTCGGTGAATATCTGTTTAAGAGAAGATACAGCCTTCCCGAACGAATAGACACATTTTTTTGCGAAATTGCCAAATTTCAGCGTCAATTACATAATATCGATAACTAAAAATATATGTATATTAAATATGTAAAATATATGAAATACAATGTGAACAAATTTTAGCAAAAAAATTATTCTGAACTTTTTCCTATACATTTGATCGGCGGTCGGCCTTACTTTCTAAGATATATGCACAAAACCTTGGTAAACTTTTTCTCATGGATTTGAAGAGAAAATTTTTTAATCACCTAACCACAATCGCCTCTGTGTATAGTATTTGACTATAGTAGTAGTTGACTTATTCCGACACAACGCATTCCACTTTCCAATTTGTCCCGGGTATTAGTGTTGGTTTGGGTTAGATGAGGGCGGGGGGCGCGCGCCCGCTTGCGGGCGTGTAAAGCGTGGTAGCGAACCGATGTGAGTTTAACTAAAACATAATTTATTCGTTAGAAAGAGGGTGCTTTCAAGAACACCTCTTGGACATCCCGACTATGCTCGGCGGCGCCGGCGCCACTGGATATTAGGATGACTTTGATTCTAAAACGTAATTTTTTGCATTCCCAAACTCACATCGGTTCGCTACCACGCTTTACGCGCCCGCAAGCGGGCGCGCGCCCCCCGCCCTCATCTAACCCAAACCAACACTAATACTCGGGACAAATTGGAAAGTGGAATGCGTTGTGTCCGAATATGTCAACAGAAGTACTGTACAAAGAGGCGATCGCGGTAAGGTGATTAAATCAATTTTCCTTCAAATCCATGAGGAAAAGTTTATCAAGGTTTTTTACGCATACCTTAGAAAGTAAGGCCGACCGACGGTTACATGTATAGAAAAAAGTTGTTCAGAATCATGCCCCCTACAACATATTTCAAGCGCATCGAAATCGGTGATGGTCATGCTAATCGACAAGTCTACCCAGGCGCGAATGCCAGATTCGTGGCACTGCAGTGAGTAGGGATTCAGGCGCGAATGCCAGATTCGTAGCACTGAACGACCAGGGATGGTTTAAACAGTAATCACGCCGGTGGAGACACCCGTTAGAGCACTTTTGTTTTGTTTAGGCTTGGTAATTGGATTTACCGTTGCATTATTGTAAAAAGCCACACGAAATATTTCCGCGAAATATGTCTAGACGTATGGTCGTGCAAGAGCTATACGAAAGTAAGTGGTGTAAAAATTATAAGAACTCTCGCGTTCGCGGAACGAGATCAGCTATTGCGGTAGCCTGTTATGGTCTGGAATCTTCGTAACCGAAGGATAGATACAATAATTCGAAACATGATTCAAAGTAAAAAGTTTATTCAATTCGAAGCACCTGGTAAGCCATGCACTGTTAATGCTATAGCGTGGTTAATATAATAATGTGTAGGACGTTAAGTATTGGCACATAACCATTTATATAAATGTGGTAATTAATAGCAATATATGTATGAACATGAAACACATGAATATTAGCAATGTGAATATATATATACAGTAAGGAGCATAACTGAACCAATAACCACTGGTAAGATTTGACGAAAATCTCTGGAGAACAAAATTGTGCAGCCACCCATAAGTGTGTTCATATTCCTTAGATCACGCATGGTCCTATCAAGGGCTTCCACCGAAGTGTTGTGGGACATTGTAGCCTCATCCCAAACTATTCAAATATATGAACAGTTTCGAATTAATTTGGCGGCGTTACTTTGTTTTGAAATTTACATACGCTTGTATCATCATTATAAACTTTCAGAGGAAGTTTAAATGTCGCATGTGCCGTTCTTCCCCCTTCCAAAAGAATGGCTGCAATCCCAGATGATGCGACGGCAAAAGCAATATTACCACCAGACCTCACTTTAGCGAGCAACACATTAATCAAAAATGTTTTACCTGTGCCTGCAGGGGCATCTAGGAAAAACATCTTACCTTCTTTGTTTGTTATGCTAGATATTATGGTGTCATAAGCTTTTTTTTGATCGGGGTTCAGATGGTGTTCTTTCTGAGCGACGGTTCGTAAGAGCCGCGATTGATCATATGACATCTCCCTTAAGTACTCAATATTGTTCAGCTGTAGGTTATTGTTATCTGGCAAAGGAAGTCCAAACTCTTTGATAGATTTGCTTGCAAGTGATTCTACTATTCTGTTCACTTCAATCAACACTTCATCGTACACATTTTGATCATAGTTTAAGTATTCTAATGCTAACTCTCTTCGTTTTCGGTTCAATATATCTTCAGACATGCTTTCCCGGTGATTATTCCAAAGACTCAACAGATCAGTAACTTGGCCAAAAGCGATAATGATGGAAAACAGAGATCTAAGCGATCCCGCCGAAGTACATAGTGTAGCTTCTGATAATGTATTTTCCCAGTGAGAGTCGTCTTCGAGCAATCCCATGACTCTGCACGTTGCTTGAAATATGTCATAGGTTATTTCTGCCACAGTTTTTAAATATTTAAAAGAAGTAGGGCCTTTAACCACATGAAGTAACATCCTTAGATGAAAACATTCACTGTTGTTGGGATGGACTACATACACTCGGCCAAGCGCATCTGTTTTTTTAATGTCGTTATAGCCCTCAACCGGCACACCTTGCTTCCTCCGTTGAAATTTCCTGTTAGTTACATTCCAAGTATAATAACCTGGAACTTTGCCATAAGTAGGAGTCTTTGCAAAGTGGTCTTCTGTACATAATTTAAAAAATGCTGTTAGCGTCGTATCACGGGGATTATTTGCGATATCATTGGCATTATTTTTAGAGAAATAGACGCGTTGCCCATTTTCCAAATGCACGGGAAGGTGAGTGATTGTAGGCGTTCGTTCGTGTACACTGAACGATAAAATCCGCCACACTGCCTCGGAGCTACAAATATATCTTCCGGATTGATATTGTAGAACCTCATTTGTAGATTGTATGCTGAAAGTAGCCTGATCGCTGCCTTTATTTATGTACTTACACACATACTTAATGGATTTGACGGAGCTGCATAATTCAACGTTGATGTCTGCGTTGTGACATCCCACTATTTTTCGCGCGGTATTATTTATAATCTCTCTCATAAATTACTCCACAACTCCACCAAAATCCCTCAAACTCAAGTCTTACCCCTTTTCCCCAATCACTGATCATTTTGACGATGTACCTTAGCGGTCCCCATCTCAAGATGGTCAACTACGAAAACTCCTTCCCCTCTTCGCCCTACGAGGCATGATCTCCTCCCTCATATCTAATTGTAAACAAGTCCCTCGTCCCAAAAACCCCTCTTAATTCAAGACCACGTCTCACCTCCTCCCTACGACCCTCCAAGTCAAAACCACACTCACCCCTTTCCAATCAAACCACCCAAAATCCATCAAATGGGTTGAGTGTTCCCTTTTCAGAAGCACAAGTAAAAACCCCGGAAGTCCTATTCTATCACCAAACACGTTCTAATTATAGACGCATATTTCATAAAAACCCCGGAAGTCCTATTGCGACGCACATTTCGTAAATAAGTCAAAGTGCATACCGCGCATACCCGTCATACCTGACAATCCTGTAAATCAGGCATGGAACTAAAGTGAACGCAGCGGCCGTTTTTCGGAGGCAACGCCTCCTTTCTCCCGCCGCGCGTCTTGGCCCCCGCGGCGGGCCTAGGAGCTTCGAGCGCCTCAGACCCGTACCATATGAACCGCGCGTGGCGCATTGGGGCGACACCCGTATCAATAGATTTCCGCATCACCCATGGGGTACTATTATCGATGCGTTTTTTTTGTCAGTGGTATCCCCTGTAGGCCTATTCCACTGTGTCAAGCGATAAAAATAGATAGGAAAAACGCGTTTTACTATCAAAATTTTAAATACGTTTGGGAAAACTTAATTTTCGCGCACGTTTAGACGTGCTGGGCATATCTAAAATATCAACGGGGAGGCTAGTCGACGTTGTACGTATTAAAGTTGAAAGCGAGGAATCGCTTAGCCGTGTGCGCTGTTCTGTCTTAATGGCACGCATTTTTGAGAACGAACATTCGCACAAATATGTTGACCCGAACATGGAAAAAATTCGGAGCGCGAAATTTCTAAGTTTAGGGTATGTCGATTCTTCCAGCGTTTTAAAGAATTCGGCTCCTTTTTCTTCCCTCGTTTTCAAAGAAATGTCGTGCTGAAGATCGCACAGTTCTTCTTGATACTCGAGGGCCTGTTCTTCAATTTTTACGGTGAGGGGATTCTCAAAGAGAATTAGATCATTTCTAAGCGAATCGAAGTCAGTGAAACGCTCATCGAACTGATCTATCACCGATTGAAGAACGTGTAAATAATTATCAAAATCACACTCATTGCCGAATTCCTCGAAAATTACCCTACACGAGGGAAAAAAGAAAAAATTTTTTTCTTCCAACAGGAGATGATTTTGATACACTACCAGCCTCCTACGAAAAGAATCGACGTGGCTGCACAACTGCGAAATAGTTTGACCGGGTTTCTGCAGTTTTAAATTTAATGTATTTAAATGATTAGTCAGATCTACTATAAGTGAGAGTTCACAAAGGAAACTCGCATCTATTAATAAGGGGAAATATTCTGCTCCCTTTTTTTCTTGATATTCTTGCAAGAAATGGAAGATCTCATTTCTTATAGCAAAAAATTGACTTAGACATTTCGCTGCACTGAGCCAGCGTACTTCGCAATGCAAAGCGACATCAGTGTAAGCAGCGTTATGCGTTTCAAGAAATTCTATGAATTTCCTGTGAGATAGAAATTTATTTCCGCCCTTGATAGAATTGATTAGTTGCGTAACCTTCTTCATGGCGGAAGATAATTTTATATCTCTCCCACATAACGCTTCCTGATGAATGATGCAGTGCATCATTGGGAATTTAAACCCGCGTTTTTTAAACTGCCCGTTCAGTCCTATTTTGGCACCTGTCATGGCTTTTGCACCATCGGTTACCACTACAGAGCATTTAGAAAAGTCAACCTGGAATTTTTTAACAGTGTTCTCTACTGCGTTAAAAATATCCAGTCCTGTCGTTGTGTTGTGCAAAGGCACGAAGTCCAAAAGCTCCTCGACATACGAAAAATCATTTTGTACAATGCGAGCGAAAATGCTCAATTGACTAGTATGCCGGTTATCGGTGCTTTCATCCAAACACAAAGAGAAATAACGACAGTTAGTTAAAAGTTCAATTAACTTTTGCTCTGTGGATGCGCCTATATAAAAAATTCGGGAGTTCACAGTTTTTCTACCCAATGCGATGCTCTCAGCTTCTTCAAGAGTGATACACGTCCCGAAGGATTTAACCGCTTCAATGAGACATTTCTTTACGAAATCGCCCTCAGTGAACGGTTTACCCTGCTTTGCTATTAAATGAGAAATAGCGTAAAAAGCTATGCGAGCTTTTTCCACCGAATAAGCTTCTTCAGCAATATATGTACGACCTTCTTGATATACTATATTGAGCCCCTCTATTAAATCAAATTTTTCGCGGCCTTCATACGATGTATACTTTTGCGCATGATAACGTGAAAAGTGCCGTTCAATAGCATTTTTCTTTACTAGGGCAGGCTCAAATCCGCAAAGAAGACACATCGTACGATCACTAATTTTAGCGAAAAAAAAGTTTTCCCATACTTTGTCAAAATTTTGATAATACCTTTGCTCTGTAGACATCTTGATCTGTTTCGCCATCTATTCGATCTGAACGAATGGAAACGAAAATACGTTATAGTTACAGAGACTGTTTTCTGTTTTACAACACTGTATCAGCGACTGTTTTCTGTTTTCCAACATTGTATGTAACGTATTTTCGGTCAGACGTTTTTTGATTTAATAGAGGGGCTCAATATAGTATATCAAGAAGGTCGTACATATATTGCTGAAGAAGCTTATTCGGTGGAAAAAGCTCGCATAGCTTTTTACGCTATTTCTCATTTAATAGCAAAGCAGGGTAAACCGTTCACTGAGGGCGATTTCGTAAAGAAATGTCTCATTGAAGCGGTTAAATCCTTCGGGACGTGTATCACTCTTGAAGAAGCTGAGAGCATCGCATTGGGTAGAAAAACTGTGAACTCCCGAATTTTTTATATAGGCGCATCCACAGAGCAAAAGTTAATTGAACTTTTAACTAACTGTCGTTATTTCTCTTTGTGTTTGGATGAAAGCACCGATAACCGGCATACTAGTCAATTGAGCATTTTCGCTCGCATTGTACAAAATGATTTTTCGTATGTCGAGGAGCTTTTGGACTTCGTGCCTTTGCACAACACAACGACAGGACTGGATATTTTTAACGCAGTAGAGAACACTGTTAAAAAATTCCAGGTTGACTTTTCTAAATGCTCTGTAGTGGTAACCGATGGTGCAAAAGCCATGACAGGTGCCAAAATAGGACTGAACGGGCAGTTTAAAAAACGCGGGTTTAAATTCCCAATGATGCACTGCATCATTCATCAGGAAGCGTTATGTGGGAGAGATATAAAATTATCTTCCGCCATGAAGAAGGTTACGCAACTAATCAATTCTATCAAGGGCGGAAATAAATTTCTATCTCACAGGAAATTCATAGAATTTCTTGAAACGCATAACGCTGCTTACACTGATGTCGCTTTGCATTGCGAAGTACGCTGGCTCAGTGCAGCGAAATGTCTAAGTCAATTCTTTGCTATAAGAAATGAGATCTTCCATTTCTTGCAAGAATATCAAGAAAAAAAGGGAGCAGAATATTTCCCCTTATTAATAGATGCGAGTTTCCTTTGTGAACTCTCACTTATAGTAGATCTGACTAATCATTTAAATACATTAAATTTAAAACTGCAGAAACCCGGTCAAACTATTTCGCAGTTGTGCAGCCACGTCGATTCTTTTCGTAGGAGGCTGGTAGTGTATCAAAATCATCTCCTGTTGGAAGAAAAAAATTTTTTCTTTTTTCCCTCGTGTAGGGTAATTTTCGAGGAATTCGGCAATGAGTGTGATTTTGATAATTATTTACACGTTCTTCAATCGGTGATAGATCAGTTCGATGAGCGTTTCACTGACTTCGATTCGCTTAGAAATGATCTAATTCTCTTTGAGAATCCCCTCACCGTAAAAATTGAAGAACAGGCCCTCGAGTATCAAGAAGAACTGTGCGATCTTCAGCACGACATTTCTTTGAAAACGAGGGAAGAAAAAGGAGCCGAATTCTTTAAAACGCTGGAAGAATCGACATACCCTAAACTTAGAAATTTCGCGCTCCGAATTTTTTCCATGTTCGGGTCAACATATTTGTGCGAATGTTCGTTCTCAAAAATGCGTGCCATTAAGACAGAACAGCGCACACGGCTAAGCGATTCCTCGCTTTCAACTTTAATACGTACAACGTCGACTAGCCTCCCCGTTGATATTTTAGATATGCCCAGCACGTCTAAACGTGCGCGAAAATTAAGTTTTCCCAAACGTATTTAAAATTTTGATAGTAAAACGCGTTTTTCCTATCTATTTTTATCGCTTGACACAGTGGAATAGGCCTACAGGGGATACCACTGACAAAAAAAACGCATCGATAATAGTACCCCATGGGTGATGCGGAAATCTATTGATACGGGTGTCGCCCCAATGCGCCACGCGCGGTTCATATGGTACGGGTCTGAGGCGCTCGAAGCTCCTAGGCCCGCCGCGGGGGCCAAGACGCGCGGCGGGAGAAAGGAGGCGTTGCCTCCGAAAAACGGCCGCTGCGTTCACTTTAGTTCCATGCCTGATTTACAGGATTGTCAGGTATGACGGGTATGCGCGGTATGCACTTTGACTTATTTACGAAATGTGCGTCGCAATAGGACTTCCGGGGTTTTTATGAAATATGCGTCTATAATTAGAACGTGTTTGGTGATAGAATAGGACTTCCGGGGTTTTTACTTGTGCTTCTGAAAAGGGAACACTCAACCCATTTGATGGATTTTGGGTGGTTTGATTGGAAAGGGGTGAGTGTGGTTTTGACTTGGAGGGTCGTAGGGAGGAGGTGAGACGTGGTCTTGAATTAAGAGGGGTTTTTGGGACGAGGGACTTGTTTACAATTAGATATGAGGGAGGAGATCATGCCTCGTAGGGCGAAGAGGGGAAGGAGTTTTCGTAGTTGACCATCTTGAGATGGGGACCGCTAAGGTACATCGTCAAAATGATCAGTGATTGGGGAAAAGGGGTAAGACTTGAGTTTGAGGGATTTTGGTGGAGTTGTGGAGTAATTTATGAGAGAGATTATAAATAATACCGCGCGAAAAATAGTGGGATGTCACAACGCAGACATCAACGTTGAATTATGCAGCTCCGTCAAATCCATTAAGTATGTGTGTAAGTACATAAATAAAGGCAGCGATCAGGCTACTTTCAGCATACAATCTACAAATGAGGTTCTACAATATCAATCCGGAAGATATATTTGTAGCTCCGAGGCAGTGTGGCGGATTTTATCGTTCAGTGTACACGAACGAACGCCTACAATCACTCACCTTCCCGTGCATTTGGAAAATGGGCAACGCGTCTATTTCTCTAAAAATAATGCCAATGATATCGCAAATAATCCCCGTGATACGACGCTAACAGCATTTTTTAAATTATGTACAGAAGACCACTTTGCAAAGACTCCTACTTATGGCAAAGTTCCAGGTTATTATACTTGGAATGTAACTAACAGGAAATTTCAACGGAGGAAGCAAGGTGTGCCGGTTGAGGGCTATAACGACATTAAAAAAACAGATGCGCTTGGCCGAGTGTATGTAGTCCATCCCAACAACAGTGAATGTTTTCATCTAAGGATGTTACTTCATGTGGTTAAAGGCCCTACTTCTTTTAAATATTTAAAAACTGTGGCAGAAATAACCTATGACATATTTCAAGCAACGTGCAGAGTCATGGGATTGCTCGAAGACGACTCTCACTGGGAAAATACATTATCAGAAGCTACACTATGTACTTCGGCGGGATCGCTTAGATCTCTGTTTTCCATCATTATCGCTTTTGGCCAAGTTACTGATCTGTTGAGTCTTTGGAATAATCACCGGGAAAGCATGTCTGAAGATATATTGAACCGAAAACGAAGAGAGTTAGCATTAGAATACTTAAACTATGATCAAAATGTGTACGATGAAGTGTTGATTGAAGTGAACAGAATAGTAGAATCACTTGCAAGCAAATCTATCAAAGAGTTTGGACTTCCTTTGCCAGATAACAATAACCTACAGCTGAACAATATTGAGTACTTAAGGGAGATGTCATATGATCAATCGCGGCTCTTACGAACCGTCGCTCAGAAAGAACACCATCTGAACCCCGATCAAAAAAAAGCTTATGACACCATAATATCTAGCATAACAAACAAAGAAGGTAAGATGTTTTTCCTAGATGCCCCTGCAGGCACAGGTAAAACATTTTTGATTAATGTGTTGCTCGCTAAAGTGAGGTCTGGTGGTAATATTGCTTTTGCCGTCGCATCATCTGGGATTGCAGCCATTCTTTTGGAAGGGGGAGGAACGGCACATGCGACATTTAAACTTCCTCTGAAAGTTTATAATGATGATACAAGCGTATGTAAATTTCAAAACAAAGTAACGCCGCCAAATTAATTCGAAACTGTTCATATATTTGAATAGTTTGGGATGAGGCTACAATGTCCCACAACACTTCGGTGGAAGCCCTTGATAGGACCATGCGTGATCTAAGGAATATGAACACACTTATGGGTGGCTGCACAATTTTGTTCTCCAGAGATTTTCGTCAAATCTTACCAGTTGTAGCGAGAGGAACGAGAGCTAATGAGGTGAACGCTTCTTTAAAAAGATCTTACATTTGGCCGGATGTAACAAAATTGGCACTCAAAATTAATATGAGAGTACTCTTACCTTCAGAAGATAATAGTCTTTTTGCTGATATGTTACTTAAAGTCGGAAATGGACAATTATCGATGAATGAAGGGAAAATTAACCTCAATCATGATTTATGTGTTTCAGTAAGCAACATACAAGAATTGACTAATAACGTTTATCCAGAAATCCATGATCTTTCAAACAAGTCGCTTTCATGGTTTAAAGAAAGAGCAATATTATCGCCGACAAATGAACAAGTTGAGAAAGTTAACGATTTGATGCTCTCCAAATTTAATGCCCGGACTCGAGTTTATTACTCACAAGGAAAGATTCCGAACCCGGAAATTCAAAAACTTCTGGAACTTTGTGAATATGTAAGGGATTTCCTCTTGATTACAACGCAATTTTTGTTTGTTGCCCAAATTCACTCGAAGGGGGTGAAATTAACCCCTGAAAATTCGACTATTTTCCGATTTTGTGTTATAACTCGCGAACTAAAAGAGATAGAAAAAAGTTTCACGGCAAAAGTTACTTCTATTAATTAGATCTATCATTTGGTAAAAAAATTATTTTACACTTCACGAGTTATAACACAGCATCGGAAAATAACCGGATTTTCGGGGGTCAATTACACCCCCTCTAGAGTGAATTTGGGCAGCAAACAAAAATTGCGTTGTAATCGGGAGGAAATCCCCTACATATTCACAAAGTTTCAGAATTTTTAGAATTTCCGGGTTTGGGATGTTCCTTTGTCAGTAGACACAGTGGTGGATAGTGACGAAGCCGTTCATTACCCAACAGAATTTTTAAATTCTTTACATCCTTTCGGCATGCCACTACATAAACTGACTTTGAAAGTGGGGACCCCTATTATATTGTTACGCAATCTAAACCCGCCGAAATTATGCAATGGGATGCGATTGCAAATAAAAACTTTGAAAAACTTTCTCATTGAAGCTACTATTTTAACTGGCTGTGGTACTGGAGAAACAATTTTAATACCGAGAATACCAATGATTCCATCAGATTTCCCCTTTAATTTCAAACGAATCCAATTCCCGGTAAGAGTCTGCTTTGGCATGACAATAAATAAAGCACAGGGTCAGACACTTAACGTGGCTGGAATTGACCTAAGTGGAGAATGTTTTTGTCATGGGCAACTTTACGTGGCCCTTTCGCGTACCACACCACAACAAAATCTTTTCGTGTTGACGTCAGGAGGAAAAACGACTAATGTTATTTACAAGGAAATCTTATAAGAACTTTGTTAGAAACTTATCGCCGTAAATTCGAGAATGCTCTACGGGGTGGTGGGGGCTGCATCGGAGTTCGTCCAGTGGTTCTCGAGATTAGCGCGATCAAACATACAGACACCTACCGGGGACTTTATTTTATACTATGTAGAGGAACATGAATCAGTGACGCTAATAACTCGGGCGAAGCCGGGACGGGGCATGCTAGTTTACTATTATAATAATGTATTATTATAATATATAAATAAGAAATGCTGTCAAT
The DNA here is from genome assembly GCA_944738655.2 of Andrena hattorfiana. Lineage (NCBI taxonomy): Eukaryota > Metazoa > Arthropoda > Insecta > Hymenoptera > Andrenidae > Andrena > Andrena hattorfiana. Next base: position 48,639,836 of record OX122889.2, read on the forward strand.
ATTTTCTTAGTAAATGACAGAAGTGTCTTGACAGAAGCTTAAGAAATTTCTCGAAATCTGCTATGCGTGCGAAATGTGCTACAAAATAATTATTTCTATCTAACGATTTTTAATTTTCTATAATAATGATTTTAATTAATACTGCTAAATACTTATACATTATGGTACTATTTTTTGTTTTTAATTACATTAAAAATTAAGCTTAAAAATAAATAAAATTCGCATTTCTGTTCAGGTACTGGGACATGGCCGGGCACTGGTATATTTACCTTACCCATACGATAAAGAATAAAGAATTTCTTAATACGCTGAAAGGGATATTTCACATTTTCACCCTCGACAGCGGGGGGTCGACCACGATTTTCCGGGGTCGGCCGAGGATACATATCTGTTTCAGAAACAGAATAATTAATAATAATAATGACGAACGCGATTGCGCGAATGATAGTTCTAGACTATCAACCATTCTCACTTTTGAAGGATAAGGGTTTTAGAGAGTTCGTGAAAGTGGCTGAGCCACGTTATGAAATTCCAACTCGAACCACTTTTTCGGATGATATAATTCCGAATATGTACATGTAAGAGAAAAAGAGACTGCAACAAATTATTAATAATGACGTCACAAATGTAAGTAAAATATGTATAATATTACTTGTAATAGTTATCAGCATCATCTGAGCCAGCGTTGGCCACATCAGGCCATTTGGGAGCACGGTCTCCATGATGTTTACCATAGCCGCGCGGAAGGGGAGCTCCAAAGCCAATGGTAACGGGGGCGCGCCACGGATAGAGAAAACTGTAGTAGTGTGCAGTGCAACCTCATCCCCGTACGATAGGCTTGAATCACTGGGATTCTTGGGGGCCCCAGCGACCCTCTAGTGGACGGTGTACAAGGGGTCCGGTCGCCTGGGTTTACGATGTGGCAATTGTTATTCAAATGTAGAAAAAACTCGGACTCGAATTAAACGAACTGATTTAAATAAAAATTTATACAAAATGAGAAATAGAGTACAGTGTAAAAAATAACACGATTTTATTAACACTTTCAAGTAAAAAAGTAACTATAACCAAGAAACTGCTAGCCAGGCCCCCCAAGGAACCCAATCATTCAAGCCTATCCTACGGGTACAAACCTGCGTCGCACGCTACTACACACTTACAGTTTTCCCTATCCGTGGCGCGCCCACGTTACCAGTGGCTTTCGAGCTCCCCTTCCGCGCGGCTATGATAAACATCATGGAGACCGTGCTCCCAAATGGCCCGATGTGGCCAACGCTGATCTGAGCCATAAGTGTAATAGTACTTAAATCTGTATTACAATATCTTTGTCGTTATAAGTAAAATGTTTAAAATCTATTATAATTTTGTAGGGGAATGTACAAAGTCTGGCCTTCACTACAGACGGCTGGACCTCACGTGCCAACGACAATTACGTGTCGCTGACGACACACTACATAAATTCTAATTTTGAATTAAAAACTTATACACTAAGGATAAAACCAGTCAAAAAATCCCATACCGATGAAAATTTAAACCATGTGAACTTTTCCTCTTGGAAACCTTTTTTTTTCACCGGAAATTTATATGGATCGAAAGCACGTATCAAATAACATGCAAAAATAACAATTTTGAGTTTAGGAATCTATTCGTTGAAAAGTTATGAGGCGAAAAATTTGTAAAATTTTGACATATTTTCTACCCTTTATTATGACAGTTACAGTGGTTGTCGCATATGATTCGTTGTAGGAGGTTGGAGAGGTAGGAGTATGTAGTTTCTTTGTTTTTTGAAACGGTTACATTGAGGGAGTTCGACAGCATAAAATACTTAGGATGTTTCTAAAAAAGAGGGTATAAGGAGAGTACATACATATGTGTTTAGTATTTAGTTTGTATTTTATATACAGGTTGTATGTTCTATTATGTTTTTTCTATGGAGAAATTGTCTTTTTATGTTATATATTTAAATACTGCACTCCCTCCCCTCTGTACAGTATTTCCATTGACTTATTCCGAAACAACGCACTTTCAAACAATTCCACTTTCTAATTTGTCCACGGTATTAGTATTGGTTTGGATTAGATTAGCGCGAGGGGCGCGCGCCCGCTTGCGGGCGCGTAAAGCATAGCAGCGAACCGATGTGAATTTGGGCATAACCTAAAATAATTTTTTTCACAGAAAAAGTAGGAAGAGGGTGCGTTTTTAGTATCTGAGGGTCTGTGATTATACTCACCAATGCGACCGTGCTAGGCCCGTGCCATACGTTGTATAGCAGGGCTGGGCAATCCGCGGCCCGTTCCCCGACTTGCCTGCTCTGTTGGGCCGCAGGAGAACGATCCCCACCATACTTTTTTAACTCCTACATTACACAGTACTGGTGGATCGCAGGCCGCATGTAATTGCGGATGGTGGGGGAGTCGGCTGACTAGTAGTGGGGACTGTGCGGCCCGCGGCGGCGAACAAGTTGCTCAGCCCTGTTGTTTAGTATTGGTTAAAAAAAAGTATCCATTCAAATGGAAGCATAATAGCTGTTCACATTAGGAGTTAGAATGTACGTCAAAATTTCACAGTCCGTTTTACTTAATAACTTTTCACTGAATAGATTCCTAAACTCAAAATTGTTATTTTTGCATGTTATTTGATACGTGCTTTCGATCCATATAAATTTCCCGTGAAAAAAAAAGGTTTCCCAGAAGAAAAGTTTACTCTTTAAATCAGTTATTGCGCACCGGCATTGAGGAATGGGGTAAATGGGGAAAACAAATATAAAAATATATTTTATCACGGATAGGGTAAATCCGGGAGACGCGGTCGGGCCGGAGAGTTGGTCGAATCGCTGTATTTCAGACTCCATATGTAAAAACGCGTTAAAATGCAGACCAATTACTTCTCTAGAAGCCAAACAGTTGAATGAATAACGTCACTTCGCTTGCTTCTGTGTTTTTTTTTAGATTTATAAGCTATAAAATGTAAATTGAGGTTACATTTAACTTTTTTTGTCAAACAACGGTGTACAGAAACGTATTTAAAATATACTTCTAAGTTTATTTTCGCTTAATGTTTGGGATAATAAGATAGTAGAGATATTGAGGCACAATGCAGCCAAAGTATTTAGCCGTATTAACTCTTTCTCTCGAAACTAAGGAGAAAATCATCTCTCGCTGCAGAAAGGAGCGATGATCGAGTTACGATTTTTTTAATTATTTTTTTATTTTTTATCATTATTTTATTATTATTGTTTATTTATTTTATTTATTCCCCTTGTATTCAGTTACCTTGCTAATCGCCGGTAGGTACTAGTTCACTTTTTCTTTGATGTGTTCTTTACTTGTTTGTCGTAAACAAATTAAATATCAATGAATCTGTGGTTGTATTCACTCATAAATAATTTTGCTTTCTTCTTTGTCATTTTTCCATGAATAATTATATAAGTGGTATCTGCCAACGACGAAAACCATTTCTCCCGGCACCTCGAGAAAGATGGTCAGATGTCATGACTTCAGTTTTCAACCCGATTTACAGTAAATATTGTCTTAAAGCAAATATCGACCACTTTTTCTGAATCAGCATAAAATTCTGAACGTATTAGGTTTGTTCTAATAAAATAAGTACCTAATATCTGTATTAGTTTTAATAGCCATTTTATATTAGGTCGACCGCGTCCCCCTGATTTACCCTAATGCGGCAAATATCGTGAAAGTCGTAAAATTGTGTAGCGAGTGGGAACGCATACCCTGTTTTGCCCATACATTGCAGGTAAGCGTACAAAAAAGTCGACATTAGAAATAAATTAAAAATTATTTCAGGTTTATGTTAAATTTGATGTTCTTTTCAGCTCGTAGTAAATGACGCAACTGAAAGATGCAAAGATATGACCACACTTCTGAAAAAATGCAGAGGTATTGTTCGCTTCTTTCTCCATTCTGCGTCGGCGAAACAACAACTAAAGAAAGAGCAGATAAAAGTTTTTCCCGAATTAAATCCACTTCATCTTATTCGCGATGTGGCAACCAGGTGGAATTCGTAATACGATATAATGAACCGCCTACTTCAAGTACGGCGTATAATAAGTGCAGTATAGAGTGATTCTCGAATGCCCGAAAACCTAACCCGTACCGAGTGGTCCCACTTCAAACATTATTGCGATTCGTTAAAAATATTTAAAGAAGCGACATTAATCACGACCGTAGATAAAGCACCCACTTTATCTCGGTATATACCGACCGTGCTAAAAAAAATATTAACTAATTTATCGCAACTGCAGGACTCTAATCCTGCGATAGATCTGCAGAACAACCTGCTATTGGGCCTAAATATCAGATTCAATTTTATTGACGAGTGTCAAGTTTTAATAATGGCGATGATGTTGGACCCTCGTTTTAAGGACAGACTGTTACCGGTCGGAAAAAAAGGAATCAGCGCACTCATTATTGCAGCGTAAAATTATGGAGTACGCAGGAATCCGAGAACACATATGTGGCAACGGCAAGTGACAGGTCAGAGACTTCAGGTATGCTTGAAAAAAAATTAATATTATGTGACATAGAGCAAAATAATGTATTTTATATGTTTTCATTGCAGCATTAACGTCAGCGGGAAGTTTGATGGAACGGTTCTCAAATATTGCGAAGGACGACGAGCAATATATCGAAAATGCGCTATGTACCATAGAAAACGAATTAAAATGGTATTAGGGGAGAGCTGCCTATATTGGACCGGCTCCTAGATTGGACCATTTGTGTATCTCGATAAACAAATATATTTGCAGTGTTTTTTTTTTTGGCTACACTGATTTAGGAAGTGGAGATGGAACGTGCGAGAACAGCGATACGGTTATTTATTAGTGTCGCGCCTCGCGACTGAGAACCCTTGTAGGCAAGGTGAGAACCTCCACGGCATCGACAGTAGTACGCGGGCCTATACGTGTGATTGTTGGAGCATAGACCTGACCATATATGGCAATTTGCGTTCGGCCGGGCGAAGATTCAAAAACAATTGTAAACAACGGCAAGCGCGAGCCGGTCGCGGCACGATCGCTTGGGCATTCGGGCTCGAGCCATAGCGGCAAGCAGTATTCATATTCAGTATCAATAAAGTTTTTGTTGTTAACCACCTTTTCCTCACTACATCATCCAACTCCGAAATTCGTACTCTCGACATTAATTTGCCGAGTAGAGCAGGCGGTCATCTCGCGAGCAAAGGAAATTAATTTTTTTGAATTCGCGAGGCCTTGATCGTCCAATTAGTTTGTCGTTCACCGTCGTCGAAATATAGAAACACCTGGTGTGCAATCATTATTTTGCGTGCTGTTTCAAGTAAATTTCTTTATACAACTTGTAAGTACCAAAATTTTAAACGATACTAGTGTAAAGTGTGCTATCTTAGCTACAAGCTCATGTCCTTACTTTCCCATATTCGTATAAGTATAATAACGAAAACATATTTTTTTTATGTAACCTACAAGTTGCCTAATATTGGACCATCACTAGTTGCTTGAATTGGACCGGTCCATTCTAGGATACAACCTATGTTATAGTAGCGAATAGTTAAAAGCATACTTAAAAAATTAAAAAAAAAACAATCAAAATCGACTTCAAAAAAATAAAATTGCACTAAAAAGTAAAAAATAATTGTGTAAATTATCTAAAAAATAATTATCTTTAATTATCTAAAAATCAATCTTTAAATTCATTGATTTTTAGGAGCGGTCCAACGTAGGAAACCGATGGTCCAAATTACGATACCGGTTGCCTGGAATGGACCAAAGTCATTACTTAAGTTTTTTTGAGATATTATTTTAATTACATATTTTATCAACACACTAAATACATGATAAAATCCACATGAAATGTAGATCTTTTTCCCGTTTCTGTTTTCTTTCTACAATGTGTTATGCCCGTGTAGGAGAAAAAAATAAAAAAAGTGGTCCAACATAGGTAACTCTCCCTTATAATGAAAAGGTCCTACCAGCCGATAAATGTATCCTGGAATGGTGGCAGAAAAATTCTGCACGGTTGCCGAATTTGGCCATTGTGGCACAGAATGTGTTGGGTATTCCAGCTAGCCAGGCATATAGCGAAAGACTATTTTCAACTGCTGGAAATATTGTCACGTATAAACGTGCCTCCCTTTTGTGCGAAAAAGTGGAGCAAATTTCCTGCTTATCAGCAAATTTAATAGCTAACCATAGCTAATATGTATAGTTCTTTGCGCGAAAATAGTATATATCTAAGAAACAATCAATATAATATAGCGTATATTGTACACTAAAATATATACATACAACATCAGCGTTGCCCGGAATGTTCTTCCCGGTAGACCACCACTCCTGTAGGTGTTCCTCCACCCAAATAATCTTGTCCATCAAAGAACATTCCCGGCAACGCTGATGTTGTATGTATATATTTTAGTGTTCTATAGCGTGTAAATAGTGTATGTATATAGTTTAGCGTTTGCGTGAATGTTACTATATATAATAATAAATTTTATATACCTATTACGTTCCCGTTCTTTCCTATTTCCTCCTTTAATAAAAGAATTGTCCGCTTTCAATGAAATAATTTAATATCAGAAACCATTTAAATTCATCGGGCAGGTCAATATAATCTATCGCTCGTACAGAAATAAATGATTTTAACAAACATAAGGAATTACCGGTAATTATGTAGAACAGGTGTTTCCTCACCGATTTGAATGATTTTTTGGATATGTCGTCGCGGACATGATTCTGAACAGCTTTTTCCTATATATCTTACCGCCAGTCGACCTTCGTTTCCAAGATATTCGCGAAAAACTGCTGTTACTGCTACAATGTATTCTGCCGTAAACCTACCTACAGTACGCGTCCGCGGCAGCGTATATGCCAGCATGGGATAAAACAAATGACGAAGTTGACCTTTATTTCCGAGATATTTGCGAAAAACTTCATTTGACTTATTCCGACGCAGCGCATTCCGCTTTCCAACTTGTCCCGGGTATTAGTATTAGTTGGGGCTAGATTAGTGAGGGGGCCGCGCGCCCGCTGGTGGGCGCGCAAAGCATGGTAGCGAACCGATGTGAGTTACGGTGTTGACGGGAGTCCCCACATACCCAACAGGTGCTCTCGAAGGCACCCTCTTTCTTGCAAAAAAATTATGTTTTAAAACCAAAATCATCCTAATAACCGTCCGCGTCGACACCGCCGAACAGAGTCAGGGTGTTGACGGGTATCCGCAAGTTTCTAGTTCAGATAATCTGAATCAGATCTCTAAACTCACATCGGTTGCCTACCATGCTTTACGCGCCCGCGAGCGGGCGCGCGCCCCCCGCACTAATCTAGCCCCAGCCAATACCGGGTACAAGTTGAAAAGTGGAATGAGTTGCGTCGGAATAAATCAACAGAAGTTTTTTGCAAATATCTTGGAAACGAAGGTTGTACAGAATCATGCCCCCGACAACATATCCAAACATCATTGAAATCGGTGAGGAAACACCTGTTCTGCATAATTACCGAATTACCTTTAATATATATCCATATTCCATTGGGACCCTACGAAATATCAAGCTACACGTGTTACTTCTTATTAGTACTACTACTACTAGATGCTAACAAGATGGTAACTTTATTTAAGAGCTTATCCCGAGGTGTATACGAATTAAATTACGGGTCAAAATGGACCCCGCATCCAATGTGTTGTTAAAATATCCACCAGGCAAGGGTTAAATTACTTGATATGATTTTCATATCTATATATCTCATATTATACATCTATCTTAATTTATATTCGATGCCTACAAAACGTTCCAGCTACACCAAGCTATCACACTGCACCGTACAGTCGACTACCTAAAATATATTCGGGTGGCTCGAAACATTCGAGTTACCCGAAACATATGAGCTGCTTGAAAAAATCGAGCAACCCGAAACACATTCAGCGGCTCGAAAAAATTGAGCTATCCGAAACACATTCGAGCTGCTCGATAACATCGAGCCACCCGAATCATATGGGTTACCCGAAACCGTTCGAGTCTCGGCTCAAATATTGTTCTGGTTTTCTTTTTTATAATTTTATCTTTAATGCAGTGCATGCATAGATCGTTTTTGTCTGAATATTTTAGCCTTTTAGCTACTCAACGCCACGCCTATACCGGCTTCCGTTAAGGTCATTTTTTGGAACGAAGCGCCATTATTGTGGTTTTTACGCGCAGGTGGCTAAAATCTCTCCGTACATCAGGGGTATTCTAAGTCCAGGAGAGTTCGACCACTTTTTGGAAAAGAAATTGTAGCATCCTTGTTTTTCACATTTTTGTCATTTTGTGCAAATTAAAGCAAAGCCCAAGCAATTTAGGGTATATATAAATTATAGTGTGCAATAATTTCAAATATTTATTTTCATTTTCAACCAAAAACATTGGCACTGCAACTGATCGGTCTCACCCGCATGTCGAGGTTAGACCGTCCACCCACTACGGGTGAGACCGACCTTGAAAAATAACAAAAAGTATAACTTACAAAAAGTATAATGCACGAAGAAGTTATTTGATATGTTATTTCTTCTTCAGCAGTAAATCGCAAACATTCTTTTACTTGGAGCATCTAGTATCATGAAACCAACGGCTTCAGTGCACACATTTAATCCAATCGTCGCTTTTCGAGATTTCGATATAGTTTTCTCCGCATCCCACGCATTCGTTTTCGTCCCAGTCTTTTAACGACATGTCACTATCTTGTAGAATGGAATTTTCGCTCCCTGAATCTGAAGATGGGTTTACAGTAAGAAAAACACATGTAGGTAGTGTTTAGAAAACGTTTTGATGTCAGTTACAAGAATAAGAAATAAAAAAAATACGAGCATGCTACCTATGCCCCCCTCGGCATCCCACAACATTCGTCTGAAATAATTTTTCGTACCATAGATATTTTTCGAGATAGTTATACTTTCTCAGATACAACGGACACACTGTATATTTAACTAATGTGCTCGGACTGTCCCGCATTAATGTGGTCGGTCTATCCCATAACACTAGTTTACAGTCATTTTTTTATGTAGACTCTGCTATGAAATTCTTATGTAAGGTGGTCCCCTAAATTCAAAAATCGACATGAGACGAAATCCTATAGATACGTTTTTGAGATATCGCCCGACCAATATTTTGGCAATTTTTTAAAAAGACAACCCGACGTTTTTGGCCATATCTCGCGTTAGAGTAGACCGATTTGATCGCAACAACTCTTATATTAAAGGTAATTAAATTGCATACAATTCGTTCCTACAGTGTTTTCCCATCGGACCAATAGTTTAGGCGGAATCGAGCGAAACTTAAGAAAAATGTAATGTTTTGGGGCCGAAATTGAAATCGAAAATTCACTACATAGCCTGGAAAACATAGAAATTATCATGTGAGTATTATGTGAAAGTATCATGTTTTACGTAGAGTGCACAGCTTTTCGAAGAAAACAAGCCCATCCTGAGCAAAATCCATGCACAAATAAGGAAGTTATGGGCGATAGAGTGGGAGCGCTTATTTTCAACTATTTCTCTATTGTTGCATTTCTTCCTGTTTCATTCAATTTCATTTTTATCGATCTTCTGCTGTAACATGCTTTTTACTTATTTATTCTCTCAATATAGGAATTAACATGTCTTTGAAGATCCATTTCCTCCACTCACATTTGGATTTCTTCCCACCAAATCTTGGTGTTGTAAGCGACGAACATGGCGAGAGATTTCATCAGCAGATGAAAAGTATCGAGAGACGCTACCAAGGATTCTGGAACGCATCAATGATGGGTGACTACGACTGATTCCTTGCAAGAGAAACTGATCTCATTGCGGGCAAAAGTAACAGAAAGAACCAGAATTGCTTTTCAAAAATAAAATAAAATAAAATACATGTGTAGCATGCAGAAAAGGAAGCGTTGAAAAACGCTGACCATTGAGAAGTTTCGCGAACACGCTTGTAGGCCGCCCGTGAGGAGAGACGTGGGGGCGCGGAACCGCGGCTCGTGAACTCCGCGCTTGACGACGCATCTGTTGATTACTGCGACCGCGGATAGCAACGATTGGGTATAAATTCGACCAACGGCCGCTCTCGGACAGCTTAGGGACTCCGGCAGGAGAGTTCGGCGACAATACCTGGACGCCAATCGAACGGGAGAGTTCAGAGGAACTCCTGGACGCCTCGTTAAATAGAGAGGAGCGTACGGGAGAATATTCCTGGACGCCTGTTCGATGTGGAGAGTTCGGCGACAATACCTGGACGCCAATCGAACGGGAGAGTACAGAGTAACTCCTGGACACCTCAGTAGAATAGAGTCACGATAGTACAAAGAACCCTTTCTTAAATACCCGATCGTTGCGAGAGGAGAGTACGGGAGGACATTCCTGGACGCCTGTTCGATATGGAGAGTTCAGCGACAATACCTGGGCGCCAAACTCTACAAAGTTTCTCGGTTGCCGGCCGCGCCACGAACCATCGCACGCGTATGGGGATAACTGCTCCATCGGCAGTTGTTGATCGCTGCTTCTCTGGAAATTTCCGGGGCCCGGGCCGGCAACGGTCACGTTGTCCCTGCGGTTGTCGCTACGCGGTTCAACGCAACGTGACTGCTCATTCGGAGGAAAGCGACGCGAGGACAGCAAGCACGAGATGGGCCTGAAGGGCCCATGTAACAGACAAATACGTAATTCGCCAAAAAACAGGAAGAAATGCAAAAATAGAGAAAAAAGCTGAAAATAGGCATTCCCACTCTATCGCCCGTAACTTCCTTATTTGTGCATGGATTTTGCTCAGGTTGGGCTTGTTTTCTTCAAAATGGTGCGCACTCTACGTAAAAAATAAGAAACTGGAAATCACATGATAATTTCTATGTTTTCCAGGCTATGTTGTGAATTTTCGATTTCAATTTCGGCCCCAAAACATTACATTTTTCTTAAGTTTCGCTCGATTCCGCCTAAACTATTGGTCCGATGGGAAAACACTGTAGGAACGAATTGTATGCAATTTAATTACCTTTAATATAAGAGTTGTTGCGATCAAATCGGTCTACTCTAACGCGAGATAAGGCCAAAAACGTCGGGTTGTCTTTTTAAAAAATTGCCAAAGTATTGGTCGGGCGATATCTCAAAAAAGTATCCATAGAATTTCGTCTCCTGTCGATTTTTGAGTTTAGGGGACAACCTTACATTAGAATTTCATAGTGGAGTCTGGATCAAAAATAATTTTTTGGATTTTATAAACTAGTGTAATCAAGGGAGTGATCGACAAATAAATTATCAAAATAAATTAAAAACGAATACATACGTATTGTTGGGGTGACACTGTAGTTTTATGCATATTATATCCCCCAATATCGGAATAATGTAAATAAACTTACCTGTCTTTCAAATATCACCAGCACTGTAACTTGGTCTAAAAACTTCCAGACTTGCGTAAAGTCTTAAGTGTAATTTAAACATGTATTTGTGACAATGATCAATGCAAGATCAACAACAAGCGCATTCATTTCTTTTGTGTCAATGACACACATTGCCCTATCTTGCGTTAGCTTAAAATATCAACACTGGCGAGACTCACCCGGTGGTCGAACTATACCGGACTTACCATGTAGCGCCGCGGCACAGACGAGGTATAGGATAGACCTATCAACCAATGTATTTTTCTGTTACCGATTGGGGGGGTCCTAGGACCCCCCACAGACGAGGTATAGGACCTCGTCTGTGGCCGCGGTCAACCCTGTCGTAGCCAAAATTTTTTAAATTCGGACAGGTACGAGATGAGTCAAAATTGTTTTCAAATCGCATTACGGTAATCTGGGGTGCGTGTGGTAAACCGATCATAAAAGCGGAGCGCGCGGCTCGCTTACCTGGGCCAGGAAATTCCGCACAGCTCCTTGCGTCGTTAAATTGAAAGAGACCATCCTAAAATTTTCGAAGCTCGGGCATTACTGCTGTTGAACCCTCCGAACGCCGGGCCAGTGAATGGTTGTAGTAAAATGCGTCCGTGAGGCGGTGTTGCCATTTTCGTCTGTTCGCGCGCGCGTAGGTTGCAGTTTTAACGGATGACCCCATGGGCGTAGCAAAGGAGGGGCAGGGGTGGGCATGCCCCCCCCTCCGGCGCAGGAAAAGATAATATATTAATTGTCCGTTCAAAATTAAATTAATTTCTTAGTACATAAAAATAAATTAAATTGTGACGTAATTGCGTATTACATGACTCTGCTTACCTTGATTTCTAACTGCGTACATAAAATAAAAATTCAGTTTCACTATTTATTATTGCCCCTCCCTGAATGAAATCCTGACTACGCCCCTGGATGACCCTGTATATCCGCACTATCACGTGAAGGATCAAACACGGGCACCGTATGTTCGTCACTCGTGGGTCTGGCTTGAAGATTTCTCATAGCACATTCGGCAACCCGCACTAGTGCGCACTGAGTGCGAACTTTTTCAGTGCGACACCATGCCGCACAATCAGGTGAAATTAGAGCTGGCTCAGCTCTGTTCTGGTAGATTCCGGTTCAATGATTACCATCTGTCGCCAATCTGACATCAGATTGGCAGCAGAGTCTGGCATGAGAGCGCAGAGTCTGACGTCAGAACTGTAGTCGTCTGTGTCCGCATTTGGCTGCGTTCTGAGGTGCAGAGCCTGATATCAGTGCCTGCTGTCAGATCGACAGCAGATTGACAGCAGATTCTGCCGTCTGCTTGGCACAGCCAACAGCGCCATCTAAGGGCCAGAATTACCAAACTATTCCCTACGCGTGACGTCACATGGCCGCCCCTACACACCAACACAAATGTAGCGTTATTGCTGCAGGCGTATCCCTACCCCTATATAACCCGCCAGCAGATTGTGCAGTTCATTAAATAATTCATTCTACTTATTTCCAAAAATATTTATTCAGTCTTTACAATTGTTACAGAATACTATAAGTAGCGCATATAAATTCGAGGAAGAACATTAAATATTTACATTAATAAATTCATATGCAATACGTCCTGTAACCAGTGGTACCTATTAGGTGCGATATGAGAAAATTTCCTATATTTTCGACTTCTTTTTTCTGTAAAATCACCATATTCCGTATTGTATTAGCACTGAAAACAAATAGAACATTAGTATAAAATTAAACTTAACGTATGAATAAACAGGATATATGCGATACTTACTTCAGCTCTATCTCCGCATAGCACACACCCTAGGCGATCATGCATGCTCCTGCGAACATTAACATTTATAATAAAACATGTGTTAAATTATTATTTACGAAACAAGATGCTAAACATTTGCACTTCTCGCATAACCCTATTTTTGGGTCTTGCAGATAATGTAACTCTCGATTTCCGTGACGTAGATAATTGGAAATTATTCAGTACCATAATTACGTTTGCTTTCTGGATATATCGAGATGATTTGTCTGGATATTGATGCTTAGAATCGCGTGGAATATTTTTCGGTTTTGTCGGCACTGCCTGCCACTGCCAGTGACTGCCACCGCCACCTCAGACCTCGCAAACGAACGCAAACTAGACGTAGAGTCTTGACCAATCACGAGTTTCGGTACTATGGCGCAGCCAATTCGAGCGTAGCGCATTGTACCGCCACATTGGTACACGTCTTACATCTACATACCGTTTGTTCAAAGTGGTATCCGTTGTGCTTGAAGACGATCGCTCGAAAAATATTCCACGCGATTCAAAGCATCAATATCCAGACAAATCATCTCGATGTATCCAGAAAGCAAACGTAATTATGGTACTGAATAATTTCCAATTATCTACATCACGGAAATCGAGAGTTACATTATCTGCAAGACCCAAAAATAGGGTTATGCGAGAAGTGCGAATGTTTAGCATCTTGTTTCGTAAATAATAATTTAACACATGTTTTATTATAAATGTTAATGTTCGCAGGAGCATGCATGATCGCCTAGGGTGTGTGCTATGCGGAGATAGAGCTGAAGTAAGTATCGCATATATCCTGTTTATTCATACGTTAAGTTTAATTTTATACTAATGTTCTATTTGTTTTCAGTGCTAATACACTACGGAATATGGTGATTTTACAGAAAAAAGAAGTCGAAAATATAGGAAATTTTCTCATATCGCACCTAATAGGTACCACTGGTTACAGGACGTATTGCATATGAATTTATAAATGTAAATATTTAATGTTCTTCCTCGAATTTATATGCGCTACTTATAGTATTCTGTAACAATTGTAAAGACTGAATAAATATTTTTGGAAATAAGTAGAATGAATTATTTAATGAACTGCACAATCTGCTGGCGGGTTATATAGGGGTAGGGATACGCCTGCATCAATAACGCTACATTTGTGTTGGTGTGTAGGGGCGGCCATGTGACGTCACGCGTAGGGAATAGTTTGGTAATTCTGGCCCTTAGATGGCGCTGTTGGCTGTGCCAAGTAGACGGCAGAATCTGCTGTCGATCTGACAGCAGGCACTGATATCAGGCTCTGCACCTCAGAACGCAGCCAAATGCGGACACAGACGACTACGGTTCTGACGTCAGATTCTGCTCCCCAGATCTGGCTATCAGGGTGAGGAATGGAGATAGTAATTTTTTATCTTGAGCGAATTTGCTTCTGGTGATCGTAATTCTTAACATTGATTGAATAATTTTTTATAAACTAGATCAATATAGCTTGTGTTACAGTCAAAGCGTTAATTGAGCGCAATTCAGCGAATGTATACATTCTCCGCTAGTCAATGTATACACACTGATTTGATTGGCTAAAGTAATCACATGGGTATATATATTTAACTAAAGTGAAGAAATATTCGTTATATTTAAATAGATCAAGAACGATTACATTGGTTCAAAATATACATCTGAACTTCTATAAGGACATTTGGGAATGTTTTGAGAGAAATTGGGGTTATGTGAGGTCTCATGTAGTAACACGTGCAAAGAACAGTTATGCTCTCCACCAATCAGAAGCGATCACGAAAAATCACGGATCATTGTGAGAAATCACTGTGATCGGGAACAAACGTGATCGAATTTACCATCGTGCCGAGCGTTTGTAGGAAATGTGTTACCGTGTGTGGCGGTATATGTGTGCGTGACGGAAAACGAATCGACGCCAGCGCTAAGCCAAGCCAAGTGACGAATCGGATTCGTCGCCTTCAAATGTGTACGAATCGTCACTTGGCTTGGCGTTGGCGTCGATTCGTTTCCCGTCACGCACAAATATACTGCCACACACGGTGACACATTTCCTACAAACGCTGTGCGTAGCTCGTTCCTTCTTTCTACTAATGCCCCTGACAATCAGGTTCTTTCCAAACTAACGACAAACGGCGTCCTTTTGTGTCGTCTTGTCTCTCATGGGCTGTTTCTTCATCAGGAGATAATCCTGCGCGGCTTGGTGCACACCACGCAATCTGCGCAGCATTATGTCCTCACCAGAAACCAGCCAATTAGAGAACGGCACGAGAAGAAGGACACTTCTGGTCGTTCCCATTCGGAACAAGTTCAGAGAGGGAGCATATAGCAAGCAACGTAAAAATCTGGAAATTGTAATAATAGTTGTACTTATATTATTTACGAAATATATATTTGTCACCGTTAATTGATGTAAAGTGGTGTGAAGATCATTTCACGCTCATTTTCTGTAAGTTGGCTACACTGTAGTCTGCTCTGACTAGTGTTGGTTAGAACCGTGATTTGTGAATCATGAGTGTGTTACGTTATCACTTGAACGTAGCCACGGAAATATATATAATTGATAGTTAAATCAGGAGCGAAATTTGAAAACAGATGTATGCGCGTGATTGAGAAAGTATTATTAAGGATGTGCGATCCGGGTGGCATACGTGGGCAGAGCTCGAAAACAGGAAGAGGACACCAATTAACAGACCCCGAAACGAATCGCGAGTTTCTTCTAAGTCACGTAATCATTTGAGAAGGCCTTGTCCTTTGTTAGTCTTTAGGAGTGTCCATTGACTCCAGAAGTGTTGGCGACGCTGAGGAAGTCATAAATTTCCTTCAAGGGTTGTTTTCTCGATCCTCGGAGTAGAGCCCACTTTCTCTTTCCACGTGGGCACCCCGCTGTGTAACGGAAAAGCGCGCTTTCATCGAGTTTCCACCACCCCGAAGACGGAGGGAAAGATGCACGCCGATTCGCGGGGGCGTACGGACATCCGAAGGACGGCCTACCGCTTGGAGCTGATGCATCCTCCATCCTGATTGGACTACGAAGATCTATGGGAGGACTAGGAGGATTTGGCCAACGACTTCAGCGAGGACCTCGGAGGATACTTTGAAACGTTACATTCATTCCATTTTTAACCAGCTTCCCGAACAGTTCAAATAAAAGTCCAAAGTTTAACTTAGCAATAATTTCTAGTTCTATTGTGTTTTATTTGAAACTCCCGCACTCCGACGAGCAGAGCGGTTCAGCGCTCCACGGGCACCAACCCGCGTTCTCATCGCAATTTTCCCATAAAAATACGTAACAAGTGATTCGATCACGTTCGTTCCCAATCACAGTGATTTTTCACAGTGATCCGTGATTTTCGTGATCGCTTCTGATTGGTGCAGGCGGAACAGTGATCCGTGATCGCTTCTGATTGGTGTAGACAGAATAGTGATCTGTGATCGCCTCTGATTGGAGCAGGCAGAACAGTGATCGCTTCTAATTGGTGGAGAGTATAACTGCACTTTGCACGCGCCACATAACCTATATATTCTATATTAACGACGTCAAAACAAAAATGCGTGTTATAGTACAGGGTGATCCTGGAGCCACTGGACTCAAAGAGATGCCGCCTGGCACCCCGTGGCCGAGGTCATCCCCCCGTGGCCGAGGTCAACCCCCCGTGGCGAGGACAACCCCCCGCAATGCCTAACCGAATTTTAGGGCTTTCGACCCTCGAAGGGGTTGGAATACATTAAGAACTTGAGAAATGTCCAGGATTTCCACAATTTCTCATCAGATCTTTGCGAAAAGGACGCTAATCGATTCCTTATGTTTCGCCGATGAAACTAACACCCAGACCGACGCAATTCGGAGCATAATCAAGGAAATTAGATGAAATTTTAATTTATATAATTTCTCGCTGGCTTCGTTAAAAATAGTCCGATTTACATGAAATTTGGTTTAATTTTCATCGGCGAAACGTAAGGAATCCATCGGTATCACTTCCATATCGAAATGGTAAACAATAGACAATTCAGCTTTTCTGAAACAGGTATGAATCCTCGGCCACGGGGAACTGACCTCGGCCACGAGGTGCCAGGCGGCATCTCTTTGAGTCCAGTGGCTCCAGGATCACCCTGTATTGTCGCCCTATGGGCTTCGTTTGGTGCACACGATGTGGGCTTTTCGCTATCTCCACCACTTATGTCTCAGTCTTGTCCGGCGAAGGCAAGAGCGAGATGGAACGAGAGCGAGCGAAAGACACTAGAAGCTAGCGAGGGCGGTACGAGACAGACGACGCGTTGATGTCTTGTCTCGCTCCGTCTTTCGGACGCCTGACACTCCGTCCTTTTGCGTGCACGACGGGCGTACGCGATGGTTGCGAGCGCTTACGGTGAGCACAGGAACCGCTTCGCAAAATCTTGACGCAGGCCCGGCTCAAGTCTTTTTTGCGCCCTAGGCGAACTTATCAAATTGCGCCCTATATCGTAATGCATTTATTTGAGATTATTTATGACTTTACTCTGCAAAATTAGGCAACTGCTAGGGCATAGGGTTGACAAGAGTCGCAAAATGGTCTTTTCATTGTTGGCATTGTTAAAAATAAATTTTTAAATGAAATAATAAATTGTACTACAACGGTTTTAAACTACGAGTAAAAATTAAGAGTAGGGACATGAAGAAGCTCAATTAAATGTATTATAATAAATAGCGGAATTTGGCAAGCTCGCCTAGGCGTAAAAAAGACTCGTGCCGTGCCTGGCTATCTGATCGTTGCGCGCATGCGTCTAGCTGTCACGATTCCATCTCAGCGCTCGCACCCGTCACGCACGCCCGCCGCGCACACAAAGCGTTCCATCTCGCTCCCCCCTTCGGCCAGAAAGAAGCGAGAAACGAACACTCGGAATTAGGACTCTGCTCACGACATGGGCTCAACGCCGGTCCCAACCAGCGAGCCCTCAGGGAGACAATACTGTACATCGCACAAATTAAATGAATAATGAGGAACAATGAATTATAATGAATAAATTAATAATGATGAATTGCAAGCGTAAGTTTACTTTTAAATTTCTGTAACCTTAATTCTATAAAATATAAATCTATCTAGAAAATAATATATAATATAGATACAACATAAAAACTTTATATAAATATATAAAAACTTAATATGAATAATCTCTACATAGTATAAATATAAAAAAAATTAATAAGTAATAAATATATGCGTAATATAATTATATAAAATTGTATATAATATAAATACAATAACAAATATTTAACATTAAAAACAAAACAACAATATAATATAGAATAACAAAAAACTATGTATTAACATTTAAGAATAATAACATAAATAGATCATTTTTTTGCTTCTAGACGGTTTCTTTTTACAGTTAAAATTAACCCTGCTTTTGAAAATATTCTTTCATACGGTACTGATGTCGCTACAATACAAAATAATTTATCTATTAATTTTTTTAACAGTAGGAATTGAAATTTATGTTCTATCCATCAAATTAGTGGGTCCTCAGTTCTGCCATAAAACTCCTCCCTTAAATAGTTATCTATTTCTATAAAGGTTTTATTCTCTTGTATAACAGCTTGTGGAGCATTTTTCTTGACATTTTCATTTAATGCATCCCATATCGATAATTCGTCTGTCTCATATATGTCCGGCATTTGTACATTTGTTTGATTTTCTGTTGCAGTGTTATTATTTATGTTATCGGATAACATGTTTTTAATTTCTATCTTTAATATATCTAATGTTTGTGGTGAGAAAAAAGCATTTTTAAATCGTGGGTCTAGAAATGTGCAAATCTGTATTATAATATTGTTCTCTATATTTTCAAATCGATTTAGTATTTCTTCTTCAATATTAGATATTATTTGTTCAACATTTATTGAAAATTCCTTTTGTTTCAGTTCATCACATATATTTTTTAAGCCTGAAATTAGGGGTATCATAATGGATGCTGTAGGATATTGTTCCCCACTGATGATTTTTGTAGGATTTTTGTAGCGGATTCTATTGGTTTTAATATTGGGAGTAGAACATTAGTATGCGACTCTAGCGGTCGGTACGCGAACTAGTAGTAATGGCCGATGCAAGTATACCAAAGAGGAGATATAATAAGAGGCGTCACTCGACAAGGACAGAAATAAACTGGGGAAATCACTAGACAACCAATTTAAATGTCCATTCGGCATGGATCGGTAAACTTCGACAATAATCAACCAACTGCGTTAAGGTAAATTTAGTTGATTTGAATATCCCGCTCGAATAGACAACCAATTTAAATGCCAAGGTCAAGTAAGGACTTCAAAGGTTCCGCCCGGAGTGACGCCTCTTATTATATCTCCTCTTTGAATATACTATTACATTACCGTTACCTTGCTACGATGTGAATAAAGCTTCGGAGGGAAATTCAAACTGTTACATTGCCGTTACCTTGCTATGATGTGAATAAAACTTCGGAGAGAAATTCAAACTAAAGAAACGGGCGGAACTACACGAAGTTGTTGGTTTTTCTTGTAAGCTTTAATCATCATCGCTGAAATTGTGTAAACGCTCATTCAAAAACAAAATGTTAATTATTTATGTTGACAACTGAAATAGAAGACATAATTCATTCAATTGCGCGATTTGACTTTGTAAAGACGTGCTAAAGAGTTGTACAAAATATATTAATTTATTCAATCCGAAAAATAAAATCTCTTTTAAATTCTCCCAATTCACGAATCTGAAATCAAAGCGCATTCACGGAGCAGAATGCTTCAGCATTCCATGGGCCTCGATCCCATTCCCTAGAATTGGACGCCGTTTTCCGAAGAGCCACGCAACAATACTATTTATTGCGGTCTACCAATTTTCACAGTATCGACGAACTGTATGCAGAAATAAATGTTGTGTAAGAAATTGTAACGCTACAATGAATAATTATCTCAATTTAAGTTTTCATAAAAGTGCCAAAAAGTGGAGCACCTAAAATTGTTCACATTACATACTTTTACATATTCCAAAATTGTGTCTAAATATATTGTCAACATTTTTACTGTAAGAAATAATAATAATCGATTCGAATCTTATTAGTCATGGTTGCCAAGCAAATCGAATCGCTTCGAATTCTGGACAGAAGTTTCGAATCGCTTTGACTGTTATTTGAAATAGGAAGTTGTGGGACATATTAGACGGTTAGTCTTTCTTTGAATGTTGTAAAACTTGCAAGTACTTTTAAAACAGAAGTATTAATCATTAAGTAAAATTATTTTGTGTGTCTCTGTGGAAAATGGAGGGTAGTTTTAAAATAATAACGCAAAATTTTATGACAAAAACAGTATATTTTCTTGTTTATTTAAAAACAAAATTTGATCTAAACTTTTGCCAGTTAATCTATTTCTTTTTTTACTAATTTAGTTTTATTTTCCTTCCAATATTGCAAAGGATTTTTATTTCTATTCAAATACGACCCCCGCAATGTACCTATCAATCTCATTTACTGTTCCAGAATTTCTAGCATTGACACTATTTTGTACGTACGAAATACGTACATTCACCTACTTATCATAGTTGGCCATTATTAATTATTTAGATACTGACATTAAAAAAATCACAATTGACAAGTTGCTTGTCGATTTAATCGTACTAGACCTCCAACCACTGAGCATCGTGGAAGATACAGGTTTTCCAGCATTAATAAATTATCTGGATCCGAAGTACAATATCCTCAGTAGGAAAACAGTAAAAAACTAATTGAAAATGCGTATAATGAGAAGAAATGCAGAATTCGAGAAGAACTTGCTGAAGCCTCTAATGTCTCCATCACAACTGATACGTGGAGCAGTATGAATAAGGATCACTTTTTAAGTATGACGTGCCATTTCACTAATAAAAACTTCGAACTGAAAACATATGTTCTGCAGACAGACCAACTGAATGGAAGTCATACTAGCGATGTATTAAGTGATTTTTTTAAAAAATACCTTTTCGGAATGGAATGTAGAAGGAAAAGTAAGAGCTGTTGTTACTGATAACGCAGCAAATATGCTTGCAGCAGTGCGAATCTTGGGCAATTCTATATCTAGTGTATCTTGCTTTGCACATACATTGAATTTAGTGATCAAGAAAGCTATTTCTTCAGTCGACGATTTAGTTACTGTGCGTAAGAAATGTCGCAGCATCGTAATTTTTTTCAAACAGAGTTATTTAACCAAGGATGGACTATTCGAAATGCAAAATTTACTGGAAGTGCCAAATCATAAATTAATTTTAGAAGTTGACACTAGATGGAATTCGATGTATGAAATGATAACCAGGTTATTAGAACAAAGGCAAGCAGTAACGTCAGCATTATCATATTTTACTGAATATGAAGAAGGTTTAACTGCTGGCGAGTGGCAACTGCTATTAGACTCTACTCCGATAATGGAACTGTTTTACCTCCTGACCACTGAAATGTGTGCAGAATCCTACATAACAATTTCTAAAGTCATTATCTGTATAAAACAATTAAAGATTTTTCTAAATACAAACATCAATAATAAACTAGCTAGAAAACTACAAGAAATTTTACATAAATATTTTAGTAAAATTGAAACAGACCCTACTTATTCCATAGCGACTATACTCGACCCTCGTTTCAAAATGTTGGGTTTCGAAATGTATGAAAATGCTGAAAGAGCTAAAACTTTATTATTGGAGAAGGTGACACATATATTTCATGCCCAGCCTCAATTAAACATAGCTGTAAATAATAATGATAATAATAATAATAATAATAATAATAATAATAATAATGCGGATAATTATGCACAAGATAGATCATCGTTTTCGATATCGTTCGACAATGATGTCTACGAACAAAATAGTGTGAATGCTAGAAATTCTGGACCAGTAAATGAGATTGATAGGTACATTGCGGATTCGTATTTGAATAGAAATAAAAATCCTTTGCAATATTGGAAGGAAAATAAAACTAAATATCCCTGTCTTGCGCAGTTCGCAATAAGTTTTTTATGCTGCCCTGCAATGTCAGTGGCATGCGAACGAGCTTTTTCAAAAGCAGGAAACATAATTAGTAAAAAAAAGAAATAGATTAAGTGACAAAAGTTTAGATTAAATTGTTTTTAAATAAACAATAAGAAAATATACTGTTTTTGTCATAAAATTTTGCGTTATTATTTTAAAACCACCCTCCATTTTCCACAGAGAAACATAAAATACTGTTACTTAATGATTAATACTTCTATTTTAAAAGTACTTGCAAGTTTTACAACATTCAAAGAAAGATTAACCGTCTACGATGTCCCACAACTTTCTGTTTCAAATAACAGTCGAAGCGATTCGAAACTTTCATCCGGAATTTGGAGAGAATCTCGAGTCGTTCTGAAGCTCGGGTTCCCAAATCTCGAACTATCAAGACTTTCAAGACCTGTCAAGACTTCCAAGAAATTTTTGTTTCGAATAACAGTCGAAGCGATTCGAAACTTCTGTCCAGAATTCGAAGCGATTCGATTTGCTTGGCAACCATAACTAATGAGATTCGAAGCGATTCGAAACACTGTATCATAGGGCGGTATTCATAAACGTGTCTTAAGATTGAGCAAATGCTTAAGCATTCGGTATCCTTTATTATGCTACTAGGTTATTAGAGGATGCCGCATGCTTAAACATTTGCTTAATCTTAAGACACGTTTATGAATACCGCCCATAGATTCGAAGCGATTCGATCGGTCTTGAGCCCATCACTACTTGCGTCGTCCATATTTGTTATGTTACACTAGCGCCACCATTCCCGCGGTGGTAGATTCCTTTGCCAATTACTGCCAATTCATGCAATATTTCCCACTCTTCATTTGAAATATTTGGTAAGCTTTTATTAATTATGGCTATTGTTAGGGTTGCCATAATTGCCAAGCATTGATACGAGCACGTTTAAGTGCTAAATAAATAAAACATGAAAAAAGTGGGTAGGTAATGGTTTATTTTTAGGGTTGCCATAATTGCCAAGCATTGATATGGAACGTTTAAATGCTAAATATATAAAACATGAAAAAAGTGGGTAGGTAATGGTTTATTTTACTCTGTAAAATACTTCACGTGAACACTGAAATACGGGACGTATGGCAACCCTAGCTATTGTAGCTTTAAATGGATCTTCTAATAATATAAATCTATCTATCATATAATAGGTAGAGTCTCATCTGATTGGCACATCGAGGATTATTTTTTGGGAATTATTGCCTGATGTTATCTGGTATGCCTTTAATTTTTCTGCAGCTGTAGTGCTTTTTTTGAAATATTTGACTATTGTTCTTACTTTCTGAATCAATGAATCTATAATATCACTATCTAAACTTGATTTCACTATTAAATTTAAATTGTAGGCAAAACATGGAATGTGTTTCCATGTCAAATATGTTACTACAGCGCTTTTCATATTTACAGCATTATCTGTTATTGCAAAGTTGACTTTACTAAACACTTCCCATTCTTCGTATGTTGTTTTTAATATATTTGAAATGTTTTGGCTAGTATGTGATCCAGTGATTTGCTCGAAACTTAAAAGTACGAATTCTAGTCGGAAATTGCTAAGAAAATGTGCAGTAATAGCTATGAAGCCTTCAAAATTTTTTTATGTCCATGTGTCGGTTGTTATGGAAACTTAAACAGTATTTTTTAAATTTTGTTGGAAGTTACTCTTACATTATTCAAAAAATGTTGGTATCAATGCGTGTGAAATAAATTTTCGATCAGGGAATGTATAATTGGGATTTAATGCTTTAACAAATTCTTTAAATCCTATGTCCTCCACTATGCTAAATGGTTGTAGATCTTTTATAAATAATGATAATAATTTATCATCAATATTCTTACAGTGTGATGCAGTCATTTTCCTGGGTAGAAATGATGTGATTTACTGCTGTGTTGATATTGTTGTCATATTTGCAGAATATCCTGAGCAAGCTTGAGATGTTGATGGTGGTGATCGTGAAATATTCCTTGGACCAGGTTGATAGATTTCCAGATTATCAGGATTGTGTAAAAACTGTAATGACTGCAACTGATGTGATGATTGTGAATGATAACTGCGACTAAAATAAATGGAAACATGGAAAAATATATTCTATAATCAATAGATACATGAAAGAGCATGCGGGAGAATGTCTCTAGTGTTAAGATAGTTAAAATATTAGTATGTGTAAACAAAAATATTTACTTTAAAAATAAACATTTTTGTTATATTTTTACATTTTGTTTTAGTTCATTTTAATTTGCATGTATTAATACAAAATAAATTAAAATTATCTATTTATATATTGACATATTGTGTCTTAGTTAAGCTTACCTGATGTGTTTTTTGTCCCCATGCTGGTGAAATAGTTGGATGAACTGCACTTAGGTATTTTCTTAAATTTGAGGTAGTTGTCTTATATGACAACTTTTTCTTACAGAGTTTGCAAGTAGCATATCCCGTGGTGCCAACTTGTGTAAAGAAATTCCACACGTCACTGCCTCCTAATGTTCTGGGTTGGACAGATACCTTACTCTAGGTTTTGTCTCTAAAGCCGGATCTAGACTTGAATGAGTATACGCTGAGAAAGGCTCAACGCGTACGAATATTCTGATGTGGAGGGCTGAAACGGTAGCCAGGGCTGCATGCTTCTACGTCAGAAAGAGTAAGCGTGAACGCACATGCTAGTGTGGACGTGTCATTCGTGGTGACTCGACGCATGTGACAACACGCGAATGCCGACGAAGGCACATGGGCTGAGCCGATCATTGTCGGTTTTCTTCCACACATCAAAGGAAGTTTGGAGTGCATTGCGCTCAGCGTGGACGATAGAAGCAGATGAGATACTTTTCTCAAATTCTCGATGTCCCGGATTTTCATGATATTGAAATAAATTGTAGTCCATATGAAATGAGGGAGAGCTAAGTACTCATTTTTCCAGTTTCGAAATTGTTTAAAAAATACAAATCTTCGAAGTTCCCTGGTTTCGGTGATTTTTACGAAACCTGCCTTCAGAAATAAATTTTAATGACCTAAATTATTGAAGGCATGAACTTGCGTCTTTTTTTTAATCATGAAGGATGAATCTGTGTGATAGAATTTAATCCATTACTAATATTGTCATAAACAGTTAATGAAAAATAAAAAAATTACATTTTTATCAATGTAATGCATTTACCATATGATAGACTTTGAAGCTCTATTTTAATGAATAATTTGTCTTTCTTTTCTTCATTACATCCTGTATTGTTCTAAATTCATACAACCTGACCGACTCGCTGTTGTATTAAATAATCACACGAGATTGCTCGCGGGGAACGGCAATATGCTGGAGGGACGCAGGAAGAAAAGGGGTAGTCCGTTGACGGCGCGTGGTTCCACCTGCGTCGTCCTCTCTTCAAATTAAACACAGATCCCTTATCTCTCGAATATAAACACGCGCTTGAATTTCAATACCTTCGATGCCATCTCTACGGCTGCGGCGGGGGCTAAGCTAAGCACAGAAGATGGTGACGAAAAACAAATGGCAATAATGGCACTGTCGACCCCTCCGCATGCATCATTCGTGCGCGTTCAGCCTTGCTCAGCGTATACGCATTCAAGTCTGGATCCGGCTTTAGAGACAAAACCTATATGCTACAGGTTGCTGCGCAGTGTTTATACAAACAGAAGACAACCGTCGACAACGTGGTGCTGACACACTGTCGCCGGCGTGCACGTATACGTACAGTACGATTGTATAATAGCGAAAGTTTTCCTGCGAATATTTCGGAAACTAAAGCCGACCGCCAATTTTGTCAAAGGGAAAAGTTACTCAAATGGTCGAGTTTTTCAACATATGTGAAGGTCATCGAAATCGGCGAGGTCCCAGTTCATCGGCAAGTTTACCGATCTCGCGAATGGTCTCGGGAACGACCCATAACACTTTTCACTCGGCTTAAGTTACGTACGCTAATTACACTAACTTACGTCTACCCTTAACACTATTTGTAGTTCGATTCCGCAGCACGATTAAGCGTCTCCTGCAGCACTACGGAATGACTTTAAAACGTTTTTTTTTCACGTATTCCTAAACGCACACAAGCACGCGGCTCTATCCCACTTCTGATTTATAAGAATTGAAACAGTGGAGGGAACGGAATAAGTTTAAACTAAAGATGTACCTATTTCGACAATGCGGTTAAGGTTTTACACAATGTGTCTCGAGTCGAGGCCTGTCCAAGACTGCCTGTTCTTGACCGGGAAGTACTTGCGTTGACGCTATCGAAAATTCCTAAAGGCCCTATTTAATTTATGACGGGCCTGACATCACGCTGTCCGGACCCGGCGTCGCATAGTGGGGCAAAATGACACAGTCGGCGTCAAAAATCGATTCCCACGCCAAATCGAAATGAAAATCAATGAAACTTTGTATATATAGGGTATTAGGTATCGTTGATTACGAATCCGTTGCACGATTTTTGAAAAAGAAGATGGCAGATACAATTTGGCCGCCCAAACTCGGCCAAAACTAGTAAAATAGGGATTATGCGAACGAAAAACGTTGTTCCTTGAAGTCCTAAAGCTATAACTTTATATTTTATGAGTCTAGAAAGTTGCATTATACTGTATAGAATGCTATACTAAAGAATAGTTGTTAAAAAATGGTAGTTAACAATAGAAAAACCAACATTATTTACTAATTTTATCATTTCCGCGGCAAATACTGCAAATACATGATTAATCAATGCAGAAACATGATTGAATATCTATCGGAGACTAAAATAAAGATTATTGACATAAAAAATGTTAGTAGAATTGTTTATTAATGATTTGTTTAAACAATTTTTTAACAAAGTAGCTGAAATCCATTTCATACAATCAAATTGATCATATTTTATTGTAACATTACTATAAACAATTGATTGTTATTAAACAATTTGTTAACATAATAGATTTCAGTAGTATTCAATAACGATAAGTGGAATTTGGAAGGTACATTGTTTTTATGACGTAGGTACCCACTAAGTAAGGGTTCTTGGAAATTTCATCCCCAAGGGGGTGAAGAGGGGTAAAATGTATTTTCTCGGATTCCTTAATATCTCTTAGGCCCGATTAGATATCATCTTGGTTTTCACTTACAACGGTTGCCCACACAAATACTTAAAATTCAATTTCAGGATTTTGCCCTAATCAACCCCTAAGGGGGTGAAATGTGTTCTCACGTATTCTTCAAAATCTCTTAGGCCCGATTAGATATTAACTTGTTTTTTTAGTTACGAAGGTTACCCCCACGAATGCCTATCAATAAATTTCAGGATATTACCCTAATACTGTCTTCCTATGGGCTCGGTTTGGTGCACACAAAGGGACCTCCGCTTTTCACTACTAGAGATTACGTCGTCTATAAGGTTGTCAATTACCGGATTACCCTTACCGCGGAGTTTACACTTCAACTCCTAACTCGAGGAACTGGCCGTGTCTGAAGCACCCAAATGGACTCCTCAGGGATCGACCCTCCGTATATTCTCGATGAGCAGACTTCCAAACGACCGAACGCGAGAGTCCCGGCAAGGACCAGGATCCAGCCCGCTACCCATGATTAACTTTCTGCGTTTACTAGTCTTAATTTGTTTTACACCCGATCGTTTAATGTTTGTCGTCAATATGCTATCCCTGTGAGTCACGCGTTGACTCGAGAGGAAAAAGGAAAAGATATCCGCTGCTGGTGCAAGCCCAGCGGTGTACCGTCTCTATTTCACCACTTTCAATTTGTATTTCTTTGCCTTATTTGAATATAAGGGGTCATCCTAAAATTACGTAAGGCTTTTGGGGGGAGGAAGGGGGTTGTGAATTTCTTACGTTTTCTTACAAGGGATGGGGGAGAGACAGGTAGTGTCTTACGTAATATTTTTTACCCTAATTTTCAATCAATACAAATTCTAACATTAATGTTCCAAAAAAGTAGTTTTAGTTAAATTTCCCGAAAGCAAGTTAAATGAATTATATAAACCTTTAAAAGAATTTTAATAACCGAAAAAATTAATTGTAAAAACTATTACGTAAGGAGGGGGTTGGAATATCAAATCTTACGAATTCTTATACTGAGGGAGGGAGAGGGTAAGAATTCGCCAAATTACCCTAACGTAATTTAAGGACGGCCCCTAATTATTAATCAGAAAAGAAAGATTTTTTTCGTAAAGTAGAAAGACTTCCCCTCTCCTGACTTTTCTATATTCTTTTTCTATACAAGTAGTTTATTGGGTTAACATATGAATGACGCGAGAGCCCCACATCGAACCGCGAATATTACTTAATCCTACTATCCTACTAATATAATAAATGCGAAAGTGTGTTTGGATGTTTGGATGTTTGTTACTCAATCACGTCGCAACTACGCAACGGATCTTTCTGAAAATTTGTATACACGTTGTCTAGGCCCGGGAATAACATATAGGATCCTTTTTATACAGATTTTTTAATCTATCTGAACCAAATATTGCATAATTATTCTCTAAGCCCTGTGGAACATATAGGCTACCATGAAATCTGGACATCCCTCCCCTTCGCCCTTATTTCACCCCCTTGACACTCAATGGCAATCAAAGTTTTACCCGGGAAACGCCGGGTACTTTAAACTAGTTTATCATAAATCGGTATATTTTTGTTAATTAAGAGACTGATCTCTTACCTTTCGGTCGCGATATTTCACGAAAAGCTGATTCTCTCGACTCGCAAGGGAAGATCCCGAACCCGAAAATTCAAAAAATTCTGAAATTTTGTGAATATGTAGGGAATTTCCTCCTGATTACAACGCAATTTTTGTTTGCTGCCCAAATTCACTCTAAGAAGGTGAAATTAACCCCTGAAAATTCGGCTATTTTCGGATTTTATTTTCTAACTTGCAATCTGCAAGGGATAGAAAAAAATCTTAAGACGAAGGTCACTTCTTTTAATTAGATCTATCAAATAGTAAAAGATTAATCAATTGTATAAACAATTAGAAAATTGGTATAAACAAAAATATCAATAATGTTTTCTAAAATTCGTTTCTTCGCGTGAAATCTGAACTGGATGGTTAAATAATTATGAAACAGCATAATCCATATTTTGTCCATACAATTTCAACTTTTGTTGTATCGCTGATATGTGTTCCTCGACAAACGAAGGACTTCTAGATCCCATTGTAACGTACCTGAAGCTGCACAACGAGCAATGCTCTTTTAACGTTTATTAGGAAATAATACGCAATGCGTAGAAAAAAAGTAAGACAATTTATATACTTTTGTCTCTAATTACACATGGGGCAAATATACCAGGTGGAAATAGAGGAGAAGAAAGGAACTGTTAGATATAACTTATCCTTATTAGAACTTTTTATTTTTAACATAATTATCGAACTTTTCTCTTATTTGCTCACAAGACAAGAGAGATAATGCCGCCGTTTAATCATAGTCAGATAACTTTGAAAACACTTGTGTGGTGTGATTATTATGAATTAGTCTTCATGGTGATGAAACTCTTTAAAAAAATGTTGGAAACATAGATATTGGTTACACCACGCACATCGTATGATAGCATAATTACCGCATATGGAACAACGAGGTGGATGTATGAAATCTTGTTGTGAAAAAGGGACATTCCATGCGAACTCGGACAGATTTAGTCTTTTATTTTTCAAATTTACTAGTTACGTACTCATTAAACGGATATTTTACAGATGTATCAACATGCCCCAGAGCAGTATCAACTTTCCCCGCAGTGGGGTAAATTGATACACATTGCCTTCGTCCAAATAACATTTTTTCATTCATTTTCTATGTATTTTCTCAAGTTTTCGCTTACTATATATTAAAGAGGACGGACCAAAGTATATTTTGGCATATTTGTTATTATGTAATTAATTCAAACAAAAATGAAAAACATTGAAAACTGAAAAACGTATCAACTTGCCCCGGTCTCCCCTACTGCACGGCTCAGCCAGTCGAGCCGGTGTGATTTGACGCAGCGTCAACTTTCGGCAATTTTTACAGGGCCAATTTTAAAATGTCCATATTTTTAAAAATTTGTCCATCAAGGGGAAGGATAGAACTATATTCTCCTTTCTTTAAAATTTTTGAAATCGCGTCCGTAGTTAAAGACCTGCATTTATCTAAAATAATTGCACAAAAATCGCTCAAATTTTATTTTTTTTTAAACTGAAATAATTTTTTCTTAAAACTTCAATGTCTTCTCTATAAGCGTTGTTAACTTCATCTCCATCCGTTTACTATTTCCGTAGCTATAATGTATTGAAAAAAAGTTAGCACTTAACTTCAAACAGCTGTAAAATCGACATTTTAAAAAATTTATAAATCCTTTTAGGTACGTTTAAATATCACTAAAGACTACAACATATTCAAATTTCAGCAGTCTACGAAAACTTACTCCGAAATCTGTCCGAGTTCGCATGGAATGTCCCTTTTTCACAACAAGATTTCATACATCCACCTCGTTGTTCCATATGCGGTAATTATGCTTTCATACGGTGTGCGTGGTGTAACCAATATCTATATTTCCAACATTTTTTTTAAGAGTTTCATCGCTATGAAGAATAATACATAATAATCACAGCACACAAGGGTTTTCAAAGTTATCTGACTATAATGAAACGGCGACATTATCTCGCCTGTCTTGTGAGCAAATAAGAGACAAGTTCGATAATTATGTTAAAAATAAAAAGTTCTAATAAGGATAAGTTATATCTAACAGTTCCCTTCTTCTCCTCTATTTCCACCTGGTATATTTGCCCCATGTGTAATTAGAGACAAAAGTATATAAATTGTCTTACTTTTTTTCTACGCATTGCGTATTATTTCCTAATAAACGTTAAAAGAGCATTGCTCGTTGTGCAGCTTCAGGTACGTTACAATGAGATCTAGAAGTCCTTGGATTGTCGAGGAACACATAGCAGCGATACAACAAAAGTTGAAATTGTACGGAAAAAATATGGATTATGCTGTTTCATAATTATTTAAACATGCAGTTCAGATTTCACGCGAAAAACGAATTTTAGAAAACATTATTGATATTTTTGTTTATAATATTTTTCTAATTGTTTAAACAGTTGATTAAACTTGTACTATTTGATAGATATAATTAAAAGAAGTAACTTTCGTCTTGAGTTTTTTTTTAATCTCTTGCAGCTTGCGAGTTAGAAAATAAAATCCGGAAATAGCCGAATTTTCAGGGTTTAATTTCACCCCCTTAGAGTGATTTTAGGCCGCAAAAAAATGCGTTGTAATCAGGAACAAATCCCCTACATATCCACAATGTTTCAGAATTTTTTGAATTTCCGGGTTCGGGATCTTCTCTTGTCGGTTGCACTGATTTCGACTGTTATCTGTGATTTTTTACTAACTTTTTCAATACTGGATGCTACTGTACTTTGTTGACAAAGCATGCACTTGTCTCGATGGTCTTTGTACTAATGTCCTAGATTTTCCCCTAGACCCTATGTTTTTGAAATATATTGAAAGATATCTGAAAAAAATTGGTGCATTTCCGGTGTCTTTTTCCTTTTGATCGTTGTTTAGACATATTTAAATGTTCATAATTCAATAATAACTTATATCGTCGTATTTGGGAGGGTTCATAGAATAATTTGACGGGACAAATAACCGAATAACTATTGCTATTTGAACACAAAAAATGCTCAAAGTTGAAATTTTTTCTCAAAATCGAATTTCTCAAAAACTATGTGATGGCGACAAACGGTTTGCGACAAACGGCTATTGAATGTTACAAATCAAAATGGTTATTTGGACAGTGTTATAGGTAATACATAATTGTATACATATATTTTATACGTACAATAATTATTTATATTTTTTATATTATTTCTTTTTTCCCTTTTCGTCTTTAAGTAGTACAGGTATGCTTTTTACTAAAAAAAAATAACAACAAATACAAGAATTTAATGGAATTCTATGATAAAACATTTAATTTGCATGGAAAAAATTTGATATTCAATTTTAGCCATGAAATTTCTTCCTTTTGTGAATAATAATAGTGTTTTTTCAATAATTTACGATAAATAGTCGAATTATATAATAGAAACTAAATTCGCGTTGGAAAAAATCGATATAATGGTATTTTTAATTTTGGCTATGAAACACCGTTTTCCGGACCACTGTGCAATGTGTAACATTGGCACGGTCACTGATCAATGAACATTATCATATGGTCAGTTAGTGCAGTAATGTCCTTTATTTTAATACTGTATTCAGTGGCGCACTCAGGATTTAATCTTGGGGGTAGTGTAGTTGAAGGGATAAAAATATTTTTAATGCAAATTCAATAACATTCATTAGCCGAATATAAAAAATTTATTTAAAGAAAAAGATCCAATTTTTTTTTCTTTCTACAAAGCCCCTTCTTTGGCCTCAAGGGGCCCTGGCACCCCTTGACCTTCTCTCTCCCCTCTGGATGCGCCGCTGACTGTACATATTGAATATTGCTTTTTCTGAAACTGCTGAAAACATTATCATATCGGAATTTTATACACTTTAAACAAATTCAAATGCTGCTGACAGAACAGGCTTGAAACTTTCATGATATTCAATATATGATTGAAATTGTATCGAACCCACCATCAGTATAGCTACAGTAGGAGTGTAAAAAGTATTCGTACAGCGAGTAATTCCTGAGGAAACTTTGTATGACTCGGTTTATTAATTAAAAGGAGGCCGAAAAAAGGGTGGTCTTTGGAAATTTTTTACTCAAAAGCATTTCTCAAAAAATCTTTTTTCCTTTTAAGACTTGCATCTAGTACCGTGCATCGTAATCTTTTTATTTAAAAATATTTATCAATAACTAAGTTATTGTCCATCACTCGAATCTAAAATAAAAAATTCAAAAGAATTTACTTATTATATTATATTATCTAGTATTTGAACGAAGGATTTTTTTATCCGATGCTTAGTTTTCTTTTAATTGACGAAAATCAGGCACGATTTATGATAAAAATTGAAACATTTACTTTAAACATCAGCCATTTTTTCCCAAATCAATATTTCGAAAAATCCTTCGTCCAAATACTAGATAATATAAATTATAATATAATAACTAAATTCTTTTGAATTTTTTATTTTACATCAGGGTTGACTAACTGGCGACTCGCGAGTTTGCGGAGGCTCCTTCGCCTTGCGGCCGCGCTGAACGGCCCCCTCCATATTTACTAAAGATTGACGATCGCAGTCGAATTCGTCCGTCCCTACACAGACATAATTTCATTCGATTGCTACGGCCGGCTACAGCCATACGTTTACATATAATTATAATTAATACGACAATACGAACTGATATATACTTACTTTTACTCGTCTCTATGAATGTGAACGTGCACATTGAGGCCGCGTCATATTATTGACAAGGGATGGTATATCCACATCAATTTTTGTTATGGCTATCCTTATGTTACGTATGTGGAATTTTCCCATACGTCGCTCTCAACCGTTTTTCGAGCTCGCGTCTGTGAAGGGAAAACGCCCTAAAACCCTTTCGTTTATCAAACGTCACTAATGGGGGTCATGATCTCGACCATCTGGATCACGACCACGGGAACGGGAGTGACACGACGACGACCCCGAAGGATTTCCTTATATAGAGATTCCTAATGAATCCCCACTCATTTTGGGACTATATAAACCCTTTGGTTTCAACCCTCGTTGGTTAAAAGCTATAGAGTCACGCGTAGAGTCACGTCGTGTCACGCTCGTACAGAGTTGGTTAAATTCAGTAAGGTCGGGCTAAAGTCTCCGTCAGAATCATAGTTAACCTCATAGAATCCGCGAGTCCGGTTTATATTCTATTTGACACTTTGAAACAGCCACTCGTACGCCCCGCATCGCCAGTGCGTCAACACCGTGCAACTATTGGTAATTTATACACATTATTTAATTAACTAATCGCGACACTTACATTTGTACAATAACATATTATTGAATATACGAATGGTGTTCACGTGTAAATCGAGTAGATTCGTTAAATCCATCTTTTACCCAGCGATCCTATTATTAGTAGCACTAATATTAGTAGCACTCACCCACTGATACAACTTTACCGCTCGAGTTGTATCAACTTTAATTAAGAGTTACGAGGCATTACTAACATTTCCCGCGACCCCCTGATTTCGTATCAGGTTCGTTCGCAAACCCTTTACCAAAACAAGCCATCTTCTCCAACCCAGTGGCTCCCCGATTTCGCATCGGGTTCGTCCACGAAACATCACCCCTCCTACGGCTCCCTGATTTCGCATCAGGTTCGTCCGTATCCTACAGCTCCCTGATTTCGCATCAGGTTCGTCTGTAAATCTACCAACTTCCGAACAGCTCCCTGGTTTCGCACCAGGTTCGTCTGTGAATAATCCAACCTCCTAGCAGCTCCCTGGTTTCGCACCAGGTTCGTCTGTGAACTTCATCCTAGTGACTCCCCGATTTCGCATCGGGTTCGTTCACGACGTTTCACCCTCCTGCGGCTCCCTGATTTCGCATCAGGTTCGTCCGCGTGTGACTCCATTCCTAGAGGCTCCCTGATTTCGCATGAGGTTCGTCCTCGCCGTCAATAATCCTAGCGGCTCCCTGATTTCGCATCAGGTTCGTCCGCGCACCTAACTAACAAATTCATAAACCGTATTCCTTGGGAAATACCCTTCTCGCCGGCCTCTCGCGTTGCCGCAGCCCCGGCTCGTAACAGAACTGGTGACAGCGGTGGGATGCTACTGCATTAGAATCGCCGTAAAATTTGGGTTTTTAAATACGTTAAAATCACTCGTAATTTAGTATCGACAATATACTAGTTTTCTCTAGTCAAGTCACTTAGTAATTTTCAAAATGATAAGCACGCAGGCGAATGCCTCGTCTAACGACATTATGAATCTGACAGTTTCAATTGCAAACTCAATGTCACTCTTGACGCAACGGACATGTATACAGAACATTACAATGTCAATTCCAACCTTCGACGGTGAAAGTCCACCCTTGACGCGCTTTGCACAAAATGTGGAAGACGGGTTAACTTTGATTCCTGAGGGTACGGAAGCCGAGTATCTTGCAATAATTCTAACGAAACTGATCGGCCCAGCACGCAGGTGCACGTTAGAACATAAATTCAACTCTGTTAAGGCATTAGTCCAACATTTGAAAAAGAGATTCGCGCCGGGAAGAAGTTTATCATATTTTCAAGTCGAAATCGCGAAACTAAGCATTCGCGAAGGAGAAAGTCTGCGACAGTACGTCGACAGGACTTCGCATCTCGTTTATTGTGCGCGCGGAGCTATTCGGGAAAGGTATCTGGATCACGCTGAAGACTTCGTCAAAGAAATGGAAAAGGACGTTAAAGAAAACTTCATCGATGGTTTACCGGATCGAATTTCCTGGAAAGAGTCGGCTCAAACTCAAGACATCAAAACACTTGAACAAGCTTACGACGCCGTGCTACAGATAGATAGAAAATTAAGGAATCGGCGACAGTCTCCCCGTAACGAATCACCCTCCAGGTGGTCTCGCCGAGACCATTACGCCGAAGACTCTCGCCGCCACGATCGCGAAGTATCGTACCCACATTCTCCGAGTAGATACGACCAAAACAGGGATCGGTCTCTTAGAACATCTGGTTTTGAAGAGAAACGAGAAGGACGGACACGCACGACGGCCTGGACATTGCGTCACCGGAGCCCCTCAAAATCCCCTTCTTATCGTTCCGACTCATCGTATGCAGATGATGGAGAAAAACATTTTTCTATTTTAAAAAGTCACGATAAAGATCGCAAGCCAAATTTATATTGTTGGCATTGCGGTATAACCGGACACGACGGAAAATCCTGTAGGAAACATCCGCGTAGCCCGAGATATCAACGAGACTCGCGAGCGTCGTCCGCCGAATTAAACAAGTCTTTAAATTTAGATCGCGCTCAACGTACAGGCGACACGATGAGCGGAAACAAAGAAGCTCGCCAGAGGACAGTCCGCTTCGAAGAGGAATCCTCATCAGGGAAGCACCTGCCCCACGCATCAAAATCAAGGTTCCAGAACTGGAGTCAGGAACGGGAGAATTCTTAATCGATGGTGGAGCATCCGTTAATTTAGTAGTCATTAACACCCTGGGAGAAAAAGCAACGATAAACTCTCGGGAAGAAATCGAGTTAACCGGAATTACTACTAATCCAATTCATACTCTAGGAACAACAATTCTTCATATTCACGAAGCTCCCGCACTTTTCTATGTAGTAAAAAAGCTTGCAATAGAAGCAGACGGACTTATAGGAAGCCCATTTTTAAAACAGGAGGAGACCGAAATTTCTTATTATCACGAGACTTTGGTGTTAAAGAATAAACCAACCCGACCTATACGCTTTTCAAATTATCAAGACATACCTCAAACAAAAACACTACCGACGTCGACCAAACATCGTATCGAACCTAGCACGTCGCAACAGATTGCTATAACAATAGCAAACCCGAGGATTAAGGAAGGATATTTACCACGTATCAAGACCCTCGAACATCTGTACATAGGGGAAGCAGTTGTGAGGAATAATAAAGGGAAGTGCTACGTAATGGCAACAAATACCAGCGATGCACCCTTAGACGTAGAGATAGAACCACAAACATTGGAGTCTTTCGATATCTTCGGTTCATCAGACGAAGATTTTTACCCAGCTGTAGAACACCCGTCAAATTTCAAAACAAACGAAGATAGGATACCAAAAATCTTAGAAGCCCTAAACACAAAACATTTGAACAAGGAAGAACTAGATTTCGTTACCAATTTAGTTAGAGATTTTCCCGACCGTTTTTATCTTCCTGGAGATAAACTTGGGAAGGCCCGCGACTTTAAACATTCAATTCATACATCCAACGATATTCCAATCAACACGAGACAATATCGCTATCCTCTCATACATCAAAAGGAAATTCAAAAACAAATCAGCGAGTTATTATCAAATGGTATAATCACACCTTCCAAATCTCCATACAATTCGCCTTTATGGATCGTCCCGAAGAAAGAAGATGAGAACGGAGTGAAACGTTGGCGTCTGGTAATAGATTTCCGCGGCCTCAATGAAATAACCATTTCTGATAAGTATCCATTACCTCAAATCACGGAGATTTTAGATCGATTAGGAGGAGCTAAATATTTCTCGGTCTTTGATCTCGCTAGCGGATTTCATCAAATAGAGATGGATCCGAAAGATAAAGCAAAAACAGCATTCACTACTCCAAATGGACATTACGAATTCTCTCGAATGCCTTTTGGATTAAAGAATGCACCACCCACTTTTCAACGCCTGATGGATCAAGCCCTCACTGGACTTCAAGGAACAGACCTCTTTGTCTACTTGGACGACATAGTGATTTACGCATCATCGTTACAGGAACATAATATAAAAGTCAAAAAATTATTAAAGCGTCTTCGAGAACATGGATTAACCCTCCAGACCAACAAGTGCCAATTTCTGCGCAAGGAAGTTGCATACCTTGGACACATTATTTCAAAGGAAGGAGTAAGACCTGACCCTAGGAAATTAAAAGCTGTTCAAAATTTTCCCACACCCACAACGCAGAAGAACATTCAACAATTCTTGGGACTTGTAGGATATTACCGAAGATTCGTACCTAATTTCACCACAAAAGCAAAACCTTTAATTAACTTATTAGGAAAAGGCATCAAATTCAAATGGACAGAAGAGCAAGTCCAGAGTTTTAAGCAATTACGTAGCGAACTTTGTCAGCAGCCCATATTGCAATACCCTGATTTCAGTAAACCTTTCATTGTAACTACAGATGCATCTGATTATGCTATTGGAGCTGTACTTAGCCAAGGGGAGATAGGAAACGACCTGCCGATTGCCTACGCATCCCGCAGCCTAAATAAACCTGAGAAGAATTATTCGGCTACGGAAAAGGAATGTTTGGCCATGGTTTACGCCGTAAGATACTTTAGGCCCTACATCTATGGAACTCCATTCACCCTCGTTACAGATCACAGACCACTGGTCTGGTTACACTCTGTTAAGGACCCAACTTCTAGACTAATGAAATGGAAGCTCCGACTGTTAGAGTACGAGTACCAGGTTGTCCATAAATCCGGAAAGACGAATAAGAACGCAGACGCATTATCACGCAACCCCACGTCTGCCTGCCTACCGCTTATTCCACGAGACCCCCAGGATCCCGACTTCAAAGTCCAGATACCGAAAACAGACGCTAGCATCGATACAATTGGACACCGCATACGACAGTTACGACGAGATAGGGAAAACCGGCCCAAGTACCGAGAGACAAGCAGCAGTTCAGATGAAATAGAAGAAACCGCACGTGGGAACGTTCAACATTCTCCAATAATACACAAGAACCGATCCTTTCCCAGCTTATCTCAAGAGTTAACCATGCCAGATGAACGCCAGGAAACCATAAACAGTTTTTCGCCCGCAGCAAATTCCACTCAAATCATTCCTCTAGATAAGGACCAGACCGTCTTTGACAATCTGATATCCTTTGAGGAGCCGCTCGAAAATACCGTAATAGAAAATGCAAGAAACATTCAACTAGATTTACTCAGTACCCCGCAAGTATCATCGGAAGTCATGGATGAACCTTTACAACCCTCAATAAACCAGCTACCTGCAGGAACTACGACCGAAGCAAGTGTGGGACAGCCACCTGACAGCAGGTCAACTGAACCTAGAGTCCTTGACCGCACGCTTGACCCTTACCCATTCTTCACTACCGACATCGAGAATTCAAACGACCTTGATGATCTGGAAGAAATCCTAGACCAACCATATAAAATTATTGTTTCTCCAAGCACCTTTACCTCTGAAGAAGGACATTACGTACATTTCATTTCCGCCGACTGCAATTTAGTAAACCCAGTTCGAAAATTACTACTAGACACTGAAATAATTAATAAATCAAATATTCTAGCAGCACAACCAAAAAAGGGACAGGTGATAACTACAGACAATGGACATTTTAAAACTTTCAGTATAATAATCTCAGACAACTTCTTTGATAATATTAAAAGAGTAGATGTGCTGAATGGATTGAAAACTCTTCGGCCCACCTTAGATCAAAATCAGATTAATTCATTTCGAATTTCTGCCACGGGGGACCTTCACAAAATACCATCTAACGAATTCGTCAAGATATTAGAAGAGGTTTTCATAGGAACAGGCCTGCAGATTACTTTATGCAACTGTACCATTACAACACCATCCGAAGAAGACAGACAGCACATCATAAGCGAAGCTCACGACAGTTTAATTGGAGGACATAAAGGAGTAACGAAGACATACAAACGCATCCGATCAAAATTCCATTGGCCTCAAATGCGCAACGACATTCAAGACTACATCCGAAGATGCCAAAGTTGTCAGGAACAGAAATTAGTCCGAGCGAAAACTCGTCAGCCGATGTTGATCACCGACACACCTATAGGAGCCTTTGACCAAATTTCCTTGGATACAGTAGGACCTTTACCTATTACACCCAGTGGGAACAGACATATTCTCACCATTCAAGATAACCTAACGAAATATTGCGTAGCCGTAGCGATACCTAACATTCGAGCTGCTACAATTGCAGATGCTTTTGCTAGACATTTCATCGCAATTTACGGTACACCTCGCGCAATATTAACAGACAAGGGAACTAGCTTCATCGGAACGCTGATGACCAACCTATCTGAAATATTTAAAATCAAACAAATCACAACCTCGGGATATAGACCACAAACCAATGGATCTCTGGAACGAAGTCACATCGTCCTCACCGAATACCTCAAGCACTACATGGATAATTACGAAGACTGGGATTTATTAATACCATTCGCAATGTTCTCTTACAATACATCTGTTCACGAAGCAACAAATTTCACCCCATACGAATTAATCTTTGGAAAACAAGCTCGAGAACCAAGCTCTTTCCCAACCGGTGAAAACCTAAAGTCATATGGAGACTACTTGATAGAATTAATAACACACATGACTCGAATCCGGAATATAGTCTCAGATAGTCTGAACTGAGCATCAGAACAAATTAAAACACGCCAATTTTCCGTCTACTGCAAACGGTAAGCCGACCGTCTGTCCAAATATGGTCCTGATCACCCTGTTCCCGAGACATATCCTGGCAAGCAGTGAGAGCTCACCTGAAGGGTATTCAATCCCTTCCAATCGCCGCCCCTGCAAACAACAACCAACACGGAGATGCTGATGGGGAACAGAAGGATGGCATCACAGCAATGCTGACGCCGGACCGGCTACCCAGACAACCTCCATCAGACGTCGCCGACCACTTCCTGGAGAAGGACTACGTGGTGCCCAGCGACAATTAAACTCTCACACCCTGCAACACCTAGCGATAAGTACACTAATTACACTACACCCGACAATTCTCTTTTACACTTTTCCTTATAAAAGGATTTGTGGGGCGTTTTTCCTTCTTTTGAAAAGCATCACGAGAATCGCGATGTTTTATCTTGGGAGGGAGATGTTACGTATGTGGAATTTTCCCATACGTCGCTCTCAACCGTTTTTCGAGCTCGCGTCTGTGAAGGGAAAACGCCCTAAAACCCTTTCGTTTATCAAACGTCACTAATGGGGGTCATGATCTCGACCATCTGGATCACGACCACGGGAACGGGAGTGACACGACGACGACCCCGAAGGATTTCCTTATATAGAGATTCCTAATGAATCCCCACTCATTTTGGGACTATATAAACCCTTTGGTTTCAACCCTCGTTGGTTAAAAGCTATAGAGTCACGCGTAGAGCCACGTCGTGTCACGCTCGTACAGAGTTGGTTAAATTCAGTAAGGTCGGGCTAAAGTCTCCGTCAGAATCATAGTTAACCTCATAGAATCCGCGAGTCCGGTTTATATTCTATTTGACACTTTGAAACAGCCACTCGTACGCCCCGCATCGCCAGTGCGTCAACACCGTGCAACTATTGGTAATTTATACACATTATTTAATTAACTAATCGCGACACTTACATTTGTACAATAACATATTATTGAATATACGAATGGTGTTCACGTGTAAATCGAGTAGATTCGTTAAATCCATCTTTTACCCAGCGATCCTATTATTAGTAGCACTAATATTAGTAGCACTCACCCACTGATACAACTTTACCGCTCGAGTTGTATCAACTTTAATTAAGAGTTACGAGGCATTACTAACATTTCCCGCGACCCCCTGATTTCGTATCAGGTTCGTTCGCAAACCCTTTACCAAAACAAGCCATCTTCTCCAACCCAGTGGCTCCCCGATTTCGCATCCGGTTCGTCCACGAAACATCACCCCTCCTACGGCTCCCTGATTTCGCATCAGGTTCGTCCGTATCCTACAGCTCCCTGATTTCGCATCAGGTTCGTCTGTAAATCTACCAACTTCCGAACAGCTCCCTGGTTTCGCACCAGGTTCGTCTGTGAATAATCCAACCTCCTAGCAGCTCCCTGGTTTCGCACCAGGTTCGTCTGTGAACTTCATCCTAGTGACTCCCCGATTTCGCATCGGGTTCGTTCACGACGTTTCACCCTCCTGCGGCTCCCTGATTTCGCATCAGGTTCGTCCGCGTGTGACTCCATTCCTAGAGGCTCCCTGATTTCGCATCAGGTTCGTCCTCGCCGTCAATAATCCTAGCGGCTCCCTGATTTCGCATCAGGTTCGTCCGCGCACCTAACTAACAAATTCATAAACCGTATTCCTTGGGAAATACCCTTCTCGCCGGCCTCTCGCGTTGCCGCAGTCCCGGCTCGTAACACTTAACAGCGAAGATAATGAATGGTACGCTAATCTTGACCAATATTTACTTTTTATATTTTTCATAACGGAAAACGCACTTTCGCATCTGTATGTAGAACCAAACATTGATGAAATTTTTAAACCCAAATCCACCAATTTCGGATACTTTTCTTCTGATAGTAATATAAAGAACTCCTGTCCATATTCATTTCTGGCGAGTACGAACGGATCTGCTTGCAAATTACACAAGTCAACTGTAAATAAACAAATTGTAAAATATGGAGGATTTACAAAGTGTAGTGCTATTGTTACCGATGGTGCGAAAGCCATGGTAGGTTCAAAGGACGGATTAAAAGTGCAATTAAAAAATAATGGAGTTTCTTGTCCAACTTTGCTCTGCATCATACATCAAGAGGCACGGTGCGGTAAAATTTTAACATTAAATGCTACGATGCAATTTGTAACCAAAGTTACAAATTTAATTAGAGGAGGAAACAGGGCTCTCTCCCACCGCAAATTTCAAAATTTTTTGGAAGATGTAAATGCTGCGTACGGCCATTTGCATTTACATAGTAACGTACGTTGGTTAAGTATGGGGAAATGTTTGGAGCGATCTTTTGCTTTGAGAAAGGATATCTTAAAATTTTAAAAAAAGAAAACCAACACAGAGACATTCACAGAGACGAGTAAAAGTAAGTATATATCAGTTCGTATTGTCGTATTAATTATAATTATATGTAAACGTATGGCCGTGGCCGGCCGTAGCAATCGAATATATTTATGTCTGTGTAGGGAGGAACGAATTTGACTGCGATCGTC
This sequence comes from Andrena hattorfiana, assembly GCA_944738655.2. Taxonomy (NCBI): domain Eukaryota; kingdom Metazoa; phylum Arthropoda; class Insecta; order Hymenoptera; family Andrenidae; genus Andrena; species Andrena hattorfiana. Next base: position 48,682,591 of record OX122889.2, read on the forward strand.
AATCTTTAGTAAATATGGAGGGGGCCGTTCAGCGCGGCCGCAAGGCGAAGGAGCCCCCGGCAACTCGTGAGTCGCCAGTTAGTCAACCCTGTTTTAGATAATCGACTTTCGAGCAGCAGTGGTCACCGCAGAAGTCTTTTTTTTTAGAGAACCTTCGAGTGATGGACAATAACTTAGTTATTGATAAATATTTTTAAATAAAAAAATTACGATGCACGGTACTAGATGCAATCCTTAGAAGGAAAAAAGATTTTTTAAGAAATGTGTTATAGCTTTTTAGTAAAAAAATTCCAAAGACCACCCTTTTTTCGGCCTTCTGACTGAGCATGACCCCTTAACACAAATAATTTATACATACTTCTACAAGTCTCTAGAATAAATTTCATAAAAAAAGAACACAAATATCCCCATAATATTTAAAAATATTCAAGAAAATTCCACGATCGGCAGAAACAGCCGCGTAAAAAGTATCCCCCCAAAAAAACTTTAAAAAAGTAAAAAAATTACGCCAAGTACATGAAATCAAATAAAACACAAAAAAAGAAAATAATAATAATAAATATAAAGTAAAAAAAGATGTGAAATCAGAATGAGCTGCAAATACATAAAGGTGCTTTCCCGCAGCGTGCAAAGGCGACACTGTGTAACACAATAAAAGGCAAATTAAAGATGTCCGCGGCCTGGAAGTCAAATACTTGGCGTCGCCAGGCAAGGTATTCTTAGATCATCAATACCCATACCTCCCCCTCGCAGGCTTTCAGATAATTTGTCCATTTAAAACTCAGACAATATGAGTATCTACATTTTCATTATTTTGCCTTTTTAAATAATTCTTATTCAGCGACATCTTGACCTTGCCTGGCCACGCCAAGTATTTGACTTCCAGGCCGCGGACATCTTTTTATTGTCTTTTATTGTGTTACACAGTGTCACCTTTGCACGCTGCGGGAAAACACCTTTATGTACTTGCAGCTCATTCTGATTTCACATCTTTTTTTACTTTTTAAAGTTTTTTGGGGGGATCTCACTTCTTTTTACAAAGATAATTTGCATAGGAAATGACTTCAGATAAATTTTAATTTGATCCGATTTATATTAAGTTTTTTTATGGGGATTTCAGAAAACTCTAGCGAAGCTGCAAAGTGTATGTTTAAAAAAAACGCTTATGTTTAAAAATGTAATGATATTTAATAATTAAAAGGCAATACTAGTTTGTGGTTATATTGAAGTGTATATCAACTACAATTAACACCTTTCGAAGAAAAATATGTATGCATTTTTAGCATTTCGTGGCCAAGCTTGTTTTTCTACACGTAAATCATCAATGGATACCCACGTTGTGCCCTTACCCCTTACCATACTCGTGTAATGACTATTGGTAATACTTTTACCGTGGTGAAAAATCGCTGTCTTAAGTTTATAACAGTAATCCCCATTTGTATTTTAGTAGTAGGTATTGCTTTGATGCAGAAATTTTCCACTTTCGTTGTTGTTCCACTACTATCGTGATCAAACAAATGTAATTTTACAATAAGAATTTGTTTGGAAGCAGTTATGTCGATTTTCTTCATGGTGTTTGAATTTGAATTATCACAATTATTGCAAGGATCTATCAGATTTTTCCATCCTGCGAAATTGTGTTTTATTATATCTCCAAATGCAAATGTTTTTTTTTAACATCTTGGGCAGTGCAAGACGTAGCACACAATTTGTACTGATAGTAGTACTTGTGTAATTACACTCTAAACATCTTAATACCGTTGTAATTTCGTGTTGTACTTCATTCTTAATAAGAATCTCATGATCACAAAGAGAGGTAATAAACTCAGCTGCACCATGTAGCTGATTGTTAGCATATTTTTCTCCTGCGAATTGCCGTAATGTTATTATGTTTGGATTTTGATCCGATTTATATTGGTCCATAAAGACTTTTATAATATGATCAGCTTCTTGAGTCGAAAATAAGTTTTCTCTTATGGATGAACAATATAACATACATTGGATTGTGGCATTCGCATAACAAGACACACCATCAAAATTCGGGATACCTCTTACGTAGTATTGAATGGTATCCTCGAGGTGATCATTAGTATTCTGACATTCGGATACATTATAATTATGTACTGCCCAAAGAGCATCACGAACATTGAGTCCGCGTTTTTTAGAAATTGAAATAGTCATAAGATCAGGTCTATACTTTTTTCGCAATCTATTGTACTCTATTATAGCCGATTCTTGTGCCTTTACGGAAGATGGATCATAATTGATAAGATGCAGTCCTTGTAGTGTGGTCACCCGAGAAAGAGCAACGTAAATTTGTCCGCAAGTAAAATTGAATTACCTGCTTCTATGATAGCATTCTGCAAGCTTAGTCCTTGACTTTTGTGAATAGTTATACCATAGATGCGGCAAATCGGAAATTGTTTTCTAATTACGAACGCTCTATCCATTACTTCAAATTTAACACTTACCCGTTCTATTATATGTTCTTGCTCCGTGGGTAATATAATTTTCAATTTTTCAACGTCATTATCAACACTTCGTATAACTGAAACAAGTTTAGCAATGGTACCCTTGACAAGATCTAGTGTAACAGCAATATTTCTTCTAATCATGATTTGCACTCCTGCTTTAACAATTACGACTCTTGCAAGTCCCGCCGTTCGGGAGCTATCGTCGTCATTATTGTTTAGTACCTTTGACACCTTTTTTTTCAAGTACGGTGCACAATTCGTTGTATCATGAGCAATCAAATGGATTTCTTCGGATGGAAATCGACTCAGCATTACAGCGTTCAAAATATCACACTGAACACATGTGGGAAGTCAACACACCGTATTAGATCCCACATTAAGCATGTAATCACTTAATTCCTTTAATCGGTCATTACAATTTGTCGCTTTGAAATTTAATTTCCTCGGTTCTAAAAGCTTTGTATCCGAAGCGGTCACTACTCCGGTGCGAATTCTCGACAGGATGTCTCTATAAATATTATCACCCTGCTGTCGCATGTTTATTATCAATTCATCATAATTAAACAAGGCAGACCATAAATTATAAGAACCTAATCCTCCAACATTTTTTTCCATACTTTTATTTGATAATTGTACAAAAAGCAGGTGCTTCGTGAACAGGAGGAAGTTGTAGGAGAACACCCTTCTGTTTGGTAAGTTTTATTAACGATCAACGATAAACTTACAGAAAAATTAAATTAAATAATATTAATCAAATTAATTTTTCCAGAATCTAATGATGATGACGATGTATTCATGGGGGATCAACGACCAGCACCGACCCCGAGGGCGGCTCAACCCCCACCAACACCGACCCAGAGGGCGGCTCAACCACCACCAGCACCGACCCAGGGGGATCAACCACCACCAGCACCGACCCAGGGGGATCAACCACCAGCGGGGCAACGCCGGTGGGCTACGTGTAACTGTTTTTATAAAAAAAGAAATCAATAATTTCTGTGATTTATTTATTTTCTTTTTTATTTAGTTCATTTAATTTATCATTTCAGATAGAGGCACCAGGACAGGACGATCAAGACGGCAGGATAACTTTATGAATTTCCTCTTAAAATTAAGCTCTGTCGAATATCACTGGGGGAAGAGGAGAGGAGGGGGGAGGAGGCAGGAGTATAGAAAAAGATTTAAAAAATAAAGTTTTATTATTTCATACATGAAAATGTGGTTATTTCATTTGCTCGTGCAGCAGGGTTCCTTTCTCTTTCAGCTAATGAAATAATTCTCTTTGTCTGCATCGTTAACTGAAAAATAGGACACCTTTACTAATTATTTATAAAATAAATTATCACACGTACTCATATGTCAAGATCATTGAATGAATAATTGCGTATGCAAAACCGTACCTGTTAATTTGTGCTCATCTTCTGCTTCGATTATCTGTAAATATATAATATCCACATTTCAGTTATTTTAGTTACAACTTAACGTAGAACTAATATAGAAATAGAGTGGCCTTTTGCTATAGTGAGTGTAGAGACTATATAATTTGTCCAAAGGAGGCGAGAGCGTATGGCAGAAAGTCTTGTTGCAGGAAATTTAAATGCTAATGGTAATAATTCAGCGAAAATGAACGAAGAGATCCAATATTTTCAACGCACAATTGATTGGTTTTGGAATTGGAATAAAATTAGTTTAGTATGTTTATTGGTGAATTGAAATATTGTTAATGGGAATCTAAAAAATTAATGAATTAATGAATAGCGTGGCAACTACTGTGCATTTTATTAAAGTATTACGAATGTCTTTCACAAAAGATTGAAAAGCATCAAGGGAGATGTGTTTTCAGCGATAATATAAGCTTTACATAAAAACTCTAAATTGCTGGTATACAAATATCTGGAAATTTAAATGCAATGCAATTTGTTACTACAATATATTATTTTGTACATGCATGGTAAAAATTTCCAGAAACTTATGCGAAAGAAGATGCTTCTCTGTCGAACCTCCTCCGAACAACTTCCAAGTCTGTGACTCTACATAAGAAATCTATTAAAAAATTTGGCGACTTACCTTGTTAATTGAGACAATAATTCAGTCTCCCATTTATTGTAAAAACTCCTGTCATTTCAAATTTTGACCACTTACATTATTTGACACTTGGAGAAGGTTAAGATTGGTAGGTTATAAAGTTCAATGGTGTATTTAAAAAATAGATATATATACAATGACGGACGACGATCCCTGCCGAATAATCCCGAGAGTCGACGAAAGAAGAACGAAATATGTGTTAGTTCCGTTTTGGCTGAAGGTGTGCGTGTAACGCGTAGTATACGTATTATGTTTGACGAAAAATTTCTTGAACAAGAAGGAGAATCTAAAAAGGAGAAAAATCTTACCGTTTTCGACTGATCCATGAGACGATATTATGATATCTTTGTCATTCGTGGACCGATTTTATTGAAATTGGTCTTATTCGAAAGCTTATATGCGGTTTACATAAGAAAAATGCCTTTAAATTTAGAAAATATTGCAGGCGTGATGAGATAATTAATGAAATAAGTTTCAGGCAAGGCTTGAAACCGTTAGTATAGTGATTTAGGTTCTTGAAAGAGTTATGAAGAACCTTTATTCTGAATAACCGTTATAAAGAACCTAAATATCAGACTATATAAGTATAAGTTACAGTTCCTATATAACTTTATAACTTTTATTTTTTAGGTTCTATATAAGTTCCAAACGGTTATAGAACCGATTCAATAACTTTTATTTTTTAGGTTCAATATAAGTTCCAAAGCGGTTACAGAACCGATTCTTGTAACGATTGTACAGAATTTTATAGAAAATGAAATGACAACATATTACAACTATAGACTACTGTGTATAACCAAATTGTTTAAAAATTATTATAAATAAGTAAGTAAATATATATTATGTACACATTTGTACATACGTATACAATTCTTTTGTAATATGAAGTGTTCGTTAATATAAATGTTTGGTTATTATACCGATGAAGGTCTAGCTCGCCGATTTGAATGATATTTTAATATGTTGTCAGAATCATGATCCTGATGGTGAGGTGGCCCCTAATTGAAAAAATGAACTTGACAAATAAATGTTTCGATCTGATCGTCACTGTAACCGCTTTGGAACTTATATTGAACCTAAAAAATAAAAGTTATTGAATCGGTTCTATAACCGTTTGGAACTTATATAGAACCTAAAAAATAAAAGTTATAGAGCTATATAGGAACCGTAACTTATACTTATATACTCTGATACTTGATTGTAGCATACTTGATCGGCATGAATCACGTAAAATAATGCAAAATAATAGTAGGAGCGGACGTCCGCGAAAACTTAATACACCGATCGAATTCTTGTCCGCTTAATTATTACACAATGCCGCATTGCGCGCCGAACACTCCGTATTTCATACGGCTCGCGGTTCCTCGTTGCGCGTCGATTTATAAAAATCGACCCTTCTAATGGTGTCCTGTAGCGCGCATTACATGTGTTTAACCGCGCCTTTACCCTCAATAGGCCGAAAACGGACCTTTTTTAAACGCAAATTCTGAATTAATGAATGAATCAATATTGTCATTGTTTCAAAATTTTTAATCACCATTTCGTTGTCTTTGATACAAAATAAATATATATAAAAAGTTGTATGTTAAACGATTTTATTAAACATGCACTTGTAATGCGGTTACGTGGAAACGTGGAGTCCAAGTAATTAGTATCTAGTCGGTCTAATCGGAAGAATGTTACGCGCGTTACAGTACAAATTATTAGTTAATAATTTAGAGAATTTTGTTTGGTATCGGGAATCAAAGATCTCGTCCTATATAGGCCCGCACTGAGTTATTGTTAGGGATGGATATCCATGTTACGGAAGGTTTAACAGTAACTAACTTTTGCTCAAATGTAAGGTTCAAATGTGAATGATTTTCCTTTTATTCTTTTACTAATGAGTTAGAGTGGCTGGGGAGCCAAGGGAAAATCCCAAAATACTGGTTATACCAATATTGACTCTCCGTTACCTCTGCATGCACAATGATCGAATAAAATACATGAAATTAATCTCTTTAAACGTGAGACGACGCTTGCTGTTCAATTCCGAATTACAATATTTAAAGATAGAATGCGCAACTCACCCACTTTATCGGTATACTTTTAAAACGTATAAATTTTGGCTGTTTGTCTTTGAACAATACTCAATGGAAACACCTTTCCGTGCCTGGGAAAGAAAGAAATCACACTCACACACTATATGTACGATTAATACAATAGCAATAATTAATAATAAGCAAACACAAAATAGAATTGAGATCTAACTGAAGGTTGATCTCGTCGCAACTGTTTTATAACGTAACGGAATAGTTAAACGATTTAATGATTTTAAAACACAGATTTATAAAATTTAGAAGATCGATGAAGTTAGAACATGTTTAACGTGGAAAGATGAGTCCATTCACTAAAACTTATGAATCTCTGGCTCGAAATGGAATTTAAGTTAAGAAAAAGAAATTACTATCCACGGATGCTCGTCACGCTCTCCGCGACTGTACGACAAAGAGTGTCCCCGGGTTCGTGCCCTCGGGCGCGTCCAGCCGCGAGGACCGCTCCGAGATAAGCCGACGCTGCAATTCTAATCATGCCCCAGCAACAGATGCATGATGTCATTAGGTGTTCTCACCTTCATCCCTCTATACTTTATACTTGTGCGCTACCGGCGCCAAACAGGGTACTCTCGTTCTCACGCATTCTCGCACTCAGATCACTCCTTTACATTGATGCGACGATTTGACGGTCGGAAATGCGCTCGACGAGGTTTCACCAGAATGCTAGTTGCATTGTCAAGACGCACTCCCGCCGCTTACATTTAATCAATGTCGCGAGGTATGCGACCCACTGCTTATTTTTGAACGAACTACTGAGAACCACGCTGATGCCTCAGCACAATCCCACGTTCAGGATACAGCGCAGCGACCAAACGTCGCGACGACGACGGTCCGAGTATCGAGTATCCGTTTTCAAAGATAAATTACAGTAAGCAAGAGTGCGCTCGACTAGGGGTTTCCCAGAACGCTTAGCGTTGTCGAAACACTCTGCCCAAAACGCAACTAGAGATAGATTTTAAAAAATTTTTTTTTTGAAGTTTGGGGATGTAACACCCCTCCCTCCTTAGAAACGTTGTCGTCCCGACGACGCGATAGCGACGGGGCACCGCCGAACCAACCATCGAGACGGCACGCAGGAGAAACGGCCCCATAGTGTGTAACGAGGTTTTACCAGAGTGCAGAGTGCGTACTGTCACACATCAGGGATCGTTCACCAGAAAATACCCGCGCGAGGTGATCCTATTATATGTTATTGTCAGAAAGATGTTTTTCCGGTCCCTCTTCACGTGGTACGCTTGAGTTTGGCCGAGGTACAGATGCAATTTATGGTTTCTAATAGGAATAGTGTTCCCTGCTGATATCGCGGTAGCCCGAGTTATCCGGTTACACCCCTCGATATTGATTAGCTCAACATCAATTGCGTGCTCCAGAAAGCCACAGATGTCTAGATCTGTGATCCCCAAATTGTCTCGGGCGTCCAATCGTTTTAGATGGTCCAAACGGGCCAGAAATGTGGCTTCAACATCACTGTACATACTGTTCATGAAAAGCTCCTCGCATTGTGCAAGCTCCCCAAGGGGTGCAAGCTCTGCGCCTCTTATGGACATGCAAGAGCTCACATTTAATCGTTTTATTGACCTCATATGAACTTTCATGGCCTGGACAACATTACCGTCAACCCATCTACAGAGGGCTACGCTTAGCGAGGTGATATTTTTATATTGGGTAATAAAATTTACAGCGGTGACGGTTAGTTCCGGTGATAAAATATCATCTCGAACTCCTCCGTCTCACCTATGAGTGGAGACTGATCGAAATTGACGGTACCAAACGTTAGACACTCGAGAGTTTCGGACACTCTCGTGTTTTTTGTTAAAGCCGCGAGTGTACCGGGAGACCTGAGCCCAGGGCACCGTGATATCTTCAATTGGCTCAATCCCGAACACAACGCTAGCGCCGATGAGATGCAAGCATCTCTGAGGTTTAGACAATTTTCGATTTCTAATATTTCCAATTCAAAACCCTTCTCTAAACATTTCCCCGTGAATGTATTGTTTTGAAGCGACAAGTGTCGCAATCCGCTCGTTACCTCCGACAGATATTGGTCAACGGGCCCCTCGCATCTCCCCAACGACAGTGATTTCAGCGTCAGCTTCCCCTTTAAAGCCCGTAGCGCCGATGGACGAATCGTTACGCTTCTTAAATCTAAGGTACTGAGATTCACGCAGCCTTCACAAGCTATTGCTAGTACTTGCGGTTTCAGTGAGCTAGATAGGGATCGCTCGTCAAGACTAATGTGCGATACATATCGCCCGCAACGCTGAAGCATCCAGTAAAACGCCTCCGTGGAAATGGGCCGATGACCCCATTCATTGTCCCACCTCCAGTCTTCCAAGTTGACGGCCATCGTTCCCCGATGAGACGCCAAGCTCGCTCTTCTCCATAGCCGCGAGACCCGCTCCATCCTGGCTCGGTCCGAGTACGGAAGCAGCGCTGCGATCAGAGATGGGCAAAAAATTATTTTAAATAAAAAATTGATTTCGAATAAAAGACAAAAATTTTATTCGAGAGTCGTCGAATAAAAATAACTTTGGGTAATTTTTATTCGAAGCGCCTCAAAATAACTTTTTTATTAGACGGGATTCATTCGACGGCTACGCATGATTTTTTTATTCGACGGGAAATCATTTTAAGCTTGAAATGATTTTCTACGATTCAGGCGTCTTTTATTTCAAAAGTTATTCGAAGTTAAAATAACTTTGGGCGAGCCTCGAGAGCCTTTGATCGAAGTCGCCGGCTTCTCGAGCCGAGCGACATTGTATCGTTCACCCGTATACACTGCAGCGCGGAGTTGCTCGGCGATGTGTCATCGATTATACAGAAACGGAATTTCTTTATTTTTCGTCGTATCAATATGAAAGTAACACCAATGGATTCCTTGCATTCTCCCGATTAAATTGACAAAAAAATATTTAAATCGGACTACCTTTAACGAAACGGACTTTCAATCTTGCAAATTAATTTTATGCCTAATATCGTTAATTAAAGTTCAAATTATGTCAGGTTTGGTATCATTTTCATCGGGAAAACACAAGGAGACGATTGATATCACTTTCGTGCAGATTCGATGAAGAATCTGATTTCACATTTTTCCGTTCTTAATGGCTTGTGCTATCTATGCCTCTTATGGCTCCGTGTTTCTCGGCTGTCGAGCGCTCGCTTCTGAAGGGTCTCAGGTGTTAACACTGTCAGGCATGCATTTTAACTGCAACACTTATTGGCAATACCGAAGATTCTAGGGCCTAGAATATTAGCTTCGTATCGCGATGTTCTTAACCAGAGTTTCGTATCAATCAATTGAAAAATAAATGGATTGGCCAACTAGTAAGTAGTTATAATTAATGAATTGTGCATGATTGTAATGACGTCTAGTTTAATTGCACTTAAAAACTGAATTACTAAGTGTATTTAAAATAATACTTTTCGACGTTTCATACATTTTTTCCGGTTAATATTAGGTCGAGAAGTGGAAATTTTGGGGAAGAACCTTGAGTGTGGCCTGTGTGTTATTGAGTTTTCTTCGTTATTGCATATCCCTATGTTGTGAGGAAGTTTGGGCGAAGTAAGGAAGTAGGCGAACAGAGTTAATGGGTAGAAAAGTGAAAGTAGGAAAGGTCGTAGACAGGAATTACCTAAGGGTTGATGCGTACGGGCGAGTCGAATGCTTTATGGCTGTTTTCGGTACAACGTTTATGGTGCTGAACGTTTGGCATGCAGATGTGTAGTTTAGCCGCTTCAGGTAGTAATTCGAAGTTTTTGTCGCTAGGCACGTAAAGGTAGATAAAAGATGGGCGTTTCACACCAATTTTAAGAAAATGTTGGGCGGTTAATGGACGGTCGGGCGCAATAACGGGACTAGCGCTCGAAAATGTGAAAAAGTATTATCCAAACGCTAAGAAAGATTGGAAAATTAAATGTGGCTAATGCGGATTTTAAAAAACATAGTGTTGTAATGCTCGTCACGACACACATTTTTCTATTTACAGCTTGTTTATCCAGTCATTACAATTGGTGATAAAAATTATAAATAAAACATTTTTCTTCGCCCAAAGTCAATCTTTCTTTAAACATAAATTGTGATAACTTGAGTAAATTGTAAGACAATTCGGCGCTGTTCGGAGAAAGCTGATCGTTGCATCGTGGGTCTGTTTACGGTGCAACGGCTACGGCGACGACACCTACACAACGACGCCTTCGCCGGTCATAAATTGTTTCAAGGGTCGAGGAGTATGGGAAACCAACTGAGCCCGTGACTTTGGCAGACGGGTGGCCCTTACACAGTTTTCCGTGCAAAATATAGTACTTATAATAGTACAACCAATTTCGGTCGTAATTTTCATTGACTTCAAGCTTTTTCTTATAAAATATTAACGGATCTTTATGAGATTTAAAACAAATTTCAGAAAACTCTAGTGAAGCCGTAAAGTGTATGCACAAACCCCTATGTTAAAAAATATAATAATATATACAGGGCAGAATCCATGTTTTGCAACATTCGCTCCTACAAAGTATCGAGGCAATTTTGAGATACATATAAGTTGAAGCGAAAAAGTTTTTCTTTAAGAGGGGAGTGCGGCTTGTTTGTTCGAAAAATAGGTAGTTCTTTATGAATTTTTTGTACAGAAACGATTCGTCAAATTAATTTGTGGTTTGGCAGGCTGTTTTATTGTATCGAGCTATTATTCTGAATTTTTCTGTGGCAGGGAAAAAACATGTAAGATACGGAGTGCTGATTGAGAGCGCTGAAAAAAAAATCGGGTGGCCCTAGCGTTTACGAAAACTACTGTAAGGGTTATCCGAAACAAAAAAAGAAAAGAGATTCTTAAAGTATATGAACCGAGGACCTGCATATGGCTGTCATTAACGCTTTGCGGTCGGTGTCCCCGTAGCGGGGACATTTTTAAATCGTCGTAGAAGTCGGTGTCCCTGTAGCGGAGACATCATATCGGTGATTGTTTCGCGAAATACCATTCTTTAGAACATTACAGAGATTAAAAATTTTATATTCTTACGTATTATAAGCAGTATTAAATACAACAAATCAGTTTCAACAAATTGTGTGTGTTTTAATATCCATATATTGACTTTAAATCCTGTACGGAAAAGTAATTGCGAAACGATAGATTTTCTCCGACCTGCTGGTACTCCCAAAAGCGAAACGAAGCTAATATTCTAGGCCCTAGAATCTTCGGTATTGCCAATAAGTATTGCAGTTAAAATGCGTGCCTGACCTTGTTAACACCTGAGACCCTTCAGAAGCGAGCGCTCGACAGCCGAGAAACACGGGGCCATAAAAGACATACAGTGGCTCACAGCCATAATCGTACACTCTTTAAAATCGCATAAAATTTTTAAAATTGGTCTAAACGATTTGAGTTTTTTTCAGAAGCTAGAAGGATTAGTTTGCTAAGTGACGGGTTTCGTTGTTTAAAAAAAAAAATGCAATTCGTCGGAGTAGTGAAAAAAATAGAAAAGGTTGTTTTTTAAATTTTTTTGTGAGCTTGTAATGAAAATTCAAAAAACCCGTTTGTAGATTGAAGTAAGTTATATACATGCCTAAAATTTCATCAAAATCGGTTAACGTTGCTCTGAGCTACAAACGTTTAAAGATCGCAGAATAAGGTCGAGAATCGCGGAAATTCCTGAAATCAGCGATTCTCGACCTTATTCTGCGATCTTTAAACATTTGTAGCTCAGAGCAACGTTAACCGATTTTGATGAAATTTTAGGCATGTATATAACTTACTTCAATCTACAAACGGGTTTTTTGAATTTTCATTCCAGGCTCACAAAAAAAAATTTAAAAAACAACCTTTTGTATTTTTTTCACTACTCCGACGAATTGCATTTTTTTTTTTAAAAACGTCGAAACACGTCACTTAGCAAACTAATCCTTCTAGCTTCTCAAAAAAACTTAAGTCGTTTGGACCAATTTTAAAAATGTTATGCGATTTTAAAGAATGTACGATTATGGCTGTGAGCCACTGTAGATAGCACAAGCCATTAAGAACGGAAAAATGTGAAATCAGATTCTTCATCGAATCTGCACGAAAGTGATATCAATCGTCTCCTTGTGTTTTCCCGATGAAAATGATACCAAACCTGACATAATTTGAACTTTAATTAACGATATTAGGCATAAAATTAATTTGCAAGATTGAAAGCCCGTTTCGTGAAAAGTAGTCCGATTTAAATATTTTTTTGTCAATTTAATCGGGAGAATGCAAGGAATCCATTGGTGTCACTTTCATATTGATACGACGAAAAATAAAGAAATTCCGTTTCTGTATAATCGATGACACATCGCCGAGCAACTTCGCGCTGCAGTGTATACGGGTGAACGATACAATGACGCTCGGCTCGAGAAGCCGGCGGCTTCGATCAAAGGCCCTCGAGGCTCGCCCAAAGTTATTTTAACTTCGAATAACTTTTGAAATAAAAGACGCCTGAAACGGAGGAAATCATTTCAAGCTTAAAATGAATTCCCGTCGAATAAAAAAATCATGCGTAGCCATCGAATGAATCCCGTCGAATAAAAAAGTTATTTCAGGCGCTTCAAATACAAATAACCCAAAGGTATTTTTATTCGACGACTAATAAAAATAAAGTCTCCTTTATTTGATACGTTATTTAAATAACTTTTTATTTAAATGATGCCCATCTCTGGCTGCGATCATCGCCACGCACTCCTCCGGTAGTACGGATGCACCCCAGGGTTTGATGGTCAAGCCTCCGAATGGATCCGGACCCGGTCGATCAGCCGGTGCCGTGTTGAGAGGAATCAGCACGGCCTCATGCCAGGAGTCCCCAAGAGAGACTTTCAGCTTCCGCTTGTGGCACAGGATTGGTTGAGCCGCTTCCGCCTCCACCACTAGTTTAGCCTGCTCCAGTGCAGCAAAGGTGACGAATGCCACATTCTCGGAGTTCTTCCTCCGGACCACCGCATGGATCGGGCCGAACGGCTCGAATACCTTGAGTAGGTGTTCTTTCTTTGTGTAGGAAGCCAAACGAGACACAAATACCCTGCGAGAGTTATGTCCTGTAGCCATGATAAACCTGAAGGTAATACAGTATGTATAAGCATCGTAAAAGAAAACATTATAGAATAAATCTGGCCAGTTCGCCAGTAATCATTGCGGAGGTAATGGAGGTCTGTTCATTTGTATCGATTCTAAAGGCTGCTCGTTGCCCTCACGAGTAGCCTCTGATGGAGAATATTTCTGCTTTATGAAAAATTTTCGAAGCCTTATGATAAAATTGTAGATATAAGTTCGTGACAGGTAGAATATGAGCAATAGGATTACTGCAATTTGAGCGAGGTATGATCCATATGTCAAACGCAAATGATGTTCCCTCTTACGCCTTTGGTGTCCGATGATCTCCAGTTTTTCCTCCACTTCCCGGAGTGAATTGTCCGTGTCATCCTTCCATGGCATTAGTCCCGGGTGTCCCTTGATGACTTCATGGATTGCCGTATATTCCTTCAGAGATGGTACCAATTTCGTGATATTTAACCGTAGATCTGGCTGATAATAATAATAGTGATTATCTTGAACGATCTTTACTCCCCTTAACGTGGTTGTCTGTGTTGTAACAATTTGACTTTTTCTTCCATTGCAAATTATTTGAAGAGATTCTGTTTGATCCAATGACTATAGCCAAGCGCCTGATACTTTAAGTTTCTCCCAGTATTGCTCGTGATATGACTTCATCCGAATGTCACAATTTTGGAAAGTGTCTTCCTGACTTCCAGTCCCCAACAGCAGCCGAAGTTCGCAAGATTTTGAATTTTGTACTTCATATAAAGGTGTTTCTGGTTGACACAAGAAGTGATCATGCAGTTTCAGACAAGAACATAAAAATCTATCGTCAACAATGAAAAATGTTCGGAGGTCCGTGCTCAACCCTATATTCCTTGCTCGTGGCACAAGGTACGCAGATGTGGTAACATTTGAATTTATAATTTGTTTAGAAGGCCAAGAGTATGCATGATAGAGCTCAAATTTAATTCGGTCTATTAATGGTACGTGTATTGTGACTATTATTTTTCCGTTATAATATCCTAAGTCTACTGTAGTTAGTTTTGACAATTCTTCGATTCTACGAACATACATAGGAAGTTCATAGCCCGTAGCAGATTCTCGTATCTCCTGTAAGACGGTTCCCAGTCTGGGTCCACTAAGCAAGGAAGGGTGCAATTCACCTTGACGAGCTGCCACTAAGGCTGTGATAAACGTCTGAATTCCATTGATATAATGATTAAGAGAGATTTCCACGGAGTTTGAGTATTGAATTAAGGCCAATGAATAATTTAAAGTTTTGAATGCTCCCTGTGCTTCAATTAATTTGTTTATTTCGAGCCTGTTACTATCAATTTTGTTTGCTAATTGCTCCATTATTTCATGGGTATGATGTAGGTCGCTCATGACTATGTGAGTTTGATTTTTAACGATCTGAGTTATAACACGTTGATAATCATATAGTCTATCAATTTCCCTGTCAAAATACTCGGCATCCTCCATGTTCAGTGTACCAAACAAGGAACGACTTAAAGAACCCACGAATCCAAGCGGTACGCTTCGGCGAGTTATTGTTTTCGGAGGTTTAACAATATTCGAAGGCGGTGTGATGATTTCAGAGGTTAATCGTTCTGCTTCCTTGTGCAGGCGCATGACCTCGGTCACTCTGCCCTTCAAATACCCTATTCTTAATAGCGAGGTACAGTCTGTTTTAACTACAAGTGACATACAATTTTGATAAACAGTATCCAATGTTTCGTTCTCATGTTCCCAATTTTTGCTAATTTTTTGGATGTCAATGAATAACGCTACACGCCAATCCGCTCTCGCGAATTCTACGCCGCTTCCCCTTTCGTAGTACAGTCCCGGGTTAGCAGGCATCCGTGTGATACGGTAGTCTTTCAGGTCGTTATCAGGCTCTTCCATAGGTTTACTCATAGACACAAGACATGCCCAGGTAATTACCAAATTTAATCGATTCTGCCGTGAACCGCCCATTCTTTTCCTTAAACCAATATTAATTTATCCGGGTGCTTCGTAAAAAGTTTTCCCTTGTCGTCCTCCAATACAATGCCTCTTCCTTCTAAGGCTCCGACAATCCTGTATGGACCATGGTAGCGTTCACCAAATTTTCCTCTTTTCGGTTCTACTAGGACACGTGCCATGTCCCCCACCTTTCCTTTAAACGGACGTGCCGATTTATCATAATATAATTTAGACTTTTCCTTAGCTTTGATCAAATTATTCCCAGCTAATGTTTGCATTTCGGAAAGGCGTATTATTAGGTCTTGCAAGTATGAATTATATACGGGTAGATTTTCGTTTTCGTCTTGAAAGGAATTTGGACAACGAGCTATTTTACCGAATACTAACTCGTATGGTGTAAAATTAGTGGCTTCATGAACCGAGGTATTGTATGAAAACATTGCAAAAGGTACCAAACGATCCCAATCGTCATAGTCTTTGACATAATGACTGATATATTCTGTTAATACTATATGACTTCGTTCTAATGCTCAATTTGTTTGAGGCCTATATTCTGATGTAGTAACATGATGAATTTTGAAAATCGTTGCCAGCTGTTGCATTAATTTATTGATAAAACTAGTACCCCTATCGGTTAAAATCACTCGAGACGCCCCATATCGCAATATTAAATTTGTTGTTAATGCATGTGCTACCGTTTCCGCCTTAATATCAGGAATAGGAACAGCGATACAGTATTTGGTTAAATTATCCTGCATAGTGAGGATATGACGGTTTCCCGATGACGAGGTCGGAAGAGGTCCTACAGTGTCAAGTGCTATTTTATCGAAAGCCTCTATCGAGGTGTCAGTGATTAACATTGGTTCTCGAGTTTTTGCTCTCACTAATTTTTTACTCTTACAGCTATTGCAATTACGGATAAAGTTTTGGGCGTGTTACGTCCCTACTTCCTATTTGGGGCGCGATTTTATAGAGTTCTCATATTTAACCGCTTTTGAGCAAATCCAGGGATTTACGCTCTGGGATAGTTGAGACAATGTTTTATGAATTCAATATTATTATTCTGTGAAGTACCCTACCTTTCTTATTTTCTTATTAGCTTTAACTTTCTCGAGATGGGACCTGATGAACCTCTGATATCTCCTGGGGCCTGGTAGACTGTCACTGGCGCTTCTCGATGTTTAGTCTCTTAATTTGCACACGTCGCACAATTTTTCGCGGCATTCGTCTTTTATAATTTAAAATAGTTATTATTTATCGACCAATAAATCACTCTCCACCTTCCGTACCAGGTGCTACCGCGGGCAACGTTCTGCTCTTCAGCGGCACCATCGATGGAGGCAAGCGTGATTTTTCATATTTTTGCAACATTTAATTAGAATTTCATTGATATTAGAACTAATCGCGTCAATCACGCTTTGCGCTTAATTTCTGGTAAAACCGCGGGCAACGTTCTGCTCATAGGAGTTCCCGTCAATCAGCGCAACCTGTGAACTGTCAATACACATTTTCGTAATTTAGTTTACTTAATTAAAAGACGAGTGCTCGCTTTTGAGGATAGGATAAAAGGGTGGAAACACTTCACTCACTGTTTAAAATGTTAACAACACTTTTATTCGTCACTTAGACTTTTTACACTATGTAGTTGATGGTAATAATGATGATAATAATAATAATAATGAATAATAATTAATAATGATGAATAATAATTAATAATGATGAATAATAATTAATAATGATGAATAATAATGAGCTCCGCGGGTGGTCAGTCCCTTTTTATAGGGCAGTCGATCACTCCTTCTCTATGATTTGTCACGTGACAAATTATAGGTGGGAGACCCCATCCCACAGCCTCAACCTGGAATTTTCCAGGAAGAATCTTCCCATCGTTCTAATCCGAGAGTTTTGTTTACTGGTTAGGCATGTTCCACTAGTTCTCACCCTTTAGGTGTCCTTTTTCGTGACTAATGCATCTCATTTTGCCTGTCTCCCAGTAGCGACGATAGCAAGATTCTTATATTAATTCACATTTGATTTATACGTTATTTGTTTACAATGTTTTTTGTACGATTAGTTCCGTACAGCTTATTTAATAGGGGTTGAAGTTAAGTATATGTATTGTAATTGATTTGCGGGAAATGACGGGAGGGCAATCTTCTGTCGAGGATCAGGGGCACAGCTCCGCGAAGATGTGTCGTCTCCACTGGTTGATATGGGCCTCTGTACCACACTGAACATCAGCTGGTGTTGGCTGGGCCTTCTTGGTGTTCGTGCGGTCAGCTATCTGATATACAGCTGGCTGTCCGCCACCTCCTCGATCTGGCTGTCTGCACATTCTTGTCTCGATCTCTTCTTATCGTTGTTTATGATGATAATGCCTTATTGGCTATTTATTACGTAATATTTTGTATAATGTTTTCATACGAGGTGGTTACAATACCTCAGAGTACGAAATAGTAAATATAGTGATTTAAGAGGTTAATATATAGTAGCCTCCACGTCGCGGGACGTGACAGACGTCATTTCGTAATCCTGGCGAGTAAAATTTTTCTCTAATTCTAAGATACGTTTTCGTCACTCCCTTATGTCCGCCAATTAATCCTTCATGAAATTCTGAGATAATGTTCTGACGTATGGGTTCCGGAGGTACTCGAATATTTCCATAACAAATGATTACTTTAATTCCACTTCCTTCGAAAATGTGCGTTAGTAAAAATGTTAAAGTATGTTGAGGAAGCTCGTCTAAAAAGTCGCCTGAGTGTGAAATTCTAAAGGACTGGACACTGGATTTGATTAGTATATTCTTTAGGTTCAGTAAGCCTGATGTTAAGTTCTTTACCCAAATTTTGTCTCCATGAAATTGCTTTACTACTACGCTAAAGACCCTGTGCTTTCCTCGTTCCGTAATTAATACTTGCCCTACTTTTGGTTTTGCTAGTTTCATATCATTTACATTGATGGTATCTAAATCAGATAATAAGTTACCAATTGGCGTTACTAATTCGCAATCCGATGACATAAAATGAACATAATGAGAACGAGAGTACGTTAAATTTTCCCTTGTCATGGATACAGTTTCACTATCTCCGTATGGTAATTCAGGAAAATCTATGGGCTTGGTGTTTTCGAGATCCGGTGGTATATCTTCAGTTATCGTTATACCAGTTGAATGAAAATTTTGTGAATTTTGAGGTATGATTCGTCGAGGAATAGGTATATTTGATTTTAGAGGAGTTCTCCCTCCCTCCTTAGAAGGTCGGTTACTTACTTGTTAGGTAGCCTGGTAAAGGTGTAGAAAGTGCCAATGGTCTAGTTGTTGAAACAGGTGTGGGGATGGTAGTTTGATAGGTTGGTTTCATGATTTCTGATCTATTCGTGGGGGGAGTTATATTCAATTCCGTATCTTCCGGGATAACTTTGAGTGAAGGTGCTTGTAGCGTGAATTTGCTAGTAGAAGATATGCCTCTCGAATTTCGTATTATGTCTTCAATATGCCGATTCCGAACAGCATCCTCCTTCGCCTCGTCATCGGAAGAGTCCGATTCACCCGAAACCGCTTCTACAGGTTCTGAAACTATTTCTCCTGCAACTGAGTCCTCTTGAAACTCTATTGGATCTTCCTCTTCATCCACGAAACTGATACCTCTTTCTCGCATGGATTCATCAAACCTTTTGAAAGATTCCAGAAGGTCCTTTAATTCGATAGAAAAATCTGATGTTTTATCGGATACAGAAACGTCATGAATTTCGGGTACATCTACTATGATGTCCCGTGCCTCTGAAGGATTAACAGCGACGGCGGTCTCCTCCTCTGGAACATTAGGATTTTCCAGTATCCCTGTTCCAGGATAGTATCCCAGATTAGGAAAAACACTCTTTCGCTGTCTGAGAATCGGAGGATCGTCGGTAGACGATCCTTCGTCCAAAGAGGTTGAAGGGTTCACGGTTTCCAACGAGGTAGTGGGTTCAGTTATCGCCATGCCAGGAGGTTCGGATAATTTTGAAGGTCCTGGGATTGATTGTTTGGTAGCCAGTGGTAATTTGGAGCGGGTTCTAGTAGCAATAGCACTATGATCAAGTGCCATTGGTCGTTTTACCCTTGCCTTTGATCCCACTGGTCTTCCCAATTTTTGAATTTTCGATTGGATTACGGGTTTTGACTGAGCCACTGAAAGTGTTGGTGACTCGCTGGTCTTCTCACTTTCTTTGAGTGGAAACAATTGTTTCTTTTCTAAATTTGTGCCCTCATCTGAATCGTCAGAGGATTCTGTCAAAGTTTCATTAACCGGATTTCACGATAACGCGTCTGCATTTGTATTTAATTTACCGGACTTGTGAACGAACTCGTATTCATAATCCCGCAATTTCAATCTCCATTTTACTAATCTCTGACCAGGATCATTTATAGAATTTATCCATCTCAAAGGCTCATGATCATTAACTAAAATGAATTTACGTCCATAAAAATAAGGTCGGAAATGTAGCACTGCATATAGTATCGCTAAACATTCTTTCTTGGTAGTAGAATAATTTTGTTCGGGTTTTATTAACATTCTGGACAAGTATGCTATAGGTAAATCGTGACCGTCTTTCTCCTGGCTCAGGACTGCACCAATTGCGTAATCAGATGCATATGTTGTTAGAGTAAATGGCTTTCTAAAATCAGGATATTGCAGTATTGGGCGAGTGCATAACGCTTTTCGTAGTTTCTTGAAACTATCTTTTTGTTCTTTACCCCAAACAAATTTAGCATTCTTTTTCAATAGTTCGGATAATGGTTTTGCTATAGCCGAAAAATCCTTTATAAAACGACTATAATAACCCGCGAGACCCAAGAATTGCCTAATATTTTTAGGATTTTGAGGACGAGGGAAATTCTTCACGGCCCTGATCTTGTTGGGGTCGGGTTTGACTCCGTCCTGCCCGATGATATGACTTAAATAAGTTACTTCTGTTCTCAAAAATTCGCACTTATCGGGTTGAAGTGACAACTTGGCATCTGCCAATCTATTGAATAAACGTCTAATTTTCTTCTCGTGTTCTTCTAAATTTTTTATGTAAACTACGATATCATCCAAATATACGAAAACCTCTGTTCCTTGCAATCCACGCAATATCTGGTCCATTAATCGTTGAAATGTTGCCGGAGCGTTCTTAAGACCCTCTGGCATGCGTTTATACTGGTAATGACCGTTTGGCGTAGAGAAAGCCGTCTTCAAACTATCTGCCGGATCCATTTCAATTTGTTGAAAACCACTAGCTAGGTCAAATATTGAAAAATAACGCGCCTCTCCCAATTGGTCTAATATATCCGTAATGTTGGGTAATGGGTATGCATCTCCAATCGTTTTTTCGTTCAATTTGCGGAAATCTATTACTATTCGCCAGCGTAGGTTACCTTTTGCGTCAGGTTTCTTTGGCACGATCAAAAGTGGAGAGTTAAATGGAGAACTCGAGAATTCTATTATTCCTTTACTTAATTTGGCCGAAATTTGTTTAGCTATTTCTTCTTTATGTACCGGGGGGAATCTATACTGTCGCGTATCTATTGGGACATCATCGACAGTAGGAATTTTATGTTTTATATTCGGTGTAGCTTGCAAATTATCACCGGGCAAATGAAATAATTCAGGAAATTCCTCAACAAGATCAATCACGTGACCTACCTCCTCATCATTCAAATGAGACAGACGTAATCTTTTTACTATTTCATTTACTCGGTTCGTTACAATTTCTGAGGATTCTGAATCCGAATCAAAATTTTCTTCCTCTGGCAAGCTATAGTGCTCAAATGGAATTAGTTCCTGTGTTGAAATTTCGATATCAACATCCTCTGTCAATGTATTAATTGCTAGGACATGGCACTTGCCCTGATCATTTACTGATACAACGGCTTCGCCGATATAGACTCCGTTTATTGTATCGATCTTTGGTAAATATCCCTCTTTCAAATCGCTATTTATGACATCGATGGCAATTGGCTGTCTGCCTCGAGCACTAATTCGTAAAATGCGAGGTTTATAATTCAATCTATTTTTTGTTAAAGGTTCCTCCCCCGCAAAACGTATATGTCTAATTGGATCCGACTGAGTAACCAATGTGTTATGAGCAAATGGTATCTCCGCTTGTTCCTGTCTTAAAAATTCCTTTCCTAATATACCGTCAGCTCGTATCGGGAAACAAGATTTTACAACGTGAAATCTAATCGGTTCTGATTGCAACGTGATGAAAGTGGTTCCTAATGTTTCTGATGTTCCCGGCGTGATTCCTGAAAGAGTTGCCAATTCGTCAAGTGCCACGATTGCATCATATAATAGTGCGTCTAATTTAATTACATTAATATCTGCCCCTGTGTCTACCAAAAAATGTGCGTGCCCGGACCGCAATTTGTCTCCGGACATCTTAACCACCGAGGATTCAGTATTTACGGTTAACATCACTGAGCTCGCTTTAGATTTCTCGCGGTTGTGTGACGCTCTGTTGACGCAGGACTCATCGCCGGGTCTTCGTGACGAGTCGTCTGCGAGTTTAAATTATTGCTGTCTGTAGTTGAATTGATTTTACTTGGATGTGGTGAAGGTGGTCTACTTGAATATGGCGAAATTGGTCGATTCGATGCGTTTGGAGGTCTACTATTCAAATCATGAGGGTATGCTGGATAAGGTGGATAATATGGAGGAAATGCCATATGAGGGTAAAAATAAGGTGGGTAGAATGGATAGCTTGGATGCCCATGATGATCGCAGCGTTGGCGATCCGGGTATCGAAGATAATTTGTGTATTCAGATTGAGTAGGTTTAGGTGATTTTAATTTAACATCCTGTGTATCAATTGGATTCGGGGATGGCGATCGCCAACGATTTCCTTCACGTCTGGTTATTGAATAATTCTGGTAGTGTCTCGAAGTGCCATGATTATTGGAAATCGGATATGATGGAGAGACTGATCTTGAATTTGTTGAATAATTATTTTCCGCGAACGTTACCCGCGTAGTTTCACCGGACGGCAATATTCCAGATCTGATTTTAATTTCTGCCCGACGCGCAAATTTTAATGCTTCTTCCAGGTTTTTGGGATCACGTGCGTCTACCGCTCGCGTGATTTCATCGGGCAACCCTCGAATGAATGCTTCCAGGGCTACTTCTTTAATTGGTTCTAACATTTGTCCCGCATTTTCGGGGTATTTATCCTCTAAAACTGTTTTAGCGCCATTAAATAGAATATTTAATCGGTCATGGAAGTCGTTAACCGTTTCCCCGCGATTCATCCTAATATTTTCGATTTCATGATGGTAATCAGGATAGGTTTTATCTGATCCGAATCTGGCTTTTAAATGTCTTATCAATTCATCCAAATTATTGAACGTCTTGCCCCAAGTGCTATCTCTGGCTGTCTTTTGCAATTTACCTAACGCTGCCTTTAAGAACGATGATTCTAACGCGGGAGGAACAAAGACTGCGCCATTTCTAATATCTTGTAAAAAGTTTTTTAAAGGTATGTTTTTACCATCGTAAAACGGGATGTTTAAGGTACTGTGCTGAAGTGTGAAGCACTCCGCCATTGATGTCATCATAGCGTTTGAAACATTTAGATCAGTATTATTTCCAGAGACATTCGCGCTCACGCCCGAAGCACTGTTGCGTCCTGTTTTCGGCATTTTTAATACAAAGTTTATAAACACAAAATCAACAAATAAACAGTATTATTTTTAAATATAGTCCGGAACGCCACCAAAATGTCCCACAATTGAACGTCACACTTGAGCTTTTTAAGAATTTTATATAAAGCAAAATAGGGTAATTTCACCGCTTCGTGAGATGAACAATCACTCAATGTACGATCTTGGCATCCCACCGCTGCCACCAGTTCTGTAATGCGGTTACGTGGTAAACGTGGAGTCCGAGTAATTAGTATCTAGTCGGTCTAATCTGAAGAATGTTACGCGCGTTACAGTACAAATTATTAGTTAATAATTTAGAGAATTTTGTTTGGTATCGGGAATCAAAGATCTCGTCCTATACAGGCCCGCACTGAGTTATTGTTAGGGATGGATATCCATGTTACGGAAGGTTTAACAGTAACTAACTTTTGCTCAAATGTAAGGTTCAAATGTGAATGATTTTCCTTTTATTCTTTTACTAATGAGTTAGAGTGGCTGGGGAGCCAAGGGAAAATCCCAAAATACTGGTTATACCAATATTGACTCTCCGTTACCTCTGCATGCACAATGATCGAATAAAATACATGAAATTAATCTCTTTAAACGTGAGACGACGCTTGCCGTTCAATTCCGAATTACAATATTTAAAGATAGAATGCGCAACTCACCCACTTTATCGGTATACTTTTAAAACGTATAAATTTTGGCTGTTTGTCTTTGAACAATACTCAATGGAAACACCTTTCCGTGCCTGGGAAAGAAAGAAATCACACTCATACACTATATGTACGATTAATACAATAGCAATAATTAATAATAAGCAAACACAAAATAGATTTGAGATCTAACTGAAGGTTGATCTCGTCGCAACTGTTTTATAGCGTAACGTAATAGTAAAACGATTTAATGATTTTAAAACACAGATTTATAAAATTTAGAAGATCGATGAAGTTAGAACATGTTTAACGTGGAAAGATGAGTCCATTCACTAAAACTTATGAATCTCTGGCTTGAAATAGAATTTAAGTTAAGAAAAAGAAATTACTATCCACGGACGCTCGTCACGCTCTCCGCGACTGTACGACAAAGAGTGACCCCGGCTTCGTGTCCTCGGGCGCGTCCAGCCGCGAGATAAGCCGACGCTGCAATTCTAATCATGCCCCAGCAACAGATGTATGATGTCATTAGGTGTTCTCACCTTCATCCCTCTATACTTTATACTTGTGCGCTACCGGCGCCAAACAGGGTACTCTCGTCCTCACGCATTCTCGCACTCAGATCACTCCTTTACGTTGATGCGACGATTTGACGGTCGGAAATGCGCTCGACGAGGTTTCACCAGAATGCTAGTTGCATTGTCAAGACGCACTCCCGCCGCTTACATTTAATCAATGTCGCGAGGTATGCGACCCACTGCTTATTTTTGAACGAACTACTGAGAACCACGCTGATGCCTCAGCACAATCCCACGTTCAGGATACAGCGCAGCGACCAAACGTCGCGACGACGACGGTCCGAGTATCGAGTATCCGTTTTCAAAGATAAATTACAGTAAGCAAGAGTGCGCTCGACTAGGGATTTCCCAGAACGCTAAGCGTTGTCGAAACACTCTGCCCACTGGCAAAAGAAAACGCAACTAGAGATAGATTTTAAAAATTTTTTTTTTGAAGTTTCGGGATGTAACACACTAAAATCTAAAAAATAATTATTTTCTTGTACTACAATTTTGAGGGTATTAATATCAATTTAAATAAAATCGTGGGGCACGATATTTCATAGCAGGATATGAATCACTTTAATACAGAAGCAAACGTTGAAGTGAATTTATTGTTAGAAAGTTTTCATTCGCATTAATGAAACAAAATATTTTAATTGCGGGATACAGATTGTAATCTGGCATAAAATTGATAAACTGTAGTTTATAATATTCACCCTACCAATCGATACTTCAACTTCTGCTTGCGCATGGTGTCCCACGATTTTATTTAAAGTGAATTATTTAATATAATATTAACATCATGAAAACTGTAGTACAAGAAAAGAATTATTTTGTAGTTTTTAGTGCGTTTTAATTTAGTTCTTTGTGCATTTTTAATAAAATCGTTTATTATAATTTTTTTTATATATTTTTTTATTTTCTACTTTTTAGTGCTTGTGAATTACCTAAAACGCAAAGTAAAGGCATTTTTATAATCTGCGAGACAGTCTCCATCTTGTGTCGGAAGCAAAATTTTGATAAGCAAATTAATACAATTTTTATGTTGATTCATATGAATTTATCCTTTTTTTTTAAAGGAAAAATACTTTTTATCTTTTTTTTAAGAAGTTATATGGGAAATGTAAACCAAATGTAACCCAAGACTAACCCCCCCTGATATATTGTGGGGGTAGTTTCCTGCACCTCCCTGTAAATTTTCATTCAAATCAATGAAGCGGTTCTCGAAATTTTATGTTCACCGTTTTTGAAAACAGAGTTTCTGGGAAATCGCGTTTAAAGTTGGACATGCAGTTTTATCATGTTTGATTTCAATCCATGCCTGGTTTATACATTACATCTTCCTCCGATAGATTAAGGTCTTCCACAGCCTTTCTTTTCTTCTTATTTCAATTCTGCCTTCTTTCGTCGCAAGGCGATCAGCGGAAGTTATGCGGATATTGTTTGATATCGTTAACCTCATGTGCAAGCTCGCATTTTTTGGCTACAATTTTAGAGATTTTACAAGATTTTAAAAAATGTTTTAAAAAAGATTTTAAAAACCCACCTTCATGCTAGTGCAGAGAAAAATGTGAATTAAAAACAATTACACACCATCACAAGTATATGAAAACTTGTGGGATTATTTAGAGAAAAAAAACGAAAACTTAATATTCCTTTGAAAGAAACTTTAAAAAGCGAAATAAGAGAAGAGTGATACAAGGTTATTACCAAGAAGATGTAGAGCTATTGTACCGTCAATATAAAATCCTACAAAATATTAATTTCTTCTTTACATTCCAAAAAGAGTAATTGTACGAATATATATTTTACGCGGCTATTTCTGCCGATTGTGGAATTTTCTTGAATATTTTCAAATATTTTGGGAATATTTGTGTTCTTTTTTTAATGAAATTTATTCTACACATTTATAAAAATATGTATAAAATAATTGTATTAAGAAAGTTTATTAAGAGGACTAGGCAGTCGAAAAATCGATTTTTTATTGCACTTTCCGAAAGTACTATCTTTTCTGAATAAAATACCGCTTGGTTTATAGTAAAATTCGCAAAATTGTAGATTTAGCAGCAAAAAATGTCAAGCGGCACCCTATAGCGTCGACTTTGCCCAGAAACTTTAAACGCGTTTTTCTCGAATATTTTTTTCTCATTATTTTTTCCTGATTGCGAACGAATGGAGGTTCAGATCGACTTGGAAAAAATTACAGAATGTGTCAAACATGTGCCATTTCCGGGGAAACCTCTGACATGGTCCGTAAAAATTCGAGATTTTTATAACAAAATTAAGAAATCGCCGGATTTTAGTAGCGGACCATCACTATTTGTGCGCCACTAAAATCCGGCGACTTCTTAATTTTTTTATGCCAAAAAAATTTATTTTAGCTGCTTATGTTTTTAGCTGCCAAATCTAAAATTTTGCGAATTTTACCATAAACCAAGCGGTATTTTATTAAAAAAAGATAGTACTTTTGAAAAATGCAATAAAAAAACGATTTTTCGACTGCCTAGTCCCCTTAATGAAGCGAGTTATAAAAAGTTTCCTCCGGAATTACTCGCTGTACGAATACTTTTTACACTCACTGTACATATCTGCGCATGAGGCCCTTCCTCCGTATAACTGGTAACGTTAATTCCAATTCGAAGCATTTGGGCCCTGCATTGTTATCCTTATTACACCTTCAATAAACTCTTTGGGACTTTTTAATCCGCGAACGGTGCGCGCCATATGTTGTACCAGTCAAATAACGGACGCACCTCGGACCCCTAATAAAACTTCGTTTATGGCGTTCTCCAATAAGCTTCCCTTGTCCCACTTTGAATTTTATTATCACCCTAAGGGGCTCTAGTGTTCGCACATAATTGCACTCAGTGGCTATTCTTCTTTCTCCGTTCGTTTTGTACGACTGAAAATTAAATAGAATTCTGAAATTAAAAAAGAAATTAAGAAAAATTATTGTGCTGCATTAATTGGTATCCACGGGCAAGTTTGGATTTGAGATAGTGATTACGATATTGATAGAGGAGCGTCACAAAATATGATCCTCAATAGGCAGTCAGATTTGGTAAAAATGTAACTTTTTCGGGGGGAATTATTAATTACAACGAAACGAATACAAATTGCGACTAGTACTTTTAGGTAATGTTTGTTAATACTATAAACTGTAAAAAACATTTTTTTTTTAATAGATAATAAATACATATGTAGGTATAGGTATATGATGGCGCTACAGTCGTCTGATGTGTGGGCGTTTTCGCTGTAGTTTTGCAGTGATTGCAAAAAAAAAACGGAGCTTTGGATGGACTTAAAATTTTTACAGCATGTTCAGAATATATGTATTCCTTTCTGCACTGTACCTCGACATTGAAGTGTACAAGATCTAGTTTCCGAGATAAAAAAGATAGATATCTGTGTACCCCGAAAATCGACATTTATCGTGAAAATCGGTTTCTCCTAGTCGCTATTTTAATAATTTTGGGTCAATTCTTTTTTCCAAGGTAAAATTATATATTCTAGGTGAAACATATTCCACGGAAACCGTTGAACCTTTATTTTTTAGCTGAATATCAGTGCAAAACCGAAGACACTTTTTCTAAAACACTGTATGTATAATCAACCTCGTGTGGAGCGATTTGTAAAATAGATATGTAAAAAAAATATATTCTTTTACTCTACGCGATAGTAATAAACGTTGCATGAAAGGAAAAGTCTGTGCTTGCTTTCATCTCCTTGTAATTAATTCGCAAAAAAATACTTGATTTTCCAGCGATCTGACTGCGTACTTAGTCCTCTTAATTAATTGAAAAGCAAATCCTTTATACCTAATTCACTTTAGACAAATGGAAATGCATTTCCCCTTTTTCACAGTTCATTTACCGTGGCTAAGTGTGTGTAAGTGGAACGGTGGTGGGTCAGAACCTTTTTTGGGAAAGCGAAATGTGTAAAAGTATGTATCGATGGCGATTTTTATTCAGCTTACAAATATTGTATGTCCACTTTTTGTGAAAGTTGAGTTTTTATATGCAAAAAATAGTTCTTGACTATTTCTTTATGCCGCATAAAAGTCACATTTACATCTACTTCATGAGTTTGTCAAAAATAATATTTCTGTTCAGTGTGTGTCCCTGAATCTTACGTATTTGTCAGGCGAAAAAGAACGTTATATTCAGGATTTTTTTGTGGAAAATCTAATGTATATTTTTTTCAACTATTTACTTATTTTAAAAGTACATATATTCAGCAACTCTCGGTGACTGTGTTGCAGAAAAATATTAAGAAATGAACGAATAGCAGCCACTCTCCCGGAAGCTGTTTTTATAAAGGCGCTGCGCGGTGAACACGATTTCTCAGAGCCGGAACATCTGAAGTCAAAAGATTTTTCAAAAAAATGATTTCAGACAAAATGGCGGCAGTTTAACGCAATTTTTTCAATGTCTGAATTGTTCGTTTCTCGTGAATTAAAAACAGAGTTTTCATCAAAAACAAAAATCGTTTGTTCACGCACCAGATAAACTCATATACTAATGCAATCTTCTTCACTTTTCGATTTCAGATGATCCAGCTCAGAGAAATCGTGCTCACCGCTAAAAATAGTAGTTTCCGGGAGATTCGCTGCTATTCGTTCATTTTTTAATATTTTTCTATAACAAAATCACCGTGAGTTGCTGAATATATGTACTTTTAAAATAAGCAAATAGTTGCAAAATATACATTAGATTTTAAACAAATAATTCCGAAAGTCACGTTCCTTTTCGCCGGACAACTGGGCATGACACCTTAAACCTGTTTTTCTCAAAAACATTAATAGTGAACGTATGTACAATATTTATGCACTAAGCCAACGAACTATAAGTGTATTTTTTAACCTTCTTTTACAAGATTTCAAATTTCCTCAGAATTTATATTTTAATATCTGTATCTGATATTATAGCCTAAATGATTAAATTCGCATTAACTATTTATACAATTTAAGAAATCAAAGTAATTACAGCCAAGGGTGTCAGCAGACATTTTTTTCAAAGGGGGGAGGCAACTTTGATTGTTTGAACCCATTTTGTAGCGCCAATTTAATTAAAAATTTAAAAGTATCCACTTTTTTAGTCTAAACATAATAAAGATTAGTTTTTAAAAATAAGCGACTTTTTCTCAAACCAGAGGGGAAACTGCTCCCTTGCTCTCCCCCTGCGAACGCTCGTGATTACAGCACCTGTGATTAAATAATCTGTTTTGTAAAGGGAACGGCATTGAAGATCTGATCGACATACATTTGTTTCAAGAGGGGCCAGAACACGACCGCGATGTGCACTAGTCATTTCTTCACATTACACGATTCGTAGTACCATTGTTTATTAGAGATTTTCAGGCGATATCCTGAAAACGTTTTAAAAAGCTCCATGCGCTAGCGAGCTCGTCCGCTAAGCACGCACAACGTGAACAGCTCAGCAAATATTCACCGACAACGCATTAAGTATACAGGGTGTTCGGTAACTGATGATACACCCGGAAAGGTGGGTGATTCTGCATGGAAAAATAAGTCGGAAACATAGAATAAGATTTTTTCATACGAGGCTTGGTTATACAGAAAATCAACTTTAAATATTCGCTGGGTTATTGACGGAGTCACGTTATATTAATTATGTATTCTAAAGAAATTACAAGTCTCGAGCTATTGGGGGTACATTCTCGTGCAATCTCTTGAAATATTCAGGATTTTTTTTAAGAGAACTGTAACACATAAGATAAAAAGTCTGTTTGGTATTGATTTATACATATTTTAAGATAAATTTTTTTATTATTTTTTCATAATGTGATCTTGAATGAATAGTTACAACTCTGGCGTTGATAAAAACACGGTGTACATGATATTCAAGATAGGCCCGCCTGAAATCAAAAACCGAAAAAGTTTCTTAAAATGTATGAGTATGGCTATCGCATTACCAATCGTTACTGGAGAATAATGAAAAGTCGATGATTGTTACATGTTTTAGTAAAAGTGCCCTGAAACCGGTAATTTTTTATGCTGAATAAAATCGATACGATGGTAATACAATGGCGAGTTCATTTGTGAAAAGAATCACGAAAGAATTTTTTAAATCCGTCAATTAATTCTTTTCTTTTGTTTTTTATGTACCACGTTTTATTTATCACTGCCAGAGATACAGGTACTTAGGGGTCGTCCTTAAATTACGTATGGTTTTTTCTGGGGGGGGGGTCGTGAATTTTTTACACTTTCTTACACGGGGGGGGGGGTCGTGAATTTTTTATGCTTTCTTACAGGGGAGGGGGGGTCACGAGGTGGCGCCTTACATAATATTTTTTAATTTAATTTTCAATAAATACAAATTCTATTATTAAGGGCATCCGCCGGTCAAAAAATCAAAAAATTTTTTGTATATTTTCATTCAACAACGTCTCAAAAAGTTCAGAGGGATCAACAGTGTGACGGGTTTAAAAATAGATATTTTTTGAAGATGGATTGTGACGCACGTATAATAGACAGAAATGTGATATTTCTTTTAATTAATAATACACTTATTGATCTAAAAAAAGAATCTATTTTTGTTTTAATTGAATAAACGCATTGAAAATAGGGCAAGTCTCCATCAATAGACGAACGCGCTCGGCGTCAAACTTTAAGTGTGTTTTTCTCGAAACAATTTTTCACGCACTGTCGTCACGATAAAAAATGCAATTCTTGACCGAATCTAAAAATTCAAACGGGATTCTGCTCGTAATAACACTGGCTTCGGCGCTACCCTCTTTTGCAAATTTTCATGCACTCAATTTTTTTTACAAAACATTTATGTGCGAAAAAACATATGTTTATATGTTATATCGTTTAAAAATTTGGCAATCATCGCCCAGTTGTTTCTGAACACTGCCGGAGGGTCCTGTCTAAAGTTATCGTGGCGACAGTGGAGGCCAGTTTTTTTACAATGATGCAGCGTGCAATGCATATCAGAGGCAGGGGTGGGCAAAAATGAAATACAAAAATTGTTTTATACTCTTCATTTGTAGCAGAATAATATGCAAAAAGTTTTAGACCCATACATTGTATACTTTTTTCTAGAAAAAATCATAAAAAGTCGTCTATGTTTTCGTGCGATTTGACCGTTCACGCTTTGACCCTTAATGTCCCAGAAAAGTAGATTCAGTTTAAATTTCCCGAAACCGAGTTAAATGAGTTATATAAACCTTTAGAAGAATTTTAATAACTGAGAAAATTAAATGTAAAAAATATTACGTAAGGAGGGGGTTTGAATATCAAATCTTACGAATTCTTATACTGGGAGAGCGAGGGGGTAAGATTTCGCCAAAATTACCCTTACGTAATTTAAGGACGACCCCTTATTCAAGATTACATCGGAGAGAAAACAATAAGAAAAATGTTTTATCATTTTAAACTATCTATAGACAAATACCAAAAAGATTTTTTACCCTGTGTAGGGTGACCTGTCCAGTGAATGAACACCCCCCACTGAATGAACGTTGCTTATGTAATACGAAAAATGAACGCCCATCGCGCGCATTTCACGTTGAAACTTACACCGAAATTTAGAGTGGACACCCACAGACGTCTCGCAAAGGCGTTTTTCTTTTTACTTCTAACTTACACGGCATTAATTCCGTTTATTCAACAGTTGACCCCACGTTCATTCACTGGCAAACGCGGACATTTATTACTTTACCAATGAATGAACAACTTAACCTGTCTTTTTTTCTGTTGACACTTTCGCCGCCAGTGTGAAGATTAAGTTAACCCACCCCAGAAAATAAATTTCAACTATGCATGATTATGATCTTATAAGACTAGTAAAGTATCAAATCAATAATATTATTGTAATTAGAGAATAAAAAATTATTTACACAAAAAATCGTCTAAATACATTGGAAACCTAATCTCTGTTATTATCCCGTTCATTCACTGGGGACCCCTGTTCATTCATTAGAAATTTATGTTCATTCACTGGTCATTGGCCCATTTTTTATATAATCCTCTGCCAGACTTTTAATGAAAGTTATAACTATCAAACATTGCTAGAATTGTGTTCCGGGATGTCTGACTTTCGTAATAAAACAACTTGCTTGCAGAAATAACATTCAAGGAATTAAATAACGACTTTTGAATACTAATTTTAACAGACATGCAGTTTAAGTGTTCATTCACTGGACAGGTCACCCTATTATAGTTTTCTTTAAAAAGAAATCCTAAATTTTTTAAGGGATGTACTTTTAAAAGGCAAAATTAATTTAACGTTTTATAAATTAAAACAGTAGGTAGAGCACGCTAGAAGGCGTTCATAGAAATTTAGTTTCGAAGAGCAGGAATGCAGACTGGGCAGAATTTTCATAAATTTCTGTAATAATAAAATTTATGTTACAAGAATATCCTGCTCCACTGTGTATTCTTGATTAATCAGTACGATAAACAAATCTGAACCGAAACAATATCGAAAATTTAAAGTCGATTTTCTAAAAAATCAAGCCTCGTATGAAAAAATATTATTCCACATTTTCGACTTATTGGGCCTAATGCATAAAGTGTAAGCAACTGCTTTTTCTTAATATTTTACTAGCAATTGCTTAAATTTATATGAATAAGAACACCAGCAATTGCTTTATCTTGTAGGAATTCCTAAACTGCCAAGGAATCGCTTTTCCTTAATTTTGTAAGGAATTGCTTACAATCGAATGAATAAAAAAAGCAATTGCTTTTGCTTTTTTCTCATACAGAGTCACCCCCTTTCCTGTTGCACCGCCAATTACCGAACACCCTGTATACAAGCATGTACCTAACAAGTTCTTCAGAATGTGACAATATTTTTTGCATTTTATTACTCTTGAGAGGGTGGGGGCGAGGCCCCCTTCAGGACCCGCACTGAAGTGGAAAATGCGCACGACCGTTTCCTTATCACCCCAGACGTAAGCAAATCCTGAATGGAGTGGCTGAAGTGCCTCGGCGATTAGAATGACGGTTCGGTTTGCGTTGATTCCAGTCTCCGAGGGGCACCGAGGGGCTAGCTGGCAGTTCCTTTCCAGCGTGGCACCGAATTCTCTTGATAACGCCACGCCGATTGGGTTTTATGACCCACTGGTACAAAGCAGTAAAGAACAGAGAATGGGGAAAGTATCCTTTCTCTACTTTCAGGTCAGCGCCACAAAAACCAGATGTGACATCTGTTTTTCTTCAAGCGCGCTGAGTTTTATGGTAATCCGACGGACACTTTTCGCGTGGCACCTTCTTTTCACGGTCTCGACTCGAGACTCTCGAGTGGCGTCGTAAATGCCACATCTGGTCCGCTCGCGTTGAAAGAACGCGTCCTAATTGTCGTCGAGGCAGGCACCGATTTATTGCTTTTACGATTATTGATCCCTGCGCCTCCACGTTCTCCCGGAAATTTGTACAATCAATATTTATATTCTTTTGCATATTGGTAGTATATAATTACACGTGCAACTACGAAGCATCGTGACTATTATGTTGTATGTAGGAAATATTACAAAAACGGTCGCTTGAATGCTAATTGAATGCTGACGCGGCACTGGTTGTCTTTCGACTGTCCTCCTGAACCACCCAGGCTACCCCCTTCCCCTGGACACAGTGTCTTCGATGATCTATCAGCGCAACAATTGCTAGATGGCCCTGTCATATCTCTTCAGACCACCACAAGGCGCGGCCTGCCAATCCTAAATGTAATATTTTTTTTTACTTTTAAAGAATCAATTCTAATAAATTCTACGAATTTTTCTGAATCTTTTACTATTTTTTTTTTACTTTTAAAGAATCAATTCTAATAAATTCTACGAATTTTTCTGAATTCTTTACTATTTTTTTTACTATTGGTATTACAGTCGAACCTCGAGAAGTCATGAAGTTTCTAGTTTTTGAATCAGGGACACAAATCCAACGCAGAGTTCTTATAGAGCAAACATTTCTCTTTAATTTCGTGTTTTTGGTTTTGTTGTATCATTTTTATTGGCCGAGTTATTCGCGATCAAAACAAAAAAGGAACTTTTCGCTTTGAACACCTATAACACAGTACAACAGCCATCTGGACTTGTAACATTCAATGGCCGTTTCTTATAGGTTTTCGTGCCCTGAAAACCTGTGATCACCCTCAGTTTTTGAGAAAATCGATTTTGATAAAAACTGCAAATTTTCAACTTTGAATATCTTTTGCATCGAAACGGTAATAGTTATTCGATTGTTCGTTGCGTCCAATTATTCTATGAACCCTTCCGAATTCAACGAAACAAGTTATTATGCCAACGGCGGCGCGCGATCCACTGCCGCTCAGCGTAACACAATCGCTTAAGGCGCGTGACTATCACTGTCCGCACCGCGCGTTTTGCCAAACTATTTCGCTTCTGTATTGAAAACAAAACGAGAGTTACCACTTCTGTTGACGCTTTCCGAAGGAAAATTATCTGCTGCATCGCGTGGAATGGTCAGATTTTCTCCCAAACCCTTAGTTTTGGAAATAAATTGAAAGATATCTGCAAAAATGTGTGCATTTCGGGTGTCCTTTTCCCTTTGATCGTTGTTTAAACATATTCAAATGTTCATAATGCAATAACAACTTATATCGTTGTATACGGAAAGGTTCATACAATAATTTGACGCAACGAACAATCGAATAACTATTACCGTTTCGACACAAAAGATGTTCAAATTTGAAAATTTGCAGTTTTTTTTCAAAATCGATTTTCTCAAAAACTGAGGGTGATGGCGACAAACGGTTTGCGGATTCGTTTTCAGGGCACGAAAACCTATAAGAAACGGCTATTGAATGTTACAAGTCCAAAAAAGGTCAAAATTTGTTGTACTGTGTAACTTGCGAACTCATGATCGTAGACAAATTTTCGCGAGTGTTTTGGAAAGCTAAGAAAGTTTCCTTTCAGAACCTTTAGTTGCGAATTTAAGATTTTTTTTTAATCGTATTAAATTCATTCTAAAATACTCCCAAAACTGACAAAAATATTTTGAGTATAATAATTTGGCATGTATATTACGAAATGTCGTAGAAAGATCTGAAAATATTGTGGAAAATATTTTCTCTGCATTATTCACAGAGCGAAAGCACAATTTTTTTAATAAATAATAAAGAGTAATATTTCGAGCATAAAGTGTGACTTATAATTATTTTTATATATGTATATATATATATGTTACAATCAAAGCGTTCATTCAGCGAATGTATACATTCACCAGTCAATGTATGCACTCACTGATCCGATTGGCTAAAGTGTTCACAACGAAACGAAATGTAC
Organism: Andrena hattorfiana; assembly: GCA_944738655.2. NCBI lineage: Eukaryota > Metazoa > Arthropoda > Insecta > Hymenoptera > Andrenidae > Andrena > Andrena hattorfiana. The sequence continues at coordinate 48,718,395 of OX122889.2, forward strand.
AGGGTGATTCTGGAGCTACACCCGACAATGGATGCGGCCTGGTACCCCGTGGCAAGGACAACTCCCCGCAGTGCCTCACCGAATTTTATGGCTTTCGACCCTCAAAAAGGTTGGACTGTCTATTAATAAGTGAGAAATCTTCGATTTTCGCATTTCTCATCAGATCTTTGCGAAAACGACACCAATTGAGTCCTTATGCTTCGCCGATGAAACTGACACCAAGAACGACGTAATCCGGACCATAATGAGGGAAATTCCATGAAAAATCGATTTATATCATTTCAAGTTGACTTCGTTAATAATAGTCCGATTTATATGAAATTTGGTATGATTTTCATCGGAAAAACATAAGGAATTCATCAGCACCACTTCTATATCGATACGATAAATAATGAAGAATTATTTTTTCTGAAACAGGTATGAATTCTCGGCCGACCGTAGCGGTTTCAGGTCGACCTCCCGCAGTCGAAGGTGAAAATTCTTTATTCTTTATCCTATCGATATGTAAGTGACACCAATGGATTCCTTATGTTTTTCTGATGAAAATCATACCAAATTTCACGTAAATCGGACTATTTTTAACGAAGTCAGCTTCAAATGATATAATTCGATTTTTCATGGAATTTCCTTTATTATGATCCGAATTACGTCGTTCTTGGTGTCAGTTTCATCGGCGAAGCATAAGGAATCAATTGGTGTCATTTTCGCAAAGATCTGATGAGAAATGCGAAAATCGAAGATTTCTCACTTATTAATAAACAGTCCAACCCTTTTGAGGGTCGAAAGCCATAAAATTCGGTGAGGCACTGCGGGGAGTTGTCCTTGCCACGGGGTACCAGGCCGTATCCATTGTCGGGCGTAGCTCCAGAATCACCCTGTATACTTTTACCGTGACATATGCATTCGCTGAACTTAACACTTTGACTGTCACATATATATATATATACTTATATAATCGTTGTATCACTGATTCATCACCGTCCAGCCCAAACAGCAGACCCTGGAAACATGAAACTCCGAGAGTATATTCCTTTTACGACGTAGGTGCTAGTTAAGAAGCGATTTTTTTAAATTCCATCCCCAAGGGGGTGTAAAGGGGTAAAGTGTGTTTTCTCGGATTCCTCAAAATCTCTTAGGCCTCATTAGATATCAACTTGGTTTTTACTTCAAAAGATTATCCACATAAATGCCTAAAAACCAATTTCAGGATTTTGCCCTAAGCAACCCCTAGGGGGTGGTAAAACGGGGTGAAATATATTTTCACGGATTCCTCAAAATATTAAATATATTATTATAATATATACTTGGTTTTTACTTCGGAAACTTACCCACATAAATGTGTAAAAACCAATTTCAGGATTTTGCCCTAAGCAACCCCTAGGGGGTGGTGAAACGGGGTGAAATATATTTTCACGGATTCCTCAAAAAATTAAATATATTATTATAATATATACTTGGTTTTTACTTCGGAAACTTACCCACATAAATGCCTAAAAACCAATTTCAGGATTTTGCCCTAAGCAACCCCTAGGGGGTGGTGAAACGGGGTGAAATATATTTTCACGGATTCCTCAAAAAATTAAATATATTATTATAATATATACTTGGTTTTTACTTCGGAAACTTACCCACATAAATGCCTAAAAACCAATATCAGGATTTTGCCCTAAGCAATTCCTAAGGGGGTGGTGAAAAGGGGTGAAATGTGTTTTCATGGAAATGTGTTTTTCATTAATATCTTTTAGGCCCGAAGCAAAGCGCGGGAGTATTTTGCTAGTGTAGGTATATATGTAGTACATAAGTTGTAAGTATATTTGATTATAGGCACACAATAAACAATTTATTGACCTTTAAAAATTGAATTTGTCTTGCTCTACAGCTTCATAAATCGAAAAATGAACAGTCGTACAAAGCCTCTATGAGTCGAATTTTCGTTTGTTGAACCTCTCTTACTCGAAAACTCGATAAATCGAAACCTCTGTAATTCAAATATTTTTTCGAGTTATCGAGGTTCGACTGTATCATTTTTTACTATTTCTTTCTCATTATTTTCAAATGAGAAAAATGCCCCCTTTCTCATAAGAAACTATTAACTACCCCAGCTGACTTTTTACTTTTAAATATGATAAGCATTGCCATATAAACACATTTATACAATGACGCTAACACAAGACGGATCAAGTGTACGATTACGTTCCAAGAAACGCGATACCAGAGTAGTTACTATGCAGTGGCTGATAAGTAATATCAGTTTCCGCTATGTGACATCACCGGAGCATTCTCACGCCGGCAAATTTACAAAATAGCTAATAAATCTACTAATCAAAAATCGAATGGCGAATCTCAAAAACATTAATCATCAAATTATTATCCCGCAGAATTAAAACAGTCCACTTCCAAGGCATCCCGTTTGCCGCCAACAGTTTGAAAATCCTTCGAATGTTGCGCATCGTGCAGGAAAATCTTCGAATGCATTTAAATAATCGATGACAATTGCATCGAATGCTCGCGGTGCGTCAAATATTGCGCGTTCCCAGTGCTGGCACGCGATTGGCCGGTTGCGCCGTGACGCTCGCTGCGGGGAAAGAAGCCGATTGGCCCGGCGAGGTGCTTCCGTCTGCCACGGAGAGGCGATAGGCTGCGCAGTTAGCTGCAGAGGTGCAATGGAGTTTGGAAACGAGTCTTCGTGTGTACGGTAAACAGGAGGGAATGTTAGAATCAATCGAGCCGTTGCCAAATAGATGTCAGTGTTCACACGGAGTGGTAAAGTTCAGTGAAGTTGTAGGAAAACGTTTGTGACTTTGTTGTTGAGTGCCCATCGATTGGGGAAAGGAGGTAAGTCTCCACTTATACGCACGCATAACGGTGGCCTAAATTTTTTTTCTCAACGAGCAGTTCGTCGTTCTTCAAATTACTCTGCCCTATAATCGCGGCAAGATTGTTATAAAGTGAAGTTCAGTCGGCCGCGAAATCAGTGATATTATCTCACGCAGAATTTGCAGCAGCCGCGAGTTATTCGGTATACAGCTGTTGCCAATGCTTTTTCAATTCGATTTTGTGTGCTCGTTACATATCATCCGGAACTGTAATTGGTTTTATCAATTTATGTGACGTCAAGGTAATAGTGCAGTTATTTCAACGAAATGAGCGTGCCGTTTTGGCAAGATATATTAACTCTCTTCACGGAGTTTAGTATCAATATTTGGTAGATAGTTTGCCATTCAGCGGCAGTACTGTTTAAGAATTCCGCATTATTATATTTCAATTGTCCTACTCAGTCTCGCGAACGGTACATCGATGAAAATAGAAAGTACATGTTTCTCTCGTGCATATATTATTTCGAGTGACAAGAATATCTACCTCTGTGTTGTTTGTGTTTGTAGTGTGTTTATAAATCATGTCTGTTTCCTTCTCTTTTATTTAATCGATGCAAAAATTGAAGCTAGTGAACGTTCCCATTAGACTGACTGGTCAACTGGCAATAATAAATACTGTGCAATTATTGTAACCGAAAGTAAATGCGCAGTCGTTGGAATATCCTTTCACTAAAGTTTCGAAAAAAGAAGACGGTTGCAATGTCTTTTTCTCAATATTTCAAGTCAATTTTAAGAAACTGTTGTTGTCCTGACATATTTGACAATTTCATTTATTCCTGTCGATCTCTGCAATACCGACTCGATCGCCATTTGCCGGTGTTGCTGAGTGACAATATTCCGCGGCTACGAATTGAGAATAGTAATTTATTGCGCGTGCCAATCTCTCGATTTAGTCCAGCGCTGCTCGTTCAACAATATAAAATATTAAATATAGAATATAAAGTAAAAGTGCGTCTGAAGGAATCAGTGTTCTGTTTCTTTGTTACAAGTCCACGTGACTCCGTTGCTTAATGTAGTACGTAAATTTATCCATCTTTTTCGATTTATTCAATCTTTTTTTCTTTTTTAAAGAAAGTACGCCGTTCTAGCACGTGTTAGGTGAAAAATCGTATTGTGGGCTGACCGTCCTCTTATCGAGCGTGGTACATGACGATAGAACAAAGTGGTATCAACGGATTTTCGATATTTTTTAAAAAATGTTTCATGAAATCAATGTGTTTGTGTTATCGGTGAATTATTGTTGCAAATAAGATTATTTTACGACTGTTTCGGTCTCGGTAGTCTTAATTTTCGTTTCGTCAACAAATGAGTTAATCTGTAATTTGTTTTTGTATAGGTAATAAAGACTATAGTCACTATTTCCGATTAATCATAATATTCGAAGTGTTTAATGCGTTAAATTTAATTGATTGTCCTTGATAATTTTCAATCGTTTTGTAGAATAATAATATCAGTTATATTTATTTCAACCAACATTTCTGTAAATGCTTTCAGGATTTTGGTTGCAGCAGTCACAGCGTGTACATATTATTCTTATAAATTATCTTTCACCATATATAAAATCATTTAAAAAAGCAGCGCAATGGACAGGGACGACATAATAAAAAATGTGCGAGCATGCCTGATATCGTCGAAGGGTGGTGTCAAAATAGACGACTTAAATAGTAAGTTCTTAAAGGAGATCTTTAACATTAATAAAGAAATTACATTCGATTGGGCAAATTTATTTGAAAGAGTGACCCAAGAAATAGCCTCTTTGGTCCCACGATTTTGGAACTGAATTTTATGCAAAACTATACCTTATGATGAGACATGAATCACACAAAATCTTCAAGTTGAGGTGACAATTAGTTTCTCAGATATGGGAGGTGAAAGAAATGAAAATTCGTTAACGCGTCAGCCCATACGCTTCGATGTACAGACTTTTATGTTAGTCCGATAATTTGAACAATTATTTCCAGGGGTTTTGCTGACTGCTAACAACGAATTTGAACTTAGATTTTCAAAATTCACAATTGCTGATTTAAAATGGTGGTCGATATATTAAAAAAAAAAAAACACTCATTACACAGACATTTATATTTCTTGATTTTTATTTTTATTTGTGAATTTTGAAAATCTAAGTTGAAATTCGTTGCTAGCAGTCAGCAAAACTCACAATGGCCGAATTAATATGGTGGATGATATATTAAAAAAAAAAACACCCACTACACAGTCATTTATATTTCTTGATTTTTATTTTTTTTCCGTGAATTTTGAAAATCTAAGTTCAAATTCACTGTTAGCAGTCAGCAAAACCCCTGGAAATAATTATTTAAATTATTGGACTGACATAAAAGTCTGTACATCGAAGCGTATGGATTGACGCGTTAACGAATTTTCACTTCTTCGATCATCCATATCTCGGAAACTAATTGTCACCTCAACTTGAAAATTTGGTGTGATTGATGTCTCATCGTAAAGGTATCGTTTCGCATAAAATTCAGTTGCAAAATCGTGGGACCAAAAAGAGGCTATAAAGGCCTCATTTTTAGGTCACTCTTTAAATTTAAAATAGTCGCCTCACGATAAACGCTTTTAGTGTCAAGATTTCGATGCGTCGCATAGTCCCTCTGCACAGATCAACCTTAAGTTCTTAATTGTATGCGCTGAATGCGGATAGGCATTCAATGCATATATGAGGTTCATCGACTGAGCCCCCATAAATGTCCGTGACACCGAAAGGATTAAAGCACGATATGGATAAAGTTCGTTCGAAGTACTCTTCCTCTGTTAATTATCAGACGAAATACAAATAACATATCGCAATGTATTTCTTAGCTTCAATAGTACAGCTGCGATTTAATATTTAATAACTGTTTTATAGAGGACTATAAGATGCTTATTGACAAAAGTATACCATTCTGGCAGTTTGGATGCTCATCGCTAGTTGAGTTTTTGCGCACAGTTCCTGGTATTAGAATGACTATGAAAGGACCAGAATGCTACGTAGAGGCTATGCCCACTTCAGAATCGGCACACATTTCAAACTTAATTGCTAGGCAGAAGACGGGATCCAAGAAACCTAAGAAATTGGTAAATTGTTATAGATTTTATGTTACTATTTCATTAGTACGTAGTTGGAATTACATCACTATGATATGCCGTAGATGAACACTCGAAGATCAACACCGTCTCGCCATCCTATGACGACAAGATCTTATAATCCGCCCACAAGAATTACTAATTATGCGCCATATTCGCAAATAATTGGAAGGTAAATTAAAATTTTAGAATAAACGTATTATGATATAAATATGTATTATTTTTCTTATATTTAAAATACAAGAATTAGAAGGAAAATTGTCGGGTTCCGTATAAAAAAATTTGTGCTTCAATTTTTGTAAAGCATCGTTGATAAATTTAAACTAGAATTACATTCGTGTATATGTTATTCAGACAAAATGGACCGGCACCTGCGATGTCGACAAAGATTACTAATTATCAAAACAATGACAAACCGAGGTATATACAATCTAATTGTGGCATACCACCGACATCTCCAAGTAAAGTGAGTAATGCAAGCCTGTGCCTGAACTTTAATCTCCTGGCGGAGAAGTAATTATTCGTATATACTTTCAGAGACTGAAAGATAGGCAAACGAATCTTATTGTACTGGCAAACCAAAGTGTTAATAAGCCTAGAGACGACTCTCATCTACAGAACAATGAAAAAGTGACAACATCTGTGATAAATCAGAAACCAAAGACTGTTAATAACAATATGGAAATTCTTCCTAAAGCTAAAGCTACAAGCTTAAGCGAAAGACTTAAAGTTACTCCGAATTTACCTTCGTTGCTTAATTTACCCACCAGTATTTCCCCGCCTCAACAATCCGAAGTGTTGTCACCTCTTTCGCCTGGGCAAGTTCTAGCATCGGTACATATTTTTGCTTACGATAATCAAAAGCTGCGTGTTATTTTTTTTTTACCAATGAATTCTTTATCTCTTCCAGACACCGGTGACAAACGTCAGAAAAATTGTGCCACAATCGCTGCCATTGGATCCGCGAGATGAGTTAAAGAGAAAAACTAGTACGCTAAATCTACCAGACCCTGTATATCAAATTTGCCCTATGGCGGCGAGTAAAAATGGGAAGGACCTAACTGTGTACGCAAAAGTTAAGGTTCGTGAAAACTTTATGCAACGTTTGATACCTATTAGAATTAGTTATAAATTAGTAGTGCAGACTGGAAACGTGAATTCGTGAATCGAAGCAAGGATAATTTCTGGACAGACCAGTTTTATTCAGATTAGGTAGGAGTACATGGTTGGTTGATAGGACGGAGTTACAAATTTCGGAATTCAGACATTGCGTCTCGCTGCGTTTATACAATTTTACGGGATTCTAATATATACACGGTACTTGACTTTAGTCTAATGAGGCGTCTAGGAGTTAGTCTGTACTCTCCCGTTCGATTGGCGTCCAGGTATCGTTGCCGAACTCTCCATATCGAACGGGCGTCCGGGAATATTCTCCCGTACTCTCCTCTCTTAAACTCGGGCGTCTTTCGGTTATTATCGCCGAACTCTCCAGATCGGTTGACCGTCCAGGAACATACTCTCTCTCTCCAGGCAGGCGTTCGGGTATTATCGCCGAACTCTCCTGCCGGAGTCCCTAATTGTAAGCTGTCCGGTAGCAATCGTTGGTCGTGCCTCGTCCTCTCCTCAGAACAGCGAAGGCGAAAATGCCGTTGCGGGCCATTAATTTATACCCCATCTATACCCCAGTTGCTATCCGCGGCCGCAGAAATCAACAGACACTTCGTTAAGGGCGGGCCTCCGCGAGCCCTTAGAGCAGCGATACCCCGATGGGCGGCCCGAGATAAACGAACATTCATAGCGTTTTCCAAAGCTCGCATGGAAGGGGGTGCTCGAAACCAATGACGTTGCGGGCATGTCACGGATGGAGAAAACTCTAGTAGTGTGCGTGTAGGCTCGTACCCATAGGCTTTTTTACAACTGGGGCTCTTGGAGCCCTAATGTTCTACATTTTAGGAATTGGGAAAATAAACAGGAATTGACTAATGATTAAACAATAATATTATATAATTGGACGGAATAGACTTGAACAGTCCCATTTACACATCTGATTAACAAACAGTTTCTTATTAAACGATTTTTATTCAACTTCAATCCTCTGTTTGTTTATATGTATGTTTGTTTAGTTCAAATCTAGAAACTCAATTCTAACCCACTTCCAACTATCCAATAGACTTGAAACTTTGCAGGCGTACGTATTTTGGATGACAATACAAAATTATGAAGAAAAAGAAACCGCTCCAGGGGTTTAAAAAATTACCCAGTCATCAATAAATATAATCCTTAACCACAAATCCAAACGACTTGAAATCAGCCTATAACCACAAATCAAATCAATTTAATCGACATGAAATCAGCATGTAACCACAAATCAAAACTAGACAATAAAAAGTAAATAAAGAAAAGAATTATTTTTCAGTATGTAATCTTACTGATAAGATATAAAACAAAGTTTAAGTTAAACTGTTAAACGATTTTATTTAAAATGCACTAAAAACTAAAAAATAATTCTTTTCCTTATTTACTTTCTATTGCCTAGTTTTGATTTGTGGTTACATGCTGATTTCATGTCGATTAAATTGATTTGATTTGTGGTTATAGGCTGATTTCAAGTCGTTTGGATTTGTGATTAAGGGTTATATTTATTGATGACTGGGTAATTTTTTAAACCCCTGAGGCGGTTTCTTTTTCTTCATAATTTTGTATTGTCATCCAAAATACGTACGCCTGCAAAGTTTCAAGTCTATTGGATATTTGGAAGTGGGTTAAAATTGAGTTTCTAGATTTGAACTAAACAAACATACATACAAACAAACAGAGGATTGAAGTTGAATAAAAATCGTTTAATAAGAAACTGTTTGTTAATCAGATGTGTAAATGGGACTGTTCAAGTCTATTCCGTCCAATTATATAATATTATTGTTTAATCATTAGTCAATTCCTGTTTATTTTCCCAATTCCTAAAATGTAGAACATTAGGGCTCCAAGAGCCCCAGTTGTAAAAAAGCCTATGGGTAAGCCTACACGCACACTACTAGAGTTTTCCCCATCCGTGACATGCCCGCAACGTCATTGGTTTCGAGCACCCCCTTCCATGCGAGCTTTGGAAAACGCGCTGAATGTTCGTTTATCTCGGGCCGCCCATCGGGGCATCGCTGCCTTAGAGCATATATACATGGAGGTTTCATTGCCTAAGATTGACTGCCTCGAAACTGTCGCCAACATCACGCGAGAGAGAAAGACGACATGTGCGAACTGGTGCGAGAGAGAGAAAAGTATAAAGGTCCCTTTCGACCGTAATGCGCATGCACCGATATCGTGCGAGAGAGAAAGACGTGTGAACTGTTGCGAGAGGGAGAAGTACAGATTCTGAATCGCCCGTCTTTCTCTCTCGCACGATAGCGTCGCATGCACATTACGGTCGAAAGGGACCTCTATAATTCTCTCGCTCGCACATGTCTTTCTCTCTCGCACCATGTTGGCGACAGTTTCAAGCTTTCAATGCATAGACATATATTGACGGAGCGTAAACTGCGGGGGGTTGCAAGGTTCGCGGTAAGAGGAGCGATACAGGTAAATCGGGTAACTCAGTGGTTCGGCATGCCGAATGCATCCGAAGCTGACCCGACGTCCTGTATCTGAACCTCTGCCATTTCCCCTCCAAGCTTACGTTCCCCTCGCTGATAGTCCCAGCTTCTGCTCCGTCTATATATGTCTATGGTTCAATGAGACCTCCATAGTATATGCTCTAAGCGCGAGCCGCGGTTCCGCGCCCGCACGTCTCTGCTCACGGGCGACCCGCAAGCGTATTTGGAAAACTTCTCGATGGTCGGCGTTTCTCGAAGCTTCGTTTTCTGCATGCTACAGTAGTACTAACAAGGGAAGATCCCGAACTCGGTAATTCAAAAAATTCTGAAACTTTGTGGATATGTAGGGGATTTCTTTCTGATTACAACGCAATTTTTTTTGCTGCCCAAATTCACTCTAAGGGGGTGAAATTGACCTCTGAAAATTCGGCTATTTTCGGATTTTATTTTCTAACTCGCAATCTGCAAGAGATAGAAAAAGAATCTTAAGACGAAGGTTACTTCTTTTAATTAGATCTATCAAATAGTAAAAGTTTAATCAATTGTTTAAACAATTAGAAAAATGGTATAAACAAAAATATCAATAATGTTTTCTAAAATTCGTTTTTTCGCGTGAAATCTGAACTGGATGTTTAAATAATTATGAAACAGCATAAACCATATTTTTTCCATACAATTTCAACTTTTGTTGTATCGCTGTGTACATGTGTTCCTCGATAATTTCGCGACTTTGTATTATTGTTTAATTACGATTTGCAGCTAAATGCAAAGAATAATGTCATTAAATTACAGTCTGTTATTCATAATCAACTTTCATCACCAAAGTATCATGATGTGTTTGCTTACACGTGATATAAAAGTGAATGTATTGTTGACAAACCAAATCAGTTTGAAAATCCAGTAGATTTCGCGTTTTCACAAGATTTCATACATCCACCTCGTTGTTCCATATGCGGTAATTATGCTATCATAGGATGTGCTTGGTGTAACCAATATCTATGTTTCCAACATTTTTTTGAAGAGTTTCATCACTATGAAGAATAATTCATAATAATTACACCACACAAGGGTTTTCAAAGTTATCTAACTATGCTTAAACGGCGGCATTATCTCGCCTGCCTTGTGAGCAAATAAGAGAAAAGTTCGATAATTATGTTAAAAATAAAAAGTTCTAATAAGGATAAGTTATATCTAACACTTCCCTTCTTCTCCTCTATTTCCGCCTGGTATATTTGCCGCATGTGTAATTAGAGACAAACGTATATAAATTGTCTTACTTTTTTTCTACGCATTGCGTATTATTTCCTAATAAACGTTAGAAGAACATTGCTCGTCGTGCGGCTTCAAATACGTTACAATGGGATCTAGAAGTCCGTTGATTGTCGAGGAACACATATCAGCGATACAACAAAAGTTCAAATTGTACGAAAAAAATATGGATTATGCTGTTTCATAATTATTTAAACATCCAGTTTAGATTTCACGCGAAAAAACGAATTTTAGAAAACATTATTGATATTTTTGTTTATAACATTTTTGTAATTGTTTAAACAATTGATTAAACTTTTACTATTTGATAGATCTAATTAAAAGAAGTAATTTTCGTCTTGATATTTTTTTTCTCTCTCTTGCAGATTGCGAGTTAGAAAATAAAATCTGAAAATGGTCGAATTTTCAGGGGTTAATTTCACCTCCTTAGAGTGAATTTTGGCAGCAAACAAAAATTGCCTTGTAATCAGGAGGAAATCCCCTACATATTCACAAAGTTTCAGAATTTTTTGAATTTCCGGGTTTGGGATCTTCCCTTGTAAATAAGTAACATACCCTCTTCCAGGTTGGTCCACATTCATATACAACTTATCCAGTCGACGCACGTACCGAAGAGGAAGCGGAAAAGATGGCAGCGAGATTGGCTTTGCCAGACCTCACTGAAAAATACGGATCGCCTTACACTCTCAACGAAACTAAAGACAAACACATAATAAGGGATCGAGTCTTGTGTATAGTAGATGCTCACCCCAATGGTATTTTCATGCACCAGGTGCCCATATATTACAAGAAACATAATGGGGAAACTTTGCCGAAAAGTTGGGAAAAGATTATCGAAGAGTGTGCGGCAATAATCGTAGAAAAGGGTGTTGATACTTCGACAATCCTACGCCGCTACGCGCCGCCCATTGAACCGGTAAAATAAGACATATTTTACACCGTCCAATCTGTATAGAAATTTGCGAACGAAGCAAGACTACCTGTTTAATTTGCTTTCAGACACGAGAGACAACTCCATCGAAGACTCCGGACAAAGTGCAACTGCATCCAATTGGACGGGCCGAACCTGGACAATTGAAACTGCCAGACGACAAGTTTTGGATTGTATACGTTACGTGCGTTATAAGTACGATTGAGGTTTGGGTTAGAATCGTAGGGGACACGTACAGCGTAAGTCAGAAACATCTTCCATCTGCAATCTTCCTTCCCTGAATTTCCAGAAATTTATTCACGATTTATCCGTAGGAGGAATTTGATATTTTGACAGCCGAGATGGCCCAGCATTACGGTAGAATTCAGCAAACTGTGAAAACAGTGCTAATCGAAATCGGCAATTACTACGTTGTTTTCGAAGACGATTCGTGGCACAGGGTTCGCTGTATAGACTACGATTCCGTGACTGGAATAGCTACCGTTTCATTTATCGATCACGGCGACGCGGATAGTTTCCATCACAGTAAATTGCACGTACTGGAAAAACAGTTCTGTATGCTTCCCGCTCAGGTATAATTACGTGATTTTGATGAAGATAGATAAAAAAAGGGATTCTTTGTTAACTATTTGATTGAATTATGTATTAGGCACTGAGGATGTGCTTTTCTGGATTGGAGGACTTCGGCGATTGCGACAACATTCAGACCGAAATTGAGAAACTCATACTTGACCGTGCACTTTACGTCGAGATCGTTAACCGCGACGAGAAAGATGAGGACGGACCATTTATAACAGGCGTGTTTTACGATACACACGGAGAACACGATATTAATCTGAATACAGAATTATACAAGAAGATTTTACAGCAAATAGTGGTTGCTCCTACATTTGATGTTGTAAGTACTCGCCATTCTATTTGTGGAACTATGAATATGTTCGACGGTAAATGAAAGGAGTAAGATTTTGACCCATTGTTCTGTTGCTTCAAGGCGGGGCAAGTATCCGAGGTATTCATTTCCCACGTGGAAGAGGATGGCGACGTTTTCGTTCAAGTGCAGTCCGAGAGTATGAAGATTTTAGTCAATCTGCTGAATCGGTTAATAAGCACTGGTCTAAACGATCAGGAAGTTAAGAACTGTGCTGTAACGACAGTGGACGTTAGTAAGACATATTTCGTGTCCGTGAACAACAATTGGTACAGAGGGAAGATAGTTACTTCTTCGGACAATACTTACAATCAATTATCGGCATTCTTAATTGATTTTGGTAAAACTGTGATTACGACGAAGGAGAATCTGCTCTCTCTGGAAAGGTTATCTGACATTTTAGCAAAGTTCCCGGCACAGGTAAGTGAACAATGCTTATAAAATTTTCCATCGTATAGAGAAGCCAGCTTCGATCTTACATGCTTCTGTACAATAGGCGTTAAAAGTGCATCTTCATAACATTGATAAATCAATGTTCAATGAAGCGATGGTTGCAAAACTCACGGAACTTGCTCCCAAAGGTGAGCCACTTCTGGTGAAAGTGGTGTCATCTGGGAATGAGGAACCAGTCGTAGAATTATTTAAAAGGATTCAACCGAGCAATATGCTCGTTTCTATTAATCACACTCTGACACTTGAAGAAGAGTTGGCGAGGTAAGAATGATATACGAAACACGTTTAGGGGCGTTAAGGGGACTAGGCAGTCAGATCGCTCGAAAATCAAGTCTTTTTTGAGAATTAATTACAAGGAGATGAACACAAATTGTGACTAGTACTTTTGGGTAATGTTTATTAATATTATAAACAGTAAAAAAAAATATTTGAATATTATATACATATGTATGACAGCGCTACAGTCGTCTGATATGTAGGCGTTCTTCTGGAGCCGCTGTAATTTTTGCAGTGATTCTGGCCGTAAGAAATTGAATTGTCAAATATCCTCTGAAACTGATACTTTGCCCCGGCCCGCATTCTGCCCTAAACCTTTTGAAAAAGAAAAAATCAAAATTATAAAAATGGTGGCTGCAAAACGGCAAATTTTAAAGAAACATCATTTTTCGCCAGAGAAAAGAGCCATTCTATTTTTTTTTTGTGTCAAAACTCCTGTTTTTCGCACTTATGCGTAGGTTCAGGTGTCGTAACTAGACATGTTTGATATATGCTGAATTTTTTTCAAATCGATGTGTACCTCTGTTTTTTCGTAATTACTGTAAAACGAAGAGGAAATATGATTCCTAGAAAAACGCGTTTAAAGTTTTGAAAGAGGTATCTAGTTTACCTGCGTGCGCGCAGAAACGGTTTATGGCGTACTCGACCTTTTCGGCTGTAAAATCCTTAATTTTGCGAATTTTAACATAAACCAAACGGCATTTTACTCGGGAAGGGTGGTACTTTCGAAAAATGCAACAAAAAAAATCGAGTTTCTGACTGTCTAGTCCCCTTAATACGTTAAATTACGTAAGGGTAATTTTGGCAATTTCTTACCCCCTTCCTCCCACAGTATAAGAATTCGTAAGATTTTATATTCCAACCCCCTCCCCCTATTACATAATATTTTTGACCTTGCATTTCTTCAGTTATTAAAATTCCTTTAAATATTTATATAATTCATTCAGCTCGGTCTCGGGAAATTTAAACTAAAATTACTTTTCTGCAACATTAATGATAGAATTTGTATTTATTGAAAAAGTAGGTTAAAAAATATTACGGAAGACGCTACCTGACTCTCCTCCGTACAAAAACGTAAGAAATTCGTGAACCCTCCTCCCCAAAAAGCCTTACGTAATTTAAGGACGACTCCTTACAATGTGATCAGGGAAATAATGGAATAACAAATAATGATTGCTCCTTGTATCGTTCTCAGATCGCACGGAGATGGCAATAATAACACGAAACCAAGGAAGCGTATAGAACGCGCAAATTCTAGACTCGCTGGCAGCGAAGGCGAAGAGGTGAAGTCGTTGAAACCACCAAAAATCTCTGGTATTGGCGAATATTTCGATGTGCATGTCCCGATGGCAGCTCATCCTGGGAATTTCACTATTCAACCATTCGACGATACGCGTTCTTTAGAGGTAAATATTACACCGCGATTGTTTCCAATGTAAAAATGAATGAGATCTTTCTCGAGGTAGTGCTCAAAGAAGTTTTCTGTAACAAATAATCAATCTGCTCGTGTTTTCAGACTATGATGATGGAATTGCAGGAGACCTGTCGAACGTACAAGGGACCTGTCCCTTCCGTAGACACAATAAGGGAAGGTAAACTTTACGCGGCTAAGCACACTGATGGGAATTGGTATAGGTATAAATAAAAGCAATTCATAAACATACATCTTTTCTTGCATTTAGTTCCTCTGCATCAACAATACTGAGCTTTACGAAATGATTCTTATCTGTTTTTAATTATTTTCAAGGGTGTGCGTTTCGGGTGTTATGAAAGAACAGATGGTTAGCGTTTACTTTTGCGATTTCGGAGATGTCTCTGTACTGCCACTAGATAAATTGCAACCGTTGAAAAGTCAGTTCTTAGAACTCCCGTATCAGGCTATTAAAGCGAGACTGGCTGGTATGTAAATTATTTTCTTGATTTTTTAGTTCTCATTTGATTCCCACACGCAGACGGACAACAATGTTTTACTTTGTGAATTCTGTTGATAATTCAAACAGGCATACAACCGGTTAACCGCGATTGGACTGTTGAGGACAGTATGTGGTTTCAAGGCATGGTCGTGGAAAAAAATTTCGTGTCGATAGTTGTCGAGTCGACATCTGACGGACTTACCCCAGCCAATACTGTATTGGGTTTAAAATTGGTAGACGTTAAGACGTCCGAGGACATTTACATTGATCGACTCTTAGTTGAAGAAGGCCGAGCCAAGTTCGTTGACTAAACCATCCATATACATACGTAGTGTGCATATTTGGATACCTGACAGAACGAAAGATTCACATAAACGAAACTATCAGGCGGAGATTAGTTTCCGAGGTTCTCGTATAAAATTACGCATATCTACACTTTGTACAACTTTGTACAATCCCAAATGTTTTATGCTCGAGGACAGTTTGTATATAAAAAAAAAACCCTTTCTACCTACTAGTATTTACGAAACACTCGGATTTCTTCAGTGGTTATGAGCAGACAGAAGCGCAAGAATAGGTGAAACCTGTATAGATATGTACGCACGTACCATGTGTACATATAATACGTATTCTTTCTTTGATATCTAGCTTTATAACGTCCCTGGGAAACCATTGTTTTTCTTTCCTTTGTGCTTCTTGCATAATAATTTATTAACCTAAATTCTAAGAAATATATATACGTATACATATATATTATAGTAAATATATATTTCTTAGAGTTACCTCGTTGTATGTTATGTAGAGTAATTTACGCGCGCGCACACGCTTCTCACATATTTTTGTTGATTTATTCTATTTTTCCATACGAGTTTGATTATTTAACATCTTTATTTTTTTACTATGTGTTGAAGAGCAGTATTGCTGCGTAATAATCTGACTGTGGCATATGAAAGACTACAGAGATGATTCGGCGAGAAATAGCATTCCATTTTTTTCACCTGTAATAGGATGATCGCTCATTTATTGTTCGTTTTTTTTTTAATGCATAATTCTTCTGCGTTAGGACGTTAAGAAACGATACAAGCTTCCAGTGAATGTAGGATTTTCTGTTCTGTATGCGATAGACAGTTTTATTACTTGATACTGATTTCCTTGCTGCTGCGGTTCCCTTTAGTATTGTCGGTTAATGTTGTTTAATTTAATTTGTTCGAAACGATTTAATTACAATATATCCGAGACAATTATCCGTACGTAGTATGTTGCATATGTCTCTTCTTTTAGCCGTTTGTAGTTTGTACGAGGGTGAGACTTTAATGTATTGGTGTAAAGTATTCGTGCGACGAGTTGATCTTCGGAAGCCATTTATTTTTTCAAGATTTACGTTAGATTTAAACACGTATGCGATGTTCCAGTAAAATATATTACAGGTATTAGCGGATTATAATGTTTTACGAGAAATATTTTTCAGTTTGTCAAATTAGTAAGACGATATTATAACTTAATGTTACGTTGCGGTAATATATTATTTTTGATAATAACTTGATAAAAGGTGCCAATAAATATTAATGTTTACATGAATGAATGTTAGTTGGATTATTTCAGACGAATCATTTCCTTCGAATCTATATTAACAAATTACACGGAATGTCAACAGTAAATATATTTAGAAAAGGTAAGTCGGTTTAATTCTTAAATAGTAGATTCTTTATAGTATACTTTTCGTTTGTAAATAGGGTAAGTAAACGATACAGTAGTTGATCACTATTTATAAGAGCTTCAGTTTAGATAAACGCTATGGATAAGTTTTGTTATACCAGACGGAAAGAGGAGTATCGAAGATGATTATAACACCAAAGAAACTTTGAGAAATCAGTAATTTCGATGTTATGCTATTATAAAGAAACGTAACTCTAAATTGTAGTTATTGACCAGTTCAGGAAGAGTTGTTCACCACTTGCTGAATATAAAAGAAAACGGCAAATTTTTTACATTAAAATCACTTTTGGGACATTCCATGCGAACTCGATCAGATTTCGGAGGAAGTTTTCGTAGATTGCTGAAATTTGAATATGTTGTAGTCTTTAGTGATATTTAAACGTACCTCAAAGGATTTTTCAAAATTTTGTAAAATGTCGATTTTAAAGCTGTTTGAAGGTAAATGCTAACTTTTTTTCAGTAAATTATAGCTATGGAAGTAGTAAACGGATGGAGATGAGCTTTACGGTGCTTATAGAGAAGACATTGAGGTTTTAAGAAAAAATTATTTCACTTTAAAAGAAAAAAATTTGAACCATTTTTGTGCAATTATTTTAAACAAATGCAGGTTTTTAACATCGGGCGTGATTTTAAAAATCTGAAAAAGGAGAATATAGTTCTATCCTCCCCTTGATGAACAAATTTTCAAAAATATGGACATTTTAAAATTGGCCCTGTAAAAATTGCCGAAAGTTGACGCTGCGTCCAATCACACCGGCTCGATTGGCTGAGCCGTGCGGTACTCGCAGCGGCCAAACGGCTATATCTGCTATTCTTATACAGTGTTCTCGAATATGGCAAGTATTTGTAACAAACTGAAGAAGGAAAACTTTTACTGTTTTTTATACACAAAATAATACGGTAACTCAATTTTTTAGTGATCGCAATATTTTCCTTGAAACGAAGGTGACCCTCAGATTTTTAAATGGAATGCTATATATTTGATTATCCAATATGAAAGCGACTATCAAGACAAATTCAACCATATGGTATACTACGGCCTTCAAGGTTATACATGGTTAGGAATGAAATAAATATATCGAACTATCTACCTAGTAAACTGAATTTCATCTTTCATTCCTAACAATAAATAGCCTTGATGGTGATAGTATACCATATGGTTGAATTTGTTTTGACAGTTGCTTTCATATTGGATAATCAAATATATAGCATTCTATTTAAAAAACTGAGGGTTGCCTTCGTTTCAAAGAAAATATTGCGAACACCAAAAATCGAGTTACCGTATTATGTTGTGTATAAAAAACAGTAAAAGTTTTCCTTCAGTTTTTTACAAATACTTGCCATATCCGAGAACACTGTATAAGAATAACAGATATAGCCGCTTGGCCGCTGCGAGTACCGCACGGATCACAAGGGAACATCTCGATCCCGGAAATTCAAAAAATTCTGAAACTTTGTGAATACGTAGGGGATTTCCTCCTGATTACAACGCAATTTTTGTTCGCTGCCCAAATTCACTCGAAGGGGGTGAATCGACCCCTGAAAATCCGATTTCTTCCGATTTTGTGTTATAACTCGTGAACTGTAAAATAATTTGTTTACTAAATTATAGATTTAATTAAAAGAAATAACTTTTGTCTTGCAACTTTCTTTCTATCCCTTACAATTCGCGAGTTATAACAGAAAATCAGAAAATGGCTGAATTTTCAGAGGTTAATTTCACCCCCTTCGAGTGAATTTGGGCAGCAAACAAAAATTGCGTTGTAATCAGAAGGAAATTCCTTACATATTTACAAAGTTTCAGAATTTTTTTAATTTTCGAGTTCGGTATCTTCCCTTGTCAGCCAGTCGGGCCGGTGTGATTGGACGCAGCGTCAACTTTCGGCAATTTTTACAGGGCCAATTTTAAAATGTCCATATTTTTGAAAATTTGCCCATCAAGGGGGAGGATAGAACTATATTCTCCTTTTTCAGATTTTCAAAATCGCGCCCGATGTTAAAAACCTGCATTTATTTAAAGTAATTGCACAAAAATGGTTCAAATTTTCTTTTTAAACAGAAATAATTTTTTCTTAAAACTTCAATGTCTTCTCTATAAGCGTTGTTAACCTCATCTCCATCCGTTTACTATTTCCGTAGCTATAATGTATTGAAGAAAAGTTAGCACTTAACTTCAAACAGCTGTAAAATCGACATTTTAAAAAATTTATAAATCCTTGTAGGTACGTTTAAATATCACTAAAGACTACAACATATTCAAATTTCAGCAGTCTACGAAAACTTACTCCGAAATCTGTCCGAGTTCGCATGGAATGTCCCTTTTATTAAAACCATCTGTCAACATATCAAGATCAAAGACGTATTGTCTTTGGGTAGGGTGAGTTTCATGTGCACCCTTCACGACGTATGCCGTGCACTTCGCCGCAGTCTCATTGGCTTCTCATTTCTTTTTTTCTTGGCTTAGATTTCTCTCTCATCTGCTCTTTTCTTCTTCTCTTTGCCTCTTTCTTTTTCTTTCGTCAAGCGCCTTTGATCTCCGAATTATCGTACCGACCTCCGGACCAATGAAAGCTCAGAAGTCATTGGAGGTGCATATCCGAAACTATATAAAAGCCCCTCACATTGCCCCGTGCCTCCAAAGATCTAAATCAATTTTCATCGCGGTCTTTCAGCACGAAAATTACAAGTGGTCAATAACTTTATTACTGTGCATTCGTCGAATCAGTTATTAAACACCCCCCAAGCAACATAATCACATTCAACGCGACTCAGTGTGTCGAAGTATGGGCGTTCGGGACAAAACTCATAACTTCTTAACTGATCAGTTTTCGACCCGAGTACTGTAATACTTTTTTAAAGAGAGTATAAAGATGCATCGATTGACGTATAATAAAATATACAATTTCATTAAAAACATTGAGGTGATCTTGATTTTTTATTGAATAAAAAGTTTGTTATCAATATTTACTTCTGCAATTTGTTGTCAACTGAATACTGACTAACTTTTGTTCGACACATTTTTGTATCAAATTATTTTTATTACGTGCATTGCGTTTGTCTACTATTTTAAAACTGATGACAGCATCCAGGTTGAAAAAATCATGGTAGATATCGTATAAACAATTGGAAAAAGCAGATCGGATGTTTAGAACATTCTTTTTTTGTCTCTTGGTGCAGAACAAAGCCACTTTTAAAAAATTTCTTGGTTTGCTTAGAATTCTTGATCTACATAGTTCTTCATAAAAAAAAATTATTTCTCAAATAGTCGCAGGTAGTAGTAGAAAAGGGCTTTTTTCATAAAGTCTAAAGTTAGGCGAACCAAATATAAAAAAATCACGCATACGTTTTTTTACGTATTTTTTAAAACTTCGGGTGAAATAAAATTTTCATTCTCGGGACTAAGAAGTTTTTTAATGATCAGTAAGGCTATAAGTCTCGGCAATAGTTTCGAAGCACGCATACCCAATCATAATAGTAGAATCCATGGTGAGTAATGTGAGCCAAGATTAATAAATATTCTTAAGATCTAAATAAAAGAAAAAGGAAAGTAACTCTACCGGGTATGACTTGCGACTGATGCTTGAAGTACTTAGTTTCTAGGTTAAGATTACAAATAAGATCGTAAACAAGTACAATTACGTAGCAATCATAAACAAACTTGATTCCTGAACACCTAGATGTAAATATTGAATGATAAATATCGCCTTAGAAAATATTTGATTTTTCAATTTTTGTCCACATATCGCACTGTGCGACTGGACGTATGACGAATTACAACATTGGGCCCTTGTCACCTATTATGATCAATGGCATTCACGGCAAACAAAATTGATCAATGATTATACAGTCATTAAAGAAGTCGCCGCTCTAAAGATGCCCGCTAAGCCCTTCTCCGAGAGTTGAAATTACGCGTTTCCTTTACGACGATCTCACGGCGGTACGCTTGTACTGAAATCATCGATTGTGTGACGCGCAGGTTCATTAAACTATGGCGGCAGAAATTTGAAGTGGTCAACTTCTGTACCCTGGTCAATAACTGCATCGTTTACCCTATGCAGGTACAAGTTTTATGACGATATGTATTTTTAAATTTATTTGAATATTATTTTTATTAAAAAATTATATCAGTCGATTTTTACACATCTTCGCAGCGTTTTAAGGATCGTATACCCCGGCTACAACTTAATGATATTGTTTTAAACTGTAATTCATATCTGGCATATTTCGAACGTGTACTGGATACTTGAAAATCCCTTGATCGGTCGAAACGTAGAATATTAATTACGAATAACATTCTATAGGCCTTCACTGTTATATATATCGTTACACAGAAATCTTTTTTTATCCTTAAAGAATTCACTTCGAACGTTGATCTAAACAGTAAGTTACGTATTCTTTTTGTCTCTCTCTTTTACGTACTATCCTTTGCACTCCTAAACATTGATACAATTATATGTCTTCACATTTAGTTTTACACTTACATAGGAACACACCCACATACCTACGTCCTATTTTATCCATATTAATTTAAGTATACCCTCTCAGAATTTACGTAAGAATATATTTCCTTATATTCTGTATCACAAACATACATAGTATAGACGATGTACTTCTTTTATATCCACTGATATTTCTCACGATAGGATAACTATCTTTCTTATTAATATTTATATTCACAGACATATATTGACTTTTATATGGGAATCGAACTTGTTTCTTGGGACACTGTAATATGTGAGGTAGGCATTAAAAGAATGTACAGTAGATATAGGTAAACACCAGTTGGAGATTATACGACGCTAGGCTTGCTAGCAGATTGCGCGTCGTTACGCGTGATACTTCTCGTTACTGGTCTCGACTGATTCTTCGAAGCCTTTTTCTGCAGGCACAGCGAGTTCCTTTTTTGTTTCAATTCTAATACGCTTTTCCTCTTTTTAATGTTCATCATATTTACGTATGTTCGAGGTACAGGTATTTGAAGTATCGTCCTCGGCTTAGACGAGCATGGCGCATTGCTGCCAGGAGTGTGCTGCGGTTGAGACGAACCATGACTCCTTTCTGCCATACGTTTCTTTTTCTTGTAATATATCTTAGACCTTGGGGACACTACGGCTCGAGGATTCTCTTTGAGTCTACGGGTGGATATCGACCATGCGTCTTTCGTTTTTGCTCTTACGAACTCGAAAGTCTGTAATCTTGTTAGATTGGGGAATCTTCTGGTTACTAAAAACTTCACAAGATTGTCCATGAATGTCAGTCGATCTTGGGTATTCATAAAGTTATACACCACACATTTATGTATAGTCTTGTACTTGTGATTCTTTATTTTGTACGTGTGTACCGTACAGCTACGATTGGCCTTTAATTCGGATACTTCTTTCTCAGCCACTAGGCATCTATTAGTGTGCGTGTTAGCCATGCTTGTGACGCAGGTAACAGTATTGGTCTCATTTAGGATTTTTGCATATATTACTTTCTTCTGATCACCGATAGATATCACAAATTGATTGTTGTTCATTATGAGTTATTCAACAGGAACGCTGTGTAGTATTACGGTAATATTCGTCTGTTATTTAACATTATCCTTAACATATTAAACTACCTGCAAAGAAAATGACTCGCAATAAATTTCAGGCGTATACAACATTCCTTATAAACACTACGTATATACACATATGTTCCTTTTCTTTTAACCCGTAAGTAGGCGCATGTGGTCAAGGCTACTTTGTTCGCTAAAAAAATGCAGAATGCATAGGTTTGCGAATTTGCAGCTCCCAGTAGTTGCCTATCGTATAACGCAATTTTGTTTTCAGTAGTGATCGCAACATTGTCGCGTGCATTTATCACGTATACTTGTTTTTACTTTTCAAAACCTTTTGATTTACCATAAATATAAAAAAGAAGCTGGGGTCCCTGCTGACCCCATGCTGACCACTTGTGTGATTTTGCCAGTGCGCTTACTTAAGGGTTAAGTACAAATATATTTGTAGAAGCATTGCGAATACAATTAAGAATACATAATCTACTATTGTAGTTCTTTAATCAAATTTAAATAATGAAACTCCAAATACTATGCAACATCGACACAGACGTAACAAAGTGCTGTATAGATTTCGTAATATTACATACAGTATAAATATCACAGTCATCTTTTTAATGGAAGGTAGAGTGGTATACATAAGTACGTTATAAACAATTCTACATTGAAGTAAAACGACGTTTGAGCAGTACGAGCTTTTCTTAGTTTTCCACGGACGGTTGAAGACGAATCTTGCAAGGTTTTAACGCACACGCATCTTCATGTGTCTTTACTCGTTCCGTTTTTATTGATTGGTATGATGAATAATGCGCAATTGCATCCAACTGCGGATAGCGCGTATTGAGAAGCGCACGCGTTGCGCCAATAATTGTCGATCATTACGTTCATCACGCGTCGATGGTGTATGAAGAAGAACTTTCGTAACTCGGCGACGCGACATGCTGCGCATTAAGCGCCCAAATTCATCTGAACGGAAATTATACGAGGAAAGAGTAGGCTTCGTATTATACGATACCATCTCAAAATTAATCGGTATAGCTACAATAGAAATATGTTCGTTGCAACGAAATCGCTTGATAGCGAAGTCAACTGTACCCCTACGATTTAACGATCATTCCTGCAACTGATATAAAGTATGAAAATTGATACTACCCAAGGTTCCCTCAATCTCTATATAATTCCCTGCACGAATATCTCAAAGTCAGATCAAAATATCTCCCAGCAAAGGGGCGACATAAAAATCTGACCTGAAACACACCTTCCATTCCCATCCTAGACTCCGATCTATACGGCCCTACAGCGATCTGCCTGTGTCCCTTGAATTCCGGCGCCCTCTCTGCACCAGCGGCTGTTACGAATATTCGAATATTCTAAGTAGTCGAATTTCTGAATATTCTGAGTATTCAAATTTCCAAATATTCTAAGTATTCGAATTTCCGAATATTCTAAGTATTCGAATATTCAAAATATTCGAATATTCAAAATATTCGAATATTCAAAATATTCGAATATTCTAAGTACTCGAATATTCTAAGTACTCGAATATTCTAAGTACTCGAATATTCTAAGTACTCGAATATTCTAAGTACTCGAATATTCTAAGTACTCGAATATTCTAAATAATCCAATATTCTATAAGTACTCGAATATTCTGAGTACTCGAATATTCAAGATATTCCAATATTCTAAGTATTCGAATATCAGTAGAATTCCAATTTGAAATTCGAATAGTCAGGAGTTCTACATCAGAACGTACATTCTCTACAGCAGGGAATGTGGTAACGGCAAAGAGGAGCTGCCTCACACCAGAAAATGTTAATGTTTTTGTTTTTCTCCACGAAAACAAGGTTTGGTATGAATAATAAGAATAAAATTACCACTATTACTTAATAGCAATATGAGCATTACGATTCAACATTTGAATATATTACATTTCTAAATTTAAATAGAATTTATACCTTTCGTTTAAAAATTTATAACATTACCAAAGATTAATAAAGGTTTCAAATTTAACATTTTAGAAAGAAATAATTGTAAAGGCCACTATGAAAAGAAAAGCACGATAAAGTGTGAGAAAATATTTCACGTTTAGATTCTTATTCGGTACAATTCAAATTTCGAACACTGAATTCCTCGAATACACCGAATTATTCGAATATTCGAATACTCCGTATTATTCGAATAAATTATTCGGATACCCCGTATGATTCTAATAAATTATTCGGATTCCAAGTTATTCACATAAATTATTGGTATTCGAAGTTATTCGAATAGTTAGCCTATTCGAATATTTACAGCTCTACCAGCAATCGTACACTCACAATCTTCGCCTACTGCCAGCTCAATTCTACCTACACGTCGCGCAAGCTTCACCCGCAACTCGTTCCTTCGGGAAAGCAAAAGAGCAGAGAAAGAGAGGTGTTGCAAAGCACGCAGAATCATCGTGTTTGCTAGGTGCTTCCTCGATCATCCCTTCTTTCCCGTGAGCGCCCAAGAGGGGATGGAGCACGGTGTATCTGACGTCAAGAGATAGAGAGAGGGCCACGCGCGGTGGCGACAAGCCCACAAACACTCGCACACACGTTCCCCCCCGAGCCGTTCGAAGAGATCAGGTGCCGTGCCGGCACGAGACAACCGATTTCGCACGGTGAGCCGCGAGTCTCGATCATCGGCGGATGCCACCGCGCGATTTCCGCGACGCCTTCGCGTTTCCGTTCGCCACAGGCGGTCTTGATGCTGGAACGAGCAGATCGCGCGGATCCGCTCGCTTGTACTCGCCGGCCGTAGACGGACAGGTAAGGTGAAAAACAAAAAAAAAGAGAAAGAAAAAGAGAAGAGGAAAAAAAGAGAAGCGAGGCACGGTGACTTCACTCGACGTATGCTAATTAACCGCCGCTTGTTTCTCGTCGTCCAGTTAACAGTGTGCTCATCGCGTCGCTCTCGGAGCCGCCTCGGCAGTCCGCGAGGCAACCGTGCCGCGAGACAGGGCATCTCTCGGCTCTCAAATTTAGCGTGGCGCGCGATCCGCGGGTCCACGAACGGCATTGGGGCCGATCCGATCGCGGCACGAGGTATTACCCGTCGGGCGCAATGCCGGCCGAACGGTGTGATTCCCCGAGCGGCAATCGTCCAGTGTCAAAGTGTACAGAAATAAAGCGCGACCGAGCGCTCTCGGGCGCAGCAGTTCGCGGAACGATCGCGCGCGCGGATGCCGAGGGGGACGAGCGCTCCGCTCTAACGCGGGCACAGTATTTTTACCGCGGAGAGTGTGTCATCCTCGCTTTCTTTATTACGATCGACGGCTTCCCGAAGCGCAAAGTGGCCGTTCCCTGTGCCCGAAAGCACAGCGGCAGCGGCGTTTCGCGGAGTGGAGCACCGAGCAGAGGGGGGCGGGTTCTAGGAACCGACGATCCTCTGGCTTCGAATAGGAGTTGCGTGAATAATAGCCGTAACGTAAGGGAAGAGGAATGCACGAGAGAGTACAGAAGTTATTGGGAAGGGAATGAGATTCCGCCGGGAACGGAGATTCTCGGCTGACGCTCGCGATCTATCGCCGCGTGTCCACCGTTCCCGGCTTCCCTCGCGGGTACCCGCGAGCGTGAATCCCCGGCCCGCGGAGTCGAGAAATCACGCCCGTTCTTTCGCCGATCGCCCGGTAAACGCGACAGCGCGTCTGTTCTCGATGAGAAATCGGCGTCGTCGTTTGCACCCGACGTCGCACGACGGCTGGGGCGCGCGGTGGAGAATCGGCTTCCTTTCTCAACCAGTTCTGGTTTAAGGTGTGTGAAAATGCCGGATACTAAGGCAATAGCACAGCTGACAATCACAGCGTGAGCGGTTTGTTACGTTTCGCGGATCATCCGGGGGATAATGATTACAGAACAGACCTGGAGCATGATGCTGGACAGCGATGTCGCGGGCATCAACGAGTAAGTATCCAATACCGGGGACCACGTCCCCCTCGCCTTTTATCTTCTCTCTATTCCGTTACTCGCCTCTTCTCTATCATTTTCTACACGAAAAGACTCTGTAAGACTCTCAACCGTTTCTTTGTTTAATGCGACACATCATTAACACAATAACACTGCTCGGTAAGTCTCACACGATGGCTGTTAGTCCACCGTAATCCGTGTTCTCCTTGCTGGCTGTACAATTGCATCGTGCCTGCACACTTTCGTTGATCACGTGGACGCGAAGTGTTCCGCTCTCTCTCTCTCTCTCTCTCTCTCTCTCTCTTTGTCTCGCCTTTATTTCTTCTCGCTTTTTTTCCCGCGATTTTTCTGACGTCGCCCGAACGACACTAGGCTGCCGTGGATCCCCCGGTGTAGGCGTGCGTGCGATAGCCGGTGCCGGGGATCGATAGTAGCTCGCATATAAAAATATGTGTGTGCGCACTAATTGTGATGTATCGTCTTTGTTGTTTATTACGCGGGAATATTATTTTCCTCGACGGCGGGGACGTTGCCGAATATGTGTTCCATGTGCTCGCTCGCGAAACGAGATTATGCTTGCGGTGTATCGATGTCGCTCGTGTGGAATCGTTCCCGGTGGGAAGATAGGATTTGGGGAGACTTGATTTTCTGTGGAATCAGCGGGGAACAATTCTCGATGTTATTCTGTTGGATGTTTTAAGTGTCGCTACCAAGGCTTCCTTTTGTTAGTCGTGGTATAAAAGTCTCATTGTCTTCCGAGCCGCGTGAATATATGTACATATAAGTGTTTCATGATTATTTTGTTTACGCACTGCTCAAAATAATTGGGACCTCCTTGGGCGAATAATATTATTAGGTAATAAGTTATTCAACGTAGAGGGATGCACCCTTATAAATGTGTGCCCACTTATCGGGATGATTCTAGTATCGAAAAATAATTGAGAAATTCATACAAATATGTTACCCACCGTAATTTCACTTTGTTTTCGAGTTGTAGCTACTTTTGAAATTTCTATTTCAATTCAGTGGTGTAGAATTCTTTCGATTACTTGAACTATTTCGTGTTTCAATGGCTCCAATAACATGCAAAGAAGTTACTTCAAGTGGTCTAAGAAATTAATGCTCAATGAATTGAAACTTGATGATATTTAATATTTAATATTTAATATTTGTTTGATATTTAATATGTGTTTGATATATAATATTTATTCGGTATTTAATATTTATTCGATATTTGATATTTATTCGATATTTGATATTTATTCGATATTTAATATTTGTTTGATATTTAATATTTATTTGATATTTAAAATTTACTTGATATTTCATATTTTCTTCACATTTCATATTAATTTAACATTTCATATTTATTTGATATTTAAAATTTACTTGATATTTAAAATTTACTTGATATTTCATATTTACTTGATATTTCATATTTATGTGATATTTAATATTTATGTGATATTTAATATTTATGTTATAGTTGATATTTGCTTGATATTTAATTTTTATTTAATATATATGGGATAAAGTCCCATTAGCGCACAAGAGAAAGACAAAGAATAAATAAAAGACGATGGAATAGTATAAACGATATTTCCAGCAAGATCTATCTACTACTAACTCGATAGCTAAGAAACTGAAATAAGAGTCTTCTATTACTCACTTGTCAAGAAAGACTAGAACAACAAGGTCGTGCATAAACAGTTTGCCCTGCAGGATCAATCCACTCGCACGTTAGCTAAAAAATTGAAATGAGACTCTTCTATTACTCTCTCGTCAAGACAGACCAGAACAGCAAGGCCGTGCATAAAATATGAAACGTTATTTCTAAACATTTCAGTGAAATTAGATATAGCGGCTCGATGATTATTGCGACACGGCGGCGGCTATAACTCGGAGATGAAATGAAAATAGACTACACGCCTATGTTTATTCAACATTTTTCTCTTTCGGTGCTAAAATCGTCCCCGGACCGAGCCCCTTGGATGCACTTTTGCGACGAGAATTCTTTAACCTTTTGCCGCACCCCTCAGACTCTGATTTGAAGGCGCGCACTGATATCCAAGCTTGTAAAAATAGATAACATCTTGATTCGTAGAATCGGATGAATTATTAATTTCGAAATCACCATACTGCATATTTTTCTACTTCAACGTTGCAGTGCAGAGGTGTAAATTTATTCAGTTATTATTAGCCGAAAAAAACGCGCGATTGAAATCTCCAAAGGCCCCCTGCGAGCCAGGGAGCGTTTTATTATTATGTTGTTATATAGGTTTATTATTGCGCTATGTAGTATATGCTTCTAAAGGTGTCCATCTGGCAGCTAACAAGCAGCAGAGTACATGGAAAGCTTCGTATCAAGTATCACAGTAAATGGAATTCCTATATTAAATATCTCTAGGTGCAAGTGACGCAGTAACGTGTAATTGATGTAAAAAAATTTCTACGAACATTCAGAAACGATATTAAGTATCCTTCCTTTTGCTACAAGCACCATGAATTATTCAGTCAATCGTAATGTATTAAGACTGCCTCGAGTCTATAATTTGGGGTGCTGTACTCCCAATGAGCGGATGCTAATTAACTTTCGTAATACGCTGGATAAATTACGTAACTCTTCCACGCTTATTAATTTTGTTGCCAATGGACCAATCCAATTTTTCTATCATGACTGACATGGCTGAAGCTCTTATAAGGTCCTTCCTTTTTTAAGTTTTCAAGGTGACCTTCAATTGTTTTATGGAGAAATAATATTATAGATAATTTAATAGACAAAAGGACCTATAGAATGCAGGACAAGTTCGAAAGACCTGAATTATAAAAAAGATTTAATTGGTCCATTAACAAAAAAGTTGTCAATCTTGAGTATTCACATTTATTGGGGTGTTTTTTATTTAACGAGTTTGAAAGTAGGTGACTTCTTGCACTGAATGCATCGCGAATAACTTGATAACTGATTGGGCAGTTTATGGTTTATTGAGGGGCATTTTTTTTATTTAGAACGGAGATGTTAAAGTGCTATGGCATTAGAGCACGATGAACAGCAAAGATGGAGAACAGCCAAGAAACATGATGTTTATTATACGACACTCTAATTGCGAGACATCGTGGAACGAACTTTATATGGTTCAAGGCGCTTTTCTACTCAAGACACTAGACAATGTGTCCTAAAATTACGGGATGAGCAATGCCACACAGATTCCTTGCGTTGTAAGGGACCGAAAAGTCACTTACCATGTTCTAATCTGAGGCTTCATTTTCAAAATAGAGGCAATTTAAGAGTCCGACTTCTAGCGCGCGCTGTTTGAAGTTACACTCACGTGAGAAACGCGAACAAACACGTGACTGCCGTACCATTAACGCTTGTTATGCAATTATGTGCGGCGTCCTCGCTTTCAACTGTAATAGAAAATTATTTAATTTCATATACTTTTCCGTTTAAAAAAGTGACACTGTCGCGGGTATATTAGTGCGCTGTAGCACTGCAATGCGAATTAAATTGCAAAATTGTATTTATGGCAATATGTAGTGTAAACAGTATTAATGAAAATTGTATATCGGTTGAATTTTTTAATTATAGTTAATTTTATTTGAAAATTATTTAAAAATATTTAATAGTATTTGAAAATTATTTAAAAATATTCAATATTATTTGAAAATTATTAAAAAGTATTCAATATTATTTGAAAATTATTTAAAAATATTCAATATTATTGGAAAATTATTTAAAAGTATTCAATATTATTAGAAAATTATTTAAAAATATTCAATATTATTTGAAAATTATTTAAAAATATTCAATATTATTTTAAAATTATTTAATAATATTCGATATTATTTGAAAATTCTTTATATATTTGTATTGTGAATAATATAAATACTATTTTATTATTAACTAATATTTATTAAATATTATTTTTAAATACACGAGCAACGCGACGCTGTGAATATACTTTCACACTGATCCCATCGCTATCACTGCCCGAATACTACTGCCTGCTCGTAGCTAATCTTGACAAGGATATCTGTGTTTATCTGGAAATTGAGAATATACTAAACTGTGAGGCAGCTACGAAAGGTGGGAGAGTTGGTCAATGGTAGAAGCAATGGCACAATAGACACGGTCCCTTGCGCGAATGATTTATGACGGGGGTAACTGGGAGAGAATTATCCGGATTCACTCTATTAATAAATGTATATACATACTTCTTTCTCATATGTATCACTCATTGTGATTCCTGATTCCTTAAAGGTAATCTGGGCAATGTCCACTCTAAGTGATACTGTTCAAAAAAGCAAAGATGCATGACGAAATTTATCCACATCTCATTTTTTAATTATTTTATTGTATGCTATTTATGCATTCTGAAAGTGGGGATGATCTGGATTTTGTCCATTCATTCAATTCATTGTATTCGAAGTTCTTTTTAAATGGAAAATTATACAGTGGCGTGAGATGGGTAGTATAATAAAATGTTTTAAAAATTGAGTAGCGCGTTAGAAGTTAGACGCGTAAATGCTAATCGGTGATGGAAAATGCAGCCTATGATTGCAAAGTGGTGGAGGGTTCTTCGGTTCCTTTGGACGCGAGAAATTTGCATGCACCTGTTTGTTTAAATTTTTAAAAAACATGGAAATCGGGTGTTTTAGCAATTAATTATGCAACCTGCAAATTTGCAGGTTTTGGACTGATTGTGTTAGTTACTTGATTATAGCAGCTCAAGAATTTATGGTACATAAGGATCAATTATTCCAATGTTTAGGTACTTATTTTCTTCGAAAATAATTGAAAGGAAAGAGTAATTTATCTAATGAATCAATTTCTCGAAATGACATGGCCACTGCTGCTGCAAAAGACGTGGCAACAAAAGTTCATCTAAAGTTGTAATTTTCTTTTTTCATGTAGTGTCTACATATGAGTGTAAATATTTATACAAATAAAAGGGAGATTTCTTAACTGTGTCTGTCTTTTCTTCTCATTACACTTTATTGGATGAGTTAAAAATTTATCTTGGATTCACATCAAAGTAAAACATACAGTAGTGGCAAATAAAATTGCACCGCTTTTGAAAAACAGATTGTCGAATGTGTATCTACATTGCAAATGTGGTGGCCACACTAAATTGTTTTAGCGTGGTCTTTTAACAGTTTTACATAATCCGATACGATAGGATTGTATCAAAGTATCTACTAAAGTACAAAGTACTAAATTTGCTCAGAGCATAAAAAAGTTAAAAGTAACATTTACTGCCAAGTTATTATTCACTGACAATAGCTAACAATATTTAAATTCGGACACCTTTCGTTCATTCCTGTGCATGTATCCCCAATGTAGATTTGTCCAAACAGTGCACGATTTGGAAATTGTGTAAAGGTACATTTATTTTGAAGTATCTGTTGATTCATTGTAATAAATGATGTTTTCTTCAATGTAAATTAAATCTTTAATGTCTAATAACACAGATGATCACTGCTCGTGCTTGAGTTAAACCAGAAACATTGATATTTTCAAGGTGGTGCAATTTTTATAGCTACTACTGTATACTACTATTCGAATACTCGTGCAAGTCACCCTGTGAGTTGATTTTACCTAAAAAAAAATAATTGAGAAACACTACCGACTTTGGAGTTTCACAAACGGATCTGCGAACACAAGGGGGGTACAATACATCCTCGTTATAGCCCCGTTTTTACCGTGCGTAGTACGCCCGGTGACTATCCCCACCATTTCTTGGAATCCTTCGGTCGAGAGTGAGAGAACGAAAGAGTCAGCGGCAACTTCGTGTCAACTGTTTCGTTCCCTCTCGCTCGCGTTTCGGTTTTCTCACTCGCGGCATCGGCCGGCCGCACGGAATAGTGTCCGCAACGCGTCGTACGCCCGCCGCTTACCCCGTTCGTCGGGAGTTACATACATTTAATACGAATGTTTACTGTATTCGAAAATTAAGAAAAATCGTAAAATAAGAATATTTCAGTAAACTCACCTCGAATGCAATAAGGACATTTAAATATTTATGCCCTATGTATCATAAATTATTCACTAAATACTCTAACTCTAAATCCGAAGTTTCATCCCAATAGTGTTAAAAAAAAAACAATTCCCACTAGATTATTTTGAGCAGTGTCACATACACGTTTTTAGAAATGCTAACACACAGTCGCAAATTCACGTATCAGTTTACTAAATGTTTTCAATGTTCCCCTCCCCCTCCCTAACTTTGAAGAACACCGACCCTTTCTTGTAGACAGTTTAGGATTGTTATGACGTCGACAGGTTGAGTATTTCTCCGAGGAAACAATTATGGATCAAGGCCGTGAAGAAGCTCACTTCCGAGAGGTTGGGAAGGGAAGGACTGGCGGCGTGGGAGGACCGGAAGTCCAACAACGATCCGGAAGTTCCAGACGTGAACGAAACGATCGAGGAGGCCGAGGATACGGATGATTCTCCTGATGCAGACGTGGATATCGCAGAGCAGCCTGTTGATGCCGAAGCCCAAACCCAGCGAGGTAAGATCGATCACCTCGGTTTCACCCTTGTAGCCCCTTCGTCCAAAGATAGGCAGCGCAATTGAAGAGTCCTTTTAGAAAACACTGAGTGCAAAATTATAAAAAAAATGTTATCGGAAAATGTTCTACGTGCCAATGGTAATACTATAATATAAAATTTTAATGCAATTTTCCTTTGTAAATAAGTTACTAATAGTGTTAAAAGATAGGTAAACAGAATTGGCACTTACAGTGCTTGCAAATTTAAATGAATGGCACATATAGGGTTTTCTACAAATACAATTTTTATATAATGAGTCTGGAATATATTAATGCAACAAATAGAAAATTGTCCCATGTATTTGGGCTATTGTATACTTAAGCATGTTTAGCAACCAAAATAAATTAAATTTCGTAAATAATTTAAAGTCAAGGAAGTTTTTTCTGTCTCCTGAAAAATTTGTTTTTTGGTACTATAGTATTTTCTATAAGGACTCTTCAACTTAAAAGGGATGTTTGGCAACTCAAAAATTTAAAACAATTTGAAACTTTGCAGAAATGTAGTTCAAGAGAATTTTTGAGTCCCATAAAACATAAAATTTAAAGTTAATTTGTTCACCAAATTCCAAAGAAAAATCAACGAGCATAAAACAGCTTTCTTTCATACAGTAAATAACTTCGTGTGATATTAATATTGCATTAATATTCTTATTTCCATTCACTCTTTGAATAATGCATGATTAATACACGAATAAATTATATAAATTACATAAATTACATAAATTACAATAACGGGGTACTAAATTCAAAAATAATTTTTAAAATTGAGCATGGTCGAGCAGTTAGTAGTTGCTGCATAATTATTTCCCTTTTCAACCCCTTGCACTCCGAGTATGCCTATCAGGCACAGCAGTTTGCATTAACGTTACACACTGATACTTATTATTAAGCTTTGTAAAAGTGGAAGAATTAGTGGTTCGTTGAATTGAATGAATTATTGAATTTGACATCACTGTACTTTACGGTTTGTGTTTAATTGGTACAGTATTGAGGAGAAGGTGTATTTGCTTGATTCGGGAGCGATATTATTATTATTACAATATTATTATTGTAGCGCAAAGTGTTGAAATTCTAGTATGATAGAGGAATTTTTTTTTTAATTTAGAAAGATTAATTTCAAAGAAATTGAAAAGTTTGTGGGTGGATTTGTAGAAGAGAAAGACAGTGCAAATGTATCGTAAATTGGAATGAAATTTAGTGCTTATATTATTAGCAATTTAGAGCATTTTTTTATTTACTTTCGACTGCAGGTGCGAAATTCAAATATACAGTGCTGGTCAGAAGAAACATTACTACTATATTTCACAATCATACTGGTACTACTATTCTGGGAAACCTGATTCTGCCCTATACCTATGGGAGTATAATTGGGCCAAGTTATGCAGAAAACCAACCCTGAATGATCTGAATTTTGAAGATGTAAATTGTTAAAGAAAAGTAGCTTGATTTCTATTGGGTATATTTTTTTCTTGTTATTATTTAACAATGTTTTTTAATGGGTTATTTAATAGTGAGCAGTATAATTAATATTATTTTAAATTTTCTGTAGTTTTTGTTTTTTAAGCCTAAAATAGAACAATAGCTTGGTAGTTTTAATAATTCTATAATGTAAGGGTTGTTCTATGGGTTGGTAATTTTTTGCAAAATGAAGGTCACAAAATTACGGGATCCGTAGGTACTGTGTTTAACTAATTCTTTGTCATTTTGAAGGTTGGTAGATTTCT
This sequence comes from Andrena hattorfiana, assembly GCA_944738655.2. Taxonomy (NCBI): domain Eukaryota; kingdom Metazoa; phylum Arthropoda; class Insecta; order Hymenoptera; family Andrenidae; genus Andrena; species Andrena hattorfiana. Next base: position 48,753,172 of record OX122889.2, read on the forward strand.
CCATAACTTGCCCCAATTGTTCCCCACTGATTTATAATATTTTTGCTATCCTTCACCTTTTAAGTTCCCTCCTGTTAAAAAGACAATATTGCTGCCTCTATAGTTTCTCTATTTTACCCTTACTTTTCAATTATAAGAGAAATTTTAGTAAAAACGAGATAAGTACGTTAACATTTTCTACATTGCTGTCCTTTGCTTATAGTTCCAGTGGTACCAGTCAATATCACATTTTCCCGCTTTTTTTACCGGAAATTGTAATAGTATATGTCAAAAATACAGTATAATGGCGGGAAAAGCAGTATAAGTTGAATTATATCTTTGAATACGATAAAGAAAATAACTTCTCACCTCAAGCTAAACAGTTTTTTGTTCTTTGCCGTGAATCAAAGTTAAAAATAAAATTTCCTTTGCTCAATTTGTAATTTAATTCAAATTTTGTAGTTTTTTCGAGTATGAAGTACACTTTGAAAATCCACTGAGACGAGGGATATGTTATTAACATTTGTGTTAAAAATTTAACACCTGATCTTACATAGCACTTTAAATATTCCAAGTGTCTTTGTGCAAAATTAAGAATTCTGACTTATACTCGTCTGTCCGCTCACCAGAGAGATATTCATCTCGTCGAAAACAATAAGCTTAATAAAAAAAAACAATAATCACACAGAATATGGAAACTGTACAACGACCGATAAAATATAAATTGCCCACTTGCAACTGTTTCATACAGACTAAATTTTCTCCAAACTCCGTCTCGCTTAAGATTGATACATACCTAATAATTAATTCTTCACAGAGCACCGCGCATTTTTAATTCTAGAATTAATTCGGGTTTGAAAGGGTTCACCGATTGTGCTAGGTGTAGGGAATACAAACCCGGCCATTCTTTACTATCCTGGGATTTTTTAAAGTCTATCTCGGGATAGAAAATTTAAGTAATTAAAATGATTTATTATGTGCTAAAATTCTAAATCTCTATTTAATATAAACAAACTTACTTTCTATCAGTAGTCTGAAACATAAACTAAAATCATTTTTCACAATAAAAACAGTAATGAAGAATAATAACGTCTCAATAAGTACAAACGAAGAAGTACGTACATATTTAAGTACAATGTTTCGACTTTACGTGTTCAGACAAGTTGCGATCTGCAACTCGCGCGATTTCGAAATAGCGGAAAGTGAGAATAGCATTGTAAAAATAAATATGGTTCAGTTAGTTGTACACGACTTAATATTATTATTTAAATAAATCATTATTATTATTATTGTCTTTATTATTATGAGATGACTATGTTTATTTATTCTGTTTATTTTTATATTTTTTGGGTGTTCCTGAAGTAATTCATATTTTTAAATAATCCCGAAACTCTCGGGATTAGTTATATCAAATCCCGGGATTTTTGGAATCCAGCAAACAGCCGGGATCCGGGGATTGAATTCTCTAGCTAGGTGTCGACGCGTTTCGTTTGATCATCCCGTTCATCGAGCGTCATTTATTTAATACGTCGCCAATGGCACGTGTTATTAATTTATTCCGTACGTACAGCCTTCGGCTATAAATACAACTGGGTATTTTCAGATGTTTTCAAGAAAGGAGTCCTCTATAAGGGAATATTTTGCCCGTCGCTTTCGAACAGCTTCCACAGCAAGCAGTTGGAGACGTCCTACCTTCATTACTCCAACCGCCAGCGGCAAAAGTCATTGATAATGCTCAACATCGTTGATCTCAGCCTAAAGGTACCTTCGATTCCATCCTATCAGATAGGCTGTTTCGGTGATACTGTTACGAGCAGTTTGTACATGCGAACAGTAGCATGCTTACTTTCGGTATGCATCTGTATGGAGAAGGTTTCGCCATTGCTCCGATAAGGTGATTGGAGATGTGACTTGAGAATCTTAAATGATATTGTTATGAAATTTGTACCTGTGCCTAAAAATCTTGTTAGTTTAAATTTTAATTAAGTTCCTGGTATCTTTGAGATTCTGTAGTTTATTTCAAAAGAAAGGTTCATTACAAGTAATTATTTTTGTGTACGCCTTTGGTTTTGAAACAGGTGTTCTACAACGGGAATTTGAAAAATAAAATATGAAGTAGGTAGGTATACAGTAATTCGTCGTTATTGTCCTGTTTTTACCATGCGTAATAGTCCCGCTCACTATCCCCACCATTTCTTGGAATCCTTCGGTCGAGAGTGAGAGAACGAAAGAGACGACGGCAACTTCGTGTCAACTATTTCGTTCCCTCTCGCTCGGCTCTTGGGTTTTCTCACTCGCGGCATCGGCCGCACGGAATAGTCTTAGAGCATATACTACTCTAAGGGAATAGTGTCCGCATCGCGTTATTGTCCCGCCGCCAGCCCCGTTCGTCGGCACTATAACGACGAATTACTGTACGTTGCAAGTTATCGATAGACACTTTCTCTTGAATCCTGAAACGCGTCTGACCACATACAGACTACTATCACTTGCTTCCATTACTGTATCGTTCAAGCTGTGTATTATTTTGAAAACTTCCCAACTGAAAATTGCTAAAACCGTACAAGTTTACAATTCCCCATAAGATTCTCAAGTTACTTAATAGTTTACAATAGCCGACCCTCAAATTATTTAAAAATTCATTTACCAAATAAATATTAAGCCACAGATTATTGTGATCAAAGCCAATTACTAATCGTCCAATTGAAAAGAATTAAAAAGGCCCCCGTGAATTTTGATTTTAGGAACTTTTGCGTGGCCCTCGTTCAACGAAATCTGAAATAAGCAAAGTGGTTGCATATGAAACGAATACACTCAGGGCAGGATTAATCAATAAGCAAACTAAGCACGTGCTTAGGGCGACAGCAGACAGGGCGTCATAAAAATTTTCTGAGCTTTAAAATCTAACTTTTCTTAGAAACACTTTTTAGTCAAATTATCGGAGATGCCTAAGAAATTGTACATTTCGTTGAAGCGATCGCCCCGTATAAGGGGGCCTCAAAATCTTTCAAGTGCTCAGGGCTTCTAAAGGTCCTAATCGGCCTCGAATACACTTTTAAATCTGTTCGTAACGGTAACTACCGAAATACTTTTGATATTAAACAGCAGAGCTCCATTTCTCAATTTTTCTTGTTGCGATACTGCGCGCACCCTAGATTGTTCTTCTGGCGATATGGTTGTGGCAAAGGGACGAGAACAGCAGCGGCCTGATCGAGTCGTTGTCCTGGGCGTCCTGCTGCATGGCGGCGAACATGGTGGTCTGCGTTCTCGGCTGGTGGCGGTGCTTCTCCAACAATTACTTGTACTGGGCTTCCATATTCACTTGGTTACTGATCAACTCGCAAGGTGACGATGAACACGCGGCCCCGCGCCGACGCTAGTAATGCCCCTGTTGGACGGTTGTGTATAGTCGAACGTAACGGGATCGTTGCTACGTGGACACATGGTGCACGTACTCTCTTGGGGAGATCCTATCTCTCCGTTTTAGCGAATAGAGTTTTGCTCCAGTGGGTCGCGCGTTGGCGGTCCAGCGAATTGCTTGAATGTTCAGCGAACCGTTGTGAGAACGCTGTAGAACGAACTTGCACCCAGCCACGGGTTACTATCGATTGGCAATCCTCTGGCATTATTTAATGTTAACGGGAACTGCCAGGCTCTGGGTAAAAAGGGCGAGTCCAATCGAGGATGGGTATGGTTGGTGCTGGTCGAGGCTTCATGGTGCTGGACGATATTTTCTGATTAGAGCTACTCGGCTCTCCTTGCTTGCGGGTAACTTCTGACTAGAGCTGTTTGTACTGAGTAGAGGGGAGGTACTCTGTGGTGTCTATTGATTAAACTTTATCTCATTATCTTTTGACTAAAACGATTTGGGCTGAGCAGAGGAGAAGTACTATGTGGATTCTACTGATTATACATATTTCGACTAATTAGAGGGCTGATACTTGAAAGTATTTTGTGACTAGAGCTGTTTGAGCTGAGTAGAGGGGAGGTACTTTGGAGTTTCTGCTGATTAAACCTATTTCACCTAATTAGAGGGATTATATTCGAAAGTATTGTTTGGCTAGAGTTGTTTGGGCTGTGTAGAGGGGAGGTACTAGGTAATTATAGTGGTGCTATTTGAAAGTATTTTGTGACTAGAGCTGTTTGGGCTGACAAGGGAAGATCCCGAACTCGAAAATTAAAAAATTCTGAAATTTTGTAAATATGTAGGGGATTTCCTCCTGATTACAACGCAATTTTTGTTTGCTGCCCAAATTCACTCGAAGGGGGTGAAATTAACCCCTGAAAATTCGGCTATTTTCTGATTTTGTGTTATAACTCGCGAAATGTATGAGATAGAAAAAAAGTTTCAAGACAAAAGTTACTTCTTTTAATTAGATCTATTATTTGGTAAAAAAAATTATTTTACAGTTCACGAGTTATAACAGAAAATGGGAAAATAACCAGATTTTCAGGGGTCAATTATACCTCCTTAGAGTGAATTTGGGCAGCAAAGAAAAATTGCGTTGTAATCAGGAGGAAATTCCCTACATATTCACCAAGTTTCAGAATTTTTTGAATTTTCGGGTTCGGGATGTTCCCTTGTGAGTAGAGAAGAGATACTCTGTAGTGTCTACCGATTAAACCTATTTCAATTAATTAGAGTGGTGGTACTTGAGTATCTTTTGGCTAGAGCTACTTGAGCTGAGGTACTCAGGAGTGCCTCTTTACTAAAGTTATTTTAACTAAGTATAGAGAAGGTAGTTGGAGAGATAATTGCAGAAAGAAAACTCGCAAGCACTTTTTAATTAGAACTGTTTAAGCTAACTAAATTATCTCCCAACTAAAGCCGTTTGCCTTAACTATTACATAAACAAGACACATGCAAGTATTTTCTAGATAGAACTACCGTGGCTGCTTACAAAGAAGCCACTAAAAATTGCTCTGCCTCAAGAGTTACCCAATCACCCACCTGCATCCTCAACTCGGGTGATCAGACCGAAGCAAAAGCTTTTAAGCAATTCGAATAAATTTAAGCAAAACTCAGCCCACTCGCGCTATCACTTAAATAACCCAGCTATTGGAACAGCTCCAGTTTAGACGTTTATCGAGCATTGCAGCCAGCTTCATCATCGCATGGCGGGCTGGCCCTGTCCCGCCATCAAAATATCTGCCCCGCGGTTCCAAAATTCCACGAATCGCGCCCACAAGCCTCGAACGGTACCTACCACGGGCACCCAAGGACGCGGAAGACCCACAAGCGCCGGCAATGGCCACTCTAAACGCACGCCGCGCGTCGCTTGCAGGTTTTATAGGGGCTGGTCTAGACTTCTCCAGCCAGCAGCGCCTCATGTGGTACATTCTGTTCGTCGTCTATGCACCGTACGCCATGCTGCCATTGCCGCTGAGATGGTGCGTCCTCGCTGGATACGGGACAGCCCTGACTCACATGGTGATGGCGGGGATAACTCTATTGCGAGATCCCACATACGTAAGGGTTTCCTTGGTCTACATTCTGCCACACGGCGATGCCCCTATCCCCGACGATAAAAACCACTCTTCAGCGATGCTCCGCCGCCTGCGCGCGCGCGAGACCCTGTCCCTGGACCCGCGGCATTTCCGTTTCCCCCTTTTAAAGTCCCCGACGTTTTGACATTGCAGCTGCGCGACGTCACGTGCGTAGTTCGAATGCTAACGACCAACGTGCTTCTTTATCTTGCAATGAATCTAGCTGGCATGTACACTAAGTATTTGACAGACAGAGGGCAGAGGCAGGCCTTCCTGGAGACGCACAGGTCCCTGGAGACCAGGCAGCGGACGCAGAATGAGAACAACCGACAGGAGAAGTTGCTGCTTTCCGGTGAGATATACTTTCTGTACACTTATCTCGAGACGAGTGGACGTTACTCTTCAAGGGGATAGTGGTGTGCCTGAGGTTTGGTTGGACTTTAGGTTTCAATTTTACCAGTTTGGATTCAAACAAGAGCGTTTGAGCGTACCTAGTTTTCGGTTCATTCTAAAAAAGGGAATTTACTTTGAATTTACTTTGAATTTCTATTAATGCTATACTTGTAGCTTTTAATTTATTGAATATTAATAGGGGAGGGTTGCCTATTTTGGACCACTTTTTTATTTTTTTCTCCTACACGGGCATAACACATTGCAGAAAGCAAACAGAAACGGGAAAAAGATCTACATTTTATGTAGTTTTTAAAATAGTAAAACTTTTATGTAGTTGATAAAATATGTGACTAAAATAATATCTCAAAAAAACTAAAGTAATGATCTCGGTCCATTCCAGGCAACCGGTTTCGTAATTTGGACCACCGGTTTCCTACGTTGGACCGCTCCTAAAAATCAATGAATTTAAATATACCATCTAGAAAACACTAATCAGGGCATTGAAAAAAAAAATAGAAACAGAAAGCAACAAGCGTCTTACGGTGCACGTAGTGCAATAGTACGTTGTTTTCATGTTTTTTTTTATATTTGTCCTCACATAACTCCCCAGAATATGGGCCGATTTTGATGATCCTTTTTTTATTCGAAAGCGGGCGATGCCTCGGTGGTCCCATCCTACACTGCATCAACATTGGCGCAATATTTTGCCAGTTCTAGTTAATAATAAAGACTATTGTCACTTAATTATTATTATTTTATGTACGTACGCGCATATCTCCTCAGCATGTTGTGTCAATGTATGTAAAACAAAATAGTTAAAAATAAAAAAATTTTAAAAAGTTAAAATCGATTTCAAAAAAAAAAATTACACTAAAAAGTGAAAAATAATTTTTTCACTTATTTAATCTACGGTATTCTCATATTTTTTAAGTCGGTGCCTCATCATTTGCACTATGTAAATCTGCCCCCACCTTAAAAAATATGAGAGTCGTAGATTAAATAAGGGAAAAAATTATTTTGTACTTTTTAATTTTTTTGCAATTTTATTTTTTTGAAGTCGGTTTTAATTGTTTTTTAAATTTTTTTAGTACGTTTTTAACTATTCGCTACCATTACATAGATTGTATCCTAAAATGAACCGGTCCAATTCAAGCAACTAGTGATGGTCTAATATTAGGCAACTTGTTGGTTACATAAAAAAGATATGTTTTCATTGTTATAATTATACGAATATGGGAAAATAAGGACATGAAGTTGTAGCTAAGACAGCACACTTTACACTAGTATCATTTAAAATTATAGTACTTACAAGTTGTAGAAAGAAATTCACTTGAAATAGCACGAAAAATAATGATCGCGCACCACGTGTTTCTATATTTCGACGACGGTGAACGACAAACTAATGAATAACCGTATCGCCGTTCTCGCACGTTCCATCTTCACTTCCTAAATCAGTGTAGCAAAAAAACCACTGCAAATATATTTGTTTATCGAGATACACAAATGGTCCAATCTAGGAGCCGGTCCAATATATGCAACTCTCCCCTATATCCCATTCACTAATTTCCGAGGTTTTCTGGAACCCAATTGATTAAGTCGCCGAGGTAAAAGAGAAGGACGCGTCTTTCTCTCTTTGAATTTTTTTTACTCTCCTATATCAAATCAGAAATGTTGCTGCTACGTGCAGCGAAAGGAAAGCACAATACCTCAGATACAAATCTGTTAACAGCGCAATCAAATACTTAGGATTATCTCTTAAATTTTCTAGCTGCCCCTCCTTTCCCCCTACAGCCGTGAAACGATTCTCATAGATACACCTATAAATACTAGGTCCCCAGGAGCCGACCAGTAACGGAATTAGCGAAACACCTTGTATACGCGCGAGCTGTGCAATTACGTGCGCAGGTTCGACAGGTATAAAATATATTTATACGTATGTCGTACGCGGGGCACAAAGACGAAGAGGGGGTTGCGCCGCAGGCACGGGGTTCGTCAGCGCGTGTAACTTGCTCAGCCGAGTGACAAAAAGGGTCACTGGACACTTTCGCTCGATTGCGCCAGATGTGTTTTACCGATAGCCTGCCAGTACTTTGCTTTTACGTACTATCGATCTCCCGGCGATGACTCGTTTAGGGAAAATATGTGAAATACGATGAAACTCGGGGGCGGGGGGGGAAGAGATGAAGTCCCACTGTTGCCTTGTGTTGTTGGGCTGATCCGGGGCTGCTTGCAGATCTGTTTTCTACGAAACTAGATTGGCAGATTTGATACTTGAGAAATTTCTTTCGTTAGTGCTCCATTGGCTTTCACGTAGGGGAAGTGCGCCTGATATCGCCTGGCACTTAATATCGCCACTCGGAATATCTCGCGAAGTAAATGCTGACAGGTGTTGGGAATGGACTGAATTAGTAGCCAAGCATGTGTAGCAAGACATGCTATGGTTGCAACTAGGGCTGTTATGAATATTCGAATGTTCTAAGTATTCGAATACTTACCACTAGAATTTGAATATTCTACGTATTCGAATACCCGTAGAATTCAAATTTGAGATTCGAATACCAGTAGAATTCGAATTTGAGATTCGAATCCCAGTAAAATACGAATTTTTAGATTCGGATACCAGTAGAATTCGAATTGGAGATTCGAATAACTCGAACATTATTCGAATAATTAGGAAGAACATACGTTCTCTACAGCAGGGAATATTGTAACGCCAAAGAGAAGCTGCCCTGTACCAGAAAACGTTAATGTTTCTGATTTCCTCAACCAAAACAGGTCTTGGTATGAATAATAAGAATAAAATTACTACTATTTCTATTAATCAGCATTATGATTCAACATTTAACCCTTCGTGGTAACACGGGGTGTATTGTACCCCAAGAATAATTTTTGAGTTAAAATGTCACGCGTTTACGACTTCCAAAGAGGATTTATCCCAAGAAAAAAAATAAAAAATTAAAAAATCGCTTTTTTCCCACAACAGTGGAAAATCGCTCATTTTCAAGTACAAATTTTATTATATCAAAATTTACATTTTTAGAAAAAGACTATTAGACTATGATTGTATAAGTATTACGAATGTGCAATTATCACTGAAAAGTTAAAAGATTCAAAAATACGAAAATGGTAACTCAAAATATGACGCTGGGGTACAGTGAACCCCGTGTGACCAACTTGTGATTATAAAAAGGTGTGACCACGAAGGGTTAAATACATTACGTTCTCAAATTTAAATAGAATTTATACCTTTCTTTTCAAATTTAACGCTTGGATAACAAATAATTATAAAGGCCAATATGAAAAGAATAGCATAATAGAGTGTGAAAAAATCTTTCATGTTTAGATTCGTATTCGGTACAAATCGAAATTTGAACACTTTGAATTATTCGAATACTCCGAATTATTTGAATACTTCGTACTATTCGAATTTATAAATAGCCCGACTATTTCAATGTTTACAGCTCTAGTTGCAACGTTTAGCGTAGAAGAAGTATTTTAATGAATTATGATAGTGTAAAAATTTCTTGAATCCTGAAAATTTTACATTACATTGGGTGTCGTCCTTAAATTATGTAAGGCTTTTTTGGGGGGGTGGGTCGCGAATTTTTTACGCATTCTTACAGGGGGGGGGGGGGTCAGGTGGTGGCGTCTTATGTAATATTTTTTAACTTAATTTTCAATAAATATAAATTCTATCATTAATGTTCCAGAAAAGTAGATTCAGTTTAAATTTCCTGAAACCGAGTTAAATGAGTTATATAAGCTTTTAAAAGAATTTTAATAACTGAGAAAATTAAATGTAAAAAATATTACGTAAGTAGGGGGTTGGAATATCAAATCTTACAAATTCTTATACTGGGGGAGGAAGGGGATAAGAATTCTTCAAAATTACCCTTACATAATTTAAGGACGACCTCTTGGGAGAAGGTAAGTTCGAAAATTCGACGAATGCATGAATATTTAATGGGAGTATCTAATTAATGATAGGTATGCTCAAGCAATCGAATCGGTTCCAATATTTTTGTTAACGGAAACAGCTTTTTTGTGTCTTTGTCAACGTGACATTGAGTAATAACACCTACCAGTGGTTTCTGCGGAGTCGATTTGCAGAGCTACACAGCTGAACTTTGTGTGCTCAGCATGTAAACGCGGCCGTCTATAAAAATACGTAATAATATAAATATTTTGAAATTGTATTTCCCTATTTTATATATTTTTATATATAATATTTAATATAATATTTTAATAAAAACAGGTTTGGCAAAGAGCCTTCAAAATATTCATACGGTTAAATATAACTTTAAAAATTCATAAACACATGAATTAATTAATACTTTTTAGGTAGGCGGTATCACGTGCACTTTTTCAAAATCTTGATTTTTTGCTTCTCTTGCTTTTTTCCATTCGCGATTGAATATCTTTAGACTTCGACAGTTTTAACTTGTCGCACACAAAACACAAACAATTTCTTTTTTATCTGAGAGTAATTAGAAACAAAAGTAGTATCATTTACCCTTCAATTTAGAACGATTTGAATTTGAGTAGGCGAAATTAGGCGCACTTACCCTATATTTCTGTTAACCACTGTTAGGGAAGCTAATTATTAATTAGCCAGAGGTGATCATAAAATTATTAGACAATCTATTTCGAGTAGGATACTATGCTTCTTACAATAAATCTTAACACTTTCATTCTGTGACACTGGTCTTCGAAGTGTTAACCCTCGTTCGACGGATGCAGGGTCCATTTTGACCCACCTTAAATATTAAGCCACATGTGTCACTTATTATTGACATCATTTCTTGAAAAGTATTAGGACTGTAAAAAGAACTTATTTTGGGGTGTGTATCTATTGATATTTATTAATTATAGCTCAAAGTGGGCAGGATTAATAAATCTCTGAGGTATCAGGATAAATTAATATTTTGGGAGAGTAAGAGTCGAATAAGTATGGCTCTCAAATTAGCTGAGTTTCGAAGATATCCAGAGTTGGAAAATGTTAAAAATCGAGTGAATGTGATATGCAGTTTGATAGCTGTGAGAAGAGGTCTTCAGAGTTTTGAAAATGGTGGGTGCTCGTTACAGTTTTACCAGATTTCGTGGCCAAAGAAATGATCCGTGATATCGCCCGTGAAACTGCTCGAGGTGGAACCATCTCCTTCACACCCAATCAATTTCACAGGATATACATCCATCGGTACGAGAATGTCAGCATACTCTTCGCTGACATCAAAGGCTTCACTGGTATGTGATTACTTGTTCACTACAGGCTGTTCATTATAAGTGGCCCCAGAAAACCTAGTTACAAGTTAGTAAGATACAGCTGGCTCAAAGGGATTCAGAGACTGAACACTAGAACTACCAAACCAGTTAAAATAAATTTGGTAATAAATTTAAAAAAGTGTATTTCCATGTAGTATAAATATGAATTATATTAATGTAGTATATTTTCCAATAATATAAAAATTAAAAAAATATGAATAAAGGTTTATTTTTCTTGCATAACGTATTATAAATAACCAGGCACTTTGACTGGTCTGGAGGAGAAATAGGTATACACTAATTGTCGGTGGTTCTAGTGTTAAGCAGGGATTTAATGACCTTCAGTGACTCCATTCTTACAGGTTCTACTTTAAGGAACAAAAGTATTTCTTATTAGAACAAAAGAAGATTTTATATCTCAAACACATCTCCACCTGGCTCTAAACCTACGATTCCTGTACGATAATATTTTTGATAGAATTTTCGTTTCAAATTGAGAACGATTTTTCTTTACCGAAGTACCTTAAGCTACTAAACATCACAGCTTTCATGTGCCTCTACCTATTCTACAAACTTTTTAGTGGATTATTTGAATGTTTATCGTAGCATTGGCCAGTCATTGCAGCGCTCAAGAACTAGTGAAGGTGTTGAACGATTTGTTCGCCCGTTTCGACAAGCTATCCGCGGAGAATCATTGTCTGCGTATAAAGTTACTGGGCGACTGTTACTACTGTGTGTCTGGTCTACCGACTGCCAGGAGCGATCACGCTCATTGCTGCGTCGAAATGGGCTTGCATATGATTAAAGCGATAAGGGACGTACGGTACACGACGAAGGTAAAGCAATTTTTAGCAATCAATAGATAGTTACGTACTTAAATCCCCAACCACTAAAGTATCAACTCTTGCCCTATTTTCGAAGCATTTGTTTGGTAATGTGACCTCTATTCCTAGACCGTTGCTAAATTTTAGTTATAAATAAGTTATAAATTCGATGTTACAAAATACAAATAATTAGAAGCCCTCGTTTCAACTTCTAGCCACCTCTAAATTTAACCCTAGATTACTAAACATTCGTAAAAAAATACGACTTTAAAATAAAACTCGAATATTTTCGAAAAAAATATTTTTATTCAAGTAGGAACATAAATTTTAGGTACTTGAAATGTTTTTTATTTAGCACAACAGACACAGTTCATGGTATGCGCTCGACATATTGGTTTCTTGTATTTCACGCAAAAGTTGGTTGTCATTTTCCTTGACATAATTTTTTGTTATGATTTTTAGTAATTTCGGGTTAATTTCATGATATAAACGTCTTCAAAACTTCCCCACCTTTTCTTTTTCCATGAACCACTAACTTGAAGCCCAATTTTTATGTTTTGAAATTTAGAAGCTCCAAAAGTAGAAAATTTGATACCCTCTAAGTGTTTTATCTCCCCGACGTCACTAAAACACGTGAGTATAAGATGTAAAAGAAACCGGTGCACACTTAGGTCGACCTGAACATGAGAATAGGGATCCACAGTGGCTCGGTGCTGTGTGGAGTTCTGGGCCTTCGAAAGTGGCAGTTCGACGTGTGGTCCTACGACGTGACGCTAGCCAATCACCTCGAGAGTGGAGGCATCCCCGGGTAATCCACATTTAAATTTAAAAATTAAATTCCACTACCTCGATTACTACTACCGAAAACAGTGTCCCCTTGCGAAAGCCTACCCTCAAGTCTCGTGAACACTGTAGGTAGCACCATCAGGAGCCCCAAAACCGGATGCCCCTTAATTTATGCAACTGGGTAGGCACAGATCAGAGCTATTTGAGATGAGTAAAGAGGTGGTACAAAGAAAAAGGAAAAGGGAGATTAATGTGACCACGACTGATGTAATTCGAGAGCTTTGGAAAAAGAAAAGAAAACTGGATTTTATTCTCTAAGTAAATTTTTATAATCACCTAATGATTTTATGGAATTTGCATTAAAAATATTTTTATCAGTTCACCTCGGTTCCTCCCAAATTAAGGGGTCATTATACTTTGATCGACCGAAAAATGAAGCTCTTTTTAAAGATTTTTTTCTCAATAAATACAACATATATCGAAATAAATCTTTTTGGAATTTATTAAGCTACTCTTATATTATACAAGAAAATTTAAAAAGATTTTTTTTTATTTGTTGCAAATGTTTTTTTATAGCACCAATGTGACACCTACAAAAAAGAGGTATGTCGTGGCGCAGGTTATTTCCCGGCTCAGGCTTATCTGAAAAAAAATTGAAAAGATTCTTAATCTGTATGAGTGTCACTATCGCCTGTAGCTCAATTGACAATTTTTGTCGAAAAATAACCGAGATTTTTCTCGGGAAACATTTGAGAAAACTTTGGGGAACTTTTTCTTTCAAACCGGCGCCATTTTGTTATTTCTCAACAAAAATTGTTATTCGAGCTACGGGCGAAAGCGACACTCAATCGAATTAAGAATCCTTTTGAATTTTTTGTTTCAGATAAGTCTGAGCCGGGAAATCACCTGCGCCACGAACATGCTTCTTTTATGTAGGTTAGGGTGGTCCTTATTTTCGATTTTTTTAATTTTCTTCGGCGCACCCTCCAGAATAGTTCCAAATAATGAAAAAAAAATCTGTGTAAAGTTTGAGCTCGATCGGATAACGGGAAAGGGTGCCCCTGGGCCCTTAAACATTTAAATAATTATTTAACAGCTCGCGCAGTCGATTTTATATAACATCTTCCAAGTTATTGATTAAATAAAAAAATATGTCAAACAAAAGTTGTAGATCCGGACAAGAAGCATCTTTTTTGTTTTATTACTTTTTCTCGTACAACAAACGGTTTTCGAAAAAAATCCGAAAAACTAAAAAAAAACTTTTTTCCTTCAAATTTTGAAAGTTTAAATGCTTCTAGAACACTTTTTATTTATGAAGGCGAACAAAAAATGGAATTTTTATTTTCGAGGACTATTTTTTAAACATTTAAGGGGGAATATACCGAAATATGCGAAAAAGATAAAAAAAAATTTCTCTCTTATTTTCAGTGTTTGATATGTCATCAATGTTTCCTAAAAATTTGGGACCGAAATTCGTAAAAATATCGGAAATATAGCCTTTATATTTTCGATATTTTTGTTTTTAGTATTTCGGACTTTTTTCAAAAATCGTTTCTCCCGCGAGAAAAAGTAATACAACGTAAAAGATGCTCCTTGTCCGAATCTACAACTTTTGTTTGACATATTTTTTTATTTAATCAATAACTTGGAAGATGTTATATAAAATCGCCTTAGCGAGCTGTTAAATAATTATTTAAATGTTTAAGGGCCCAGGGGCACCCTTTTCCGTTATCCGGTCGAGCTCAAACTTTACACAGATTTTTTTTAATTATTTGAAACTATTCTGGAGGGTGCCCAAAGAAAATCTTGAAAATTTTTTTTTACCAAGAGTAAATAAGTACCACCCTAATGTAGGTGTCACATTGGCGCTATAAAAAACATTTGAAACAAATTTAAAAAATCGTTTTAATTTTTTTGTATAATATAAGAGTAGCTTGATAAATTCCAAAAAGATTTACTGCATTATATGTTGTATTTATTGAGATTTTTTTTTTAAATAGCTTCATTTTTCGGAGGATGAAAGTAGAATGACCCCTTAAGTCCTGAGCGAAATTAACTATATAGAAAGGAGCCACTCGCAAGGGCACATCAGTAACCCGAAAATTCCGAATTTTATGAAACTTTGCAGTGTCTTAAAGACTATTCTCAAGTCTAACGAACGCTGTAGCTTTACCAAGAACCTAAAACCTGGTGCTCCTCACGGTACACAACCAGATAGACGTGCACAACCCATCCAAGCTTTCCAAAGTTCGAACAGCCACCGCAAAGCTTGAAAACACACAAGAACTAACCGTGTTCCAGGAGGGTACATATCTCAGAAGACACCCTCAACTGTTTGAACGACGTGTATGAAGTGGAGCCGGGGAACGGGACCGAAAGGGACAACTATTTGAAGGAGAGGAGCGTGGTGACGTATCTGATCAAGCAGGTGGAGCCAATGAAGACCAGGCGAAGGTATTCATCGCGCCCGAAAGCAAGCTCAGAGGACGAAACCACTAAGAGCAAGAAGAGCTTCAAGCTGAACAACCCGTTAGCTGCGAACAGCAGCGTGCCAAATACTTCCACGGAGGACGACACCATTGGCGTCGACTGGACACCGGAAATCCCGTTCGAAAACGTTCGTATCCTGCTGACACCTCAGACCAAGGAAAGTCTCCAAAACGCATATATTTTTGTTCTTATAGTTAAATACCGCGACGTCGGTCAGTAATCTGGAATCAGAGTATCTTGAGGAGGAGAATGGCACCGCGAAGGCCCACAAAGCTGCGCCGTCCTCCGCCGAGATGTTGAGGGCTGCAGGCCTCGAGTCAGCGAGCAACAAGCGCATGAGGTCGGCGAACATAAACGCCTGGACTTTGCGTTACAATGACGAGAGCCTAGAATCCAAGGTGGGGACGTTAATATGAGGCTCTTCTGAAAGAGCTTGAATGTTTCAGTGATATAGGCATACCCTAAACGAGGCATAACATCCATAAGTGACTGAGTCCTCAGTAAATGTCGATGAACAACGGGCTAACATTGCTCAATTGTTTGAAGGGCACTGGGAATATTTATTGCATCAATCGAATACTTACAAGAGAAGGTCACTAACCCGGAAATTTAAAAATTATGAAACTTTTGGGATATATAGGGTGCGTTCCGATTCACGCAGTGACTGCATGAAATTGATAGAATCGTATTGGTGGCATCGTACGATTTCCTAGAATTTCTCTCACTTTCCACCAATACGATGCCACTTCCGGTGTAGCGAGCGTGCAGCAAACGTAGAAATTCAGAGGAGAAGCAGAGCGTGCAGCAAACTCCGCACGCGCATGCATATTTGTTTCTACAATCTTTGATTATTTGAATTTCTCTATTTCCAATAGATTCAGCTGATACAATTTAATGAAAAGTAATAAAAACAATTAATTCTCTCATGATTACAATGCCACTTTTCTACGTTATTATTTTGAAGAAACTTCATCTGATGTTTTCTTTTTAATACAAATGTATAATTACATACTTATTATCTACCGAAAATATTCTTCGAATATTGTTCTCGAATATCCCGGAATGACATGTTCTCCATAATCTATCAATTTTTAGGCAAACATAATCTGTCCGAGTGTTCTGTTTACAATTAATGCTATGTATATTAATTCCGATTCTAAATGGCAAGTTAATATCATCTTCATTTTCGCTTTCATCAGACGAATCACAGCTGCTGATTTCATTATCACTATTATTTAATAATATCGAGGTTATTCTAAACAACGTTTCTTTCTCCATTGTAACATCCATTTTGATTTCGCATAAAACGCAGGAGGAAGCGTCCGTTTTCAAGAACGCAGGAACCGCAGTAACGAAACTATATGAATGCGCGGCGCAGCGACTGCGCTGCGATCTCTGCACTCACTGCGTGAATCGGAACGCACCCATAGAGGATAATATATATTATGTAGGTAGGATGCCCAAATTCACTCTAAACAGATTTGTATTTGTATTTGTATTTATTGTTTTTCCTGTTAAACAGGAATGACGTTTCTCAAACTATAGTTTCATCTTTTTCTTTCCTCTCTCTCCTTCAGGTCCCAGCAACAGCGGCGCACCGGGTGAAAGAAAAGTGGTCTCCCATCTTTCCCCAGTACCCGCCCCGTGATGCTTAACTTCGGTGATCTAACGAGAACCGGTGTTTTCCATCACGGCTACGGCCGCTGGTCTCTAAACAGATGAAATTAACCATTGAAAACCCGGCTTTTCCAAATTTATGTTATAACTCGTCCTAATTAAAAGAAGCAACTTTTGCCTGAAAACTTTTTTTTTCTCTCTTACAGTTCGCGAGTTATAACACACAATCAGAAAATAGCTGCAGTTTCAGGGGTGAATTTTTGCCCCCTCACATTGAATTTGGGCAGCACAAAAAATTGCGTGATACGTATCTATATAATACTAGCAAACTACTCCCGCGCTTTGCTTCAGGCCTAAGAGATATTAAGGACCCCATGAAAACACATCTCACTCCTTTCCACCACCCCCTAGGGGTTGATAGGGCAAAATCCTGAAATTGGTTTTTAGACATTTATGTGGGTAACCTTTTGAAGTAAAAACCAAGTTAATATCTAATTGGGCGAAAGAGATTTTAAGAAATTCGTGGAAGCATATTTTACCCCTTTTCACTCACTTCGGGGATGATTAGGGCAAAATGCTGAATGTGGGTAATCTTTTGAAGTAAAAATCAAGTTTATATCTAATCGGGGCTAAGAAATAATAAGGAGTCCGAGAAAACATATTTCAGTCCTTTTTACTCCCTTCGAGTTGGAATTTCAAAAAAATCCCTTCTTATCATGCACCTATGTCGCAAAAACAATATACACTTCGAATTTCATGTTTCTAGGGTCAGCAGTTGAGCTGGACGGTGATGAATCAGTGACACAACGATTATATAAGTATAGATATAGTATTCTCTACATATCCCCAAAGTTTCATAATTTTTTGAATTTCCGAGTTGGGGATCTTCCTTTGTTAACGTATTCAGTTCTACCTGTATTAGTATAAGTATTCGGAAATCATTTCTGCACGATTGTTGAATTAGGCATAAAGTCAGACCCAGCTGGCTGCGTGTACAAATTGTGCGATTCACACAAAGGCCTTAAGAGAAAAAGCGTCTAAAAGACCTCAAAAGATATGAGATAAATTTTTAAGCAACCCAAATTTGTATAAGCAGAACTAGGGCATAAGTAAGATCATATCGTAGAGAGGTTTTCAAAAAAAAATTTGCATTTGATTTCCTGTTATTTTTATTCGCAATTAATTCGAAAAAATATTTTTTCGGAGGCGCCAAACATTTATCGCACTCGCAAGAAAAACACCACGCGCCGGACCTGCATACAGTGCCCGATATCTTGGTTAAAATAAGTTAGATATCATCTACTTCATCAATCATGGAGTTACGAAGATTGTTTCATAGGACGTGGATTTAAGGGTGATGCAATACATATTTCCAGTACTATATCTTTGAATGCAAATGCTTCTGAGTATTCCTCACACTTTTCCTCAATCCTCACAACTGGTGTCGCCTGTTGCAGTTTGGACAACTGAGGGAGGACATGTTCAAATCCAATATGATCTGTTGCTACGTCGTGTGGATATTCATCGCGATCAGCCAGGCTGTCATTCTATCAGAGTGAGCTTCCCCGCGCCTCTTAAGATCTCTGGCTAAGTGTTTCGTTTTTTAACCCATGTCTGAATCCCGTCCCACGTTATTCACCCTTTCTTCGTAGCTGCACGATCCTCCTAGCCTCCCTGCTGCTGACGACGCTGATTCTGGTTGCGTCCTCAATCCTGGTGATGGCTGAGGAGTTCAAGACCCTGCCGACGTATCTGCAGCATGCCTCCTCGATGCTGGTGCACAACAAGCAGCATCGCACAATCTTCATCTGCAGCGTGATCAGCCTTATGGCTTTGACGTCGATCGTCGGTGTCCTGTCGTGCCCTACGTCGATCCGACGGTATCCGGAGGCCCTGGTGCTCGAGCAACAGCAACTGATAACCCCGACGTTGCGGCCGGAACGTCTGGTGGCGACAACCGTCGGGCTGGACCAGTTGATACTGACGTTCCTGGAGACAGCCCTGCGCGACGATACACTGGAGGCGCAACGAAACGCCTCCACTAGGAGAAACCAAACCGAGGTGCCCGACTCGAACGGTATCGAGATGGGGCTGGCGAGGGCCATCGACAACGGGGCTGATCTGGCGAAAGGTCGACGAAGAAAAGAATTCTTCAGGTTTTATAGACACGAACAACACCGCGGGCTTCCATCTGGAAGGCATTACAGAAGGCTTGCTCGTGATTGTAGGAGCGAGGACGTGGTCTCGAGAAAGATACTGTCGACCCCAGAAGCCGACCCAGGAGTGGACGCACTGTACTCCATGGACTACGACGAGGAGGTCGCCCTGGAAAGCACCTGCGTGCGGCCAGAGTACATCGTGTTCACCTGGATCCTCTGCCTGATCGCGCTCGCTTCGGCCCTGAAATTGTACTACCTGGTGAAAACTGCCTTAGCCACGATCATAGTGTCCACCTACGCCGTGCTGATCCTCGTGGTCTGCAAGGACTTCTTCTCGATCCCTGCCGACGAGAAGAATTTGTGAGTCCTCATCCAAGCATCTTGAACGAAGGGTCTGGGTTCGCGAGGGAAATGCTGCATCGAAGGTGATCATGGCTCTGCTTCTTCCAGAACGTCCATACCGCTTTCTGCACAGATGCTCACGTTTCTCTGCGTGTTCCTGGTGATGGTCACGTACCATGGCAGATTGGTGGAAGTCACGTCCAGATTGGATTTCCTCTGGAAGCAACAGGCCGAAAGGGAACTGAGCGACATGATCGAGTCGAGGCACAACAATATGCAGCTCCTGAAGAACATTCTGCCGGACCACGTGGCTCATCACTTTCTAACGCAGGATCGAGCTCCTGAGGTACGGGATTTGTCTCTACTATCGAAGGCTGAATCCGAAGATTTTTGTTCTGAATTTCTCCGCAGGAATTGTATTCCCAATCGCGCGATAAAGTTGGCGTGATGTTTGCCAGCGTACCGAACTTCACAGAGTTCTATTCAGAGGACGTGAACAAGGGAATGGAGTGTATACGCTTGTTGAATGAGATCATAGGTAATGTCGAGCTGATTAGCGTATCTTGCTTAGAATAGTTATTAATGTTGCAATTTTGCCCAACACGCTTAGAGTACATAGTTTGGTTATAATGATGATGAGTATCTGTACTACAATAATTTCTTTCTAGCTGATTTCGATGAGCTCCTTGATGAGAATCGGTTCCATTGTATTGAAAAGATAAAGACAGTCGGGGCGACTTACATGGCAGCTTCTGGTCTCAATCCGTGTGAAAATGTAATTTCTTATGATTCAAATGTCTCTTCTTGTATCGCATGAGGAACAGTGTTCGATATGTACATATCTGGCGCAAGTGTAAAGTGCTTGACGTAGTGTAGTTGATGTATTCAGTGTTTGATCGATAAAGCCTTTCTAGCAATTATTTTCAGCGATGGGACCAAGTACGTTGCAGATAGAATCGAAACCTAATAGGATACATTTGAATTCCATACGAGTACTTTGCAAAATGAACTTTGCGTGTGCCTATTGTAGGCTTCGAACTGAGTTCCATGGTATCGAGTACTTTGCAAGTAACTGAATTGAAAATCGGTGTTTACGAATACGGTTCACAATCCTAAAGAAATAAACCCTGGCTATTATGTCAATTGATATACTCGTGAGTACATATTAACTTGGTCCTATCACTGAAAACAACGTCTATTACGCAAGCAGGAATTTTATCAGGCTTCTCAGTAAGGTTTCGATACGCCTCTCTTTAGGACAGAAACAAAGACGACATGGAGCACTTATGCAGTTTGGTAGACTACGCAGTAGCCATGAGGCTTCGCCTAGAGGATGTGAACATCCACTCGTTTAATAATTTCGATTTGAGAGTGGGTATCAGCTGCGGTCCATTAGTGGGGGGTGTCATTGGGGCCAGGAAGCCGGTGTTCGATATATGGGGCAATACGGTGAACTTGGCTTCTCGTATGGATTCCACAGGTGTTATGGGGAAAATACAAGTTCCGCAGGAGATTGCCAGGGTAATTACATAGTGCTAGATCGCAAGAAACATCTAATACGAATACGAGTCACTTATTTCATCCTGTCAGTTCTTGGAGGCGAGAGGATACCAGACCCAGAAACGGGGCTTCATCGAGGTGAAAGGGAAGGGTGCGATGGAGACCTACTTTGTACTAGGCAAAGGTAGCATGGAACAGCAAGGCCCGAGCAAACAGCACACGACTAGGTGCCGAAGCCTTGCAGCCGTTGTGTATGGCGTCGTTCAAGCCCGTCGCAAACAAATGCGAGCCCTTAGAAGAACATAAGTGTCGTATTCGGGTCAGTTTCTATTTGGATGTTCTGCTTTGGGGTTAACTGGTATCGAGTGCTAATGATCATTCTGCGGGTTTAGGTGGATCACAAACACCAGCGATTCGCCATCGGCAACCGAGAATACCTAAATGGCTATCCATCTGAGCACTAACCGTGCCCAGCGCAGTTATCTTCGGCGATCTAATGGGAACCGGTGCTCCCTGCGCAGGGTAGCCGTTGGCGAGTCTGTTTCTCTTTTCAATTCGTTGGTGCCTAGCTACACTAATGGTCCACCCTCTATCAACTTATCTAGTAGCCGATGTACAGGTCGAGGAACTCACACTAAGCCGTCAAAGTAACTCTCTTATTTATGGAGATAGCAACTGCAGGGCCGAAGTGAGTTGTGTGGGACGTTTGGAGTATTCCATACTTGAGATTTTGCTGTGTGGAACTCCACATTCAGGAATTTGGAAGGCATTTTACCATTTTTTATTTTTTCTTCGCATACTATTTTTTTAGGCTGTTGAAATTTGAGCTTTTAATTCGCTCCGCCAACCCTAGACAACAGTCAACTGTACTGTTGTCGACTATAAAGACTTTGGGTGTCTTTAGTTGTAACTTGTATACTGATGAACTTCTCTACTAATAAATATCAGTACAATGAAAGTATAACATTGTACTCGAAGGAATAAAGACGATCCTATACATATGTCGTCGACACTTTCACATCCACGTAAAACAATATATTTGTGCAATGTTTCCCTTGAAACGAAATAATTATTATCTGAAACATTTCTTCTTATCTTCAAGAGTAGGAGAGTTATTTGGATGTTCTGTTTTACGTACCTACTTTATCCCCTAATAAAGTTGAAAAGATGACGAGCAATTATAGTTAACATATTAACCACTACAATTTTCTTTGCGAACTGTCTGGTTAACGTGTTAATTTGTATGCAAATAATGTTTGTCGCTAGACAAGTGTAAATTAACTTTATTTTGTATTTATAATCGTATTATGGTTATTCATTTTCTGCTCACTTCTGTCTCGTTCACGACTCTTTGGGAATGTAATACTTCTGGAGCAGAGTATTGTAGCGACCGAAATTGCTACGAATCCACGAACCATATTTTAATAAACCTGTTAATGTGGTTAGAAGGAATATGCGGTTTACTTAATTGAAATTCAAAATGATAAAAGTGCATTTGCCATGAACGTCTCTAGAGGGGCCATCATTTTCATGTACTTTGTGAACGTCCGAAAACAATCTATAAACTCAGAGTTGGGCAAATTTTATTTCGAATAACGAATAAATCCCCAAGATTTATTCGTGAATATCGAATAACGATTTTATTCGACGAAAAGTAATTTGTGAATAACGAATAAATTTGTAGCGTTATTCGAGCCAGATTTATTCGTTATTCGAGAGAGCTTGGCGATGAATAAATATGAGTGGAAGACATCCTGTTTATGTCAGGTTGTTAGAAACAACGGTACTCGACACAAAACGTTATTTTCGGTTTAATTTTCATGTAATTTGTGAACGTCCGAAAATAATCTATAAACTCAGAGTTGGGCAAATTTTATTTCGAATAAGGAATAAACCCCCAAGATTTATTCGTGAATATCGAATAACGATTTTATTCGGCGAAAAGTAATTTGTGAATAACGAATAAATTTGTAGCGTTATTCGAGCCAGATTTATTCGAATAAGAATTTATTCGTTATTCGAGAGAGCTCAACGACGAATAAATATGAGGGGAAGACAGGCTGTTTATGTCAGGTTGTTAGAAACAACGGTACTCGACACAAAACGTTATTTTCGGTTATCATAATGCAACAACAATTTGTATTCGACAACCAGGACAACAATTTTAATAGTTTTTTAATTAAAATATTAGCAGATTGTCTGTTTAGCGTCTATCTTTTATTCGTCTATTTACTCAAATAAATTTTTATTCGTTATTTTCGAATAACTTCATTTTATTCGTAACTTGTGTTCGAAAATCATTCGACAAAATTTATTCGATATTCTATTCGAATAACGCCCAACTCTGCTAGAAACATATTAGTGCCGGAGCCATGCACACATCTGAATAGTAGATTTAAAGTTTTGTACAATGTTTCAGGAACCTATTGCGATTGGTGACCTTTATGTATCAATGAATTCTTATATGTATCGAATTATCTCTGCACCTATTATCATTTTGTTCTTCGCTAACCTGATCTATTTTAATTTTGTATATCGAACAAATATAAATATAAGTTTGAGTGTAAAGTTGTCCAAAAGTGTTATTAGACATTCAATTATCTAAATTACATAAAGCTACCGCAAGCCTAGTGATAAATAAATTAAAGAGAAAGTCAAAGCAATCAATTATAATCATATTTGTTCCACGGCGCACCGAGTATGACCAACAAACAACGTTCAATTCTTTGCTATCGCTATCGCGCGAATGGAATAAAGCTACTTCGGACGAGCTCTTTGTCACCGGGAGTAAATTATCGGGCAGCAAGCAATTTTTGGGAAAAGTCAATTTAATAATAATTGCAGGGCAGCAGCTTTCATGTTGATAATCATAATGTACAGCACAGTTGAGCTCTGTGTAACTGTATATTACATTATTATGGTAAACACAATATATTTTAATTAACCGTAATAATAATCCATGATAATAATAGTTGTAATGATAATAATAAGGCTAGCTACAGCGTGATCTCCCGCTTAAAGAGACCACCCGATCCGACTGTACACTTTTACAACGTACTCCAATAATAATCTAATTACATTAATATAATTAGCGTAATTATTACAATCTGAACCTAATAATCTGAAGAATGTTGCGACACGTAGGAGGGACCGCGCGCCTTCATCTTTCGAGGCATCAATGTGGAACAAGTCCGGGGGCGTTCTGCGTGTCGTTCGCTTACAGTAATCCTGCGACTTGCATTGCAGAAAACAGAGAGTGCATACGTAACTCATTGATCCCTCGGAAGCGAAGGTGTCTCTTTAAAACTTCTTTGCTTTTTCTTCTTCTTTTTCTCTCTTTTAAGATATAAAGGCACTGTACACGTAAACATACAATATATTAGAAGAGCGCTATAGGCGGTCCAGATGTCACACACTTTAAACGGTAAAACGTGCCCGTTGAAAAATATCAATACGATCCTCTGCTCCTCCTTCCCATTCTCATCTTTAATCGTTAAGACGCTACACGCTTAAAATAAGGGAGCGGTTTCCTTCGATTCTAGCTGCATTGGTCAACGCTATTCTCTTCGACGCTATAATATATATGTATATCTTAAACGTTAAGGAAAAATATAGATGACTATTATTATATCGAATGTGCAGAACTCACGGTAACTATTCTTTTAGGAGGAAATAATTGGTCAATGCGATCAGAAGTTAAGAAAACGCTCCGGTTAAAGGTGGGATCTGTTTATCACAATTTGGCAGTGAACGTTTCTCACGTTTAAAATACAGTTTTACAAGTTCTTCTTTTTTTAAGCTACGTGAAATCTTTCCCTCGCCCTTCCCTTCACTTCTCCCCCCCCCCCCCCCCTCCAGTTCATTTGCTATGGCTTTGCTCTACGTTTCGCCTCACTCGTTACAAACGAACATCGAAAATATGAATTTTTTTTATATTCAGTTGCTCAGAAAAAATAAATCTTCTCTTCATCTTGCTTTGTGTCTGTACGTCAACGCGCCGGCCACTCGGTAAGTGTAGAACTCAAGCTCCTTCGTACAACCTTTAGCGAAAATATGTTTTATGCGTGTCCCTTGAACTTCTTCATTCTCCTTCTGTTCGTTTGCTTCGCCTCCTCCCAGACTGTACGCAATTTTGTATGTGCGCATCTTTGAAGAGCTCGACGGGCTCTCCCGTGGTAATTTCTCTAATGCTTTGTGCGCAATACCAAATTGCATAATTTTACAGAACCAATGGCGACGGCGATCTTCGGATAGCCAGTATCAAAATACAAGACTTCTCACAGATCTGTGTACGTGCAGGATAAACGATCGCGTGATTATTACAAGATGCCGTTACTGTACAATTATTCTCCCTGTTGCTTGCTCTATGACTTAAAAAAAGAAGGAGTCAGATATTTACATTTACTTACATTTCATTAAACGATAAGTTAATATAGCTACTGATTTAGTTCCCTCTAGTCCGCCCTGATTTCCTTCGCTCAACCAAATCCGTGGTTCACCATCAACAGAAGCTTCGTAAAACAAGAACCGGAATCGACTAGCGAATGTAAACTCTCCGCAGACCAATCGGGCCACAATTAAACGAGCAAGTGCTACTAAAAAGTTTACATTAACCGGCCTACTATTCTGAATAATACACTTTACATTCCTAGCGTTCCTTTACATTATTTTCCCCCCTAACTTAAAACACAACACTTTTGCAGGCTGTTAGGAAACGTCTAGTACATCACTTCAGTTACAAAAATTCATTGTGACTTTCGTTTCGCCTCCCGAATAAACGGTTATTTATTCCCCTCCCTTTTCGAAACATTCCTTCGAAACAATGATTTCCTCTCGAATCGATAAAAACTACCACCTTGTAATGATAAAATTTTGTTTTAACAACAATACTGCCAATTATTCCAAGTTATATACTAGACTTCCAGATCATCCTACATAATTGCAGCATACTTCTACGAAATATGCTATTCGCGTAATTTAAAAGAGAGAACTCATTCTAAAGAAAGTGATTTCTTTGAGTTACAAACGGTTCATCTTTCGCATTCACAGACATTTACTCCCTTCGAGGTCTATAAACATTCCAGCCGTGGATGTAAACTTTCTCCCAAACAAGCATTTACAAATCATTTAATTAAAGTTTCGTGAAATTACGTTTCCCTAAACCACGACCCTCTCGTTTACCCATAAATGAATCGTTTCATTATTCGAATAACCCAATAACTTGCTAGCAAATCAAAGTAATCACAAACTTAGACTGCCAGTTGGCTGCAAACCCGCTACAACAAAAGCATCAACGAACATAATTTCAGTACATACAGCTAACGAAAATTTAACGCGAATGCATCTTTGGCTCATTAGCAGTGCCACGGAGATGACAGCCGGTTCCCTTTCACGAAATTTAAATAAGCTGCAGGTTTGTTGCATTTATCAATATTTAAGAGAAAATAGAAAATGAAGTTGCAGAGCCCCTTGTATAACCTGGACGCCTTGCTAAGGAATTTCTACATCGCGCGGCACTGCTAATGACCAGAGAAACAGTTGCTACGAATTCTGAATCCGAGTGAACGGGGATCGACAAGCGCCGGTTGCAAGTACGACAGGCGTAGAGGTACACGAGGGGCCCACTCTCAGTTCGTATCAACTATCGAAGCTCTTGAGCCGTCCGTTCCGCTTTATTTCACGCGTTACCTAATCCTTATCCTTTACATTAAATATATTTATACATACATAATATATTAATCGTTAGTCGAAGTTGTCGAGTCAGTTCGATATATTGGCAGGGTTTCCATCGTCGTTTCCGTCGCTGCCAATATCGTATCATATGCGTTGAGATCATTTGAGTGTGAATGGGATTAAAATACTCTTGGTTTCCGCGAGCTTCTGAGCCCGCGGGATATCGTCTAATGATCGTAGACAGCGAGCTCTGAACAAGTCCAGAAGCTGGGCATTTACACACACGGCCGTTGCTGTATGTTATGTAGAAATATATATATGAATATATATGTAATATATGTATTGCAATTGAATGGCGCAACGTTGAAATTGGTCGCGTGTATAAAAAAGGAGAAATGCGCTCGTCGTTCGTGGTTAACTAACTCGGCGGAACTAGCATTTCTAGCGTTTAGTTTTAAAAAATACGCCGTTTCCCGATGGTACGAACTATCTAAACTCTTATTTTATCTCCTCGTTTTCGCCCTCTTTCTCTCTCCCCCTCTCGCTCGCGCGTCTGCGAAAATACATTTTTTTCGGCGGAACAAGAATTGCATATCGTTTTTATACACTTGTAGGGTAGGTAAGAGCTTCTTTACTTTTTTGTTTCTGGCACGTACAATTGGCGTTGCTAAACGCCAATGTGAATTGACGAGAGACTGAGTCGAAGGTACGTTATTTTTTTCTTCTTCATCCCTTTTGCCTTAAAATACGATCACTCGCTGTTAGATAATTAAACATCAGCGTTTCCCAATTTTGTTCTTCATTGATCGTCGGTCCGCGCTTCGACCGCGGATTCGTTAAAATCGCTCTAACATTCTGCATTCGAAATTAAGTTAAATAGTTCCTTAATTGGGACGCTAGCCTATGTAATATTTTTTCAACGAATTATCTCGCGCAATTAAAATTGATTGGAACAAAATTCATTCGTAACTAATAAATATTTTTTTCTTCTTTCCACTTCGTGATCAAATTGATTATATATATTCTTACACATGATTCTTAGCTGCTCGTTCTAACGCGAGCGATTGACACGTTCCTCGTGATTCGTTCGTGGATACTCCCAGGAAACTACAAATTGAGAAACGCCGTTCTATAAGCTGGCCTTTCGTTTCAAACACGAAAGCCGTTCTATCTTACAGGCGGAGGCCGATGGTCAGGAGAAGCTGGTTTTGAATGAGACCGGCTTCAAAATATAGGGAACGATGAGTTTAAAGGAATCCTAGAATTTAATAAGGTATCGCTTCGAATTTTTAGTTCTCCTTTACTGCACTAGAGTTTAACTGATTATTAATGTAATTAAGTGGGAACATCCTATCTTACCATTCAGAAGTGCAAAGTTGAAATTGTACAGGTGTTACTTATTCTTTAACAAATTCTTCGTTTTTGCACTACGTCGAATCAAATTCCATATTTTCCAATTGAATATCTGAATATGAACAATATTCGATATAAAAGTTGAAAGCAGAACCATTTCTCTGTGGTTTCCTCAAACATTTATACTTATTTGCAATCGTATATGATTATTATATATACTTATCATTTACCTATATTCATTTATACAATTATAATTATAAACGATTGCTAATAAATGCGAATATTCCAAGTAACCTTTCGACAACGGCACTTTTCCAACTTTTAAGTCCGACTTCTTTTTCTACCAAGATATTGGATCAGAAGTTGTAAAATCCGTTTACAACGACCAAAGTAACATCAAGGTACAACCGAAAGAAAGTGAAGTAAAAGAGTGCAGCACAAGATTCGAAATCTGCTCCACTCGTAATCCAGGACGTTCCTATCTAATTTATAAGAATACTCAGAAATCCACTGAAACTGCAATGTAGTTAAGGTGACACAAATATTTCGAGCTATTTTTTACAAGGGATTTGTTTGAACTTGTTGTTTCCTACGTGTTGTGCTCCGTTCTATTCAAAACGCGCTCGCCGTGATCACAGGCCCTTCTCCTTAGTAATTGCTGTACAAGTCATATGCTTCTACTGTACAAATATTTTATAGTCGCAATGATACAATGATTGATTTATCTGAAGCATGATATTTGCCGCGAATGCTATTCCACTGCCTTGATCTTTTTCTGCTTTAATCCTCCGCATCCTGAAATTTGTGGAGAAACCAAATTGCTGATGGTTTCTAAATGCTCTCGATCCTACGTCAGTGCAAATATCTTCAAGCCTGGTGCGGAAACGTGCTATCGTGATTGCATCGTGAGTTCATCGTCACTGGCAGTAGAACATTCCCCTGCTAAATATCCCCCAGTGAATTTCCTAAAAATCAATAATCGTCTCGATCCCGCTTCCATAGAAGAATGTACAGTATGATTGAGCAGCTTCGAAATATTTTACAATCGTACTCTAAATCCGTAACAATAGTTAACGACTGCTTCGTCCACCATCACTTTCGACTATAAATGTAACCCTTTAACATATTTGTAATTGGCAGTGAACATTTCCGCGGGAACGTTTTTTTTTGTTTTTAATTTTTAGAGCGTGATTCGTTCGGAAACGCGCGGTTAAAGAAAATAGTAACGAAGAGAAATTTTCTACGCCCGCGACAAAAAATTCTTAAATGCTCGCTTCGTCTCTTGCCGTGACACGAAAAGACTGATAAGAAACGCAGCCTACATCCGCCACGCCTTATCGCGAGGCTTTCGCGCGGCGGCGCCGTCGAAGGATTACGCGCGGTTACCATGCAATTTACAAAACGCAGTCTTCTGGCGTTTCTTTCGTAGCTTCCATTCTACCCGAGAGCTAGAACAATTTTACACACGCAAGTTCAACGTTATCCGAATATTGGTCGTATTATAACTAGCCGACTTTGTACAAATAGCGCTATCTAATTGCCAGCGTTTCTCAAACTTCCGATTGCTCGTATGACTGTACCGAATATTGTGCGTCAAATTTTCTAGTTTCTTCCCCTACTTTCCCTCCGCATTTTTCATAATAGCTCTCAGGTACCTGAATAATGCTTATCGTAAAGTCCGTTTTTTAAACACAGATATCGTATCATCGAAGTCACTGCAGAGTGCCTAAGAAGTCCAAATATCTGTGTTGCATGTAGCCTCAGGAGGATTGGCTAGACTGAGCAGATGAGGGAGTAGTTAGCGACGTGTGAAGTGCAAATCCGTCGTAAACGTCCATTAAATCGCGCATTCTGTACTCTTCTAGGCAAACGAATCCTTCTAGGGATGGGGATTGCTTACGCGCACAATCCATGCAGTGTACTACGTGCCGTTTCTCTTGCTCTCTTATGAACAAGATGTTGAACACTTCGATCTGAAACAGAATTAAAAACAATTTGTTTACGTTGCGTCACTAAGCGCAGTGAGTTTCTTATTTTTCTTGTTAACGGAAAAAAAAATATTAATGCGATTCATTGGAGGGTCATTTATTTAAATGACTTTATCAATCACAAAGATTTTCCATAATTCGAAGTTTTCAACGCCCTTCGAGTTAGATATTCGGAGAAAGTACCTCCGCGGAATTTTCTTTTCTATTTAGATACAGGAATGAATAGACAACTTTGTAAGAATTAATAATAATAATAATTGGGTATGTCTTACCTCGCACTGCCCACAGTAATGTGACGCTTCGTTCTTTCCTCGCCCGTGGAACCGAACTTCCACACCCTTGCTTTTCACAAACTCTAGTATTAAGCAACACTGCCTCATTGTCCTTAAGAGGCAGTTCTTGATTAGTTCAAACAGCCTGGGATCCGACACTTTGATATTTCGAGCTAGATTCCAGGACAAGTGTACCATTGGCACAATGGATTTGAATGACTGCAGCTTGTTCCACTCGTAACGTTCAATTGCTAATTGGTATTGACGGGCTGTCAAAGGGCCCACATTCCATGCTATGTTATTACACCAGCCGACGGCTTGAACCCAATGAACGCAACCTAGCAGAACAAATTCCGCGCGTTAAAAACACGTTACAGCTTAGCCACTTTACTTCCGCATTCAAATACCAATAGAATAAACACGATTAAGCCGTTTATAAAACTGGTTGCTTCAACAGGGAGTTGCTAACTGTATGCGAGCCATACAAATTGTTCAACGTATTGCAAAATCTTGTTCTACATGTTCTTTTCTAAAAATCAGTTCAACGTTCTGCGAGCTTTTGTATACAGGGTGTTACTCTATTGATAGTGAATATTCTAGGGGTTGATTATGCAGGCGAAAATAAGAGGAAAATCAAGAGTGACGAAATTGCGGTAAAAGCTTCGTGTTCGAGAAAATTCAAGGTCAATTTTCTTAAAAAACGAAGCCTTTATCGCAATTTCATTACTTTTGATATTCGTCTTATTTTCGCCTGTATAATCACCCCCTATAAATATTCACTATCAGCAGAGTAACGGCCTGCATATAGCGTGAAACATCCTTACATAAAATTCACTAAAGAAGTTAGTGTTAATTAAAGCTGATTTTCTGTTTCTGATATGCAATAAATTGAGGGCTCGGATGCAATAAGGGGACTAGCGCTCGAAACTGGGAAAAATGATTGTTCAAACGCTAAGAAATATTGGAAGATTAAATGTTGTTAAACTGTATTTTAAAAAATATAGTGTTGTAAAGCTCGTTACGACGCACATTTTTTCTATTTACAGTTTGTTTATCGAATCATTACTATTCGAGCTAAAAATTATAAACAAAAAATTTTTCATCGTCGAAAATCATTATTTTTTTAAACATAAATTGCGATAACTTGAGTTAAATATTAATGAATCGTTATGAGACTTAAAACATAACTTCAGAAAACTCCAGCGAAACCGTAAAATGTATGCACAAAACCATTATGTTAAGAAATGTAATAATATTTCATTAAAAAGAAATACTGGGCATAACCCATGTTTTTCAATGTTCGCCGTTAAAAAGTATCGAGGCAATTTTGAGGTACATATAACTTGCAGCGACAAAGTTTTTCCTTAATACACAAGGAAGATTTTCAGAAATTTTCACACTGATTAATAAATACTTGTAGAAGATATGATGATATATATAAATCTCGCGCGCCAGCAACAGTCAGCAGCCGCGCATAATGCGCTATTTAGCAGTTTTAGCACTCGCGTTGGCTGTTGGTGGCGCGCGAGATTTATATATATCATCACGTCTTCTACAATTATTTATTAATCAGTGTGAAAATTTGTGAAAATCTTCCTTGTATATTGAGGAAATACTTTGTCGCTGCAAGTTATATGTACCATAAAATTGCGTCGATACTTTTTAACGGCGAACGTTGAAAAACATGGGTTATGCCCAGTATTTCTTTTTAATTAAATATTATTACATTTTTTAACACAAGCGTTTTGTGCATACATTTTACAGCTTCGCTAGAGTTTTCTAAAGTTATGTTTTAAGTCTCATAACGATTCCTTAATATTTACTCAAGTTATCGCAATTTATGTTTAAAGAAATAATGATTTTGGAAGATGAAAAAATTTTTATTTATAATTTCTAGTTCGAATAGTAATGATTTGATAAACAAACTGTAAATAGAAAAAATGAATATTTATAATCTACTCACCGGCATTAACCCAGACAAGATCGCCTGGTCTTTGTAGAAACCTATATACTGGGATATTTTCCTCGTAAAGATCCTCTAAGGAAGGCCACCAACTACCGTGAAGGTAATTGATATTATTTCGCTCGCAGAGAGCACATATTACGCCCCAATATGCATCGGGCACTGCGAACCACTCGCAATCTCCTGGTCCGATGTTGATGTTAATGGAACAGAAGTTATTGTTTTCCTGATGGCCAGGTGTTCTGCTACCAGGTACCTGTGAAAGTGAATAATATATCTGTTAAGAAGATCGTGATTTAACCCTCCGTGGTCACAGGAGGTGTGTCGCACCCCAGGATATGGCTTTGCCAATATTTCTGTAAATTTTTAGACCTTAATAATAAAATTGAAAAGTTTGGTGAATATTTTTGGTGAATATAAAAAAAAAATCGCTTTTATCCACAATTATGTTTCCAAATACTTACAACATATCAAAATTCACATTTCTATCTAGAAAAAGACGTGAAAAGTTGCAAGATTCACGTTACAAGATAACACGTGACTAATTTGTGATAAGAAGGTGTGACCACGGAGGGTGAACTTGATTTCTAACAGGAGGAAGTTACAAGATATTGCAGTATTATAATTTTATGCCCTAAATGCCTTACTTTAGCGAGATTTTTAAAAAAGAAAAAGGAAACGTATGTACCTTCATGTACAACTGAACGGTATTCATGCCCAGAATGACGTGACCAACGTGGCTGAGCATATTTCCAGCTGATACAACTCTGGAGAACGCCGGTAGTTTCATCAGCTCCTGCAGCTGCGGCTTCCATTTCCTCTCGTCCGATAAATCTACATTGGTCCCAAATCGCAGCATTTTCGAGCCAGGTCGACCCGCCAATCCGAAGGCGTTCTTCTTCCTCCTAACAGCACCAGTGCTGTCCTTCGAGTCGGAATCGGACAGATTCGAGGTGTGTATGCCTTGAGCCTTCTCCCTTTCCTCCTTCAAGCTTTCCTGAAAGCTGGAAGCCTGGTACTGCGCGTACTTCGCGATCGTCGTGTGACTCCTGTGGCTGATGCAGCCCCAAACTTTCCTGCCCATGACGGGATCCCAGTTCTCGTCGCTCGTCTGCTGCATCTGCGTCCTCACCTCGATGCCGTGGTCAGGATTGGCCTCCACCAGCGTCTTCGTGGAGAAAAGGCCGAGGTCCAGTTTCAAAGCGGCTGCCAGGCCGCGAATAACAGCTATGGGGTGTTTCAAGCAGAACTCCTGAAGCTGCGGACTGAACGCGTCCTTCTTATTCTCCAAGTAAACGCTGGGAGTCGGCGGTAGCAGCTGCTCCTTCGTTAGCCTCTGGCTAGGAGGATCCGGCGGTGCTGGCGGGGGCGAACGATCGGACAGTATGGAACAATTCGGCACACCCTTCAATCCTTGGCCCTTGCACGCCTCGATGATATTTTTAGCGTCCATTTCTATGCTAAGCTCCTGCTCGGGCTGCGACTCGCACAGGCTCTCCAATTTAAGGACAGGCTCGACTCGAGCAGACGGCTCTATTTTATTCGTGCTGGACGTCGCCTCGCATTTCACCGTTTCTACGGACGAGGTAGGCGTCTTCGCGGCGTTCTTCTCGTACGTGTCGTGTTTCGACGTGGACGACGGCTGGCTGTCGTCCATCTTCTCCAGTTTCACCTCCTTGATCTTCTCGGTACTCTCCTCCAAGTTGGACGGCGAGAACGGCCCGGAGCTCAGAGTGCCGTTGTTCATGATGCTCGGCGCCTCCTCCTTCACGTCCAGGTCCTCGGAGCCAAAATGCTTCAGCAGGTCCTCCGCCAACGAAGTCGCGATGTCCTTCTGCGACAACAGAGCCTGCAGCTCCTGGTCTGTCACACCGAGATCCTTGTTACCCGCGGAGCCTTCCGGGTAGTTGCTCGTCGTCGACGAGATCTGAGTGTAACCCTGGGCGGTGTACTGGTTCGGCTGGTACTGGTTGTACTGGCCGGGGGTCAGTTGCCTCTGGGGGTAGCTCGGATCGGACGCTGACTTGTAGGGCATTCCCGGCGTCTGGCTGTTCCCAGTCGCTGCTGTGTTGTAACCGACGTTCGAGTCCGAGAACCCTGTTTGCAACGCGACCGTTCCACCTTGCTGCAACTGCCAAAATTAAATAAGGATGCGAAATAATGAACACGTCTACCTAAACGTCTTTAGAAGAAGCTAGGTACCGGTTGCTGCGGTATCCCGTAGTTTTTGATGACACCGGGCTGTCCCAGTTGCGCATGAGTGTATCCAGTGGGATAGCCAGGCTGCCCAGGCCTCAAACCTCTCTGCGCGGCCTGCTGTTGTTGCAGTCGAAGCTGCTGCTGGTGCTGCTGCATGGATCTATACTGATGCTGCAGCTGGGCCAGGAGACCTTGTTGCTGGGGCGTCAAGCTTCCGTGATTCTGCTGAAGAAACTGCAGCATCTGCAACTGCTGGGATGAGAGGTAAAACGGTGGTGGCCTTTGCTGCGCGCCTGGGGAGATTGGCTCTTCTCCTGGCTGAAAGTGTTATTCGTTTTATTGGCTGCATTTCGCGCAGCATCACCCTTCAAGCTCGGCGACTTACTTTGAATCTCTTCGTATTAAGATTCTGCCCCTGCCCTTGCG
Organism: Andrena hattorfiana; assembly: GCA_944738655.2. Lineage (NCBI taxonomy): Eukaryota > Metazoa > Arthropoda > Insecta > Hymenoptera > Andrenidae > Andrena > Andrena hattorfiana. The sequence continues at coordinate 48,787,885 of OX122889.2, forward strand.
GATAAGGAGGTGGCGGCCCGGACGGCGTAGTGCCATACTTGTAGCCCGGACCGGTGGGCGGTTGCTGTTGCTGTTGCTGCCTGCTGGACATCTCGGCGCTGATTGGCAAATTCCAAGCCTCTTCTATAGACGGCAATTGCCGCCTCCTTGACGAAGACAGAAACGTTACTAGTCAAAAGCAGTCGTCGTTAAGCTTGGAACATCGCGAAACCTTCCAATAAATCATCCAGCTTCCAGCGATATCTGTGATCGACTCACTTGGTAGCGACGGAAGGCATCGGTGCTTGGCTCAAGTGACTCTGCAGGAAGCTGATCCTCTGCTGCAGCGATGGGTTCATCGGGGTGTTACCGCCGGACTTAGCGCCGCCTAGAGCCGCCAGCGAGCCCGTGCAAGTCGGCGTGTTGTTGTTGCCCCTACGCATTAAAGAGCGAAAGGATCGCCGCTCCATTATGCGATGCTTCCAACACCGTGGACAGGGGAACTTTCGGCTTCAACCGAGCGCCCACCTGTCCCTCGACTTACGAATCTCGCTCGTTAGACAGGCGTGTGTGCGATCGCGCCCATCGAACGTGACTGCGCTACGCTATGCGGCGAAGAATTATACAAATGGCACACTGAATACAAGTACAGTGACGAATGGAATGGCCTCTGACCATCCCCCGCGCGCTGCCCGCGAGTAGGTACTCAACGTGGCGACACTTAAAACCATACACTAAATGGAAGGGTGGGAGGAGGGGGCCGTCCATAGCGGTGATTGACTTGCTCAGAGTTTATTTTTCAATCCAAAAACGTGTACATCTCGGTATACAACGGTGCAACGAGGTGAGGGCTAGAGTGTATGCGTGTTTGTGCATCTGTACAAAAGTAATGGAAGTCCATGGGGGGATCGTGAGCTTCCGCGGGGCATTCTGAACATTCAAAGTTCGAATGCCTCTCTAGAAGCAAAGTTTCGTATAGTTACGCGGCGATCGGTGGCTCCCGGAACGCAGAAACACCGGCTCCCACGCGTCTACTTTACCTGGATGCGTTGACGTAACAGGCCAGAGCGTCTTTCGGCTGGCTAACACTCTCGTACAGTATCCCCAAGTTAGTCCACGCGGCCGAGTGTGATTTGTCCAGCTGCACCGCGCATATGTAGGCTTGCAACGCGTCCATAGGCTGGTTCTGTTGCTGGTACAGGACGCCTATGCTGCACCACGTGTCTGCGTTGCCTTCTGACTTTTCCACGGAGTTTCTGCAACAGTTTTAGGTGCTACTAGATGGTCGCAGTGCGGATGGAAGGGAGACGCGACGATCTCTCAAAGGGGGCAGCCGCTGTTGGGGTATTAGAGGGTTTCGTGGAACGGGGAATTAGTCCGGCCCACAGATTAGCATAAGAGGCTTAAACGTCCCGTTTGATGCATCGACGTAATAATTTTGAGATTAGCGCGCTCTTTAATGCCGGTTACACGTTACCTGTAAGCGATAAACGCATCATGAACCTTCCCTGAAGCGGCGAGGCAACGTCCCAGCAGGTAAAGGCTCTGACCGCTCTTCGGTTCCGCCTCGATGGACTTTTGCAGGCAGTGAATAGCGATCGCTTGCTTCTGCTGTCGCGTTATACCAAGCACGGTACAGTCAACGACGTGGTACATCCATCCTGCAACGGGCAAAAGGGGAAAATATTGTGTAAATCACGTCCACCATAGGCGAATGCTCGAGGAACTCTCTAGTATGGTCACCGAGTCTTTTCTGACCCAATTGTGGATTGATTTCGTTAGGTGCATCGCTACTGTCTCCGGGTCCTTTTTGGTCCATCCCCAAAATTCATTATAAATTTCTCTAATTTTGAAAAACCTATATGTTGTTACAGTTACTCATAAAAGTAGCTGTCCACCCTATATGTAACATATTTTACATATTAATTTGACTTCAAAGTAACGATTCGCAAATCAAATTCACTTTAATATACGTTTGTGTTGGGGCATTCAATTGGAAAATTGTACACTGTTTATCCGAAAAAGTATTTTTATCTGTGGAAGTAGCAAAGAACTTGCAATAATTATTCCCCAAAATTCAATATTTAATTTATACAAGTGTAATTACAATGAGTTAATATTCTTGTACTATTCATAAGCTTTAATCTATTATTAATATTCTGTGAAATTTAGGCTTAACTTGTTCAATTCTTCTAGCAAAATTACCTTGTGCATTTCTCTAGTAGATGGTTCTAACTAAAAGTATACAAATCAAGGTTTATACTAGGTAATTCTGAATTTAACATTACTTAAATATGTTAACAACAGCAGTGTGATATTTTGTTTCAAGATTCTTGTATTAGAGTTTTTTTTTAGTACCACTGTATTACCCTGTTTGAAGAAATAATTTTCAAATCATTGCACTGTGATATTATTCTTGAATTAGTATTGTTAATATTATGGCGATGGGAAATAGATGATAGGAATATTATAGTAAAGGTGTAGAGAAGTAATAATGTAGCGGAGAAGTATTGTACCGGGTGTAAAAAAATTATATGTCATGGTTCGCACAGATGATTCTACACCTCTGGATGGGTGGAGATCTGTTAAAAAAAATGTGTCGCAAAATTGACCTTGAAATCGAAATTCGAGATCCAATTTTGCTTATTTTAATGTGTTCTACTCACTCGGGGGATAAAAAGTGCCAAAGCAATCATTTTTGGAGTTTATTATTAGAAACATTCTATGGAAAATAGTTTCTTTTACACTTTTTCTCGTTTTAGTGAGGCATACACGTTACAATGAACAAAAATTCACCCCGAATTTCCAGCTCAATAGATCTACTAAATTTTTTTAACAGATCTTCGCCGTAAGATCGAAATCACTTGTGTGAATCATTACGTATAATTTTTGTACACCTGTATAACAATCCCATTTTTCCCATAACTTTTTTAAATGCAATTATATATGTATATACAATTTTTAAGACACAAGTATTTTCATAGAAATAAATGCGTCTTTCAGAAAATCGAAGTTAAAATTTTTAACTCCTCTTTTTAAAATTCCTATTTAATTAATAAAAAGCTGTAAAAATGGAAAACCTATATTACCGTGTTCAGATAATAACGCAGACTATACAATAGTAGAAGTAATGGCTCGTAGAATATTGATCGCTAATGTTAAGTAGTTACATAAAAAACGACTATAAACGGCATATTCTCAGTCGCCTGAATGCTTTTCCTAGGCTCTAAGTGGTGTTCAAGTAGCACAATAGCAGGTAAGGATTGCAACCCAGAGGGGTCAGGGTTCAAGTCCTGTGAGGAGCACTATCCTCTACACAACTTTTCTCCTTATTTTATTCCACATCGATTTGCGTGCTGCGTTAAAGCGGATACTATAATCTTCAACTTAACCCACATTACAGCACTGTTATCTAATTAATTACTATACCCTTCCTCGCTTACGCCTATACAGAATTACCAAAGAAATACATCACTCAGGGATTTTCCCAGTGAATTTAACAATGAAAATTTCCTTCCTCTGTATAAACTATCAAATTAATTAAAGGCAACGAAACTACTTCTTTAATTATAATTCACAACGCTTTACCAGCGGCCACACGCTTTTTGCAAAAATCACTTTAATTGAAAACTTGAAAACTTCTACTTTAGTTTCTACAAAAATTATTTTCTTCAAAAATTTCTAACCAATAACAGCTAATATTCTACAACTCGTCCACCCTCATTATCTTTTATTTTTCAAATTAAATTTCTCCAAAAAACCGTTCATCTACACCTCGACCCCCACTAATCACCAATTAAAAACATAAATAATACATGTCCCTTCGCAACACCCTAAATAACACATTCCCAACACGACACAGATGTTCGAACGATAGCTAATAATTTCAATCTACACTACTCGCCTCCATGTGCGAACGTTGAACACGTTTCAACACAGTGCCTCGAACGACGAGCTTGACGAGATCCATGCGCTTCACGTGGCAGGATTCGAGGCTCGCGTTGAAACTGAATATCGAAAGCGAAGGGTGCACGAGGATCTCAGAATGAACGTACACACGCGATGCTAGGCCGCGGATTGGGGAGAGGGGGCACCACTCGCGGTCGAATCAAAACGAAGTCCAAAGGGGGCCAAACGTACCAGCGTAGGATCGCTGCGAATCGAGGACGTGTTGCCTCAACACTAGACGAGTACCGAACTGAATAGATTTTCGCAGGTATAACCTAGGGTAGCCACTTCTACCCCACTCTCCCTTCGAGGCTGTCTCGAATTACAACCCCCTATAAACATAGGCGTAGAAGCGGCTGCGAAGGTCTCCGTCTTGGGAAATAGTCGGAGCGTTCCTCGGGGCGGGGTGCTTCTGTGTGAAAATCGTAGAACGATTCCAAGTGTCGACAAGGTGTTTTTTAATCGAACGTTTGTCTATTCTTCTCCGTTGAAACGTGTGCGCTCTGCGCCGAGGCCTAAGCAGGTTCACGGTATGCGCGTATGCCTCATCTTTAAAGGCAGCTGTCGGGCTGTAACGGTACACCTTTATTTTCCAGTTCTTTCGTTCATTATTATCTGTCCCGCGTAGACCTGCTGCTTCTATGAAGCCAGAACGACAGCTTACCTCTGCAACTGTAAATTCCTATGGCAGAGCTGCGGTGATTTTATAGTGCCTGACGTTGGAACATTGCACTTTGCGGGGGAAGAGATGGAGCTCAGTTGTTTGGAAAGTTGGAAATTGCAGGAAAATTCTAGGGCAATTATTTGTGCAGAATTAGGTGGAAGTTTATTTGATAATGTGTGCACCGTTTGCGAGAATTTTTTAATAAATAGTTACCTTCGAATTCCACGAAGTACAGAGTAAAATCTGCTTCGGTTGCAACACCTCATAGTTTATTATGCAAACGTTATTTACCATTTATTATTTTTGTGTAGCTCGATGACTCTCGACTACTACTTACAATTAGAGCTGTACTTATTTAAGTATTCGAATATTCGAATAGTTTCTTCAAATATTCGAATAATTTCTTCAAATATTCGAATAATACAAATACGAATAATTTCTTCGAATAATTCGAATACGAATAATTTCTTCGAATAATTCGAATAAGAATAACTTCTTTGAATATTTCGAATCCCAAATTCAAATTCGAATCAGCAATATTCGAATGCTTAGATTATTCGAATATTGGTTACAGGCCTACAGCACATAGCAGCAAAGTTTTGAAAGTCAAGAGACTTTTCTCAATTTTATTGATGATTTTAATAATTACAGAAGTCCTGACAAGGGGAGGAAATTAATGGAATGAAACACGAATTGCATCGAATTACTTCACGTCCTATTAAATCCTCTGATCAGGAGCATTCTCAGTGTAATATGCAATAACAAGAGCGCCGCAAGAATCGCACGCCGAATTATCAAGTTGCGTTATTAATTTCGCGCTCTTCACGCAGATATTGTGTGTTTGTCCCCCTCCCTTTCCTCCCTTGCAACGTGTCACGAGACTTTTAATTTTCACCGCTGGTGGGCCCCTTTTGTTGAACTATTTAGCAATAACACGGACGAACACACTACCGCGCAATTTTAATCGCAGTAATTTTCGCGGCCCCCTCCCTCCGCGCCCCGCCGCGCTCTCTAAATTAAATACGTGCCGTGGGAAAACGAGAGTTTTGCAACGAGAGTTATTGCACAATCGTAGAGCGCGGTGCTAAATGCCCGCCGATTACTAAATGCAATTAAGTCGGTTGGGTTCGTAAACCATCCGGAGGAATTAAAGCGTCCACTATGCTCTAATTGTCGCACGCCGTTCGTGTGCACGGTTTGGGAGGGACTCTTTTATTTTTCGCAAGATGATAGAGAAAATTGGTGCGAGGAAAGTGTTTACTGACTGGTTTATTTTTTTATGGTCTGTTTAGAGAGTGGTATGTAGTTTATGGTCTGTGGTTTTTTGGTCCAGTTAGTGTGGGTTACACTTTTGAAGAAGTAGAAAATATTGGGAGTGCAATATTCTAACATGCAGAGAACTCGGGGAGAAAAGAAGAGGAGATGGGCTAATTGCTGTAGGTGGATCGTTCTAAATACTGGACTCTAGGGCTAATCTATGTATATGTAAGTAGAATTCAGTGACACTTGACACGAATCAGTAGAGTTTAGTCAAATTCAGTACAATTCAGTGGACTTGAGGAAAATACCACACAATTCAGTAGAATTCAATGAAAATCAACACAATTCAAAAGAATCCAGCAGAAATCGGTAAAATTCGTTTAATTCAACACGATTCAATAATTTTCACACAAAGACAACATAATTCAGTAGAATTCAATCAAATTTAATACGATTCAGTAGAATTGAGTAGAATTCAACACAATATAGTAGAATTAAGTGAAACTCCACACAGTTGAGTAGAATTGAGTAGAATTCTGTAAAATTCAGTGCGATTCAGTAGAATTCAGTAAAATTCACCATAATTCAGTAGAATTCATACCAAGTCAACATAATTTAGTAGAATTCAGCCAAATTTAATACGATTCAGTAGAATCGAGTAGAATTCAACATAATTCAAGAAAATTCAAGACAACTCAGTGTTCTTGACAACAATTTCATATAATTCATTAAAAATGTCACACAATTCAATAGAACTCAGTGGTATCCAATAACAATCTCCTCTAAAACTACCCACAACATCCTAAATTTCCTATAAAACTTCCAAAACCATTATTCGTTCAAAATTCAATCCAGCAGACAAATCCTGCTCGTTCCCACGATAACGGTTCCTCGGAAGTGTTTCCTATCGACAAAAGCGACGTCCAAAAACGCGGGTCGGAAGGTAAATGGCCGTAAAACGCAGCACAATGCCGCGCAGACTGACCGTCGCTGTTTACAACGTAATTACACCCAGCATAATAATCTCGGGAGAATAATAAAATGCAACGTACATTGCCTGCAGCTTGTCGCTTGTACTTTACGCCCGACGATTATCCTTCGAATGAAATTCGTCGAATGGTCCCTTTCCACAGGGAGAGAAAGAGAGGGGGGTTACAAGGTTGCAACGACAGAAGTATAACTTATGAAGTAAACGAAGGACAGGAGAAGGAAAAAAATGGAAGGAAATAAAAAGCGGGCCCTCTGCCGAACCGAACCCGGCGTGGACACGCGAGGAGTCGTAAACAGGCTGTAAAGAGGAGTCCTGTACCGTTTGGGACCCGTAAGAAGTGGGCTCATGCGGCGGTGCGCGAAGGTACCTGAGCGGTTACCTTTTTCGCGCTGCTTGCGGTGGGAGGGGTGACACTGAAGCGATTTTTTATTGAATGAGATTAAAGTGATAGAAAGATGTATGTGTGTGGTTCATTTTAGGAATGAAAGAACGTGAAACTGGGGGGAAATTTTCGCTTAAGTTCAGGGCTCTATGTATTGATTTAAATCTTTTAAGACAGTCAAAATTCATCTTTTGTGTTTCCCTCCAACGCAGATCTATAAACATAGGTAACTACATATCAGGATATGTCTACACCACCACATGTCAGAGAATACATAGTGGTTTTCGAACAGATCTGCGCCATAATAACCCAAATTCCACAGAGAAAAATTCAACTTTTAGTCTCGGTTATCAAGCCAAATGAAACTCAGTGTGGTCGAAATGACGTACAATTTGACTTTGAGGTAAAATATCTTTGAGGCATCATTTGAAAATGGCACTACTGTTTAAGTATGTTGATACGTTAAGGGGTCATGCCTAGTTGGCAGGCAAAAAAGAACGTGATTTTCGGGAATTTTTTGTGGAAAATCTAATTAATATTTTTTACAACTATTTGCATATTTTAAAAGTACGTATATTCAGCAACTCTCAGTAATTTTTTTTACAGTAAAATCTCTCCCGGAAGATATTTTTTTAGCGGTGAGCACGATTTCTCCGAGTCGGATCATCTGAAATTCAGAAGTGAAGAAGATTCTATTAGTGTATGAGTTTATATGGTGCGTGAACGAAGAATTTTTGTTTTTGATGAAAACTCTATTTTTAATTTACGAAAAACGAACAATTCAGACATCGAAAAATCATGATTTTGCGTTAAACGGCTGCCATTTTGTCAAAAATCGTTTTTTTTTTTTTTTTAAATCCTTCGTTCACGCACCAGATAAACTCATAAGAGTTGCCTATATTGGACCGGCTCCTAGATTGGACCATTTGTGTATCTCGATAAACAAATATATTTGGAAGTGGAGATGGAACTTGCGAGAACGGCGATACGGTTATTCATTACTTTGTCGTTCACCGTCGTCGAAATGTAGAAACACGTGGTGCGCGACCATTATTTTTCGTGCTATTTCAAGTGAATTTCTTTCTACAACTTGTAAGTAGTATAATTTTAATTGATACTAGTGTAAAGTGTGCTGTCTTAGCTACAACTTCATGTCCTTACTTTCCCATATTCGCATAAGTATAACAATGAAAACATATCTTTTTGATGTAACCAACAAGTTGCCTGATATTGGACCATCACTAGTTGCTTGAATTGGACCGGTCCATTTTAGGATACAATCTATGTTATGGTAGCGAATAGTTAAAATCATACTAAAAAAAATTAAAAAACAATTAAAACCGACTTAAAAAAAAATAAAATGGCACTAAAAAGTAAAAAATAATTTTTTATAATTAATAATTAATAATTAATAATTTTAAATAAGGGAAAAAATTATTTTTTACTTTTTAGTGCAATTTTATTTTTTTGAAGTCGGTTTTAATTTTTTATTTTTAACTTTTTCGTTTTATATATATTGACACAACATGCTGAGGAGATATGTGCGTACGTACATGAAATAATAATAATTAGGTGACAATATTCTTTATTATTAACCAGAACTGGCAAAATATTGCGCCAATGTTGATGCAGTGTAGGATCGGACCACCGGGGCATCGCCCTCTTTCGAATAAAAAAAAGATCATCAAAATCGGCCCATATTCTGGGGAGTTATGCGGGGACAAATATAAAAAAAAACATCAAAACAACGTACTATTGCACTACGTGCACCGTAAGACGCTTGTTGCTTCCTGTTTCTATTTTTTTTTCAATGCCCTGATCAGTGTTTTTTAGATTGTATATTTAAATTCATTGATTTTTAGGAGCGGTCCAAAGTAGGAAACCGGTGGTCCAAATTACGAAACCGGTTGCCTGGAATGGACCCAAGTCATTAGTTTGGTTTTTTTTTGAGATATTATTTTAATCACATATTTTATCAACACACTAAATACATGATAAAATCTACATAAAATGTAGATCTTTTTCCCGTTTCTGTTTGCTTTCTTCAATGTGTTATGTCCGTGTAGGAGAGAAAAATAAAAAAGTGGTCCAACATAGGCAACCTTCCTCTATATTAACAGAATTTTCTTCAATTTCTGATTTCAGATGATCCGGATCGAAGAAATCGTGCTCACCGCGCAGCGGTTTTATAAAAACAGCTTCCGCGAGTGTGGCTGTTAAACGTTCATTTTTTAATATTTTCTTCTAACAAAATTACTGATGGTTGATGAATATATGTACCTCTAAAATAAGGAAGTAGTTGTAAGAAACATACATTACATTTTTCACAAAAAATTCCCGAAAATTACGTTCTTTTCGCCTGCCAACTAAGCATGACCACTTAAATGTTCATTTTCAACGGTTAACATGTATTCTGCAATGTTCAAACTTTACCTCAGAATTTGCGACTTAATTTAACAGATAGTTTTAAACAGCAGCAGCTGATTGGAAATTGGCCTGGGTCGACCCAGTGTGACAACTACTAAAAAAAAGTGATTTTCCATTAGTTCTAGATTCCAACGATCCCGTACCTCACAGAATCGTATAACTCTCCGTTCTTTTGTCCTCCCACAGCGAAGTTAAAAACGCAATAATCAAAACACTGATACCACCACGTACCAGAGAAAAGTGGTATTCCAATGTAACAATATGTATGTTTTGCATTTTCTACTGGTACATTATATGGGTAATACGTGGGCAAAAGGGTTTTTTTTTCAATTCGTAATATTTGCAGAGCTACAGGGTGCAGAATAAGTAGGTATCTATACGGCGCGCTTACTGAGCGGGACGGACGACGCATAACAGTTTCGTTTCTGCAAGTGTATTTCGGCAAAGTTTCAGCTGACTGTTCTTTCGGACGGGGGGGGGGGGGGGGGGGGGGGAGTTGTGCATTTTTGTGCCTTTTAGAACACAAAAATCGACCATTTGGTTACAAAGGGACCGTTACTTTCCTAGGTCACAACTCAGTTTGGCTTCGAACGTTGAGTAAACTTTAAACGCGATTTTCTCGAAACTATGTTTTTCGAATCGGTGACCGTGATATTTCAAGATCGACTGAACCAACTCAATCCAAGTTTTGCATATATTATCAGCACACGTGTGGCTATCGCCCCTATTAGAATTATGATAATATATTTTGTTTTTAAACTTTCACAAACCTTTCAAGTTGAAAAAATGTACGAAAATCGAAACTTAATTTTCAAACCGCCGCCATTTGCTTAATTTTCAATATTTTTTTATCATTCTCGTAGGGGCGATAGCGAAAGGCATACAAAGAAAGAATCTCCTTACATTTTTTGTTTCTGACCACTAGAACGAGCCCAATCATGGTCATCGTCACCCCATGTTTTTTTTTCACCATTACTTTAAAGCAGTCAACTGCATTTGATTTTATATTTTTTCTATTGACAAAATTTGTGAAGATAGTTCAAATATCAATAAGCATGTAGCAATGAACTAAATAATAATAAAACTTATGGGTTCTTTGTAAAAAATTCCGAAATAACGCGACGAAAACGCCTCGCTAGACGAGACCCCTTAAGGGTCAATTTTCATGAATTTTTTTCAAGTACCAATGTACGAATTTTAATTTTTTGTTGTTGTTAAATGTTTATTATTCCTTGTTATATAGAATCTTTTCTTTTTAGTGTTTCCAACATATAATTACAAATGTGTGGATTGAAATCGCAATGCTTGTCCGTCATTGAGAACACAAGCTCTCTGCGGAAGTGTTCCTCGGCCTTAAAGTGGTCCTAAAATGATAAAACTAGAATGACTGTGTCCTACAGGGGTATACGCATAAAGTGGACTAGAATCATTCAGGTATCAAAAATAGTTTTTGTTCCATCCACAAAAACATCGAAAAATAGGCAGAAAATCCAGACCTTTTTCTTTACAAGGTCGCAATTTTGTAACCGTTGAAGATAAATCAATAATTCTTCGACACAATCATTCTATTTCTATCATTTTAGAACCACTTTGACGCCGAGGAGGATTTCCGCAGTATTCTTACTGAGGGGCAAACATTGCGACTTAAGGGGGTAGGACCTAACATAAAATGGCTATTAAAACTAACATAGAAATTACTTATTTTATCAGGACAAACCTATATGTTAAGAGATTTATACTGATTCACAAAAACTGGTCGATATTTGCTTTAAGACAATATTTACAGTAAATCGGGTTGAAAACTGAAGTCACGACATCTGACCACCTCTCCCGAGGTGCCGGGAGAAATGGTTTTCGGCGTTGGCAGAGACCACTCACATAATTATTCATGGAAAAATAACAAAGAAGAAAGCAAAATTATTTATGAGTGAATACAACTACAGATTCATTGATATTTATTTTGTTTACGCTAAATAAGTAAACAACACATCAAAGAAAAGGTGAATTACCTACTGGTGATTAGCAAGGCAAATGAATACAAAAATAAATAACTAAACTAAATAAACAAAAATAATAAAATAATAAAAAATAAAAAAATAAACAAAAATAATAAAAAAATTGTAACTCGTCCATCTCTCCTTTCTGCAGCGAGAGATGGTCTTCTAGTTAGTTTTCAGAGGAAGAGTTAATATGGCCAAATACTTTGACTGCATTGTCCCTCAATATCTCTACTATCTTATTATCCCAAACATTAAACGAAAATAAACTTAGATGTATATTTTAACCACAACATTGTAACCACAATTTTCCTTTTAAAGCCTATAAATCTAGAAAAACACAGATGGAAGCGAAATGACGCTATTCATTCAACTGTTTGGCTTCTAGAGAAGTAATTGGTCTGCATTTTAATGCATTTTTACGTAGAGAGCCTGAAATATAGCGACTCGACCAGCTCTCCAGCCCGACCGCGTCTCCCGGATTTACCCTATAGAACTATTGAACGACTGAAATCGACGGTTTTTTGTCGGTTGGATTGCTTAGATACCAAATAATCACAATACCGGCACTTTTCACAGTTTTTTTTATGTAGGTACGCTTTTACAAGTAATGTAAAATAAAAAAATTGTTAGAATGTTGAAAATTATTCAAGTTATTGGACGCTAAAGATGGTCTCACGTAGCGCGCAGCTGTAATCGGTGTACAATGTACACTGTACATACTTAGTTCCAGGTGAACCATGATTCTAAAAGCAAAATGCTTTCGGATGATTAGTTACTACACTAATTCTTGTCGTGTGGAACTTCGTTGGCGAATTTAAACAAAAATTGTAAAAGTTACACACGAATCAATTTTTTCCACACATTTTTCTCAAACAAAAAAAAAATGCCTTTAATCAGTTATAAAATGTTTTACAAACATCCAATGTTCATGTGGAAGTTCAACACGATAGAGTAAGGAATTCTACAGCTCCAGAGTTATGATGTACACCGTGTTTGAAAATGCAGTTTCGAGATAAACGGCTTCAAAGTTAAGTCTCCTACGCCAATACTGCTCTGCGAGGTCGTTACTCGACGGTGCAATCAATTACGTTCAGCGCTATAATTTCCGTAATTATTCCAATTTCCTCGCGAAACTTTGTTCCAATTTTTCACAAAGGATGGCACTTTTATAGTTAATAATAAAAAGAAATCGATTTCTCGAGATTTCAATAGTCCTATACCTCCTTAAATCCACACATTTGTAATTATATTTGGGAAATATGAAAAATACAATTGTATGCAGCGAGGAATAATAAATATTTAACAAAAAAAACATTAAAATCCGTACAACAGTTCCTGAGAAAAAAAATCATGAAAATGGGCCTATTGTTTGACCGGCAAAGTAGAATGGACCCATAATATTCCACTTTTTTCCACAGCTGACTAAAAACTCATCTCATCTTTGTACCTCGAAAACAGCTAAGAATACAACTACCAAGATACTTCCTCACGCCACTCGGACCAGTGCATTATTAGCGTTACCCAACTGCACCCTGCAATGTCATAAAAATCCACCTTCCTCCGTTCACTCAGCAGCCTCGCGATGCCTCTCCACCGAAAATCGTCAAGATCGTTGTAAACGCCCGAAATCGCAAGCTGCGCAACTCTTAACGACGAATTCTCACGTGAATTATCGGCCAGGTCGAGAGAAAGCGCCAAAGATCCAAGGAATTCCGACATTCGGTCGAGTTTCGCGATATCGCTCGCCTCTTGTTCCGGGTTCATTTTCGGTCGATCAACTCGAGGAAGCCGCGAATATCGCGAAATTAAAAATGGTGAATCGCAGGCTTCAAGCCGCGAAGTCGAAGGCCCTCGAATCGTTCGTCCAATATCCATTCGATCTGGATGCTTGGAGGAATATCAGCGCCAAGTGCGCTCCATCTTAATGAAATGTTATCGGGGCGGAGACACTCAGCCGATTTTCAGTTTCGAGCACTCGGCGCCTGCGATACCACTCCGCCTTTATGCCACCATTTATTTCTCCTCTCGGGATATTCCTCGGTTCGGTTGAAATTCGACACGCGGACTCGCTGAGGTTTTATGTTGACGAAGAACGTATTTATGAAAATGTTATTGAAATTCATGAATGGAGCGGGCTGCGTGGATGACTGAAGGTGGGTGAACATTACCGAGAAAATTAAGTTCTGGATAGAATTCTGTAAATATGTATTTTTATAAAATTTAATTTCGTGGCAACATTCTTTGCGCGGTTTAAGAAAAAGTTTTGGATTGGAAATTGACAAGAAAATTCTATCTGAAAATGATTAGTAGTACACAAAGAATTTGCGATGCAAAGATTCTGGGGATGGGGTTGTTGAGGGGGATGTTAGAGGATTGTGGAAGGTCAATGGATGGGGTGGGATAAAAATGATTGTAAGATGAAGATAGTTTAAGCCAGATTAAAGGTACAGGAATGCACTTCTGTTTGTGTAGAAATTCTGTTAGTAGTAAACGTAGTGCTACTATTGCATCTCTCATTCATGATGCGCTCTGTATTTAGTTTCCCAAGAGTGAAAGGGAAAAGTGGTCGTTCCCTTGCGGTTTCCATCGGGGAACTCAAATAATCGTACCAGTTTTGCATGTTCTTACCTCCACGTTGAGAAATTATTGTCTCTTCGATAAAAATTCGCTGAGAAGTTTTGGGGAAATGATATTAAAATTTGTTAAACATCTAGAACCTCAAGACATACAAATCTAACTATTAAATCACCCTAAGTGACTCAGAAATGAATTATTTTCCCACCGCCCAATATGCAATTTTTTTCAGCTTAAGACCTTTTTTGCATTCATCACACCGGAAAATACAAACCAATTTCTCTCACATTATACAAAAAAATAAACCTTCTGAAGCCAATTAACAATGAAGGCGAGATCTTGAATTAAATTAAAACACTGTAGGGTCTTTCAAGACACTTTTGCAGATCACAATTGATATTCAATAAAATTCAAATATTTCCAATCCATCTCCATTTTGCAAAACCACTACCGTTTCTCCTAAGTGAATGTATCAAATACCAGTGATGAGCCACAAAGGGCCTCATGTCCAGATACTCCCAGTGGCCAAGTGACTTAAAACTATTTACACGAGACTTTTGTGGCAAGTGATTGTTACTTTTGTTACAGTAGTGGTGGAAATAAAGTGCCATTAGAACGAATTACATCTTAAAATTGGTATCCCATAGATTAAGGGGTTATCGCAACAGGTCAGTGATACCAATTAGAGCTGTAAGTATTCGAATAGTTGAAATATTCGAATAATTCAGAGTACCTTAAACTGGGGGAACATTGGCAGGTTTTTGAAACATTTTGTTATATAATGTAAAAATTAACATGTTTACATTTGCTTTAAGTATCTTATCATAACATTACATCTTTTGTGATTGTACTACAAGTGTCCAAATACATAAAATTTTGTCCTTTTCCTTCTTTAATACATGTTAAAAACGTTACTGTACCGGGGTAACATTGGCACATCATGTAGATAGCATTAACGGGTTAAGTTTTACTAATCTGAAGTCATTAAAGATACATTGACATTTAAAGTTATTTATTTTATTTTATTTTTTACGTCTTAACTAAAATCTACTCGTAACATTGGCACACCATATAAATAGCATTAACAGATTAAGTTTTACTAATCGGAAGTAAAACAATGTAAACCCGGCGTATGCCAATGTTACCCCGTGCTGCCAATGTTCCCCCAGTTTACGGTATTCGAATACTTTATTCGAATAATTCGGAGTATTCGAATACTTTATTCGTATAATTCGGAGTATTCGAATACTTTATTCGAATAGTACGGAGTATGCGAATATGTTATTCGAATAATTCGGAGTATTCGAATAATTTATACCAATAAAAATTGATCGAATTTCGGATTGTACCGAATACGAATTTAAACGTTTGAAAAACAAATAATTATAAAGACCAATGTGAAAAGGATTCGAATAATATTCGAATTCTACTGGTATTCGAATATTCATAACAGCTCTAATACTAATACAATATCTAAAGCCTATTATTCAGTAAGTTACGCAGATATATAAAAATATAAGTATTAAACTTTCTTTTACCCACCACTGTATATTCATAGATTTCATATTTAAATATAGCTATTTTTTTTTAAACATTGTTTCGACTCAGTGCCTACATCTGAATTACCAATGGTCAGAAGAGTGTCCTACACATTAGCGAAGATGAAAATGATAAATTCTTGCCCGTAGCAACGAAGCAACCGAGGAGCCCAGCCATTCTCCTTGAAGGTGCTCTATTCAGGCCTCTTCTGCAGCTTTCATGCAGCGGAGCCCTCGCTCGGCAAGGGTTTTTGTGACGCGCAAGTGGGTCAGCACGTCGTGCTGCTTGACCTGTATAATCTTTCGGCTCTACCTGCCGTGTCACGTAGTACTACCTTCGTGTTATTACATCGGCAGTACCACCTCATTAAACGGCTGTCAAGCACCCTCGCGACGCACAGTTCCCTCCACCCAGCACTAGCTGCGTTCGCGCACCGAATTCGCGATCTTCCACCACCCTACAACTTCAAATTTATTAAGAAATTATCGAGCCAAGGTGTTTAATCATTCTATGTCCGTTTGTCTCTCGTCTTCATTAAAAGCTGTTGTTGACCTCGTTTGTCGGCGAGTGACGAAGTTTAAATTAAATTTCTCTCGCAGGAGAAGTGGCAGGTTTGGTGGAGTTGATAGATCATAAAATAAGGAATATTTTGCTTAACCTGTTTTACTGAGGGTTTCAGTGCCAATGAGGTCTCTGTGGTTAATACTTTGGGGGTGATACGAAGTTGCTATCGAAGTTTTGTTAGGGCAGGTATTTTTGTTAAAAATATTATACGGTTAAGAATATTTCAATTTGCCTTAGGTATTCTTGTTTCAATAGTGGAAGAATTTATTAGAAAAACGAATTTAAAGAAGCAAAATTAACACTGTGTATCTCATCCCAGATTTTTTCCTAAAATGAGTTACTTCTGCTTCAAACGTTGACGTTGATGGGTTAAATTATATTATTTCAAAAGTGATGATATTTTTTTTCACTTTTTCTACGTCAAAATATTGTAATTCTACAAAAGTATATGTAAATACTAAAATTAAACATATTCATCTATACTCCAAAGCGATCAAGCTTTTCTTTTGTAATACTTAAACATTGCAACTCAGTTTGCATTGGAATATTTAATTCCTCCCAACAGTGCACCGTTTAACCCCCATTTCAAAAAACCTTTATTCAAAACTAGGGATCACTAAAGACCCGCGAAACGAGTACTTCCATGTAATCCTTCATCAAGATGGGAAAAAAGCACTGCACCGAAAACCGTGATTCAACTATGGTGACAATCAGCGTGCCGTCCGCAGCTTTAAACGGCCAGATAGTAGCAAGCTCTCAATTATAGTTCCATAACCCGAGCGGGTAATCTTCCCCAGCTTAATTACCCGATTTAATTCCAATCCGTGGCAAGTTAATAACGCGGCGATGAAAGATACGGCTGGCACACGTGCACACGTGAAAATTACAGCGGTGCATTCTGCGTTACAGTCGCGACTACTTCAGTTGGTCGCTCAAGGTCACTCCCCCCTACCTTCAGAGTAGTAAAATACAGCATACATGGCTCCTATTTTTATTATAGTGTTTTGCTATAAAATTTTGAATATTAGTAACTGGGGTGCAGGATGCTTGGCTAATCTAAGATTATTACAGGTGTGTTTAAATTTTTATTTTTGTGGAGTTACTCTTTTTGTACTTCCCACGTTGGTTGAACATTTGTAGATTAAATTAAATAGGTACTAGGGATGAGGAAGTGATGTCTATGTAATACTGTACTGCAATTGTTCTGATTTAAATAAAAGAGGACTTTTTAAATATTGGTGGAAGAGAAATTTTTCTATAACTATACGATTCTGCGTTTAAAATTGAGCAACTTTAATTGGAAACATTTTTTCATGCTATTCCCCCCATAGTCTCGGGGTGTTTCACCCCGAGAAACAATTCGTTCCGAAAAAGAGAAAGTACGCGTCGAATATTTTCGAATGCTCTGCACATTTATGCCCATTTGACTAAACAAGTACTTTCCCTTCGCAAGATATGGTAGCAGACCTCGCAGAAAGATAGACAATGCTAATTCAAGGGGTTGAAACGAAACTTTTAGATCTACCATTCGAGGAAGGTTTAAAGAACCGAGACGGACAAGGAGCAACAACGAGAAACGCAAGGAAATTAACCAGGCGTGGAAAGAAAATCCTCGAAAAGAGAAGGGGGAGCACATAAGAAAGCTGCAACGAGGGAATTAAACAAATAAGGGGTCTGCAGAGAGGTTGAAAGAGAGGGAGAGTGTGAGAATCGAACAAGAGCGAAGAAATAGAAGGGGTACGGAAGAAAGGGTTGAAAAAGGAAGCTAGAAGAAGAGAGGGGAGCAAAATAGATCGGGCTGCAAGAAACGGAGAGGGTTGAAAAAGGGAGTGAAGGTTTAAGAAAGGAAAGAGAGGGTGACGAGAGACAAGAGATAGTTCCCACAATCACGTCGCCTTATCGAATCTCATCCACCCCTTCCCAGGCCCCTTTCTTCTCTCGCTCCAGCACGCAAACTCTCTCTCCTTCCCTTCATCCCCTTCTTCTCCGCGCTCACTCTCCTCCGGCCCCTGAATCTCATCCCCCGGCCCGCCCTGACTCGGAATAAATCAATACACGTGTCTGCTACTCGGCTCGTAGGCTCGGGGTCGAGCCTTAAGCCCGAATTCGAGGAGTCGAAAGCTCGCTGACTGGAAAGCCGTGGAGGCCACTGGCTCGCGGGATTGTGATTTCGCGCGCCCCTGAGGGGGCGAGTTTAATTAACCCCCCAGCCGCGACGCTCCTGGCGCTCGTAGCTCCGCCAGAGACTGACGCCAGGACGTTATCGTCCTGGGGAAATAAAAGCTTGGCTGCTACTGATTAAAGCCCGCGATTGTTCAATTACAGCTGAAACTGGCGGGTGCCAGGCACGCTCGTGCTCGAGGAATTTTTGATAATGGCGACTGGGGAGGGCTCGCCGCCTACACTTTCGCGTGGAGTAACCGATTTGCGGCGTGGTTTGTCGCATTGTCATGGAAGACGTGAAAATTTGTAAGTATGCGTGGTTTTATGTGGTCGTTTGGGGAATTGGGGAATCGAGTGTCGTTTGCAGGGGAAATTTGAAAGTGAAACAGTGTTTAGGGATGGGGGGTTGAAAGGGGGGTGAAAATGTGAGGGGAGTTGATTATTGAAAATTTGGAGGGAGTTAACCTATTAACCGGCGAAGACGAATTAACTCGTCATTTGAAAAGGCTTCTTCACTGGGCAAGACGAGTTAACCCCTCATTTAAACATGCTTCTTCACTGGGCAAGATGAGTTAACTCGTTTTCTGCCATTTGTCACTACCCAGCTGGGGAGCACTTTCGATCGAAAAGTGTGCCGGTTAACAGCTGAATTGTTTAGGAGAAAAAGTTGCTGAATAAAAGATTTGGAGTTTTAAATTTGAGTGGGAGACGCTTGAACTAGTTTAAAGGTGAGTGACTAGTATGGGGATGTGGAAACGATGATGAACTATTTTATTTCTTTTTTTAGTTTGATGTTAAGAAAATTTTGTCGCAGACAAAAGTTTGTGATTAGGATATGTCATTTCGTGACTTACCTAACTGACGGCAAATGTCGGCCTTCAAATGAGAAGGCAGAGCCTTTTCTTTGAGCAGCGCCTCGTAATGCTCCTTAGCTAGGCGGTACTTCCCTTGGACCTCGTACAGATGGGCTATGTGAAATTTTACTGAAACAGGCAAATGAAATTCGAATTTTAATACAGTGGAGTAAACTGTTATCATTAACACTATAAACCCTTCACTCATAGCAAATGACAATTGTCAATAGTTGGTGCCTCTGTTACGAAAAGGCTCTCTATTGTAAGAATCTTTTAATTTAAAAAAATATTCAATTTTCACAAGTAGAATTTTACAAAATTTAATATTAATATATTTGATAACACTGTCGAGAGAAAAGACACATCACATAGCCAAAAATTTCGCAGTTTTTTTAATATTGGAAGGTTCTGCTATATAATTTGTGGTCCTATGTTTATTTAAAAAATAAGAAAAATATTCAAAACTAACAAGGAAACGTTTTCAACCCAAAAATTCTGATTTTAACGAAACATCATGTGAATGTAGAGGATATTGGGGTATACAAGAAGTGAGCTTTTTTCTACGGAAAATCACTTTGGAAGGGGTGAAATCCGCTTTTAAAGTTATCGCGTTTTGTTAGATATAATTTGTGACGGTGCGAAATAGAACAAAACTTGAAATATAAGAATTGTTCAGTTTGTTATGCTCTATCATACTATCAAAAGAAAAAGAAAATTCTTAAAATAACTAAATCTCATCCTTCAGTGTGAATTTCCACAGAAAAATTGCTCCTTTCTGTAAGTTTCGTTAATTAGGAGAATTCAAATATTCAGAGTGGTCGAATTTCAGATTGTACTCAATAGAAATCTGAATATGAAATATTTTTTACACTTTATCATGAAATTTTTTTCATATTGGCCTTTACAATTATTTGCTTAAAAACAAATGTTTGTTAAACAATTATTTGTTACGAAATTTATAAATTATGAAACGAAAACAACCATTAATTAGTAGCGTTATTATTCTAATTTTTTACAATCGTTATTCGAACAAATTATTCAAATAAATAATTTTGAATGATTCGAATAAATAGGAGGAATAATTTGTTGCAAAGAGTAAATATTTGTTATTTAAATAAAAATAATTATTCGGATAATTGCGTTACATATGTTTACATACATATATTTACTCGAAACAATTGAAATAATGCCCAATTGTGTTTCGCAGTCGCTCTATGCGATTTCATTTTCAACAAAGTTTGAAACATCAGTATAAGCAGTCAATTTTTTAGGAAGCTAAAAATTTACCAAATATTCGAAAACTACTAATTAATCGAATATTTTAAAACTAATTATTCGAATTATTCGAATTATCCGAATATTCGAAAACTCCTAGCGGATTATTCGAATTATTCGAATATTTACAGCTCTAACTAAAATCAGAGTTTTCGGTTTGGCAACGTTTCCTTGTAAGTTGCACGCAAAAAACATCTGGCCCTCAACTCTCAACATTGAAAATAACACTATACCATCTACAGTGAAATTGGCCAGGCTCCAGCAGAACTCTGTTGTGTCACAACACCGCAGCTTCGAATAATCACTTCTCCCCTCACGGAGCCACTCCTATAGCACACTTTTTGATACTTCTAACCGCACCGTTGGCCAACACGAAAGTGACCCGAGAGTCTCTTAGACCCCACGTTACTTCCCAAGTGCAACTTCCGCCAGGCTAAAGACAGCAGATGATTTCTCAGTATGGGGGAAGTGATACCAGCTCGATCAGATGGAGGAAATGATTTCGAATGTCGGATGAATCAGGCTCCTGAATGATTCAGTTGCGAAAAGGTCACGAAATTATAATGCAGTGGAACCCCGTTCACATATGATAACCGTTTAAATGTTGGATTACCTAAATAAATTGTGTTTTGTTTGAGTGTTTTGATTTATGAATTAGATAACAGAGGAGCATAAATTATATAGTTTTATAGGGAATCATGAGGAGTTCTTTGAACACCAGTGAATTTTTACTCGATTACCCGTTTGTGCCATATTTAGTCTACCGCCATGATATGGTTTCAAACGATCTTTATCTCTTTGCCACGCTGAGAGGGAACTTAGAAGGTCAATGGTGCGAGAATGGCGACGTTGTTATTCAAAATGTTCCAGAGTAGACGTAAGAATTGACAAAATTCCCAGAAAGGGACAGAAAAAGTGTAAGAGTGAGATGGAAAAAATTTCTTAGAACAATGGGAGATTGTGTTGAACCTGGTGTGGATATTGGAAAGATTGTAGCCGATTAAATAATTGGGAGGGTGTTATTTCCGTTTCTGATGCTTTAGAAATCATAAAAAGTCTTCCAATTCTTTATTATTTCTCAAATAAGAATGTTAAGAAAACTATATATTTCTTCATAAAGTAAAAAAATTATTTTATGAAAAGATATCCTTTACTAATTTTTTGTACCTTTGCGCAGAAAAGATTTAGGCATTGTCTAGTATTTATTTTTATCCTGCGCATATATATTTTTTAAAAGGCAGTTTCCTTTCGATTCGGCTGACCTAGTGTACTTTGAGGTGCGTTTAAAATTCTCTACGCAGTTATAATCGATGGCAAGCTAAAATGCGACTGTGCAGACGTCATCGTGATATCGCGGCTCGCACCGAGGAAGTATTTTTATTCGTGCACGAGGAATAGTACAACAGATCCGAGTTTGTCTTCCGCGTGAGTACCCACGTGACTCATTCATGCTTCTTGGTAATCTAAAGTGACGCGGATAAAAGCTTTACAGTTCCATGAAATCCCGTCGGCGAGGAGCAACGGAGATTCCCCGTTATTAATTAAACTTCCATGTTCTGCTTCACTTTGCGCTACGGTCGCAGCATTGCTACTGAGAGTAACACGCTGGTTTTTAGTACTTTCACTGTTTGTGACTTTGTTCCAAGGGCTGATAGTATGTGTATATACTTGAATAGGGTGACGATAACGAGTGTAAAATATGAGATGGAGCGGTGATATTAAATGTTAGATATTAAGTGGATTAGTGGTATGAAATATTAAGTGTTCTCACACTTAATATTTCATATCACTACTGAATCTCTTCAGTAGTCATATGGATTATTAAATATGAGATGTAGTGATATAAAATATTATATACATATTCTACTTAGAGTAGTGATAGCAAATATTAGATAATAGATAGAGTAGTAATAACAAATACAGTGGCGGACGAAAGAAAATTTACAACTTTTAAAATCGCATAACTTTTTTAGAATTAGTCCAAACGACATGAGTTTTTTTTTTTAGAATCTAGGATTAGTTTGCTAAGTGACGTGTTTGGTCGTTTTGAAAAAAAAAAATATCAATTGGTCGGAATAGCAAAAAAAAAGGAAAGGTTGTTTTTTAAACTTTTTTTTGAGCCTGTAATAAAAGTTCAAAAAAGCCGTTTGCGGATTGAAGTAAGTTGTATACATGCTGAAAATTTCATTAAAATCGGTTAACGTTGCTCTGAACAGGTAGAGTGGTAATATCAAACATTAGATATTAGAGAGAATGGTGATATAACATATTATTGTACATTACGTAGAGTAGTGATATCAAATATTATGTGCATTACGTAGAGTAGTGACATCAAATATTAGATAACAGATAGAGTAGTGACATCAAACATTAGGTATTAGATAGAGTGGTGATATCGAACATTAGATAGTAGGTACTGCAGTGATAATGAATTTTAAATATCAGATGGACTAATAAGACCACCATTCTACTTCGACTTGTGCATCGTCAAATTGTTCCTTGCATACTCCAATATGTTCTACATTCTCACGAATGTAGAAACTTCGCACGAATTTTCATTAAGGTAGTTCCAAACCAGCTATGTTAGTCAAATTAGAGTTTGGCCACAAACAATAAATATAAAGTAGTATGATACTATAGAAATAATAATAATCATTTTTAACATCATGTATACATATTTTATAAAGTTCAATGTTAATATAAATAATTGTAATACGAAAATAGAATATTAAATTGGTTAGCATAGTGAATTGGAGCAGTAGATCTAACAACGTCGCATTCATTCGGAGCGTCTTTAATAACCAAAATGTCAGAAAAAATGTGCATATGATTTTAAATCGTCATTCGCTATTTAAATGTCTAAACATATCGATTGTGCATAAAAAATTGCACGTAAACCTATTTTTTATTCGCATTTATGTAGAAACCATGTGGCCAGTTTTGCAGAAATTAATAAATTCATTTCCGGACATTTCGATGTATTCTTGTGACAATTTTGGCACATTTCTTAAATATAGTTTTCCTGTTTCAGAAGAAAAACTGAAATTATAACCCTCTTTTTTCGACTCTGCCATATGCCGCAATGTTAAACTGCATCAATTTTAATTAACAATTTCTCGAAAACTATGTGGTGAATCCATTTTAAACTTTGTACAAGGGTTTCTTGTATTCGAAATTAGTTTTGAACGAAATTTGAAAGAATTCTTGAATTTAGTAGATTATTCAAGAACTACCTTAAAATCAGAATTTTCTAGTTGGCAATGTTCCCTTGTCAGTACATCGAAAATAAACCATTCAATTCGAGGTACATTTACCACATTTATTACGTTGCATAAAATCGAGGATTTTCAGGAGGAAACGCGGTAAAGTGATCCCTTTCCATCGTCGAGTTTTTCGCGTGCGCGCTTTTAATATATTATTTAGCAGGGGAGGATGAAATCGATACTTCCGCCGCATGGAAAGTGCCTATTACATACCTGCGCGCAACCTCCTGACAACATCTCGGTCTCGGATCTTTTGCTCACTTTCTTCCCCCGAACTTGACCCCCTTTCCCTGACGTGATACAGCGACTGTTACGTCGCGTACAAAGGCGATAACTTGAATCACCCGTTATTGCGCTTCAGCGACTGGATATATGTACACATTATCTTCTTAATGACGCGCATAAATCCAAACTGTCGAAAAAGAGCGTCAATTTTTCAACTTTTTCTCTAATTAACCATATTTTCTTTCTTAGCGCGATGATAGCTTCAACATCGAGCTTCAATATTTTACTGTAATATACCAGTATTTTATTTGCAAAATTTCTATTTGCAATATAATCAAAATACTCGATTTAAATATCCTCGATTAATTAATTCTCGATTAAATCTCCATTTAAAAAATGTGGAAGAAGAGAAATATCACCGAATAAGTGAGGAGAATGTTTAAAAAAAGCCAAAGAATAAATTATTAAATATTATTTTTCACACATGGTTGCAAAAAATTCGCTTGTGCTTCGCATAACTCGGTACTCGCTTGAGAAGGGTCTCTCAATTTTTCAGCCGAAGCGAAGCTCGTCCTCTTTAACGATGCGTCGGTGGAAAGCGAGAGTTCAAAGTGAAAGTTTCCCCAGTGACGCCCAGATCTCCACAGAATCCTCCTCTTCAAGCATTCTAATGAATTCAAAGCGAGTCCGCTCGATCTACTTGGCCGGAATTCGCGGGACGATGGAATTTCGTGTGAGCTGTTTGGGGGCGCAGTGGCGCAGAAAAAAGTCGGTCGGAGCGACATGTGGCGGCGGAGTAAGATTTCGAAGTAGAATAGCCAGTGCGCGCACGGTGGACAGCTGTTCGTGAATCATTTCTGTACGAATGATCGGGCGTAGGCGACGCGAGAGACGAAAAGGGAGACTCACTCTCGAGCTTGGAGAACGAAGCAGGTGTCGTGGCGTCGATCAGAGCGAGCGTCAGGTGCTTCAAAGCGGCCTCGAAGTCAGCGTGGACCTTCAGCATCAAGCCGAGCCGTAGGTGAACCTCGCAGGCCCGTGGAAATCCTGGTTCCACCCATAGCACCTGCTGGAATGCTTTCACGGCCCTGGAACAAACGAGATCACGAGTCCGTTAGAAACGTATTCGATGCAACTGCAACGTGCGGTGACCATCTGTGAGTGCACTCTAAATAGGGTAAATCCGGAGGTGTCAGTATAACAGGGGAGTTGGTACAGTTGCTATATTTCGGAGTCTATGTGCACCTAAAAATTCGTTAAAGTGCAGACCAATTGCTTCTGTAGAAACCAAACAGTTTTATCAAACAGTGGTGTACAGAATCGTATTTAAAATATACGTTTAAGTTAATTTTCGTTGAATGTTTTGGATAATAAGATAGTAGAGGTATTGAGGGACAATGCAGCTAAAGCATTTGGTCATATTAATCCTTCCTTTCGAAGCTAACGAGAGGAGCACTTGCAAAAAGGAGAGGTGACACAGTTAAGATTGGAATAGATCACTCACTTTCTGAACTTTTATTCTATCAGTTAAGGATAAATTTTTTTTCTTTGCATTTTCTACTGTTACATTATATGGGTAATACGTGTGCAAAAAGGTTTTCTTACCATTCGTAATATTTGCAGAGCTACAGGGTGCAGAATAGATAGGTATCTATAGGTAGCTCACTGAGCGGGATGGATGACGCGTAACATTTTTGTTCCTGCAAGTTTATTTCGGCAAAGTTCCGGCGGACTGATCTTTCTGGGGGGGAAGGGGGAGGGGTTGTGCATTTTTGTGCCTTTTAGAACACAAAAATCGACCATTTGGTTACAAAGAGACCGTTACTTTCCTAGGTCACAACTTAGTTTGGCTTCGAACGTTGAGTAAACTTTAAACGCGATTTTCTCGAAACCATGTTTTTCGAATCGGTGACCGTGATATTTCAAGATCGGCTGGACCAACTCAGTGCAAGTTTTGCATATATTATCAGCACACGTGTGGCTATCGTCCCTACCAGAGTTATGATAAAATATTTTGTTTTTAAACTTTCATAGACCGTCAATGTTGAAAAAATGTGCGAAAATCAAAACTTAATTTACAAACCACCGTCATTTGCTTAATTTTCAACATTTTTTTATCATTCTGGTAGGGACGATAGCCAAAGGCATACAAATAAAGAATCTCTTTACATTTTTTGTTTCTGACCATTAGATCGAGACCAATCATGGTACCGTGACCCCATGTTTTTTTTCACCATTACTTTAAAGCAGTCAACTGCGTTTGATTTTCATTTTTTTCTATTGACAAAATTTGTAAAGATAGTTCAAATATCAATAAGCATGTAGCAATAAACTAAATAATAATAAAACTTATGGGTTCTTTGTAAAAAAATTCTGAAATAACGCGACGAAAACGCCTTCTCAGACCAGAATACCCCTTTAAATTTAAATATTTTGCGAGAGATTATGTTTTTATTTTTTATTAAAAACAAAAATGTTTATTTATTTTATTGGTTCACTTTTGTATTTATTTACTGTGCTCATCGCCAGTAGGAATTTACCTTTTGTTTGATGCGTTCTTTACTTGCTTAGCGTAAACAAATAAAATTTCAATGAATCTGTAGTTGTCCATAATTTTGCTTCTGCTTTGTTATTTTTTTATGGCTAATTATGTGGGTCATCTCTCCCAATAAAGGGCGTCCTATCTCTCTGAATGACGCGTCCCATTTCTCCTGACACCTTGGGAGAAATAGTCAGATGCTACGGCTTCTGTTTTCAAGTCGATTTTCAGCAAATATAATCTTAAATCAAATATCGACCAGTTTCTCTGAATCAGCATAAAATTCTGAACATATTAGGATTATCCTGATAAAATTAATAATATCTCGGATTTAGCCTACGCCTAATTTGGAGGATGAAACATTTTCTTATATTTTTCCTTCCAAAGATTAGTAAATATTCGGTGAAAATTTCAAATTCCTTAGTCTTTCAATTTTCTTTATATTAAATTTCAGTGATCATCAAAATGAACACACTGTGCCTCTATTTCTAATTTCCATATCATCCTAATTTTAATTTTTATAGAGTTCAGTGGAGTTGCTTGACCACAAGTGTATTCAGTAAATTCTTAAGAGACTCAAGAAAATAATTTCGTTTCTACTTTATGCAAATACAATTCATAGTGCGCACAATTAAATTATCAGCTTTGGGTTTATTCTGGTCCACTACTTCCTATTGCAAAATCCTGTAATTCTAAATATACATATTGTCGTAGGTATGTTACGATAAAGTGGAACTTATTTTGCATTCGATATGATAAGCTTCGATTACACACAGTGTTAGCCTCGACGAATTCATTGTTTCTCACGATCCCGCGCGATAAAACGAAAGACACGTCTCCGCCGTGACAAAGGTAACGAGACGTTCCTTTCGACAACTCGAGACTGCGCGTTCGTGATTGCAAAATATCGACGAACAGTCCTGAACAATACGTGCTAAATATTTATCGGCGATTGTCCGCGAGGACGTGACTCTCCGGGGTCGACGAACGACCATCAAGTCCTCGAACGCTGACGATTCGATCGTCAGTCGCGGCGCGACGTGTCACGCGAATAAGAACCGTTTCGAACGGGTGTATATTTGCGGAGTTGACAGAATTCCGGTCGATGGACATGCTTGGTATTTTCCTCCCCTTCTGCGGCGACTGCCAACCTGCTTCAGCTGCATTCAATACCGTCATTATGCAAACGGAACGCGACCGTCCGTTACATCGAGGAATTAAGTTCTGACGATTTAGGCTATTTAATGTTCCCAAATAGAGATTTTCGGCAATCCAAAAATATTTGAAACTTTGCAGAACTGCAGTTACAGAACTGTAGTTCAAGTGATGCTAATTACGTAACCATTTTTTATTTCGGCAATGAAACGGTCCTGGAGGTGAAAACACCCGCTCAAAGGAATTTTGAATTTTCATTTTATCGTGAATATCTGCGAAATTGTAAAAGATATTGAGAAAAAGTTTAATTTAAAGTTTTATGTCTTTCTACGTACTTCAATATGACGATAATGAATTTTTTAAAATAATTAATTTTTTCAGAATTTATCCCCGCCACCAATTTTTCCAAAAATTCTTTATCACCATATGGTAAGATATCGGAAACCATGAAACTTTGAATTAAATTTTTGGCAACGCCATGATGGATGAATTGAAATGAGATAGGTAGTAATGTTTGATCTCATGGCATGAGGATCTCCGATTTTTAAAAGTACTCTACTTCTCTAACTTCGATTGTATTTTGAAATACATATTTATTTCTGAAAATAACTAATTATGAAACTACTATGATTGATGTGCATACTAAGATGGCTGAAGGTGACGAATAAAGAATGTTTAGTAATTTTTGTATATCGTGATCCAGAAGCTACTATGCTTTTTTTACATAAAGTACTTCAGACACATTTTATATTTAAATACCCTTTACTTAGGCCCGGCTGCGTCGCAGAGAAGCTCCGTTTGCTCTATCAAAAAATTCCTTCCACGGCGAGAGGCAGCTGCACGGCGGTATTTGCTCAGCCCTTGAAGCGTTAAAAGGCTGCCTCTCGTCTCTGGTGTAATCGAATACCCAACCCATCGAACACGTCGTATTAACAAGTACCTATACGAAGTGGCGGGATCAAGTATATCGTATGTAACATCGAAACATCACTTCATGCTTTAGAATTCTTTACGAATGCTTTGGAAAAATCTAATTAACTAAATCCTCCCGAACTGAAGATATACACGTTAGGCCGCCTGTTCACGGAGCGTCGTGTCATAAACGCGTACGCGTAGAGACCAATCGTACGACGCAACTGTCGATCGTTTATCTGCATTTGTCAAGATGCCCGGCGTACGATTGGTCTCTCCGCGTACGTGTCTATGACGCGACGCTCTGTGGACAGGCGGTCTTAATGGAGGATTCTCGTCTAACAGCCCCAAAAGTAACTGGTGTTTATGAATTTTTTTGAAAAAATCTGTTCGTCATATTGGATTAAACTCTTTTGAGATATAAGAAGGCAACTTTAAACTTTTTTTTTATGTCGACCATTCTTATTATTTAGGAATTATTGCGGAGTCTTGTCCACCTCTTCGACATTGTAACTCCTGTTGGCCGGATGTATAGCACCTATCACAGTGGTGTGATTGCAAAAGATATAGAAGTTTCTTAAAAGTAGATAGTTTATGCTTGGATTTGTCCACTTTAAAGAAAAAAAAAAATGAAAAATTGATAGAATTATAGTGTTTGAAAGAAAAAGTAAGTTTTTTTCCTTAGACAAATTTTCCATATTATTCTTTATGTGGACGAAAAAAGTATTACAAATAAAAACTAACATTAAAATTTTAGGTCCAGGCACAGCGTAAATTATTTAACTTTAAGAAAATTTTCTTCTTTTTGCAATCAGATGACTGTGACAGGTACTACACCTGGCACCAACATCGTCGAAGAGGTTAACACGATTCCACAATAATTAATAAATAATAAGAAGGATCGACGTAGAAAAAAATCTAAAGTTTAAAACTGCCACCTTATATCCCGAAAGAATTTAATGCAATATTAACAATAGTTTCTGAAAAAAAATCATAAATTTCGGGGGCTGTTACACGAGAAAAACCTCTTAAAATCCAAAAGTTCTTATTTATATACCTAACAAGTCTGGGCGAGGTCATCAATTCATATGAACAAATGGGAGTCGAATGAAATAAAATTACTTAAAAATAAGAAAGTTTACTCGCAAATCTTGAATTTAAATAGTTATCACTAGCACAGAATTCGCGTTAAGAAGTGGAGAGAACTGAATGCTACGCCTACTTCTCCATCTTCGGTTAGGACACGTGCAGTGAAAATATTATTATAGGGGAGAGTTGTCAATATCGTACTGGTCACCTAAATTGTACCTCATCAATTTCTCAGTAATTAATGAATGTAAACGACATCTGACAATAAAAATATCAAGCAAATGCGAAATAAAAAATAGAAACAAAACTTTTTGAGCTTACACCCTATTTTGTGCGTGCTATAAACATTCAAACAATGCAATTTTGTCCTGTATTTTTGTATTTTTCTAAAAGCGGGTTTAATGTAGAATATTTTACATTTATTTTAAGTACATATTACATTGATTATAAAGTTTAAATTGATATTTATAAATAAATTGATCATGTTTCGTAAATCGTACCACTACAATCAGACTAGTAGGATTTGACAACACGTATGTTATATAGATTATGTACATATATCACATACAGAGGTTATTGCGGTCTATATGCGATCCATGTACATTTGTATATATAACTATATAATAATCATTACTTTATGTTGAATATTTTCTTCTCAATTTGTTATTAATACTATTTTTAGGTGGGGGTACGATTTAGGAGACCGGTTGCCTAAATCGTACCTTTTACAGTATGTGACAAAACGATTAATAACAAATTAATTTATTCTGAACAAAAGGCTAAGCATATAATAGTAGGTGCCTAAAAGATCAAACTACGATATCCAATAGTCATTTGCCTTCAAATTAATAGTAAATATGAAATATAACGTAAAATGTCTTAAGTGGTACGATATAGGCAACCCTCCCCTAGCTCCCTATACCCACAATATTCTACATTTTCTTTAAATGCATTGATTCCCACACTTTTAATTTAGTTTCTTTGAAAATATGATCGTCCAGATACTTTACCCTTAGGCAGGGGCGGTTTTGTATACAGTCTAAGTAGGTTACAGCCTAGGGCAGTCAATTTGGGGCGAAAGAAATTGAAAAAGATAGCAAAATGTTATAGCCTGTAACTTTTTATTTTTCGTCGACTAAAATGTCGACTTAAAATGTCTATCTATTTTCCCTAACACTGAAAGTTAAACAAAGAGGATTGCGACAACTGTAACCCTTAATTAGTCGTATGGGGTCTATTTGGCCTCAGCTGTTATTCAACTTCGATTTCTGACAAAACCAATGACGATTGGTTTGTATGGGGAAAACAGGGAATGTTCATTTTTAGTGATTCTACGGTGTATAGGTAACGTATTTTGTTGGTGACAACTGGGACTACAGTGTTTTGATAATAATAGAAGTGGATATTTATTTTGTTACAGTATTCTGCAGTGTTCCACTTGAAAGAAATTAAAACACTGTAAAACAATTATCTTTTTGCTCAGTATTTTCCAGATTAATTAATATATACTCTAACAAATTAAAGTATAAACTTCAAGTTATGAACAATACAGTTAAGTTCATTGAACTTTGTTCCTTTACTCACGGACTAATATATTAAAACTTGATTTTCTGAATAAAGTTGTTTCGTGACATTACATGTTTTCCCCCTTACCGTTTAAATATGATTGCCGTAGCTATTAAGCATCGATGTCATCATGCCCCCTTTCAACATCAAGGAAGACTGGCGGCATCTCAAGCCCCGCCTGGATCACGGGGATCTGATCGATAAAAATAGCGCTTCTTTAAAGATTCACGGCTAAGGAAACAGGTTTACGTGTACTCGTGATGCAGAAACACACGGCGGGGCGTAATCGCGTGCATCGCGCGCGTGCGTGCACGCGATTCGGGAGGACGGACAGGAAGCGGTCGGTGCTCCCTGCCCTGTCACGCGAAACGAGTCGCGATCGGGGGACCAACGAAAACCATAGGGGCCAGTGCGTGCTGACGGTAACAATCGCACAGCTCGCGAATGACATGGGCCTGTGCGTGTGCTCGTTCAGTCGAGACGTTTCGGGGACGCGATCCGGCCCGATTCGACCGCACGGAAGAAAGCCGGAAATAAACGCTTCCTGGTGGTGAACGGGCACCAATATGAGACCCGGGATATGTGCTTCACAAGGGCTCGAGTACTGGGAATAGTTTTTTAATACAGTTCCGAATGCGCTGATGGAAAATAGGGCTGTGATGAAAATTCGAATATTCTAAGTATTCTAATTATTCGAATATTCTGGGTATTCTAAGTACTCGAATATTTTAAGTATTCGAATATTCGAATACCAATAGAATTCAAATCTGTGATTCGAATAAGTAGGAGTATTCGGATATTCGAATACTACTCGAATAAGTAGGAGTATTCGGATATTCGAATACTACTCGAATAATTAGGAGTATTCGAATATTTGGAGTGATCAAATTTCGGAATGTACCTACCGAATAAGAATCTGGACACGAGATCTCTTTTCACACTTTATCATGAAATTCTTTTCACATTGGCCTTTACAATTATTTGTTTTTCAAACGTTTAGATTCGTCTTCGGTACAATTCGAAATTCGAACACTTTGAATTATTCGAATAATCTAAATTATTCGATTACTCGGAATTATTCGAATACGCCGTACTATTCAAATATCCCGAAATTTTCGAATATCCATTCGAATACTCCATACTATTCGAATATCCCGAATTATTCAAATACTCCGTACTATTCGAATCAATTATTCGTATTCGAAATTATACGAATCATTCAAATAGTTCGACTATTACGACAAAAATCCGCAGTGAGTGAAAGTTTGTTCCACAAGATGCTGTCGTCGGAATGTTACGTACCATCAATATCAAGGTATTCAGTTTCATTTTGATCACACTTTTAGAATCTATAACAACAATACCTATCTATAATACCATTTAAAACTTCGAATTCCCCAATTAATTTCCAAAAAGATCTACTCAATCAATTAATCAAACAACCCTCCGAAGTTATAGACCGTTCGCACTCCAAGTATGCCTCACAGGCATACCGAACATTAAACCGCATTAGGGGAGAGTGGGGTAAAACGGAACAGCAATGTTTCTCTTAGATAAGAGCTGCGAATGAGTTGGTATCGCGTAACACGGGACCAAAGGGTCCTCACAGCATTTTGTGACAGACCATAGACCCGTGCACACGTTATTTTTCCGTTAAGAGAGTTGCAAAAATTTCCGTATCGACGTTTCAATATTGTGTTGTACTTTCGACCACTTTGCGGCACTTGGATTTCGAAAATTAATAACGGTAAATACATCGTTGGATTCTATAATCCTTAGGCTACATTTTGACGTATTAAAAAGTTCTTTACCTCACGCTGAAGTGTGAATATTAAATGTTTACTAAATGACTGCATGTGGGGCAAAACAGAACACTTTTCGTGGGGTAAAACGGAACACCTATTTAACCCAATTCCACCAATCCAATTGTCTTGAAACTTTGCAGGCGTGCGTAGTTATGATGACAATCCAAAATTATTTTAAAAAAACGGGAGGGGTGAAAATATTACCCAGTCATCAATAAATATAACCCATAACCACAAATCCAAACGACTTGAGATCAGCCTGTAACCACAAATCAAATCAATTCAATCGACATGCAAGCAGCATATAACCACAAATAAAAACTTAGACACTATTTAAAAAGTAAGTAATAAAAAAGATATGCAAAAAATTTTAAGTTAATTTTATTTAAAATGCACTAAAACTGAAAAATTCTCCATGCACGTGTTGATATTTATTATTTATGTAAAAATCCATGTGTATTTGGTTATTTTCAGTAATTTTTATATAGTATAATATATATTTTTGTTATATTTTATTCGTAATAGTTATACCTAAAACATATATTTATAGTTTTTAACATAAATGAATACATTTTCAATCATAAAAATAAAGATTTTGTACATTTACATGGTCTTCAAGTAGGTGTTCCGTTTTACCCCACCACTTGAGCGAGGCGAAGATGTCAATACCTCCGGTAAATCTCATTTTCCTTCGTTCCTAAAGATTTTTCCTAACAGTGGCTTCGATTTTCTTATAATCTAAGGTCCACCGAAGACTCCCGTTGAAGTCCCGTGTCTTTTTCTCTTTCCGATTTTATATTATCACCCTCCAAAGTTAAGCGTTCCGTTTTACCCCACTCTCCCCTACGTATCTTCATTAAACTTTATAAGAAAAATGTAATTCCAGACTCATGCTACTGAATGAAGCACCGCTTCTGAAATTACTCTGAATTTTTCCCTATTCCGAAGTTTCGTATTTAATAACCGCAGTATCGAGCAGAAGCATCCCTAGTAAATAACTGCGCGCGTAAAAAGGGTTACGAACGAGCACCTTAAGGGGACGATGGGTCGAATGGTTTATGTCGATCAGCAGAATGGCCTGGCGAGTATCGCGTCGCAGTTCCAGGTACAGTTAATGCCGAGTGTCACTTTATTTTCGGCCTTTGGAGCTCCTGGACAGAAGCCAGCGTCGAATCAACGTGTACACGGATTGAGCAATTCGGTGGCTTTGAAGTTCACTCGTCGGTAGTTCTCGCGCGAGACGGTGCTGCATACATATCGAATGCAGCGCCGGGGACGCCGCACGTTTTTTAACAGGTTCGCGCGACACTTTTTTGTCCCCCGCTAACCGTCGCGAAAACCGATAGCGTAACAGGTTGCGGTAATGTCCCACGGCCTCGTTCGGTGCACCTAGGGGTCGCGCGTTATTCGGAGGGCCGCGTGAACTCGATAAATCGGTCTGTTTTCACTGGCGTCAAATGAAATTCATTCAATCTCGTTGTACCCAACTGATTGTTTACCGGGTGTCCCGTTACGAACATTCTGGTAATTGTATAATTCTCGGAACTTGATGACAGCAGATGACCTTCAACGATCATCGATTTTCAGTTCAATCTTTGCTAAGGAAGCAATACTACTGCCTTAAGTCCTCCTACTTTACATTTTATTTTAAAATTGCTTTAAAAAATATAATTTGTAGATATAATATTTCATTCTGATGTTTCTTCAGGAAATATAATTCGCAATTTAAATGTAATTTGTAGGTATAATATTTCATTTTAATGTTTCCTCGGGAAATATAATTGTAAATTCAAGCTCTATTAAATAGAATATCAAATATAATATTTATGTTTCCCAAGTAACTCTGTTCACGGAAAAAGCATCACCTTTAAATCAACAATAAATTGACGAAAGGATCAGAGTGACCACAGATCGTGGATCACCCTGTACGAGGATCTGCGGTGTGTTTCGCGAGACGCCGTGGTAAAAAGACGACCTGGACTTCGGGGACGTCCGGCGTATTTGCATTTTCTGGTGGAAACCGTGCCGGAATAAATTAGAAGGCGGCCCGCTCGGATGATTTGCAATGCGGAAACGGATTGCGTAATGGATTCGGCCTCGGGAGATGACCGTACGCCCGTGTGATTTCCATTTGTCGCGGCCGGACGTCGTGGAAAAGCTGTACACGCGCGTTTAGAGTTCGGAATCGGTTGCGTGCCATGAAAGCAACAATTCCCTGATCGACTAAATCGTGGAAAATTTTACCTGCAAACAATAGTTGAGGCATACTAGTACATTTGCTGAAATAGTGTTTTATAGACCGGTTGTTAATACCCCCAGTTTGAAATTTTAAATATCTTCATTTCCCTGTGATGGTCACTTGTTAACCCACCAGTTGTGAGGTGCTTCAAATGGCAACTGACTATTGTGTGTTTCTTCCTAGTTTCACGCTTGGCCATCAGAATAAGGGTCAAGAAAACGAGAGAGAAGAAGATAGGTGATATTTAGGACTATCTACACGTTACATGGCATCTCGAATTTAGAACAAAATTTAAAAGCCGTTGACGTTTTTGGATTTTTAATATTGCATTTTCTAACACAATGGCGACTTCTTGAAGTTGAAATATGGAATTACCATTATTTAAATATTACAAAATTAGTAGAGAATTTTAAAAAAGTGAGAACATCACCGACTTCTAAATTTTGTTTGTTTTTAAAATCCTTTCGACTTTTTGTTAGATACATCATTTTAGCTGGGAAATGTCCACCAGAAAACGCGTTAAAAAACACGACCATGGTGGTATATAATGCCATCAAAGTTTACGAGAATACAGATAAAAGATATATCTTTTAGTGGAAAAATATTTTGCGCCATTTCCACGTATATGTAACTACGTAAGGGTAGGTATTCTCTGGACAAAACGTCCGCAAATAGGCGATTTTTAAGAATTTTTTACAAGAAGAGGTTACAAAATATCCAAAAAATGTTTTTGGCTTTTATCAGTACAATCCTTAGGGTACAAACAAAAAGTTTGTTTCATGTTTTCGGTCTTGATGCATTTTCTGGGTGGCGCTTAGTGCAGCACTGCCAAAAAGAGATGCCTAAACGAATGTCGAAATGACAAATGAAAAAAATCGCGGCAAAAAACACCAAAACGCATAATTTACGCATAAATGTGTAGATAAATAAAACCTGTTTCAAAAAATTACGTTAGAGGACGATGAGATAGCGAGTCCAATTATGAATCAAATGCCTCAAGGTTATCTTAAATCGGTTCATTAGATCTTCTGAAATTGTGGTTACCGTTTAGGAATCTCTTTTTGACAGCACTGCACTAAGCGTCACCTAGAAAACGCATCAAGGCCGAAAACACGAAACAAAATTTGTTTTGTTCCCTAACGAGTGTATTAATAAAACCCAAAAACATTTTTTAGTGCATGTTATAGCACCCTCTTGTAAAAAATTCATAAAAATCACCTATTTTTCGAGCGTTTTTACTGGAAGGGCCCCTTAAGAGGATTGTGACATCTTAGATATCAACTGATTAAAAAAAAAAACTGCTGCTAAAATAGCTTCAGAGCTGAAGTTGCATCTTCCAAATTCTGTATTTACCAAAACAGTGTCGGCGCAACTCCATAAGCACATTCGTGGCAGATTTACTTAATGCCCGAGGTGTTTCCACTATTTTATTCAACCCCTGTACGTGTACCGCAGTACGCACAATTAAAAGTATTCAATAGTGAAAGTTCAAAGTTCAATCTATCGATCCATTCCCTTCACTTCCACCACCCACGAATAATCCCCCATCACTGGGAAGTCTCTGGGGAATCGTATCACTGAAACGTGCAGCGAAGAATGGAGCACCGCGTGGAAATTATTATTCCTTTATTTCAGCACCGATAAAGCAGAGAAATACGGCTATTGTGTCTTTACTGGAAGAAGGGGTGGGCCGGAAGTAACGAGAACGTTAATTCCGCGGCGAGGCCGACGACAAATTAATTGAAGCACTCTGGCGCGGAGACTGAGCACAATGAGAAGTAGAACGACTCGAAGATGATAAAAAAACAAAGAGGATGGAGAAGGGGAGGCAGAGAAAAATAAGGCAAAAAGATGGTCGCCGGGTTGGCGTAAAGGCGGTAGTAAATTCATTCATTCACGAGAGGAGACCATTCATCGCTTCATTCACTCGCGTTTCCTTTCGGGGTTCGTTGTCTTCGGGAATGAGTCACTGTTACGCGCGTCTCCCAGCCCGTGTGGGAGAAAGAGAAATGTCAGTGAGTTGGCTGACTATTGCGAAACACTCGTAAATGGAATCGTGGATGGAAATATTGAGCGATTCTAGGAAAGTGTACTATACACTGAGGCACAGTTACTGAGAATTTTCTGCGAGCGTGCAAAAATATGCACTATAAGGGGAATATTAATTCAATTTTTAATGGGTTATGGTATTAGAAATACACCGGAATCTTGATAAACCAAATTTTGTTTAATTTGAAGTTAGGAAGTTGGGTCTGAAGAAGTTGAATTTTCTTTAATTTAAATTAAAGATACTCAGAATTTTCTCTTATAAATTACCAAAATAGGCTGCATAGTACTGTATAAATAAAAGATTCTTATAACTAATAAAAATGTATAATTGAAAGAAACTTAATCCTATTTGCAAGACACAGTACTAAGTAGGGCTGGGACTATTTGTCGAATTGTTCGGTATTAGAATATTTGAATACTTCAGTTACTCAGTTATTTGGCAAATATAATTCGAATATCCAAGTATCCAAATAGTATTCGAATATTGTATGGCGTGAATTATAAATCAACTTCTTTAGGTTCATTTTTGTACAAGCTTTTATCTAGTTTCAGTTGTGAGTTCGTTAGTTTGTCAGGGTGAAATCTTGTAAGCTAATTTTGACCCACTTCAATATATCCGATCGGCTTGAAACTTTGCACACATATGTAGTTCCGATGACAGTACAATATTTTCACTAAACAGCACGAAATACTTTATAGAATTTAAAAAAAGAAAACAAGCTTTTATTAAAATGTACTAAAAAGGAACCAATAATTTTGATACCAGCCCAGATGACTGCCTGAGAAGAATTCCCTCATATAACTAAAACTGAACGCGTGATTCATAATTCAATACATCATTTAAATATTCTAATAATAGCATTCGAATACTCAAATATTCAAAGTTCATTCGTAGCATTCGAACACTTGTAAAATATTCGAATATTAAATTAGTCGAATAGTCTCAGCCCTAGTACTAAGTGTCTTGCAGGAGAAATGAATACTTTCAAAATGTAAAAGAAAATCGGCACTAGCGAGTTCCATAGTCTTATCCCTTTTTTAATTAATAAATAATTATCTTCATCTTCGCTATGTTCTTCCATTTCCTTTGTGCTTTATTATTGTGAGTGTTTATGCGGTGTAATAAAGTCGTTCTAAGATTATCGCCATCACGATTATTATATCTACTATTAGATCACCGCCAGAAGAATAGAGTAGCTGCTCGCGAAGTGGTGCTCCGTAACTGACCTCCCTCAACCATGACGAAACAGAAACGAAATCCGATACTGATTCCGTCGGCTGATGTCGCTTGTTTGTTACCGCTGCCATTGACCCGGCTGTATTTATAGGTTGAAACATCGATTCAGCACGGGACAGAGCTTGTACTACCAGTCTGACGGGTCGTGGTTGATATTTATCATCCCCGTCGGCGCGATTGAAAGATGTAAAGCAGACGCGAACGGTCATCTGCGAATCGCGGTAACTGGTGCATCAACTATGCGACTAATGGCAACGTTTTACGCCTTTGCTAGTGACATCGCATTTTCGTCGATCAGATCGTTGTTGATATTTTATGTAGAAGTGAAAATCAGTTTATAAATTTAGTTTCAAATGATGGAAAGACTGCAAAGATGGTCCACACTAACTCAATTATGATTGACAGTTAAATGTTGACTGAACTTTAAAGATTGGAGAATGTAACAGAGAAATGAAGGGCAAAAGAATTTTCCACTATTGAGATTTTAAAATTTTTGGTAAAGGGGAGGGGAATATATAAGTTGGATTTACAAAAGTGGAAATTGAATCCTATTTTTGAATTATTTTAAAAAATAAGGAAATTGTGGCTCGAAAAGAAATTTCGATTTCAAGTCTGAATTAATGCGTCTAATTAAATAATTGATTAATTTTTACATATTAATTATAGCATCTAAAACCAGTTTTTTTTAAATTTAAAATTCGGTTTTCGAATTTCACAAATTTATAATAAAAGGTTTTTAAATATCGATAAACCGTTGTGTACCCCTTTACGACGTGCATGAAATCTTTGGAAATATTGTACTGCATCAACATCGACTTACCTACAGATTCCCCATTGAATTCCTAAATGCATCAGTAAAGACTAGCTGACTATACATTTTGTACAGCAAACATTATCTATACATTTTGCACTTAAAAGAATGCACTCTTCGAAATCGACTACTTCAATTTCCATATTTTAACCATAACGAATTCTCTACTTTCACGCAAGCAAAAAATCCTATGACGAAGCAAGTCCCACATGCATCGAATCCACGAACTCGGGCAAAGAGTTTTGAGCGTCGCGACTGCTGAAGTGGAATCTAAATGAAGCTATTAAAACCGTGACGAGCCTTCGCCTTGGTATCGTTCCGGAGGATCGCGAGGACCTTCTCGTGATTGTACACGGGGGCATTTCGGATTTCCTGCTCTGCTGTGCGTGCGTCGCGGCGAATAAGGGCCTCGTGTGCAAGCGCGTCCACGAGCGGCCGCCCGTTTTCCGCGTCGCGATGCAGGCGGAGGGGTGCATTTTAATGCACCCTTGGCGCAGGAGGCCGCTTTAACACTTCATAAATTAATTACCGCGAGTATGACCTATTAATGGCCGTTTTGTCGGTGGCTCGCGCTGGCGACCACCTGAGACGACGCCCCTCCTCCTTTCCCCTGCAGGGTGTTATTATACAGGGTGTCTCGGAGTGCTTGCTGTTTTTTAAAATAAAAGTGCTGAACCCTTTGGTTGTTTTTTTAACGATGTGGTATATGAAGTTGTGGAACTGAAGTGTTTATTTGGTTGTGTCTGAGCTTTTTGTGTGGTGCTTAGTTTGAGGGTGAGTGGTATTCAAATTTAAATTTGGGAAATTTACACAAAGTATAGATTTGTGAGCTTTGGAAAATGGAAGGTATGTGGAAGAGGCAATGGAGATGTCGAGGACTCCTAAAGATGAGCTGGAATTAATGAGATGTTGGTTTCAGGGGTTTGACCTACCTGCAAAGTTCTGAAAAATGGATTTTGGGGTTTTGACATTTTCTTAAAGTACAACATCTCAAAAGTATTGTGTGAAAGTTTCAATTTGATCCGACCAAAATTGGCGGAGCTCTGCGTGTTTTAGTATAGGTATGTCCTGGAGGATGTAAACTTAACTTAAAACTTTAAACGTGTTTTTCTCGAAACTGCATTTTCAGAATCGGTGACCAAAATATGTCGAGAATCGCTGCAGCGAATGAATTCAGCTTTTGTAGGCTTATTCTATACCTATATAAAAACCTTGTCCTTAATCGTGGCTTTTTCATTTCCGTTGCGTAGTTTCTATTTTACAGATGAAAAATGAGCGATTTTTTGTGGCGAAAATCGATATTTTAATTTTAACAGCCGCCATTTTGTAGCAAATTAATATTTCGGGATAATGAATGATTAAGGACAAGATAATTTAATATACTAACTAAATTCCTTCGAATTTTTCATTTCGGATAAATCAGGTAAAAGTTAGAGTGGTCACCGCAAACTACTGAAAAAAAAATCGCTGCCGGGAGATCACTGATGTTTCTGTTATTTATGTATATTTTTCATTGGAATAATTACTACAAGTATTATAAGATGTAAATTTTCGAATACATAAAGGTTTGTTTAAAAAAGTCTTCAAGTTTTCCCCCCAAAAAATCCCGAAAATAGTTGCGTTTTCAGACCTTGCAGGTAGGCATAATCCCTTAAGTGGTTGGGTAAAGGAATTTAGATTATCGAGGTTGTGGTGTGTGTTATAAAAATTTAAGATGTGTTTGGCGTTTGCCTTCGTGGTACTTTTTATTTGATTTTTGATCCAGGTTTTTCAAGTATAGTACGAATTGAATAGTATGGTACTTTTTGCTTTAAATGTATGATATATAGAAGGATTATACTTATTATTAATTTGTCCATTTGGTGCTAATATTTTATTTAATAAAAGAAATAATGAACATGATATTCCATTAAGGAAGAACAAGTAGATCTTGAAATTATCTTTAAAAAAGAAAGATAAAAATATTACAATTATTTGGTTACATCTTATACGAAAAATAGAAAAAATTATTCCACTATCATCGGCTTGATAAAATCAATAGATTCGGCATTATTTTAAAAGGTTGTATAGATATGAAGAATTCCTCGGTGTTTTTCGTTTTTCAATTATCAATTTGGTTTTTGTTAATCATGTACGCGAACGCGTTTTACTCTAAATATATGTTAATTATTGTGCAAGGAGAAAGATAAAATATAATAGATAAAAAAATATAATGTATGCCTGCAACTTATTGTTTCTCACATTTTGTTAGAGCTTATTCGTTTACACTGCTGAAACACTTTTCTATAACTTTGTGCTTTAAAAACATATTGTTTCGAATTTTAATACCAATGATATTGGATTGTAAGTATTTTAATACATATTGTGTTAATAAATAGGCCTTTTCTAGAATTACTGAATTAACAATTCTTCAGGAAAATTTAATTTTCTTAAATTTATTAAACTCCTGAACTCCACGTCCGTGATTAATGCAGTTTCTAAAAAATAAATAATTTTTTAAACCGAATAATAGTATAAATTTGATCTTCCTTCACATGTTCATATTTTGCTTATTTTTTTTAATGTGTAATAGGGGGAAGACCTTAAATTCTACACGTTCCCTTGGGAAGAACAATTTCATAAATCCTTTAAAAAAATTCTTCAAAATCATTGTAACTAAAATTTTTTATGATAACCGTTCACGTTATTCTAAATATGTAAATGCAGATGTCTGACTAAAAAGTAAAATTACAATCAATTTCGACTTATTTACTTTCTCTGTATACACATTTTAACTATTTTCAGTCACGTTGTAAATATCCACGACAATAAATCTTCTTAAATCTTCAAGTACAAGTTAAAAAATAAATATACATCACACACATTCAAGTCACATTAGATTAGGAGGAGCCAAAGGTGGCCCAAGATACCCCAGTATCGGACAAAACTATATTTTAAAATACATCGAGTGCAATTAAGTTTACAAAAGCAAACGGTAACATACGCGGAGCCTTCATGTCCCATACAAACTATCATAAAAACTTTTCACCGTTTCCAAAATTCCACCAAATTCACATAATCCCCAGAAAATCAGATTTCAAAAAATTATGCCAGATCACTAAATTGGTTACCTCAAGTTATCTATATCACAGTGCTCATAGAAATATTATTCTACTGTTAGATATATAAATATTAAATATTATATACAGATTATAATAATATAATAATTAAAAAGATTAATAAACAAATATAGCACACTCAATTGCAATACCAATTTCCTTGAAATTTCATAAAAACTAATTTTGAAAAAGAAATTTCATCCCAACCAATAAATTGTCTCCCTTCAATCACACCTCTTTCCCCCAAGCAATTAGTTTTATAATCCATTATTTAATTGTTCGATACTCGCAGGTCCGTGCCCAACTCAAACCCATTGCTGGATTTGATCTCTGTGTCCAATGCTTACGCAGGAATGTCAATGGAAGGCAGTACCGCGAAATGTAACGCGAAATCCTCTTTCCGCGGTGCAAACAAAACCGCGGACATTTTTTAATAACTTTCTCGTTCTAGTTTATCCTGATAGCCGACGACGCACGCATGTAGACCGACGTGCCTCGAATCCAGTTCC
Organism: Andrena hattorfiana; assembly: GCA_944738655.2. Taxonomy (NCBI): domain Eukaryota; kingdom Metazoa; phylum Arthropoda; class Insecta; order Hymenoptera; family Andrenidae; genus Andrena; species Andrena hattorfiana. The sequence continues at coordinate 48,831,002 of OX122889.2, forward strand.
CTCGAACGTGCATCAGGCTTGGTTGCACAAAAATCACCAGGTCTTGCGGCGAATGCCAGCGTGTCCTCGGCATCCAGAAAAATGCGAAAATAACGAACGTGTCAACACTGCACGCGAGCAATTTCGTTTCTTTTCCAGTGGCTGTTGCAAGTTTATAGCAACGCCTGATATCACAATTGGGACACTGCTCAGTGCGCGAAGGTGTAGGTATTTCGTGTTCGATGTAACAAGATTGGATGGGAGGCTTATTTCGAGTAGAACAGCGTGTGACATTGAGCAACGTGGGAGTAATAGTTAATATGGGGTGCAAAGTGAAGAGTGCTGCAAATTGGTGCGTAGTGAAACTTTCAGTGCTTGAAATTTTGGGATAATAAAAGTTTTCTAGTAGGTACTGTAAACTGGAGGAACATTGGCAGTACGGGGTAACATCGGCAGATAATTAACATATATTATCCTTCGTCGCAGACTATTGCAAATATGCAACATGTATTTTCCTTTTACTTTTTTTGTTTTAACTAGCCTGCAGTGTGATGTAACTACTTTATCATAAAATATACATATCCTGGTTTCTAAATATTTACATAGATCGCACTTAACATTGTAATTCCGCGTTTTTTTTAAGTAATCATAATCGTAATGGCGGGAAAAGTGGAAAAATAAAAAACAATTTTTTTTATTTTTCTATTATTATTAACACTTGTACGAGTCCAAAATGTATTTTATCTAAAATCGAAGTAGTTATGCAACGAAGGGTTAAAGAATTAAAAGAATACAAATTTTATGCATTTTGACACTTGTAGAATAATTAAGAAATGTTAATTTTTATATTATATATCAAAATGTTTCAAGTACCCATGCGAAGATTTTACTGTATCAGAAACTACGACACGGGGTTGGTCATTTCGTCCTACATATCGCTTGCAAAACGATAATTCTTATGCAGTATGCAATAAAATTAGAAAATCAAACATACTCCATTCTATTCGCACCATGAAATTTTCCTGGAAATTCATATTTCCACGTGCATCGACGGATGCACCACAAGCACGCAAAACTGTCACCGCACTCAACGTTTCGACGGGCGTTGGTACCAGCGTGCGTATAATAAACATTTCGCGAAACGCGGTCGAGCCATCTCACCCCAACGGCACAATAAACAAAATTTCGATTTTACACCTACAGATGCAATAGTCATGGACGCGAAGGTTTTCAACAGCCGGGGTGTGTAAAACGCGTCGCATTGTCGCTTAGGATGTAATATATGGGCGTTCGTGCCGGCGGAGTTACATATTATGTATCCGTAGTTAGTCGCTCGTACCTTGGCCGTTCTTACGCAATAATAGCGCCATTCCATCTCCCCAGGGGTGGCACGAATGTCCTTACACCGTGCAAGATATAACGTTTCGACGCCCACGCGACAATCGTAAGATCCTATGCGGTGGACGCAACGTCGCAGAGAAACTCGCTTTCCATTCTTCCTGAAAATCTGTATTTCGTATGTACATTTCCGTGATACGTGCCACTCTTGCGGCCAGATATGTCAAGCTTCGGGACACTTTCGCTCGAGCGATCGGCTGTTGCATCAATTGGGTCGCGAAGTCTGCTGCTCGCGACGCTAAGTTACGCGATGTTTTGTGGGGTGCATGGAGAACACTTAATGGGTCACCGGTGAACCATGAATTGATTGGTGTAGTGGGCGTGAGAATGTTACAGAGTTGCAAAGATGGGAATATAAAATGGTATAAATGAAAGTATCTGCATGGGTCACTGGTGACCCAGGACGTAATAATGTTACGGAGTTTTTATAAATGGGAATATGATATGCTTTGAAGGAAAGAGTGACCCAAAACTTAGGCCTGTTTTAGCCTGTTTTTGGTCCCACGATTTTGGAACTGAATTTTGTGTCAAATGATACCTTATGATGAGACATCATTCGCAACAAATTTTCAAGCCGAGGTGAAAATTAGTTTCTGAGATATGGGTGGTCAAAGAAGTGAAAAGTCATTAGTAGTGCACCAACTTATACGCTTTGATTTACGGACTTTTATATTATTCTGATAATTAAACAATTGTTCCCAGGGATTTTGCTGACTGTTAACAACAAATTTGAACATAGATTTTCAAAATTCGTGTCTTCTATTGCGGGAATGTCGCTAATATAGTCACCTCAGTGGCCACAGGCGCAAATACACATGAATATTGACATTCTATCAATCAGAATACACGGGTTCCACAAAACTAAAACTAATTGTTAAAACCATAAATATTACTTTAGTTTCAAAAATTGATTTTATAACATTTTCCGTTACGAATGTTAGACCAAACTTTAGGAAAAGAATATTTTTTGACATACAATGTCGAAAAACATTTTTGAACAATTTTTTAAATTATTGTACTGACATAAAGAAGTCTGTACATCGAAGCGTATCGGCTGCTGCGTTAATGAATTTTCACTTCTTTGACCTCTCGTATTTCAGAAACTAATTGTCACCTCAACTTGAAAATTTGTTGTGATTGATGTCTCAGCATAAAGTATCATTTGGCACAAAATTGAATTTCAAAATCGTGGGACCAAAATGAGGTTATTTCCTGGGTCACTCTTTCTGCACGGGTCACCGGTGACCCGCGACACAGCACACACAACTGTACCCATTAATTAGCTATCGCCACTGATAGTAACAAACTAGGGCTGGGACTATTTGTCGAATTTTTCGATATTCGAATATTCGAATACTTCAGTTGCTCAATTATTTGGCGAATGTAATTCGAATATCCAAGTATCCAAATACTATTCGAATATTATGGTGTGGATTATAAATCAAGTCCTTTAGGTTCATTTTTTTACAAGATTTTATGTAGTTTCAGTTGTGAGTTCGTTAGTTTGTCAGGGTGAAAATCTTGGAAATTAATTTTAACCCATTTTAACATATCCGATCAACTTGAAACTTTGCACACATAGGGGAGAGTTGCCTATATTGGACCGACTCCTAGATTGGACCATTTGTGTATCTCGATAAACAAATATATTTGCAGTGGTTTTTTTTGGCTACACTGGAAGTGGAGATGGAACGTGCGAGAACAGCGATACGGTTATTCATTAGTTTGTCGTTCACAGTCTTCGAAATATAGAAACACGTGGTGTGCGATCATTATTTTTTGTGCTATTTCAAGTGAATTTCTTTCTACAACTTGCAAGTACCATAATTTTAAACGATACTAGTGTAAAGTGTGCTGTTTTAACTACAACTTCATGTCCTTACTTTCCCATATTCGTATAATTATAACAATGAAAACATATCTTTTTGATGTAACCAACAAGCTGCCGAATATTGGACCATCACTAGTTGCTTGAATTGGACCGGTCCATTTTAGGATACAATCTATGTTATGGTAGCGAATAGTTAAAATCATACTAAAAAAATTTAAAAAACAATTATAACCGACTTCAAAAAAATAAAATTGCACTAAAAAGTAAAAAATAATTTTTTTCCTTATTCAATCTACGACTCCCATATTGTTTAAGTCGGCGCCAGATTCACACAGTGTAAATGATAAGGCACCGATTTAAAAAATATGAGAGTACCGTAGATTAAATAAGGGGAAAAAATTATTTTTTACTTTTTAGTGCAATTGTATTTTTTTGAAGTCGGTTTTAATTTTTTTATTTTTAACTTTTTAGTTTTATATATATTGATACAACATGCTGAGGAGATATGCGCGTACGAACATAAAATAATAATAATTAGGTGACATCAGTCTTTATTATTAACCAGAACTAGCAAAATATTGCGCCAATGTTGATGCAGTGTAGGATGGGTCCACCGGGGCATCTCCCTCTTTCGAATAAAAAAAGGATCATCAAAATCGGCCCATATTCTGGGGAGTTATGCGGGGACAAGTATAAAAAAACCATCAAAACAACGTACTATTGCATTACGTGCACCGTAAGATACTTGTTGCTTCCTGTTTCTATTTTTTTTCAATGCCCTGATCAGTGTTTTTTAGATTGTATATTTAAATTCATTGATTTTTAGGAGCCGTCCAAAGTAGGAAACCAGTGGTTCAATACAATAGTATTCGAATACTGAAATATTCGCGAATAGTATTCGAATACTTACATATTCGAATGATAACGTTTGAATACTCAAATATTCGAAGTTTATTCGTAGCATTCGGATACTTGTAAAATATTCGAATATTAAATTATTCAAATACATGTAAAATATTCGAATATTAAATTATTCGAATACTTGTAAAATATTTGAATATTAAATTATTCGAATCGTCCCAGCCTTAGTACAAACCACATAACCATAATATTCATTGCTGCGATAAAAACACAAACTGACTCGAGCAGAAATACCTTTATCAATGACCCACCTCATCGAAAACTCATGGACCACGATAATCATCTACCATTTACTGACAATCACCAAGTGTCCCACGATAATATTCTTATTCCCCTTATCAGCGAAGATATCAAACAGCTGGAATTAACGTGCACTTCGTGGGTCACCGATTATGTTAACACGGAGCGCGTTAAATCTGTGAAACAACTCTCACGAGCGTCATGTTTACCTGCCTCTACCCTTGTCAGCAATTCGTATCGTACTCGTTCTTGCTCGTTAGAACGGTAACTCTCGTGCTCTTTAACGATACGGAGCTTTATGCGGCACGGAATTGCCCACCCACGCACGCACTGCGGAGAAACTGGCGAACCAGTCGAAACAAACAGCGATTTATTTACGCTCCCCCCCCCCCCCCAGCCTTGTCGGCGAAGCACGAATAGTCTCGACGATAACGCTCCCGCGAGATAATATTTTTGGCGACGATAATTGTGGCGTGGTCAACGTCGCGCTTCGCGAATCGACTTCCTCCACGATAATTGGGTTATGGTGACATCTTCGACGGAGCGCCGACGCGCGGCGTTGATAATAAAATTAGATTGATAGTACCTACGTACTCGCGCTAGGACTTCCGCTAATCGACACGCGATTTCGCGGCTTCAACGTATGTTTAATGCTAAGGCCACGTACTTGACAGTAACGGCGCGTTGTTGGAGTGTAGGAGATCTGTAGTTGCATACTGATGGGTGAATGTCAAGTAGTGTGGAGATTAGAAGTTTCAGTGATATTTAGAAATTAGAGTTATAAGCTCTACTGAAATTGCATTCACTAATGTCCTATTTTTATGAATTAGGTGGATTTTGGATTGTAAATTCAAATGATTTTTGGTGCAGGTTTAATGCAAATCCGATAACAAACGAGGGTTTTATGCAATATTTTTGTTTTGGGTAGTTCCAGATTTGAAAAAATAGCGAAAAATAGAAATAAAATCTTATCAACTCAATAACTACTACTGGATGTGTGAAAATATATATTTTTCAACTTAATGTTCTCTGTTTAATGTTAAGCCAAAGCAATAATTTTATAAACAATTTTTTCCAATTTACTCGAAGTGGTAAAGATGGAGCTGCACCCCTCTTGATGCAAGGTCCTCAACTGAACATCGATCATTTACGAATAACTTATCCTCAAATAGAATTAGTAAACTTCAAATTTCAATAATAGGTATTTAGAAGTCAGACTTATCAACTCTATTGAAATTGAATTCACGAATATGTCATTTTTGTGACTTAGGTGAACCGTGAGTTTCAAATTCAAATGAAAATTTCATTCACAAATGATGAAAACTAGTACCCTGCAAATTTCAGTCGAATTTAGAACCCCAATTAATAAATTCGATTGCAATTTTATTCACTAATGACCATGATCATGCAATATCACAACTGTGAACTACAAATGTTACGCAATTTCCATTTACATAGAATTAAAAAACAGGCTCGCAGAAGGCATTCAACTTCTTTGTGCCAGCATTGTACACAAGGCTATTCAAGTTCAACGAGAAATGATAGACGAAGCGCGTCGAATAACATCACGATTATCGGCCTACAAATGGAATCCCTGACCCGTTATCGCTCGCCGTACGTCGGATCTGTCATTGAGTGTTTTAATCGGGAAAATTACCCCTTTCTGACGGACGCATGATGCCGCGGACAGAGTGGATGCGGGTACAGCGGATGTGGAAGCAACCACGCGGCATGGCGCGCTCCAGAAAAAGGGATAATAAATGTTCGTCATTCACGGAGTGCTCGCGAGGTAGAATGAGCCCACGCAGATCCATGTGCCCGCTGCTCTCTGTTCGCCGTTATGCAACTGTTTTTATCCCATTGAAACGGGCCAGGGCACGCGGGAAAGTGAAATGCAGCAAATCGCTTTTCTTCGTATGCAAATAAACGGCCGATGGAACGGGTTGCTTTAAAACTCAAAGCGATATCGCGGTAATTAGACTCTACCTTTCAGTCCTGCACCGCCAGGAGTAATAACTCCCGTGATTAATTAAACCCGCGTTTAATTTAGGGACCGCTACAAAAATGGTCGTCGAACGCTTTGCGAAATATAATTGCGAAGAAATAAATATGTGTCTGTGGTACATGTGTCGGGAATTTTGAATGCATTTCAAATACAAGTTGTCATCGATTTCTGTTTCGGTTTTACTTTTTATTTTTAGATAGATATATATGGGTGTGGGTTTAATTTTTAAAATAGTATTAAGCATAAAAAGATTTGAAAAAATCTAGGTTCTAGAATACTATAAGTGCAAGTGTCTAACGAAAGTTTTGGACAGCAACCAGTGGCCACGAGAGCTGAAACCCAATTGTCAGGACAATCGAGTAAAGGCTGATGAGGTGATGAGTATCATTCGCAGTGATTTCACTTGATCTAATATGGGAGGCAAAAGTGAATTTTCAAACTTGCGACATCTCCATGAAGCAGGCAGAGAAAACCCTTTATCTAAACCCTATTCCTGATGCCCTAGCGCCCCATTAAACGAGGGTGAGACTCTTTCACTTATAGAATGCTCTCAGGCGAGCCTCTTGCCAGGTCTCCGCAATGGTGAGCCAGCTTTGAACCCCTGGATCGACACTTCTCGTTCTGAAGATATGCTCCCAACGTTTAACACATTCTGCGTCATTTAATAGAAATTACACTGTCATCGAATAGTCAGCCGTAGTTTTCAATTTGACGTTGAAATGAAATAGAAGAAAAAGAAGATGACATTATTAAAAGTCTCGCGCACTTACTGCCTCTCTATGACTGAATGGTACAATTTAATTTGTTTGTCATCACGTTTCAAGGCTTTACAGAAAACTTGGCACAAAACGTGTTAAAACACCTATGACGGCAAGCCTCAGACCTTGAGGGTTGATTTACCGAGATCCATTTTCCTGTTGGCATAGCGTATAACATGGAGAATATTCTCAACACGTTGACTGCCAGGGGTAATTTGATATTCTTGCCATAACGTGATTTGTGTGCCAGGTATGGTACACGGTATTTAGTCTCTCAGATCACGTGCACCAAAATTGGTACACACTGAATATTGTAAAATATGATTAATAATGCATCAAAGTAAGTCTGTTAAAAATGCATTACTGTTTGAACAGAATTTTCATCGCAGCTTCGAGGCCTGTGCTACTAGTAATTACTAGAATTCTAGCAGTAACATTGATAATATTAGCGAAATTACTACGTAGCAGAGATGATAATGTTCGTTTCAGTCGACGTGTTGAGGTGTGATGAATCGATAATAAAATTCGCTACTGATTTCGTTTACCGAGCCCTACTCTGCTCTCCTTACTTAAACTGTCCTATCTAGCAATTTTTCATTTTTTGAGATATGCAGAAATATTAGAAGTTCCACACGTCTTTTACCTTTTAAGTAAAGTTAGAAAACTCTACGTGCTTCCTAAAGATTTATAAAAAGTCTAATGTATTTAACCTAACTTTTTTCCAAATGGTTAAAATATCCTATCTAAAACAATTAATTAATTGGTATGTTAATAATACATTACCTACCGGTATACCTATTACAAAAAATTATATTAAGTTGTTACGAAATAATGACAACATGTTCTAATTTGAATGAAGAGAAATAAGGACGGTACAAAGTAAATGATAAAACTTCAGTTTTCTCGGTTGTTTCAAAATGCTAGATAGGACATTTTAACTAAAGAGGGCAGTACTGGGATTTAACGATGTGAAGGCAACAGGGGGGCGAATTTGTTTTCCTCGCACCCTTCTTAGCATGCGAGTCCTACACATCCTGCCGTGGGATCAGACAATGGCGCCCACATCGGGAGCGAGCGCTAGGACAGGAAGGCTGTCAGAACGACAGACGACTAACAATTTCCTAGTGACCTACATTGCGATCTCGACGTGCTCCCCACGTCGCGACTCCCACGCACCCGCGTCACGCTGCGCCGCGGCTGCATCCGCGTTTCTGCACCGTGTCTCGAGGAAGAAAACGACTGTTTTGCGGTAGGTGTAACAGAGACGGCGGAGAGTTGGTGAAACAGATATGGGGAACAGTGTAAGGCCCACTGGACGGGTTTGTGGGGGGATGCCTTGAGTGTAGATTAAGTAAACGTGTTTTCCGTTACTCATTAAAGATCTAAGGATTAATGTCTACTTTGGTATGCCAGGGACCCTAAAGATCCAAACGTAGTATACCGACTTTGGTGCAATGGGGGTCTTAAAGACCCCAAAGTACTAGACACACTTTAGTGCACTTAAGGGCTCTTAAAGACCTCAAAAGTAATGTGTACTTGGCGTATCCAGGGCCTTAAAGACCCAAAAAGTAGTAATGTCTACTTTGAGGCACTCAAGATCTTAAAGGCCCTAAAAGTAATGTCTACTTTGGTGTATCCAGTGCGTTAAAGACCCGAAAGTATTACACTCACTTTGGTGCAGTCGGGCCCTTAGAGACCCAAAAGATACTATACTCACTTTGATGCACCCAGGGCCTTAAAGATCCTAAAACTAATGTCTACTTTGGTGCATCCAGGGTCCTAAGACCCAAAAGTAGTATACCGACTTTGGTGCAGTCGGGCCCTTAAAGACCCAAAAGTACTATACCCACTTTGGTGTATCCAGGGCCTTAAAGACCTCAAAAGTAATGTCTACTTGGTGCATCCAGGGCCTTAAAGACCCAAAAAGTAATGTCTACTGTGACGCACTCAGGGTCTTAAAGACCCCAAAAGTAATGTGAACTTTGGTACACCCAGGGCCTTAAAGACCCAGAAGTATTACACTCATTTTGGTGCAGTCGGGGCCTTAACGTCCCAAGTCTTATGTCCATTTTGATGCACTTGGGGTTTTAAATTATTGAAATTAAATCAGCAAATGTGTTCTTCACCATCATTATAGGGCCCTATGGACCCAAAACGCTTATATATATATCGTCGCACTCAGGGCCTGAAAGTATTACCCATGGAGCAATTACAGTAAACTACTGGAGTGATCTATTGCAATACCTTCGACGGTAAATTCATCAAATAAATTTTACGACCCTCATTACAGGGGCCAAAAGGCCCAAAATGAATGTCCCAATTTTAATATGCCCAGAGCCGTATCAGTAGTCACTGATCAAGCATACTAAATTTCAACCAAGGAAATAATTAAGCGATGGAACTCGTATTTGTGAAAGGAACCGCAGATACCAAGTGCATTACCCCCAAAAAGACCCAAAGGAGGAAGGAACACGTCGCGAAAGCGGCAAACCGTCGCCCGTGACGAAGGTCGAATGTCGCAACCGTCGTTGTATTTTGAAATGCAACCAAGGGGAAGAAAAGCAAGGAGAAAGACATCGACGGGCGGCTGTGCAGCTGTAGGCCCGTCGATGCAGGTGCAGGTGCAGCTAGGGGCGTCGCAGACGTTTCTTGCACGAATGTTCGCGGTGTCGTCGACGCGCACGTATGCCCGTGTAGTGGAAATTGATCGATACCGTGCGCCTCGATCCACCTCGATAATTCCAATTAAATTAATCGTTACAAATGGGACACCGCTCGGGGACAAGCGTATGAAAAACGCGTTAATGTAATATTCATTAACGACCTACTCTACACCAGATGCATCTTGATCCTTCACTTCTCGAATGGCTTTCACGTTCTGTTAATTTCGAATTTCTTTGTGAAAATTATTATTCCACGTACATTCCCTTTTTGTGTAATACAGTATGCGTGAAAGTGTAATTAACTAATTATCCACAGGCTTTTGATTACAACGAACTAAATCCAACGGAGTTGAGTGTAAAAGGAAAATAAATTGGCGCGGATGGAAAATGTCCAATAGTACATTTACATTTTTGCTACTTGCATCTTCCACAAATAAATTTTTGATATATTTAGTGGTAATTTCATGGACGTAATTGAAGTTGAATAATATTTTGGAATGTGTCTGGAAGTTATCCTATTGGGAAATGACTCCTGCCAACGCGTCAATTTTTATTGCGAAATACAGTGCTGGAAATATTTATTGCATCACTCGAATAAACACGTTATGACTTATACCTCTCTTATTAATAATATCAGGAAAATATTATGGCAAAAATTATTTACCGCAAGGATGTGTAGCTCACTATCTTGGCTAAAATAAGTTGGACACAAATCATTTTATCAATCATATCGTTAATTTCGGAGTGATGCGATAATTATTTCCAGTACTGTAAATGCAATCCCATAGAGATACTCGGTGAACGATTTGATCACAAACACTACCCCATCCCCTCTGTATCGCTATTCACTGGCTCTCGAATCGTAATCCTGTAACGCTGCAATTTTACGTATCAACCACTGCCGGAATGCAATCCATTTTCACTGATGCTTGTTAAATCAGACCGTTACAAACGTCGAGTGTTAAATGCAGATTTTAATGTGGTACGAGCCATTGCGATTGGACTGGGATAAAATGGTCGTGAAGTATGTAGGAGAATTTGCATAAAGAATGTTATATTCTGCGCGAAGACACCAATTATAACGATCAGAATAAGTAAAAATAACCTGCACACAAGATACGTCGGTCTTTTATACTTGGGGAAATGGAGAAAAATAGAGATAATTGAACGGAGGATATGATTCATTGGATATAAATAAAAATTCTCTTGAAGTATTACTAAATATTATTCTACACTCTTAGAACTTTTAAATTCTTAATTTCTCTTCGAAAACATTCTTTTTTGATCTTCCAATTCTTCCGGCGGAATGTCACGTCGTCTTCAGCTGCACCACTAATTAATCCCCATACACAAAAAAATCTTATTTCCATTCCTAATGTCACACAAAATGCTCTTATAAATTTATAAAGTCCCTTTACACTCTTATTTCAAATGGCCCTGTGTAATATCAGAAATCTACCCAACACTTTGCATCCTCTGCGCGATTTTGAGTGTTCTCACGTTGATATTTTTCTAGAAAGAATCGAAAGTATTATCTAGGGACTTGGAATGTTTATTCTGTAAACAAACCTCCAAAAGAACTTCGCCTTGTACAAAACTTTTCCAGCAGAACAGGTGACTTAGAAAATCCTGGCTCAAATGTTCGTTTGTCAAAACCCTGCGCCATACAAAATGTTAATACCTTCACTAGTTGCATACGAAACATTTCACATACTCAAAATATATTCCAATTACCAACATATTCGAAAAGCATACGCTATACATTTCTCCAAACATTATATCCATCCCATTCAACTGAAAATACCAAACTCATTCAAGCTCTCCTACGCCTACAACAGCTCACCCCGCACATTCAACTATTACACACCTCCGATGCATTCTCATAAACCGAATCACTTGCACAACTTTGCGAAAAGGCGTCATCTCCCAAAGGAAGTTCCCCTTTATCGGTCGTTCTAATGCGTTTCCTATGCTCTCGCGAATAATTTTATGCCAGTTTATCGGCGCGCCGCGCAGCTATGCAAGAATATCGTCGATCCCGATCGTAAGGCACGTCTAAGACCACCAGACTAGATCGTAAATTGCGACAGACGAGAGACAGCCACGGTCCAGCGTGCTTTCGCAACACGCCGTAACACTGCATTGTTGTGCAGCTGGAAATTGCCTGGTCTTTTGCAGCGCGATGCAACGTGTGCAACGGTACTCCCACTACCACCAACGCTCCAATACTCGCGATAGAACATTGCGGGGTGCATACCGGGTGTATCGTGCATTAACCCCTTGCACTCCGAGTTACTCGCTTGCCGAGCAACGGGAGGTCTTTCGCGCGACGCTGCACTCGCTGAATATGCAACTATGCGATGGGATAAGTATGCTGACTTTAAATCTATGAGGAACGAATGATTCGGTTAATTTTACGAATCATGAATTCTTCTGGACTGTTTTTTATTTTCTTCATTTTTTAAATTTAATGACGTTACGAGATTTCGTAACAATAGTTTGAATGTTGGTATCTAATGGAGGTATACTTGGACTGCAACGGGTTAAAAAAGGAGATAACGTTAATAGGTATACAAACTGTGTAAAGTGGGATCAATTTCGAAAATTATTTTTGAGTTTAGTAAGGCTCATTTTGCTGTGACTTGTTGGTATATTAAAAATGCATTATCGAAGAGTGAATGGAAATAAGAATAGTGGCAGAATATTAATTTCACGCGAAGTTATTTACCTACTGTATGAAAGAAAACTGTTTTCTGGTTATCAATATTTTCTTTGGAATTTGGTAAGCGATTCGATTTGAAATTTTTTTAGTTGAAGTTGTACTGCGCTTTCACGGCACAATAATAAATAACAGGTTGGCATGTCAAGTTGAAAATTCCATTTCTAATATGAAACTGCAAAATTTAAAACATTTAAATGCCACGAAAGTACGACAAGCAGTCTATTTTAGAATGTACTTTGAAGATTGGAAAAAAGACTGACAGAAAGTTGAAACTTTTTAAAGTATTCTAAAATGTTGCACTATTCTCCATAATGGTGCTTTCATTCGTGATTAATCGAGCCGCCTATCCACTAAATTACGAGATTCCTATCTAGCAAATATGTAATAAAATACGACTATTACACCGTAACGTACTTTCTAAAATAGATTTCACGGAGTAAGAGAGGAAAGGTTCGACCCGAAGCATTATTATATTTGAAAAAGTGAACGCCCTCGTAGATAGCCTCCCTAGGCAGGTTAGATAAGGGGAATGTGTGTGCATACCCTATTTTACTTTCGGGTTTATCTTTTTCGATAAAACGGGATAGCAGTGCTCGCCCAATCTAACGGACAATTACTCTAGGCTACGTGGTATCGTTCATCGACCACATTTTCGATATCCTCTTTCCAATTACCCAGGAAGATCCAAAAATATTGCTCTGTTATTAAATTAGGAGTAAATGTTTCTATACTATTTCCATCCATAGTTCCTATTTTACCTAACATCAGATATACGTAACTAAAAAATGTTAATTTAAATTTTATTTTAATGCTTTTATACGTGAAACTATATGAATAAAACATGAATTGCAATTGCAATTTTCTAGGTACTTCGAGTAGCAGTTGCAAAAAATTATTTCCTATTGCTAAAATTACTTAGTCAAATTAAAATGACTCACCTCTGTACAGGTGTACTATGAATACTCGACTTTATTGGATAATTAAAACATTCTGAACAAGGATAATATATCATTTGAAACATTAAATACGTTTACTAACAGTTATTCTTAATGGTAAGAATAAAGTCTTCAAAACATTCTAGAAACCACTTCAATTTAACTTACATTGGTTCTTACACTTTATAATTTTTCTATTTTAAGAGAATTCGGTGTCTCTACAATTTTTTTTTGTAGTAAAAATTTAAATAAAATTTTATGCCCCTATTATTTAAAAAATTCTACATACCCATTTTTTTTGCTAGTTTAACGAAACTTTATACCCTTAACAATTCTTCTATTTTAAAATATTCTGTATTCTTATAATATTTGCAGTTTACAAAATTCTATGCTGCAAAAGTTTTCTAGCTCAAAACTCTCCACGTGCTCATAATTTTTCTAGTTTAAAAAATTCTATATCCCTACAGCTTTTCTAGTAAAACAAATTTTTTGTCTCTACAATTTTTCTAATTTCAAAAACGTCATATCTATATAATTTTTTGAGTGTACAAAATTCTATGCCCCAAATTTTTTCTAGTTTAAAAATTTCAATATCCCCATAATTTTTCTACATTGAAAAATTCTATATTCCCACAATTTTTGTAGTTTAATAAATTTTGTATTCCTACAAGTTTTTTAGATTAAACCCACCTCCCCCCCCCAATTTTTCTAGTTTAAAAAATTCTAATATCCCCATAATTTCTCTAGTTTAAAAAATTCTGTATTCCCGCAATTTTCGTAGTTTAACAAATTTTGTATTCCTCACAATATGTATACTTCAAAAATTCTCTATCCCTATAATTTTTCCAATTTACAAATTCTATACCTACATCAAATTTTCCTAGTTTATAAGAAGTATCCACAAATTTTCTACTTTAAAAATAGTGCCCCGTACATTAAAATCGCCTCGTGGCAAATTGAATCGAGCAGTTTGCACTCGCGTCGTGCCCACAGGTGAAAGGTCGGCTTTTTCGTTTTCTGCCTATGCAGAAATATCGCATGCTCGGTCGCGAATGTCCACGTGTGCACGTGGCTGCACGCGAACGCGACAGATGCATCTCCGCAGCACGCGCCACGCAGGTGCAGCTCAAACTGCAGTTGAACTAAATCTTGTTGGACAAGGTGTCTGTCGGGACCTCGCTTCTGTTCTTTACCCCACTTAACTTTTAGCGATCCTCCTTTTTCCCAAACCGGTTGAGCAAAACTGGCATCAAACTCGTCTCGATTGTGCATTTCGCTTGGGACCAGAAAAACAATCCCATATTAGATGCATTTTCTCAGATGCTCGAGACAGTTCTTCGGACAACGTATTCTAACGACACTAAATTAAATTCAAACGGAAATTTTGAATATGGCATATGTACGTTTACTGCAGAAAATTATACACACCTTTTGCCAAAAAAGAAAAAAATAAATTAAAATGCTACATCTTGTGGCCTTATTTAAAAATAATTCAAGGCAAATTAAATAATTTTACCTATACCGAATACCAGAGATGGGCAAAATTTCTATTTAAATAAAATTTAGAATGACAAATGCATGTTGAAAAAATTGTTTGTCATTCGTTCATTAAACCGAGTTAATTTTATTCGACACATGCCGAATAATTTTTTCAACTTTTGTTCGTTATTTGAAATTTTATTTAAATAAAAATTTTGCCCATATCTGCCAAATACTATACATAACCTACCAACGCAATTGCCACTTTGAAGAGAGTGTAAGGAAGTAAGCTATTAACTTCCTTTGTGCGACTGAAAGTTTTTAATTTTCGTCCCGCCCAGAACAGATACATTTTGGAATACCTAATCAACTTATCTTCCCTATGTAATGATTAGCGGAAATACGACGCTGTTAGTTTCAGTTAGCGATGATAACGATTACGAGCGAGGATATACTAATGGATTTAATACGTGGAGCACTTGGGCGGCTCGTCGTGTTTAATGTGCGAAAAGTGTTACGTTAAACGCGCGTTAAATATTTATGCACGCGCCGACGTTGGTCCCCGTGATCGGAGCGCGACACTTTGTCGGTATAAATTATTAATCGCTCGGAGGATTGTTTCCACGATCAGTGGCTGGAGGTAATAAGGGAGGGACAGGTGGAGCAAACACCTTTTGGGATTGTCAGGTCGCAATTTACCGCGTTGCGCTCGCCCGTATTCCACGAGTCGCGCGCGCTATGCAATCGCCGGGCTGTTGTCTTGCCCACCAGATAAGGGCTTCAGCGACGGCTGATAGCATCGGAGATACTTCTTCGACGATGCAAGATAAGGGTATGTCTTCTGTGGCCTCGAGATCGGCTGCCTTGCAATTTATCACCGCCTTATCTTTCAGATACTGCGGTTTCTTCTTTCTGGATATTACTATATAGGGGCTCTCTGCAGTCTGCTGTCCAAATTTGGGGTTACCTCTTCGCTTCGTTTGCCTTAAGCTTCCATCTTCGATTTCTACAGAATATATAATCATTTCTTCACGCAATAGAATTGGTGGTCTTCATTGTGAGGAAGAAAAACTTATTTTATGCAACAGACTGTCGAAGGATTTAGATTGTAAGGTTGTTCAATTTTGATATCGACTAGCTGATTCTTGTTTTATAAACTTTTATGGAGCATAAAAAACTCTTCATATGAATTTTCATTTCAAGAACTTTTTTGTATATACTATAGTTTTTAAGACATACAACAAAATAGGAAAGTGCACATTAACCTTTGAGGGGTGTTTTGACTTTGAAAAACCAAAAAGTACCGGAAAATAAAAATTGCCTACTACTTCTATTGAGATTCCCTACAAGTCCGCCAGGTTGTGAAAAAATTATATTCGGGGACCTTGCGTCAAGAGAGGTACAGCTCCATCTTTATCAAGAAAATTAGTAAAAACTATTTATAAAATTATTGCTTTGACTTAACATTAAAAAGAGAACACTAATTGGAAAATATATATTTTCATAGAATAAGTAGTAGTTACTGAGTCAATTAGTTTTCATTTTTATTCTTGGCGAATTTTTCAAATCTGGAATAATTGGTACAGGTTCAAAATTTGCAATAAATCGCTCATTTGTTATCGTATTTTCGCAATATTAATATTTATTAAAGCAATAATAATCCTAAAAATGATCCAAATGATTGCATTTTTGCTTTTTTCTGTTTCAAGCAAGCCTCTGGCTAGCGTTGAACGTGCAACAGACTCGCATCGATCACCTGTTTATCGAGACACGTTCACCCCTGCCATTTCGGAATTGGGCAAGAAATATATAACGCGGCGTGGAGGTGCATCGTTATCGAACTCTCTCAAGGCTATCGTTCGTAACGATGACACATACAACGATCACAAACGTTAATCGCAGATAATTTATAGCAATGCGGCGGCAATCCGTCTGCGAACGCAATTAAACTGAGCTTCCATGGCAAGCGAAGGAATAGATGAAAAATACATGATCAAACGATTGATTTCTTTACTCGAAAAATTTACCAACTATCTGCGAAGCTTCTGTATTAAAATTCACCTCGTTTTAATCAACGAGCTAGGCGTAGAAGCGTAATACACGGGTTTGATACGTGAACTTCCATCTGATTAGGATTAGGGCAGCCATTATGAGACTACTTAACACAAGTTTTGCTACCAAGCTGTGCTGTTTTTATTCGACACTATAGATGGTGATATCGAAGGATAATATGCTTTTCAACAGTTGGTTTTTATGCAACGCCTGTGATACTACGACATAATACGATAACTAAAAGTACATATTTGGAGGTGGAACTTATGCAAGTAAATTCGGTCATTTCACTTTCAAATTATGCTATTAAGGGGGAATGCCGTATGATTTGCAGAGCTATAACCACTAAACTAACAATTGCCCATAAAAAACAATGATGGATACTATTTATTGAAGAAAAATAAATTCTTCACAGCTTATGACTTTTGAAAAACAAAAATAAAGTTAAGGTTCTCTGGGTCTTTCAATTGAACACCTATTCCAGTGTGCATGATTACTAATAAACTAACGCAACTACAGCCTTCAAATTTTTACAGCAGTTTAACCGTATACGGGGCTTTGCTATGAACCACTATCATTAGGATTCAAATTAATTTAACCCCCTTTTAGATACTTTGATTTCATATAAATAATAGAAAACAAGCACAACCTTTTTAGTAAAATAGCAACTAGAAATTCAACAATTTTGTCTGTCTGTGCCTTCAATTGAAAGGCCCAGATAATCCTTATATTATTTTCGTTTTCCAAAAGTCATAAGCTGTGAAGAATCTATTTTTCTTTAATAAAAAGTATCTATCATTGTTTTCCATGTGCAATTGTTAGTTTAGTTGGCATAGCTCTGCAATACTGCTTTTTAAAAACTCTAAAGTATTCAGCAATCTTGAAGAACATATGGACAGTAGTAGGTGGAAGACGTGAGGTTTATAAGAATGCAACCTAATCAATGCAATTCTGTAATGAATGACCAACGATACGTTTGGTATATAGCTTACACCCTGAAGAATATTGCTTTATATACCACTTAAGTGACTTTTGGATTAGTCACAGCTATGCAATTCTTTAATGAAACCTATGCCAATTACCTCTCCTACATCCTGTACTGTGACTAATCTGAGACCCACAATGGTTCTATATACAGATATATCCTAGGAATACAAACTGTACATTTAACATAACAACACACATACACTACTGTTCAAAAGCATCCGGACATTTGCTTATTGTTGACAGAATGTAGTTCAAATGTTAAATAAAATTATATAAATAAAATTACAAATACTATTATAGCTATGCACAGTAAAGTATTATAATACGATAAAATTGATTTTTGTGTATAAATTACATAACTAAAATGCAATAAAAAATTCATCTCCAAAAATGCCAAAGTCAATGAAACTATCTTGCGACTTGAAAAATTCATTGGCTTCAGGCTGCTTAATTTCTAATATAAGTTCTTGGCAAATAGAAAAGTTGTTTTTTGAACGTATTGTGTATGAGTTTATAAACTCTTGAATCACGTGTTTAATTTTAATGCGCTATTGCTGCATAAATTTGTGAATCAGGAATTTTCAATTTAAAACTTGTTTACTCCGCAACAAAGTGATAAAAATTGCTTTTAGGTGCTATTTTACAGGGTCATTCCACGTGAAATGGTCTTCTATCTTTATTTAAAAAAATTTCCACACTGTATTTCAAAGAGCTGTAAGCCACAATTTTTAAAATTTTGAATAATCCTTCGAGATACGTTTACATATCACTAAAGACAAGCACAATCCGAAATGTTACTCCACAAAGTGGCCGATTTCGCGTAAAATAGCCTTATACAGTTAAGATTTATGATGTGTTGTTACTACACATTCAGCAAGTGTCTCGATACTTTTGAACGGTAGTGTATTAGCAACCTACATTCTCCACAGAAAAAAAACGCGAGTGGGTACAAAAGGACCCAAGGTGCCACAGTAGGACTTCAGAGACAAAAGCACGACTGGGTCAAAAGAGACCCGAGGACAGTAATAGAGTATTAAATGAAGCATTGAGAGGAAAAACAGACTAACCCACATTTTTGCAAAATTGAGTTAGTAGCAATAATGTATTCCAATAGGTCCTACTAATAATATAAAACAGAAAAAAAATAATTTTCTTCAATGTAGGTTAGCCCATTTTGCCCTCGATGCCTCAAATAGTAGAAATCAGAGTTAGGCATTAACTAAATAAAAAATTATTTACATAATAGATCAAACAAAATTTACCTTAACTTTAGATTCTTCGACGAATAAACGTCATTTTTTAAATCAATGAATAATTTTGATAACTTTTATTCGTTATTCGAAGTTTGTATTTAAACAAAAATTTTGCTCATCTCTTGAAAGAAACCAAACACTCGCTAACCGAATCTAAGGTGATTGATTTGCAACCCACTCAACGCTATTACCCCCTCGCCCATTTCCTATTATAATACAATATCCCTGCAAAGCAGAATAAAATCAATGAAAGCGCATAAGCATCGCGTTGATACCCCAATAAACACACACGTGGCGGAGCGAAGGGCCGAAAAAGGCAGTAACCAAGGATTAATCGGGGCGAATCATGGTTTCCAGGGCTAATTAACAGGGGTGGCCAGTTTTCTCGTGGGCGACGATGGTATCTGAGCCCGCCAGTGTTTAAACAGTTTAGCGGGACGCGGCGATCTATCGCCTCGGATCTCGCACGATAATGTGTACGACGGCTCTGCACGCGCGTGCACGCTGCCTTTCCCTGTTTTGCACACGCGTGAAAGCACGCGCCGCGGAGTCCCCGGTATGGTTTTTAATGGGGGTAAAGAGCCGTGGAGTCGCGTGCCGTCCGTTCGACGCTGCGCGCCGGATCCACCGCGCACCTGTCCACCATTTTGGTAGCGCTCTCGCGGCGTCCCTCGCTCCACCTTGGCCAAGGAGTGTACCAGGGTGACTGCGTAAGGGGGCGAGGAAGGAGAGACGAGGGGAAAAAGGGGGTCGGGTATCGTTCCTCTCAAGGGGGACAGGAAGGAAGAGGACGGAGGAGACGCGTAGCGCACGTGAGACAGGATGTGGGCAGCTGTTTACCAGCTGGAGGATGATACCGCGGTGTTCCCTTACAAAACGTGTCTTCCTGGTGCTTGAAGGATCGGCGGTGCTCCACTGGTAAACCGAGGTTCAGCTTTCACGTGGCCAAGGGGCCTTTGCAATTGTTCTTTCATCGCGCAGCGAAGAGTTTCAGGTAATTTTACAAACCAACATTCAGATGGTATATCGAGAATTTGAAAATTTAGAATTTGGGAATTGAAATTCTGGAAGTCTTGATGTGGGTGTTGGGGTGGGCTGAGTTTCTTTGTTCTGGTTTGATGTGTGACGAGGTGGAGATGCGTGTATAGAAGTAAGTAAGTAGCCAAATATGGAATACCATTTTATTTTTCGAATGTCATTCTTACCAAATCAGCCGCAACAGATAAAAAAAATTTACGGGTATTCAATCATATATTTACCCTAGTAGCACAAAGTATTGGTTAAATTTTTTTTCAAATATTAAACAAAATTTTTTTAGTCACACTTTTTAATGAGAAAAAATTTTGAATCCAAATATTACACATACAAAAAATGTGAAATAAATGTTTAGAAAATATGGACTAAATATTCATGGAATATAAAAGAAATGTTTAGGGAATGTGGGGCAAATATTCGGAAAATGTGAAATAAATATTCAGGAAATAATATTCTTTTTAATATCTATTGGATGTATGTGTGTTCAATATTTTGTGCTATTAGAGTAGGGGAGAGTGGGGTAATCACGAACGCGATGGTTACGGCGTTTTAATAAATAAAAACTGATGTTCTCTTTCCACTAGCTAATAGTTTAAGTCGTATCCAACGCCGGGCACAAAGTGATAAAAACAGAACGCTCATGCTATTCAAGATAAACACAATTTATTATTTTCATCGTGTTTCAAGTAATATTTTATCCATTTTCAATTGCATGTAATTACTGTTGAATTAATGATACAATTGGGATTTTTTTAAGTTGAAATAAAGCACTTTTTTACCAACATATTGTGATCAAGACGTGGCTTGAATAATGATTCTAACCCCTGAAATAAATTGCTTCTTATTTTTTGATGGCGTGGGGTAATGACGAACAAATCTTTAAGCGTTTGTAGCTTAGAACAATTTTAACGGATTTTGATGAAATTTTCAGCATGTATAAAACTTATCTAAATCTACAAAAGGGATTTTTGAATTTTCATTACAGGCTCAGAAAAAAAGTTCAAAAAATGGCCTTTATTATTTTTTTCGATATTCCGACTAATTGCAATTTTTTTCTAACGCACAAGAAGAGGAATTTAAAAAATACATGAGGTATAGGTTGTAGCAACGTTTTTTATGGATTGACCATTGAAATCGCGCTTTCTGTGCGACTTCTGTGATATTTAGCACTCTGTTCGTGATTACCCCACGGCAGTTGGGTAATCGCGAACACCAAGAGTTTTTCTTTTTCATTATAAAGTTGATTTTTATTATAATTTTTAAAAAAATCGTCACATTACTTTATACATGAATAGTTTAAGTATGTTTGTAAATAATAAACATTTTCGTTTTGTTTGCTTTTTGGCTTAGGTGTTCGCAATTACCCGACTCTCCCCTACGCTTAATTTAAAAGCAGTCTTATATTTCTAACTTTATGAAAAAATTTCAATATTAAAAAACATAAATTCTAACTACACTATTCCATATTTGGCTACTTTTCTCTACTCTTGCTGCCTTGTTATTTGGATGATGCTGTGTTATATGAAAAGATGTCTTTTTTTTTAGTACAGTGTTTTGAAAAATGACAATTAAACTTGTGTAAATAATTCTGTCACTTTCATCCGTTAAATATAGTATTTTGTCAATTTCCAACTGTGTCAGGTTTTTTATATCTCAATTTGGGATAAAAATTCGGTTAAATGAGTTATTTGAAGATTTCAGACTTGAGTTATCATTTGCACCTGATATATTGCACAGGTTTCCCCCCGTCTTGTTCTTATTATACTCCTATTTACTTACAATAAATAGAAAATCACGAAAGAAGAAAGAATTATGATTTAACTGACACTTCAGTTTTAATTATGAGTTTCATACTGAAGTAGCATAAGAAGCATTACCCACAATTTTTAAAATTGAGTCCGTTAATGGGTACAACTCTAAAAAAAATGGAATCACTCTGCTGCAAATCTCGTAGACGTTAGTACGCGGAAATCTTTTCTTTTGTATTTCAGTCTCCTTTGTTTTTTCTCGTTCATCAAGCAGATACTACCGTGCGTGGCCTGATAACGTTTTATCTCTCGAGGCAGCGTCGAGTACGTCTATTTTCACCAGCGAACGTCAGAGATGTGATATCTGCGGGAGCAAACGTCAGTGGCGAATACGTTCGTTGCAGAAACGGTGGTTCATAAATGTTAACGTTGACAGTGACACGAATTATGCCAACTTATGCTAGAATTCTAAAATTATGATTCTATTTTTAAAAATTTTCTCAAAATATTCCTTGGTATTCTGTTTTCCAATTTCTTTTATACGGGAGAACACAAAACTCATTTGCCACTCAACATAACTCACTTGCCTCTTTTGGTCACTATTCAGGTTACTACGAATTTCAGATTTAATTTAATTATTATTTTACCTTATCTTTATCACTAGGCTTAAACAGAACCTAATTAACTCCCAAACAAGCAATTTCTATTTTAAAACTCTCTGCGTGTCTTCGTCCAATCTAGTTTCAATTATACAACTGTAACATACTGAACCTCAACAATCTTCGTCATCAGCGTTTCAAATGGAACTTCTCGCTATTCCAGCAAGGTTCTTCTCGAGTTCGTTTCGTCAACCAAATCTTCGACATTCCAGACAGTCCCTGGCTTCACGCAATTTCACATTTTCCTTTGAAGCTGCTCACTTTCCCGTGGAATCCTCGTGTTCAGGGAAGAATTCAATTCAACGCAGCCTCCTCCTTACTTTGATCTCTTTTTTCCCCCATCTTCCGCTACCTATTCACGTATTAACCATCGAGCGAGGGCTGCGGGCCGCGAGGAAGTATGAGAAAGGGATAATCTCTCGTCTTGGCTCGTTTCGTATAGATTTTATGGGCCAGCTCCCAATTGCTCGCCCTGTCGATGTTTCGTCAACGCCTGTCTAAATTTGTAGGAAAACCAGAAGCATGAATTTCGTATTATTACAGCACCTGGATAGAATGCAAGCTTATTTGGGAACAAGTGGCATTTTCGTGTGCGATTGTTGCTCCAGTTGCTCTTCTTCCTTTAAAGCCCACGAGATATGGAGCGCGCGAGTATTGTATGATTGTATAGAAGAATTGTTTGTGGCATTTATCAGTGGATCGCCTGTTTCAACGAGTTTGAGGATAAATTTGATTTTGGAAAATTGAATTTAATTCCTAATAGCTCTAGTATTATGTTTCAAAAAAATAGTTTCTATCTGTGGGGATTCTAATTTTAACGTGCACGTATCATGCAATTGAAATTGATCACAAAATAAATATAAAAAGGTAATAAATTCGAAGAAATATGGAGCTATCCAGGTCTTCCACTTATGCCACTGTTATAATTACCAGCTGCTTCCACGGTGCTAATTAACACATGCCACCCAATTATAATCAGCTCCCATAAACCAAACTGCTCAATCCCATGAAATAAATAACGAAGAAAATTGATAATTTGTCTAACCCACAATTTTGGGTGGACTGACATATCAGCCTAAACCACGTCTTAAACAGAAAATTTTTAATTCTATAGTGGCCTGAGCAATCTTCCAAAAAGAATCTACAAAATGTCTTCGCAAAACGTGTTTTTGCACTGAGTATTTTGTTGATTTACGTCGCGCAATGCTAATTCCCCAATATTCATACATTTACAGTTAGATACTAATAATACACACCTTGGCAATTATATTTTTTAAAAAATCATACCTACGTATCTAAAAATAAAAATTAAAGCAAGGACTTTCGAAAGTTAATAATTTCGTTAGCCGTAATCTCGAAACAAAAGTTTTGGCTCTACGTCACTATTACGCTTATAGCCTCAATTTAGCTAGAGATCACATATTGAAGAAATCTCCGTTTTACCTGCACTCCAGAAAGGTCGACACCTCCATTCAATTTTTACGTGGCGTCTCACCCCCCACTGCCAAAAAAAGGGTCCGATCAGAAGGGACACAGACAAAAGAGCAGAGGGATCCGCGATTTCGGAAATGGGACCGGCGCTCCCCCCGCTTTCATCGTTTTCTGATTATAGTGCCGCGGTGGGATTCAGGTAAGTCTCCTGATCTCCCGTTTTTTCTTCTCCTTTGCGCGGCATGGTGAGGTATAAAAGAAGGGCCGCGATCGTCTCACGTGAACCCACCGTCGCGACGATCCCCCGAAATCGGTTAGATGGATTCTGATCGGCAGAAGCGAATGGAACGCGAGCAGAAAGGCCTCGCAACCGAGGAAGAGGCGAGATGGGGGGCAGAGGGAAGGGGAGGAGAGAAGAAGGGAGGGATGGGTGGGTGGAGGCGACGGTGGAAGCCAACAAAAACTTAACTAGAGCTCCACTTTGTAAAAGGAACCTTTCTAAAATCCTATGGTAAATGGCAGTGCAGCCGGTTTCACTCTGAAAGGCGGCGAGGACGGGCCATTGTGGAGGGTAGGCCGATGGAAAATACGTGTCTGCGTGCGCGTGCACATCGTGGACCACGAATTTCTCGAGTGGGGAAGAAAATTCGCTGGGCGCTGCTCTGCTTCTTCGTGACAGTGGGTGGAATACGGGCGGAGTGGGGCTGGCGCACGAATACACCTTTTGTAGGGCGCTGCCGCGGTATCTTCCAAAGAACGTAGAAGTCTAAGGGACTTCCCATATGAAACAATTTTCGGCGGATGGTATTCGGGGGAGGCTTGTTTAGGATTAATTTCGGAGCAAAATGGTGATTTGTTAGGCAAGTGAACGGAGAATTGATTACCGGGCGAGCGAAGAGTCACTGAGGCAGTGAAATACAAAGCAGACTCTGAGCTTTGATTGTTTTCGAAATATATAATCAGAGATTCATGGACAATACTTCCTACGTCTTCTGAAAAATATCACCGTAAAATCCCGACAGGACTATGCACAGGATGCAGTACAGTAGATATTCGTTATAGGTTCACCACTCGGGGCCAGGCACGATTGTATAACGTGGAGGAAGGCTGCGAAGTTCCGAAGATGCCGTCAAGCCTTGGGCTCGCTTGTATGGTTTGCCGACCGCAATCGGCAGTCAAAGAAAAGGACAGCGAGCGAGAAAGAATGGAAGCAAATGAGAAAGAATGAAGGACAGTCGAATCTAATAAAAAAATTTAAACAAAATTAAAACCGACTTCAAAAAAATAAAAATCCACTAGAAAGGTAATGCCGGCGCCTCGTCATTTCCACTGTGCAAATCTGACGCCGACTTTAATATATTGAGTGTCGTAGGTTAAATAAGGAATAAAATTATTTTTTACTTTTTGATGCACTTTTATTTTTTTGAAGTCGGTTTTAATTTTTTTTTAAATTTTGTACTTTTTACTTTTTAGTTATTTAAGTTATATAACTACATTTATTTAAAAAATATGGGTAGGCCTACAAAAAGAGCTGCTAGTAATAATAATAATGAAGTCGGTTAATGAATCAGATTTCTTATCTTTGGTGTAACTTCAAAACTACGTAACCGATTTTGATATTTCTTTCCCCATGACCTAAGGTGATTGAAGGTGAACTAAATGCAATAAGTTTCACGAAAGTCGCTCCCGCTTCTTTTTGAAGTCAGTTAGAAGTGACTCGATATGATCCAAATCGCACCGTGTTTAGTCTTATTTTCATCAAACAAACCTCAGA
The DNA here is from genome assembly GCA_944738655.2 of Andrena hattorfiana. Taxonomy (NCBI): domain Eukaryota; kingdom Metazoa; phylum Arthropoda; class Insecta; order Hymenoptera; family Andrenidae; genus Andrena; species Andrena hattorfiana. The sequence continues at coordinate 48,856,872 of OX122889.2, forward strand.
AATGTATTAAAAATATTTTCATAAGAATAAAATAAAAAATTTAAACATTTAATTTGTCATTAAGGCTGTCTTTAAATGTCAGGTCGCGTTGGCACGCTCGCTCGTGCCTTATCTCAGGATTGGCTTGTTTTGAATCGTGTCACCTATCGCGCTTGACTGATTCCGAGGGAGGTCCCCCAGTTGGTGGGGCGAAGCGACGATCATACAACGAATATTTCTGACGAACATATAACGAATATTTACTGTATTCCCACGCCTCATGCCACAGGGGCCACTGGTCGCCCACGATATTTATCGATGGTGAATCTTTTATTCAAAGGAAAAAAGTGTTTCTCAATTCAGCGTTGAAATCAAAATAGAATAAGAGCTGAAAATATGGAGAATATTACACAATTAGCGAAATATCCATGGTACTCCGCTACGGTAGAACGATTAAAAGGAATTGCTTTTATATCTGTTTTTTTTATTGTAATTTTTGTAAAGTAACCTTTGTATAATCCTTTTGTTGTGTATTTAAATTTTCGGACGATTCTTGAAAAATGTCAATTTCACATCAATAAAAAAGTTTTTAATTTTCAACTTTTCTTGCATTTTACATGTTTATCACAGTACAAAAGAATACATCTTTTGAATGCGTGGGCTATAGTCGAACTCCGCATCAAACTCCGAAAAACGCAACAAAAGGGTTAACGAAAATTTATACATGTATATGTTGCTTTTTAGGCATTTGTGTGGGTAACTTTTGTAAGTACAAATCAAGGTGATATGTAATCGAGCTTAAGAGATATATAAAGGAGTCCGAGAAAATACATTTTAACCCTTTTTACTCCTTTCCGCACCTTTAGGAACGGAATTAAAAAAAAATCCGGCTTTCCTCTTTCTAGGTTCAGCGGTTTGGGCTGGACGTTGATGAATCAGTGAGTGACAACAATTTTATATAAAAAATATATATATATATATATATGTTAGCATTTCTCTATAATTGAATATCGCAATTTAGTTTTCTCATCAGTTTTTATAGCCCTACCCAAAATCTGAATTTCCCCCGTGGCACGGGACGTGTTAATACACAAAAGTGCCATTAAATATCGTCCGAAAGAACGTAACACAAGGATCGAGGGGAAGGGGCACGGGGAAAAAGGAGCTCGGGTCCCGACAGTTCTCGTCAAACGGCCACGAAAAAAACAAATTCCGCGCTAACGATCCCATAACTCGCGCGAGGCATCCAGAAAACTGCAACGTGCCCCCCTGCCTCCAGTACCATTTAATCGCTCGGAGCACGAGCGGAACGCATACGCGGGCAACGTTCCTCTGGAAGGGCCCCGAAGAGGAGAGCAGGATGAGGGGCCCCAGCCACAGAACGTAAAAAAAGACATATTAGAAAGCTCTAATAGCTCTTCGTGTATACCTGTATATAACGGGCAGAGACCTCATAGGCGGTTGATGGTGAAGGGCCGATAAAAAAATTAGGAGGCCACCTACGTCCCCTCTTTGTTGTACGTGGGCGCGTTTTATGTGTCCAGGGATGCGTGCGTGGCGCGCGAGCCTCCTCCTGGAGCCCAGAATATTTTATACAGGGTGTAACGTAACGAAGGGCATCGAGGCACGCGTTGCTCTGGACGTCAGTGTCCATTTCAGTGGCGGAATGGAATTGTAACTGGGTGTTAAGTGCAGGAATTTTTGTTATTGTTTAGGGACATTAGCACACCGATCTGGTTTATTATCAATGGGGGCAGGTTCTTTGAAGATAGATACGCGTGGGAATTTTATAGTTAGGATTAGGAAAAGTAGATTAGGGGAACTTTAGAAATTGGGATTAGAAAAGTGCAAATTGGTACTTAGAGAATGGTAGAAATTGAAATTAGGAACAGTGTGTTTATTCTTTAGGGAATTCTAGAAATTAGGATCAGGAAAATGTATTCATTGTTCAGGAAATAATAAACAGAAAAGGGTTGATATAAGGAAGATTGCAATACAGTATTTTGAAACTAAGAAATCATGTAATTTTCTGCTTGGGACTATTACTAGTGGCCCTTCCATTTACAAGGAAATCTCTTCAAGAATTTTTCGAGAATTCAGCAATTCTCTCAGAGCATCTTCTCATCTTCAAAAATCCCTCTCCAAAGAAATGGCAAAAAAACTATCCATTCACAGTGTAATACCCCAATACCTAGTGTCAATTCGGCCACCTCCAAAGAAACTAATCATCCCCCCTTCCAAAAAAACACATCAATTTTGCCCCCAATACAAATTAAAACACGATACCAAATTTTCACCGACATCGCTTCTCACTCCTTCATCGCCAAAATGTCTCCCACGTTCCACCCAGTAGATCGCGCAGAAAAAGTCGAAAGAGGTAAAGGAACGACCGAGCGAGGCGAAGGTGGGGGCCTCGAGGATTCATCCGAATTAAATTGGGACTTTGGCCCCTTGGGGGGCCCGTCGAATCCACGGACACACCGTGAGAGACAAAAGAACACCAGATCCCGCTAATGTCCCTCCTACACTGCCAGACGGTAGAAATTGAATCCTGCTCAATTGAAAACGCCGTGCGAAATGCGTTACTAGGGCTCGCACCCCTTGCCTCCACAATACCGATTGGATTTCAAAGACATAAAGAATATCGTCTGATTGGATTGAATTTAATCCCCGTTGCCGCGACGCTCCTGCCTGCCAAGGATCCATCTTCCTCACCCTCCATTTTGTGCACGATCAACCGGGACAGTTTCCATGAATATTTGCAACGTTTTCATCTTCATTCGGGGAATTTTATTAATCCTTGGACGGCGGGTAAGTTCATAGTGGATCATCATTTCGTTCATAAACATCTGAGGGTAAGCTTCTATGGTGAATTCAAAGGGAGATTCCGGTCTAGAAAATTCGAAAAATCGATATTTTTTATTCTATTTGACTCTTCAACTTTTAAGAACACGTGTTTAAATGGATTTTTGGAATTTGAAAAATTCGAGGAGTTATAGGCATTTGAGTAACGGCGGATGCATGAGGAAAATAAAGTCGATTTTGTTCGACTGCTTTTCTTTAATTTGCAATGCACAACCTGCAAAGGTGATGTGAAATTTCTGTGTAATGTCGAATGTGTAAGTAGCAGTTTTTTTGGAAAGACGGAAGGATGGTTCCGAAATAGAAAATTAACGATAAGTGAAAGAAATTATTTCATTTTTCGCACCAAACATTAAACGCGTTCTTCTTGAAACAGTGTCTTAAATATTTCGAGAAGTATTTAATCGATTCAATTACGACTATTTTCATTTAAAAAAAATGTTTAGTAGAGGGTTGACCATTGACATTTTGAAATTTTCGAAAATTTGTATTTTTTAAGGTATTGATATGTATATTTAAACTTGAAGTGTAATCAATTGATTAAAAATGTTTTCTTTTGTTATTTTTAATGGTTAGCTCTCTAGGGAACGTTATGCCCTTTAATAATCCGGCATTGGTTTTTATCTCAGAACAACGGTTTACGAGCTACATAAACTATCGTTTTCAGGGATTGTTTTGAGCCCTCGGATTCGACGACTACTTAGTGTCATCTACAATGTGGAATTAACAAATAAGAAATAAATTTCCGCAGTTTAAGACATCCTTAATAAAATGTTAAAACTCTCATTAAATTATCTGTTGCGGTTTCTCGTATTTTAATTCCTAAAAATGACCATTTTTTGAGGGCTCTAGACCGGAACCTCCCCGTTAACCTCGTTATGATCAGAATCTGAAATTTTGGCTCTCTTAACCCGCAATTACGCGCGCAACTTCATCTGGCTTCAACTTTAAGTACTGGAAATATTTCGAAAAATAAAATTTCAGTTTCTCCAACTACTTTTCATTATATTTCCAAACAAGTATTAGAGTTTGTTAGACCTCACGCGAGCACCAGAGGGATTTTCTTAATCTGATTAACTTCCAACCCTAAAATTCTGATCTTAATGCAATTTCGTGTGAATCTAGAGCATATTGGAGTATGCATATGCAAGAAGTAATTTTTTTCTGTGAAAATTTCTGACCGAGGAGGTGCGATCAGCCCCTAAAGTTATCGCGTTTTTTCGTTTCTTTAATATAATTTTGCTTTTCTTTTCTTGATGTGATAGAGCATAAAAACTGAACAATTCTTATATTTCAGGTTTTGTTCTATCTTCCACCGTTGCAAAGTTATATTTAAAAAAAGAAACCCACAGAAAAGAATTCTCCCATACTCCAATATGCTCTACATTCCCAAAAAGTTTCATTAAAATCAGAATTTTCTGATTAGAAAATGTTTCCTTGTAAGGGTTAAATATGTGATGCTAATAAGTAACACGTAATTCGACACATGGCGTGGGTCAGAATGGACCCTGTGTCCGCCAGGCGAGGGCTGGCTAACCACGCTCATCGCGTTACGATGGAAAAGTGCCTGGCATCGTTTGCATCCCCTTCACTTTTGCCCGTGCTTCGATCGTGGCAACCGTTTTGCTGCGGGTTAACGAGGTCATCGCTAAATCGAGGATTGGGTGGGGAGGGAAGATTCATCTTCGCTGGCGAATCTCTGATGAGCTTTTGTGCAGCTTTTTCCTCGCTGCTGGCCACCTTTTGTTGCCCCACACGCTCCTTTGCTCTTCTTGTTCACGTGGCCGCGGTGCTTGCCGCTTTCTTGCGCATGATGAATTGGGGTAGACGTTTGCGGGGGTGCCGTTTCATTTTGGGCAACGATTGACCATTCGACTGGTTTCTAGTTGTGGAGATATTATGAGAATCAGTACCGCGCAGGTGGGATAGCGTAAGAGAGTAGAACACTGGGTTTAAAATTTTTGTGACGATTGAAATCTGAGAATAAACCATATTCGCCACCTGAATGGGGCCATTTATAACAGGCATTACTCCGAGACAAAGCCCACTTTAGTTAAAATGTCCTATCTAGCATTTTAAAACAACTGAGAAAACTGAAGTTTTATCATTTATTTTGTACCGTCCTTATTTCTCTTCATTCAAATTAGAACATGTCATTATTTCGTAACAGTTTAATATAATTTTTTTGTAATAGGTATACCGGTAGGTAATGTATTATTAACGTACCAATTAATTAACTGTTTTAGATAGGATATTTTAACCATTTGGAAAAAAGTTAGGTTAAATACATTAGACTGTTTATAAATCTTTAGGAAGCACATAGAGTTTTCTAACTCTACTTAAAAGGTAAAAGATGTGTGGAACTTCGAATATTTCTGCATATCTCAAAAAATGAAAAAATGCTAGATAGGACAGTTTAAGTAAGAAGGGCAGATAAGTGCCTTGGATAGCTTTAATTGCCTACTTCAAGATGCAGTCTGTGTGAAAATAATACCTGTTATACAATAGATGCTACAGAATTTTATATTAAAATCTAATTTTCTGATCAATGTTACCATCAATGTTAATTTTAAGGCAGATGTTTCATGGAGGGTTAAGGTACCATTAAATCGTACTTAGTGATGGGATCCCACGCACTTCGAAGCTTAAAACTCTTGAGACTCTTGAAATTCTTAAAAGTCTCGATAAGTCTTGATAAATCTTGAAAATCTTGAAAATCTCGAAAGTCTTGAAAGTCCTGATCGTCTTGGAAGTCTTGAAACTCTTGCTGCAAAGTCTTGGCAGGTTTAGGACCTGTACCATATGTACGTCCACTGTCGACTCGCGGGACAATACAGTCATAAACGGCGGACCCTGGCGAGACCCTCTGGCCGATCAACCTGGCTAGTTTTTGGCAACCAGATATTCATTTTCAAGACTTTCAAGACTTTCAAGACCCTCAAACTTTCAAGATTTATCAAGACACTCAAGTGTTTTAAGCTTCGAATCATGTTCGAAGTGGTTCGAAGTTTTCGTCATATATGTAGATTCGATTTTAAGTAGAGTTAGAAGCACTTCGAAGTGTTTCGGATCCCATCACTAATCGTACCACAACCAATTGTAGAAATGGCTTTCTAATTCGTATGTTGAGAGCCACAGAAAAAGGCCGACCACGGGCGACGCACAGTGGGACGAGAATGCCTTATTTATTTAGGCATCGGTCAAAATTTGAAGTGTCGAAATTCTGTTCTATAGCTTCATTAAATCTTTATTAAGTGTTCGTAGCATTATAAAACACAAAGAAATAAACTTTACATTCACATTAGGTTTGATCCAATTGTATATGAATCTGACCTGTATGAAAATTTCAGTCTTTCTGTCTTTCAGTTGCACCACTTTAAACAATTATTGCCTTAATCCTATTACTTCATAAGTTCTAAATATTTTACATATTACTGAGTGTCTTATTATTAATAATTTTGTACAAAAACATTCTGAATTAACTTGGATTTCATCACTAAACAACTGTATAAAATAAAAATGCGTTGCACTGAATACTATAATAATTCAACTAGTGATTTAAAGTTTTGCTCAAAGTCGCCCAAGGTCTAGAATATCTGAATTTAATTCTTTAATGGTAAGGTTTTAAAAAGTAGAAAAGTTACCTGCTACTAGCCGCGATTAATAGAATTAATCTAATGTAAAGATTTCAGTTTATAACTAATAATTTTGGTACAAGGTAAGATCCCGAACCCAAAAATTCAAAAACTTCTGAAGCTTTGTGAATATATAGGGGATTTCCTCCTGATTACAACGCAATTTTAGTTTGGTGCACAAATTCATTCGAAGGGGGTGAAATTAACCACCGAAAATTCGGTTATTTTCCGATTTTGTGTTATAACTCGCGAACTGTAAGGGTTAAGAAATAGTTTCAAGGTAAAAGTTACTTCTTTTAATTAGATCTATCATTTGGTAAAAAATTATTTTACAGTTCACGAGTTATAACACAAAATAAAAAAATAACCGGATTTTCAGGGGTGAATTACACGCCCTTAGAGTGAATTTGGGTAGCAAACAAATATTGCGTTGTAATCAAGAAGAAATTCCCTACATATTCACAAAGTTTTAGAATTTTTTGAATTTCCGGGTTCGGAATGTTCCCTCGTTATTTGTAGAAAGCCCAGAAGGATTGCAATTTTTTTTCTAAATCTCAGTTATTCTACTTAACATGAATAGAAAGTGTGCAAATTTTTACAACGAAAGTCTAAACCGTTTGGAAGTAATTGCCATGTCCAGTTATTGTCCTTACGTCGTTCCACTGTGCGACGGGACTCGAAGCCACGATCTTGCGGATCCTCGGAGTACTGGTCAGCCGCCCAACCAACTCCACTAACGCCGACTTCCGAGGTCCCTACGTTGGAAACACTGGTCTACATATATTTCGGGCTCCTTTTTATGAGCGTTCCTGATCCCACACAACTATGATACTATAATACAAAAGTCACAAAACTTTATTTCATAAAATCTCTAATGTTTACCAATGCCCTAATAATTTTTATTATACAGCCATTATTATATTCGCCATTTAAATCCATATTTTACTCGCACTGTAGGCATTTCCACTGAACAAATGACCCAGTTAACGGATCAGGAACCCAATGAAAAATTCTCTATACTATTAGCCTACTTTTCATGCACAAATCCTGTTCCGACACCAACATTCTCAACCATACAGTTGTCCAATGGCGTCAGACACACATGGCTCACGTGCCAATCAAGGTGTTAAACAAGCTGCGCTAACGACCGAATAAATGCACGTAAAACAATCGCCCCCTTTGCATCGCGCTGCCTTTTTCCCACTGGGATTTCATCAATCCCATTCGGAATAGGTGTTCGCCTATGAGCGTCGCTCACCTGCTCCGCATTTCTGCGTCTACTTAACCCAGATTCCGCGCGCGCGGAATTTAAATGGCCGCAGGCAGCTCGCGATGGTTATCATCAATGAACGTCAACTACGTGTGAATTACGGAGCGGAAAGCCGTTTTTCCAAGGGGGACGTTGAGACATCGATGAAACGATCGTGTGCCGACTCCGTGTGTTGCCGATTATCTCACTTATGTCACTCGCTATTTGCGGGCATTTACATAATGTAAAGACTGCTACTTAGACTCGGCCCGGCGCACGCTATCGATTTTCTGTCAATCAGCAGTTCGGTCCGCGATGCAAATGGAATGGACATATTTAAGAAATGAAAACGTATCTGTACCGGAGGTGTCACGTGATAAAATTAGACAGATTCGGTTTTTCTGCAAATACGTATGGACTGTACTTAGGTGCCATTTTAAATATGTAACTCTAAAAAGAGACAATGTTCTAATAAATCTCTTGTGATTGATAAGCGTGCCTGTATTTCTTGTCCTTTGACAAGCAAATGAAATCAAATGGTGTCTATACGTAATTAAAATATTAGTATCCTGATGCTTTCGTACCTACCCATTGGAAATATTTATTGCATCATTTTTAATTTTACGTAGCACGCACAATTTTCATAGTAATTTGATCAATTGATTCGTGTTCGACTTATTTTTACCAAAATTGTGAGCTATATATTTTCCTAATAAGGTAAATGTCCCCATTTCTGCTCATTTTTTATTTTTCTTATTATTATAAGCGTTACGCTTGTACTATTGTTGCAACAAAATAATTCTAAATTATTTGAACATTTAGGAACGAAAAACTTTTAAAACGAGAGACTCATGATTTTTCGATCGTGTTCTAGCTGGTTGTGCCAAGGAACCGCGTCACTATTGGCATTCGATAATTGGGCAGAAAATAGTTTTTGCGGTAAAAGTTCTTATTTAATAACAAAAACAGATACCGTATTGTGCTCTGGATTTAGATTTTCTACTATTTTTAATTTTTTTTAAATAGAAAACAGGTGAGCAGGTTTAGGGTCAAGTCAATCACCGTCATGTCCGCATTTCTACTCACCAAAATTTTAGTAATATAACCTCACAATTCAATGTATGCTGCAACCTCTATTTCGAGTCGAAGACATTTTATTTTTTGTTTATCATTATGTTATGCTTTTCTGTTGTATTATAAAACCTCTCCATAAAAGATGTCACTTATTTTAACCTGAAAAAGCAACATATTATGTGAGCAGAAATTGGTACAAATGGTGAGTAGAAATACGTACATCGCTATTTTTCGTGAGCAGAAATAAGGACATCTAAAGCATTGTATTTAATTACAAATTACTAATATTTAAACATCTTGAAATATCTTTCTTAAATATTTAGTTTTTTAATTGATTGATTTATTATTAAAGAATTAATCAATTACTCTGCAAATTTTGATCACAAACAAATGTTTTACACCTTCTTTATGACGAGTAACCTCTTAAATGAGCAGAAATTGCGACATTCACCTTAATACTAATGTATAAGTGGTAACGTGTTTAATTGAATGATGCAATTAATATTTCCAGTACCACAGATCTTTTGCACTACACATATGATTAGCTCGTTGGTAAAACTGCGCAAATCATAGGTACTTCTTGATTTTCTGTAAATGCGAATTTAAAGTTCAATCTATTACAATAAATCAGGTAATAATTTAAATTTATTGCAAAATAAATAAGTATCTATAATTAATCTATTGTGGTAAAAAAAAACTTAGTAACTACTACCACTAATTTTTAAGGATTTTGCGATGGAATGATGCACCTGGTCAGTTTCACCAAGAAGCCAATGATATATTAAATGCTCATTGACTCGACAAAATATACCTAATAATAAAATCATGGATGATGCTCCATTTGACTAGACTTGGGAGAAGAGGCTGCTATGGCATCATTTCTCAAGATATCAAATTTCTTTTTGAAAAAACTACAGCTTAATTTATACACAAAAAGGTAAATCTCTTGATTTTTGCATACCTATAAAGCTTTTTATGTGACCAAAAAATCATTCAAATAACCTTGTTCTCCGAGCTGTCAAAGGTATGTAACCCCTTAATACACATTTTAAACATCAAAATTTCAATAGCTCCAAGTTTCTGTGTTAATAATAAAAAAGGAAACTTACAAAGATCGCCTCGAAATTCTAAGAGAAAAATTTCAGTTTTTGTGATCGGACGTGGTTATCATTTCCATACCCACAAAATCTAAAACTCTAGGTTTCGCGAATTCCTCAAATTTACAAGCAGTAGAAGAAAGGCGAAATTCTGAAAGCAAGATGTGCCCGAGCAATAACCGTATTTCTAGCCGTCGCTTGCCAGACGCAGTCCTCGAAAAGCCTATATCGAAAGCGAGACTAGATCGAACGTAAGAGGAAGAGAAAGGTCGCGAAGGGTGGAGGGGAAAAAAATCGAAGAAAGAAACGAGTCGTTGGTCTAACGCTTCACGAAGGGCGAAGAATAATGGAGCAAGGGAAAGGAGGCTACACAGTGGTAATGGGGGGAGTGTGGAGGTATGAGTGGTAGAAAAGAACCTAGAGCAAGGAGAAAACAGAAAACGGGAACGGGGCAGAAAGGTGGAACGAGAAAGAGGTCGAGCACCGTGTCACATAGCGATGAAGCTCTATTTCTGTGACTTTCTGTGAACTTGTGAAAAATGTGGAACGAAAAAAACTGACGTTACCACTATTTACAAAATTACTGTTGAAATAATTGTGACTTTGTTTACTGCACGCAGCTAACTGTCTAAGTAGGTTCTGCCCCTGCCAAATTCTAAAAAAGAATAACTTACTTAAATAATTAAATTACATACACTTCACTTAAACCTGAAATCTACTAATGGGTACTAAAATCCAAAATTCACCCTCCTATAAAATCTACCTATAAGGAGAGCCCACGCAACTCCCTTTCTGCCTCATCGAGTTCACAAACTAGCAGCTGACTTAAAGTAAACCCAACTGGTGGTCACCACAGGGGGCCGGCAGAGTTTTGCAAGTATCCCAAACATCCTAACTGGATAATTCCACGAAAGGGTGTTTTCCCTGGGCGATGACCGCGCGAGGATGTGTCACTCTGATTAGCCACGATATTCAGTTGCGCATTCCTGTGTGTTGGAAGCCCGAATCCCGTGCAGCCTAACCTAGCCCAACTTAGCTGCAGGGGAGGATGGCGGACAGCGCACCCAGCGCAGACAAGGGGTGAGTAACGCTGGTGGCAGAGGCTGCGACGGAGGGGTGATCATCGATTTTCGAGCACCGTGTGGACGCGACCCGGCAGACGTGCTCGGGGATGATGGCCCAGGCCCTCGAATTTGCCTTGCAAAGTCCTCCGTCTCTCTAGGAGCAACGTTCGTCTTCGACGTCCACCGCCTGACCTTTGCTCTCCTCGCTCGAATCACATGCTCGGAGGGTCGTCGCGGGTGGAAACGCAGCGAAAAGATTGCAGGTGACTTGGCACAATTTGAAAATTAAATCAAGCGAAAGAGAGAGGGGGATTTGCATGGTGCACCGTTGGCAAGATGACCGCTGACAAATGGGGTGTTCAGGGAAGGGGTCGCGAATGGGATAGAGTGAAATTTGGCTGATTTACTTGTTCTGTCTAATTAATCGATAGGTTTTTGAGGTGAGAGTAGCCAGACACCTTAATAGAAAATAAATAGGCATTTGTGGACAGGCATATGGATAGATTGAGGCTTTGATAAGTGTGACGAAGTTGATAAATTAATTCCGTGTAGACTAACGACGACTTGGGTTCTTAGAACGCGATCTTCGTGGTACTTGGCAGTCTTGGTGTGTAGGGTTTGGTTGAAAGAAGTAGGTAATTATGCGTGTAACAGCGATGTGAATGGTATTAGTGTTAGGGACTAGTGATTCGCGTGGTTCCCCAGGCGACAGTGCAACAAATGGGCAAATTAATTTAAGATGCCAGGGGGGAAACTTCTCAGGTCTTCCACGGTCTGAGTTCTTGTAATTATGATATGGTCTCTGTTACCATAGGTAGTGCTTGACAAATTCTAATGAATCTCACGAATTAAAATTCCTGCATTCTAAATATTTCTAGTTAATATTATCCAAAGCTAGTCTGATTTTCAACACTTTTATAATTTTACACTATCGAATCATGGCCCTTCCAGTTTCCACTTTAAAAATGATGCACTCTGGTTTCGCTAAGAGCTCGGTTTGGCTTACACGTTAAGAGCTCGGCGCTATCCCAACTAGGGATGGAGTGCAAAATCACTAACAGTGATTTATCACCGTGATCGCAGAATCACGATCACGGGCGTGATTTAACTTAAATCGCGCCCGTGATTTTTTTTACCTCGAGTGAATTTGCTCACTGTGAATACTGTAATCGTAATTCTTGCTCATGATTGAATTATTTTTTATAAAATACTTCGATATATCTTGTGTTACAAATAAAACGTGCTAATTCGGCGAATAAATAATATATACATTCATAAATAGTCAATGTATGCACGCACTGATTTGATTGGCTAAATTATTCACATATACATGATACTTTTTAACTAAAGCGAAGAAATATTCGCTAATTTAAATAGATCAAGAACGATTACATTGGTTCAAAATATACAACTGACATTCTATAAGTACAGTCAGGACTTGAGAATGTTTCGAGAGAAATTAGAAATTGGGATTATGTGGTGCGTGCAAAGAGCAGTTATGCTTTCCACGAATCAGATCACAAAAATCGCGAATCACTGTTCTGCCTGCACCAATCAGAAGCGATCACGAAAATCACGCATCACTGTGAAAAATCATCGTGATTGGGAACGAACGTGATCGGATCACTCATGATTCAGAAATCACGGTTCTAGCCAACACTAATCCCAACTACTTCTGGCTTACTCGCGAGCGAGGTGGAATGAGAGCGAGTCAGAGGGACTGAAAGCGAGCGAGGAATGAGTCACGAGCTCTTAGCGAATAAATAGTGTATGCCTCTAGAAACTTAAGTATAACTATATAACCTACTTTGATTCCATACCTACCTGCATATTCTACTAACCCTTACGAAAAACGGTTACCAATTTTTAAAAACCTGTCCCCATATCACAGTAGTTTTCTTTAATTGATCAACTACCACTACACCCACTGTTCCCCAGATTTATCTCGCTGCAACAATCTTCCAAGATTTTCATCGCACCCCTGGCACTAGCAACCCCGTACCAAGTTCCCAAAACCAATTAATGGAAGACGAAGAAGCAATTGTCGAAATTTAGAAGACCTCCTATCGCCGGGATGGCTGGGGAGCCGAGGGGTAAACGGGTCAATACTTGGAATGCCCTTTCCACTTTAAGGAACGGCGCGTTAAGGGATGCGAAGAGGCTGAGCGAGCCTTGAAGAGGCTGAGCGGGGCTTGCATGGGCTCAGCAGCTAAACGAGGGAGGATGTTCGCTCGGTCGTGGTCACAGATACGGAAAAAACGCGCGGCGTATTACGCCCCGCGGAGTAGCAGCCCCCTCGAACGAAGAAGACGAGGGAAATGGAAGCCTGAAGAAACTGATGGAATTTTAATAAACGTCTTGAAAACTATGATGTCGTTAAATCTGGACATATTAACCCTAGGTCCCTCGGGTCATTTTTGACACAATCACATTCTAATTTCGCACACCCCTGTTACGACCCTCGAGTCTTTTTTCATACAATTACGTTTTCAATTCTTCGAAAACTATTGTAACTGTGAGGAACATATAAATGTATAATTAAGTTTAATTAATAGAGGAATGTGACCAGAGTCAGACCCCTCGCACTACGTCGGACCCCAACGTATTTTGTTGAGTAGGGGAGACCGTGGCAAAGTAACACGAACAAAGTTTCAAGTCGAATAAGATTCTTCCCTTTCAGTAAAAATATGTGGAAATAGATTTATAATATAATTTGAACATTACTATTGATAAATGACGAATAGCAATACTTAAAATAAACCTAAAGTATATTAAAATTCAACTTGAAAAGAAAATGCCAAAACGGCCACTTTACCCCATATATGGGGTAAAGTGAGCTACTATCTGGGGTAAAGTGAACTGAAATAAAATACGAGTTTTAATTAAGGATATAGGTAATTATTAACCACTTGCGCTAGGATGACGTGTGTACCACGTCAGCTTCTGTTTTTTTTTTGCACCGTGGTTGTCAAAAACTGTGGCAGATTTTGCAGTTTTTTGCGGTTAGATTCTGTTCCATCACGCCGCGTGGTTTCCCAGCTAGCTGACAGGTTTGGTTATTGCGCATATCCCTCGCGCATCTTTTCTTTGCAGCTCAGTTTATCCCGGTCACTTTGCCCCGAATGTGTACTCAGTGGAAAATTAATTATTTAATAATATTAGGATTAATGTTTTCCCAAACGCATGTGCATGTATGTTTATAAGCTTGTTATAAGCATGCAGAAAAAAATTGGAGTTAAAATAACACATTTAAGACTCACTTATCCAAAAAGCTAAATTGAAAAGAAAAACAATTGGAAGTCTCTAAAATTCATTTTTAATTTTTTAAATTAATTTCCATTTTTCGATATCTGAATGTGCATAATTATCATTGTGGTATTACACACATTTATTACGTCACCAAAATTTGTAAATATATTAAAGTCTATTGATAAAGAATAAATTAAGAAAGCTCATTTTACCCCGAGGTTCACTTTGCCCCGGTCTCCCCTATGTGCTGCAAACTAGTGATGAGAGAATTACTTCGAAATAACACCACGAAGCAATGGAATAACGGTCACAAATTTATAATTGAGCATCAGAAAGTGACGGGTTGATTTCCATTTTTGTTCTATAACCAAAGTGTTTTAATTTTCCACAAAAAAATACTTATATTAAGCGGTCTTAATGTGCGAGAAATAAGGGTGACTTTGGAGCACTTTTTCTAAACTATTATTTTTTACACTTCTTCGTAAATTCGAACATGCTTTTGACTGAAATTTTTACATGAATTTTGTCGAGGCAGGCTTTTAGATAACAAATCGGAGAATCCTTTGCCATTGAAGAATTAATTTTAACATTAACATTAAGAAAATTATACAAGAAAAAGTAATTGGGGATCCTACTTTGGTCACTTTCCTCTGTCAACAGGGTTAAGCAATATAGAAGAGGGGGTTGTGGTAAATGGAGGACATTTTACAATTTGATACTGCTCAAAGCGAAATAAGCGCAATCTTGGTGCTTACACTATGAACAAAACGATAGTAGAAAAATCGCCCCAAAACGACTCCCCCTCCCTCATCTGTAACATCACAGAATTCCAGATTTTCCCCAGAATCTCTAGACTAGAAAACCTCACACTAATTAGGTACATTACAATATTCAATCACAAAGAACTAGAAGTTAAGATCAACTTTTTCATAATTGAGGTGCTCAGTGGAAAAGAGGCACATACCACAAGTGCATAAATTTTCATTTCCCAAGGATCCATAATTTTATCCAAGAAGAATTATACATATTTTCGAGAACTTATTATGCTGTATAAGAACTATTTTACAGAAATCTATGAATATGAAACTATAAATTGTGATATTTTGAATAATATATGAAAACAACAAATACGCAAATTTTTAGGTAAAATAATCAGAAAAAAATCATGAACAGGTGGCATGTGCCTGTTCTCCACTGGACCCCTCAATTTCATCCCCCTGATCCACTTTACTTCAACATCGAATGAAAAAGCACGTACACCTATTTATCAATTCAATGAAAACTTCGTTTCCGGAAGAATATCGTGACACGAAGTATTTCCATCGGATCAGAGGCGAAAATTACCCATGCCGCTCCGCTTCCTGCCCCCGTCCCCTCCGTAACCCCCGCAGGCTTTGCTTCTTTTCCGGTGTATTATGAAGCGTGTTTCACCGCGGGCCACGTAATTTCCATTGAAAAGTTCCTTCTCCGCGACGGGACCGGTGTATTAAGCAAAGCTGGCCGCGCGATCCCGCGACGGATTGTAATTTCGCGCGTGTAAACCGCACGGGAAGAAGCGGGGCAGCATCGCGGAGGGAGCGTGTTCCTGCGGCCGCGATATGCCATCTGATACCGCGCGCAATAAGCTTCCACCGGTGCATTGTCCCGCTACCATATGCTCTCTGTCATGTGTACGCGACAATGAAGCCCTGCCACCTTTGTTATAGTCGTCGGAGAATTTTACGACCGCACTCTGCCCGTGCGGCAATCGATCGAGAAACGCTGACTTGGGCCCTTGGTGGTGGGGGGCAACGGGAGGACCATGGAACGGGTGTTCCATCGGAGACAGTGATGAGATACGTAGAAGGGTTCTTCGGCAGAAGAAATTTAAGTAGAACTGTTCCGAGTACGGGGAAATAGACCTTGGATTATGGAATAAAATCTTGGGAATGTCTATTGCAATTCGAGAGAAACTACTCTGATGAGATAATCCACTGTACTAGAAGGGGAGAGTGTGAAGTTCGAAAGACAGATTTGCTTGAAATTTTGCATGAGTTACACAGCGTGTGTAATAAGTTAGAAATTTCGTGGGAAAATCGTGTTCGAAGGTTTGTTTTTATGGATCTGCTAACTTAAAATATCCGGCGTTGCTCGGGTTACATATCTTTTGGGGGGAGGGAAGGGAGTTTTTTAAAAAGATTTCTTAGCGAGCACATAGAGACTAAGAGGAACTTACCTACCAAATTTCATGGGCACAGGGTCAAGTGGTTCGAGAGAAATCGTGATGAATCAGTCAGTGGTATTTGGTATTTGGATTTTATATATATAGATAGATATGAAAGAACGAAATCATCTGGAAGAATTAATCGTGAAGAAAAACGTATCTACGCCTAGAAGGGACATTTACGATCATGTAACTCGAACTTATTGCCATTTATCTAATTACTATTTGATTGGTTCTTACGGATATGTATGTATAGGTATACTGAGGCTCTGTTAAAGGTGAAACTTTTAACCTGATTTTCCCGCGCAATTTTCAGTAGTGCACCCCAGTGCCGTCTCATCGTTTTCGGGGGCCCTGAAGCGGGCTGCATATATGGCCCTTTAAATTATTCTAATTTAAATAAAATCAAAAATACCGCGCTAACACGCGAGGTGAATAAGTATTAAGACAATTAAATAAATAAGATTAAATGTGGGGTCTAGGGTAAATGACCCAATTACTGACACATTAAGCGTTGACGCTGACATTATCTTATAGTTTTGTACTTATAGACTAAAAGTATATGTTGTTCTTGTTATTTATTATTGTTCAATATGTTTACTTGATGAAAAAAATTTGGTGGATCTTAAAACTTCGATTTTTATGTATAAATTCATCAATTTCAAAAATATATTATTACGGGATCTATTACTGACACCCTTCAAATGTATTTGACTGAATTACTGACACCCCAATTACTGCCAGCTAACCTAATACTGTTTATGTCATTTTAAGGTTACTTCGTGTCATGTATGCTCATATTATTTAAAATATTATAGTTTGTTATGTTAATAGCTTAAATATTACAATTACAGCATTTTCTTTAATGCCTTGTTTTCTCTTTCGCTAGTAGGAAAGTCATCGTTTCCATTCTCCTAATACCTGCTTAAAATTTTGTATCGTTTCATTAAAATTAACGAAGAAAAAATTAAGTACTGTTTTTTGTATCGTATAAATAACAGTTCGAATTGTATGCTAAATTTTTTTATGTAACATTTTATAAGATTTATTCGTTATATTACGTAAAATAGCTTACGATGACAGTAATTGGGTAGGTGGCAGTAATTGGGTCATTTACCCTATTCCACGAAAAAGGGCCCCATTTTAAAATCTAAGTTTTGGTGCATTCGTTATTTTCTTTCCGTCACAGAGTGATGGCCCCTTTCAAATTTTTTTCTGGCTTTTACAACCCCACTTTTTCAGTTTTCACGGGCCACCTGCGGCCCACGACATTCATCGTGACTGAGACCTTTATTCAACGAAAAACGGTACCTATTTCTCAATTGAGTATCGAGATTAAAATGCAACAAAAAAAATTGAAAATTATAAAGAATATAATAAAACTACTATTTTTATAATTACCACAATCTACTTTTCCCATTGCTTTTTATAGACCTATCAAATATCCGAATTTCCACCGTAGCATGGAACATGTTAATATATTATTCTACAAGAAATTGCAGAATTTGATTTAAAAGTAAACATTTGGGAGCCTAGAACAGGCATGGCGAACCTGTGACATGTCCGAAAATTTTGCTACCACGTCAATGATTTACAGGTAGCCACATAAAATCATTAACATCTGTATATTAATCTAAAATAATCATTACCTATATGGATAGATATACTATAATATTTTTGCCCAGCTTTTATTATTCAACAATATGTACCTATGACAAGTTATGAGTTCATTCTTATGAAATTCTGATTAATTTTCTATTAATTTTTTCCCCTATTAAAAACTACTTCATACATCAACAATTCGAAAAATGTTATTTATACATTTTTGGCACGCGCAGATAAGAAGGTGCGCCACCGCTGCCCTAAAACAATACTTTCATTACATCCAAGAAAACATCGTCGTGAAAACACACCACTACCAGTGAAAGTGTTCAGCTTCTTCAATCCCAAGAAATGAAAAATGAAATTTTTCCCACGTCATTCTCCTAGCCACATCCGTAGCCAATTATCCCACAAACCTCGCTTCCAGAAAACCCCAAAACTCAATCAACCTACCAACCCCGCAAAAAAACCCAAAGCTCCGTCCAAGACGTCCCAATTACCACGATATCGCATGCACAGCCTCCCAGCACCACGAATGTGATTAAAACCAAACAGGTCAAAGAAAAAAGAACCCCATCGTGGTTCCTCGGTTCATGCTCCATTTATTAATCGCGACGAACGCCCCGGAAGTACCGTAGCCTTCCACTCGCGCGCCGGTCGGCGGGGTAATGCACTTTGCGAGATTCAGGAACACGGCACAGTCCCTCAGCGCCGAGGAAGAAGACCGTCGAAGAAGACACAGGCTCCGATAGCGGTGGGGACAGCAGCGAAGTTATTCCAGCGAGTTTGCAGCGAGGTATAGCGCGCTGCTATCATCGTCTATGCATCTCGTGGCCGGCGTGTACCGTTGCATTCGAGGCCTGCAGCCTAGGGCAGATAGGCGAGGGGAAATATCGCGATGCAAAGGAAGCACGGCGACGAGGGGAAAGAGGGAGGAGGACAGAGAGGGTGCTCTGAATGGAATAGCGAATTGACTCGAGGGAAACGCTTCTCCCCTGGCCCCCCTGGCCCGCGCCACCTTCCAGACGCCACGCTGAATCTTGATTGTGTAACTGTCAGAGCGTTTCCTCCTTGCGAAACGCGCGACGTATCGACTGCATCGCGCGAGTGGAGGGGAGCGGCGCGTACAACCATCGAGGCATTGCCGGCCGCTGTTGCGTTGCTGTTGCATAGTAGCGGCGCACGAGTGACCCTGCGCGCGAGCGGCGCGGCGTGTTTCGCGTGCTGCAACACCGCGAGCTGATGAGCAGATTGCGCCGAGCAGCCGGCTATTTTTACGTCCGCGGGCCGCGCAGCGTGTACGTGTATCACCGTGCCCGTTAATTGTGAGGCGGGAGAGAGAGACGGCGACCAGTCGTGAGAGACTTGTGCAAGCGTACCGGAATCTGGCCACGCTTTTCTTTTATTGATCCACCGCTACAGGCTGGCCCAGATTCGGGGGCACTGTGGCTCGCGGCGGAAGATGGCTGGGAGGGCTTCCGGTTAGCTTGGTAAGCGAAGGGGTTTCTGATGCTGGAGAGGTTCCAAAGCGGTGCTTGGAGAGACGAGGAAATTTTTTGGGGGAAGTAGTGTATGCATGTATTTTGAAGGTTCTAATTTTTAAGGGGTGTGGACTGACCTATTATAGGTCTTGGATGTCTCTTTTCTTCTCCGAATAATTATTTTTGGGTAGTAAGGGGTCTTTCCACTGCAACGCCCTAGGGAATTGACATTCTTTGGAACTGTTTTCTGTCACAAAAGGAATGGTTTTGCTGGGTAGAGGTTTTTCCTATTCCTTAATGCGTG
The DNA here is from genome assembly GCA_944738655.2 of Andrena hattorfiana. Classification (NCBI taxonomy): domain Eukaryota; kingdom Metazoa; phylum Arthropoda; class Insecta; order Hymenoptera; family Andrenidae; genus Andrena; species Andrena hattorfiana. Next base: position 48,876,671 of record OX122889.2, read on the forward strand.
CTTTGGGGATGCAAAGGGATTTGTGTCATATTTTTTTAATGCTCTCTTTCGCCGGAGTGGGTGGGTGTAATGTGTGCTTGGAGGGAAAAGGCACCATGATTGCGCGCTCGGTTTGGAGGAGTCATGTATCTGGGGCGGGGGAATCAAGGAGGTTTGTAATCAGTATGACTACCGATATACACCCAACTAGAATCACACAGTTTTGTTGCTTTTGTCAACTTTTGCGTCGCAAAATGATTACAAAATTTAGCTACTTTCGGTATTTCGAATTTGGACGTCCATCATTTTGTTAATTCTTCATTAATCCAATTAAATCTAGTTCCGGATATAGCGACAGTCATACTGATTACAAATCGTTTTGGTTTCTTGTTTCAGACACGTGGTTTCTCCAAAATTTAATGCGCAATCGAGGCGTCTTTTTTATAGCGCATATTACACCCACCTATTTTGGAGAAAGGTGGTTTCATTAAAAAAATACGATTTTTTGTATTCTCAAAACACGTATTAATGAATAGGAAAAACTTTGATTTAGTAAATAGATTCTTTTCATGACAAAAAAAATTCCAAATCACAATAATTTTTTAGGGAATTACAACAGAATCTAGATGTATCTAACTAGGGGAAAATTAACTTTCTTGGGCTCACTCTTTTTAAATGGGCAACCTATTTAGGAACAACGAAGGAAGGATAATTTATCATGTGTAGAAGATGAATTTTTATGAGGCTTTGTTCACTCACTCGGTTCAGCAGAATAATTTAACTTGTGCAGCAAGGCGATGATGCACTTACCTGTAACATACAAAAATTTCAATTATTAAAACACAGATCTAAATCCCCAACACAAGAATCAATAAAGAAACTGAAACGAGAAAAGAGAAAATACAACGACAAACCCCTTCCAAACCTTCATTCTAAACAAATTCCTCCTCTTCCCAAAAACTAGGAACCTCATTGAAAAGAAAATTCACATTTTCTAAATTTCATTTCAAAGACAAAAAGGGACCCAAATACTTTTTCGTCCAACGATTTTGCGACTGAATTTTATGGCAAACGATTATGATGAGACATCAATCACACGAAATTATCAAGTTGAGGTGACAAATTAGTTTCTGTGGTATGGGAGGTCAATGAAATGAAAATTCGTTAACACGTCAGTCCATACGATAGGATGTACGGACTTTTATGTCAGTCCGATAATTTAAACAATTATTCCCACGAGTTTTGCTGACTGTTAACGACGAATTCGAACATAGATTTTCAAAATTCACAAAATAAATCAAAATCAAGAAATATGTCTGTGTAGTGGGTGCTTTTGTTAATATATCGTCCACCATATTGAATCGGCCATTGTAAATTTTGAAAATCCTTGTTCAAATTCGTTATTAACCGTCAGCAAAACTCACAATGGCCGATTCAATATGCTGGGGAAAAAAACATTCACTACACAGACGTTTATTCAAATTCGTTATCAGCAGTCAGAAGAAACCCTGGAAATAAATATTTAAATTATAGGACTGACATAAAAGACCGTACATCGAAGCGTATGAGTAGGGAATTCAACTCCGGGATACGGGATCCTGGGGATCCCGCGATCCCGGCTGTTTTTTGGATTCCAAAAATCCCGGGATTTGATATAACTAATCCCGAGAATTTCGAGATTATTTAAAAATGTGAATTACTTCAGGAACACCCGAAAAATATAAAAATAAACAGAATAAATAAACATAGTCATTTCATAATAATGACAATAATAATAATAATGATTTATTTAGATAATAATATTAAGTCGTATACAACTAATTGAACCATATTTATTTTTACAATGCTATTCTCACTTTCCGCTATTTCGAAATCGCGCGAGTTGCAGATCGCAACTTGTCCGAACGCGTAAAGTCGAAACATTGTACTTAGATATGTACTAGGGATTGCAAATTTATCGACTTTTTCAATTACCGGTAATTCGGTAAAATTTTCATTCAAAACCGGTTTATCGGTAATTTACCGGTAATTATTTAAGGTATTGAAAATATAAAAGTAAACATTACAAAAAAAAAATTTCTTGAACTCTAATCGAGCATTATGAAAAATATATGCAAATAAAACTGTTCTAAACATAAAATATAAAATGATATAACACAAAATAGACATATTTGTATAAGTATTGACATTACTTATTAATATGCCTCTTCACCGCGAAAACAATGAAAAGAATCTTAACTTATATACATAATTAAATATTTTTTATTTAAGAATTCTTTTTAACAAATAAGCACGCAAAAAACATAATTTGTCCAAACTTTGGTGTCTTGATAAACCGCTCTTAGATTCTACACTTGTTGTTCGGGTAGTCATTAAGAAATCATATGCCATTTGTAGATATTTTCTTTTTACTTTTTCTACTTGAAGATACGTCTATTCTTTGGTGGCTTGATTCAGATTTTTAGTTTTCTTTTGGTTTAAAGTTGGTTCTTTCTGAGATACTTCGGTTTTCGTCTCTATTATTAATTTAAGCTTTTTCATTGATAACGGAGTAGATATCGACGGAATTAATGAATGCATATATGCGCTGCATTGCTATACATAATTTATCGAATTACCGGTAAATATTTGGCGAATGAATTTGCGGTAAAAATTTGAGGGTATTTCTCGCGATTTACCGGTATTGCAATCCCTAATATGTACGTACTTTAAGTGCTTTGTTGTTTCTTCGTTTGTACTTAGTGAGACATTATTATTCTTCATTACTGTTTTTACTGTGAAAAAGATTTTAGTTTATGTTTCAGACTACTGATAGAAAGTAAGTTTATTTACATTAAATAAAGATTTAGAATTTTAGCAGATAATAAATCATTTTAATTACTGAAATTTTCTATTACCCAATCCCGGGATTAGTCCCGGAATCCCGAAATTCACTTTAAAAAAATCCCGCAATCCCGGGATAGTAAATAATGGCCGGGATTGTATTCCCTACGTATGGATTAACGAATTTTCACTTCTTTGACCACCCATATCTCAGAAACTAATTGTCACCTCAAGTTGAAAATTTTGTGTAATTGATGTCTCATCATAAGGTATCGTTTGCATAAAATTCAGTTCCAAAATCGTTGGACCAAAAAGAGGCGATTGGGTCACTCTTTACTCTCCTTCTCACATTGCATATCTTCTTACCCCCCCCCCCCCACAAAAAAAATTAGGAGAAACGCTATAAAACCTCAGATCCCCTCAAAATCGCATTTCACTATGAATTTCAATCCTCCTTCACAACCCCCACTCCAAATCTATATCCCAAGCACAAGAACAAAGAAACTGAAACCAGAAAATGCAATACAAACCCTTCGAAACAAATCCCTCGTTCTCTTCCAAAAAACAGGGAATTCTATCGAGAAGAAAATTCGCGTTTCCCCCACCCCCCAAAAAGACCTCGACGATCGTCGTTCCTGCAGAGACTACGAATCAAACGACATCGTTCATCGCCGTCACGTGGACCTGTAACCGTGGAGGGAAGAGCACGCCGGTATTCGCCAGTGAGAACGAAAGGTTTCCGTAAAAGCCAGGCACCTGGGATACGTGCATCGTGTGGGGAAAAGGGCCGGTAACAATTCCGATCGAACTGAAAGCCGTCGGCGCACACAAAAATAACCCAGCGTGGAAGCGGCCCGTTCGATAAACGCACATGTTTCCAGGAGCATTGTACCCGCGCGCATACAGAATGGCAAACGCAGGTCGAATAATTCTTTTGTAACTGATTTCCGTCCCTTCGACGCCAATTTTCTTCGCTCCCGTTCCCTCCCGTCGTGAAAACGATTTTTCATGAGCGAAGGTTTGCGCGCCAGTGGAAAAAAATCATTTTAGAGGAAACAATGGGGAAAAATAGAACAACGGGGAAAATTCGAGGGATGTATTGTAGAATATTGGTGGATGTTTTTTTTTTCATGGGATGTTTGGGTGATAACAGTGGGTTTTGTTGATGGAATATTTTCTTGAGAGGAACGATGTTTTTTGTATTGGTGATGGAAGTGGGGGATCATCCTTTTAGAAAATATATCGTCATGCGGAAATGGGTGATTATTGTTTGAGAAAACAGCTGAAGGTATTTTTTGAAGTATTGAGGGATGTATTATATGGCCTTCTTTAACGTGTGCAATGTACTATATGTATAATAGTACTGTATAATAGCAGCTTTTTTTTAATGATAAAAAAAGAAAGAAAAAACGATAACTAAGGTCGGTATCAGATATATTGGCCGGTGAATTCGTTTTCGCGAACAGCGATCGAGGAGAAATCAGCCACCACCATCTGACGATCGTGGATTTGTCAGTTGGAGTTGCGTGGCCCCCGAAGGGTATGGTGGGGTAACGGGGACGCTGTTCGGCTCCGCCTGGACGTAGCCGTGTGGCTGTTATTTATTTTTAGCGTAATAGTTGTGTGCGTTACGAAGCTATGCGTAAACCAATGCGAGATGAAGCTATCGAGAAAGAATCAATGTTCTGACCAATAAAGCTCCTGAATTTTTTCGGAGCTAACGCACACCTATTCTGATATGTGTATTTCTACGCTGACAGCTCGGTTTGGCTTTTACGCTAGAAGCTTGGCACCATCCCCACCACTTCTGGCTCACTCTTGTTCTGCTAAGGCGAGAGCGAGATGGAACGAGAGCAAGTCAGGAAACGTTGAGAAAAGGAGCACCGAGGCAGACAAACAGTGTGGTGGGAGAATACCCCTCACGAAATTCACCGGCCAATATATCTGATACCGACCTTAAGTATTTATTATACAACTGTTGAAGTACACAAAAAAATTTGTTCCTTTCCTTCAAACAAAATGCCATCGATGTGACTGAGCCACGTAAGCTTCTTTCTTTCGAGCGCGCCAAATTGGTGTGCAAGATACATGATATGTATTGATACAATTCGACATGATACAATCTTCTACACTTTTATCCTCAATTCTTAGGTAAAAATGACATTTTTTTTTTATATGTTCACCATTTTCACAAAAAACATACTTTAAAAAATTCCTACATATTTCTTTAGTAAATATCGCGTAGAAAATGGCCATGTTGGGTTTATTACTCTAGGTCCAACCGTTTTGTTTAGACAAAAAAAATTGTGTACTTCAGTACTTGTATAATAAATGCTCAGTCATAGAATTTTCAATTTCTTCATCATTTACTTGATAATAAAAGGGGGGGGGGGGGCTGTTAAAGATAGCTGTTATTTTTAGAATCCAAAGTCGTGTAACACGTTAAAGTAATGTATATCTAGATGAACGCATTTCTAGTAAATTACAATCCTACATGCATGTAGTTCTAGATTAATGCAATTCTGCACCAATACAGCTGTTTTAGGTGAATGCAATTTCACACGAATGCAGCTCTAGATGAATGCGACTCTAAATAAACGCGCCTCTAGCTGAATGCACTTGTGAATGAACGAAATTTCAGTTAATCCTAATCCTAGATGAATCCTCGCTTGCAAATGAGTGCAACCCGAAATAATTATTGTTCAGGATGAACAGGATTCCAGCTGAATACAGTTTTAGACGAGGGCGCTTTCAATTAATTGCATTTAGTTCTAGTTGAACGCAGTTCCAGACGAGCGCGCTCCCAGATCAATGCGATTCTAAATAAACACGTCTCTAGCTGAATGCAGCTGCAAGTGACTAAAATTCCAGCTAATTATAGTTCTAGGCGAATGCACTTGTGAATGAGTGCCCCTCCAGTTAATTGCAGCCCAGATGAATGCGATTCTTAACAACTGCAGTCACAATTAACTATATTCACCCACAGATGGTCACAACTACAGAAAGCTTTCTCAGAACTTCAATAAACATCCCCCTCAACCAATCTCTAACTACTCAAGCACATCTCACCGATATTTCGCTATCTTGAACTCCGTATCAAACAATCATCGTTTACAGCGAACATGGCAGGAGCAAACTGCAATTACCACTGCCAGTGCCATCGGTAAACACGACCGTCGAGTACCATTAGCCTTCTGCCAGATATTTGCCTTTCCTCCGAAGGCTCCGCTGAAAGCCCCTTCAAGGGTGGCCATGAAAGAATGTCAACTCGTTTCAGCCTCTTTTCGGCCCCAACGTACTGGCACGGCACCATTCAGCCAAGTACTCGGTTATTGGAAGTAACTCTGCGAAAGTACTGCTCGAGGTATTTACGTGCCAGCGAACGCAAAAAGCGTTTCCATGTCACTAGGATCTCGTACAGCGACTGGCAAGACGCAACTCGAAAAACGGTCCCTTGGAATCCTCGAGGGCCCTCGCCCACTTTAGTCCGTGCGTACCACTTTTCGCGTGGCCATCGGGCACCACGACCATCGTCTCGATCGCGAGAAACGCGCGTCAATTAGTTGCGTAATCAGTAACCATCCACGACCCGATAGTGCGATCTTCACGACACTGAAAGTGGAGAGCTCGGCAAGGTTACGGAGCTGTTCTCGGTCTTCTTTCTCTAAATAGACAGAGGAATGCTCTCGCGAGATCAATTACACGGCGAAACTTCTTACCCGTGGAACAACTTGGCTACTGTGTCGATTCGTGCCACGAGGTGCTCAACGATCTGTGCATCCGATACGTTTCACTATCGAGGGGACTGTTCTTGGGGGATTTCTTCTCAGCACTGCAGTGTCAATTACTCGGCTTTTCATTCGTTTATTGGAGGCATATTCAACGACTGAAATGCGTTAGTGTTCGATGAGAAAAGTTAATGAAAATGTTTGGGTGTGTTATAGTATTCTAATTTAATTTCCTTTAAAATTTATAAATATGTACAAATATAGGCATACAGTTTTTAATGAATATAATTCAATGTTTTCTCATTAAAAAATGCCCTATTATTGGCTTGTTTTTAGGCCGCCACATTAGGGAGACCCCTTAAGTTTGATATAGTTGCAAAAATTAATAATAAAATCCATGGTGATAGAATTGTTATATAGTATCTCCTTCAACTGAAGTGGATCAATTAGTTTTATTTCAATTTGTGTGGTGATTATGCTGTTGGTGTTTTATTGAGAGGTGCACTAATTTTGGTTCCATTGAAATGGAATCATTTGAGAAATTAATTGATTGAAATTGGAATGTCGGAGATCTTGTTACTAGGGGAGAATGGTTAATGGCGGTCACTTAAGCAATAAGTGTAATAAAACCAAGATATAAGGTGCAATATTTCTTGAAAATGATTTTTTTATAAACTTAAACTATCAACCTATTCGTAGGATACGAAAATAATTAATATTATATTGATTTATTCAATAAAATTACAAAATACAGAAAAGATGTTTGACCGCCATTGTCCACACCTGCGTGTAATAGCGGTCACGTTGAGGATTTAATTAAAAATTTTTCGCATGTGTATCCATCCGCGGAGTCCCATCCACAAAATTCAGAATGAGCCGAGAGGCCACACGAGATGCATCGAAAGCACATTTCATTATCATGGCCAAACTGATAACAAATAATACACTTGTACACTGCTTTTTCAAGTGTTTCGGAAGCCCAATTGGCTTTCCCAGTTATTCTAGGGCGTATTTTTGCCATCTACAGAATAAAATTCTTCTAACGAAGAAAGATATTTTTATTCTACACTGGGGAATAATGGTAATCACGTTGCGGACGCTAACTGTCAAGCGACCATCATTGCCCGCACACGTTTTCATTGATAAAGTTGAAGATTACATAAATAAATTAAATATATTTGTATTAAATTTGACTCCAATCCTCTGCCTTGGTAGTATATCTGTATTTACGTAAAGTTGAAATGTATAAAAAGCTTCAAAATTAGTATTTATCTCTTACGTAGTGCACACAAAATGTAACATCAACGACGTTTAAAACACAAAAAGGGTTGTTTTTCTTAGTTGCTTAGCAACGATTAAGACGAGGTCGTTCGACAATATAGCGAACGATGTCTTGGAAGATAAAGAAAAGAAATTGCACATTTCGGACATGCCGTTTTATAATAACAATACTGACCATCATTGCCTACTGACCGCGATTGCACCATTCCCCCCTATGCTATACAGTTAGTAAAAAAAGTATTTGGACACTTTTTAAAATCGCATAACTTTTTTAGAATTGGTCTTAACGACTTGATTTTTTTTTGAGGACCCAGAAGGATTAGTTTTCTAAGTGACGTGTTTCGTCGTTTTCGAAAAAATTGCAATTGGTCGGAATAGCGAAGAAAATAGTAAAGGTCGTTTTTTAAACTTTTTTTTGTGAGCTTGTAATGGAAATTCAAAAAACCCATTTGTAGATTGAAGTAAGTTGTATACATGCTGAAAATTTCATTAAAATCGGTTAACGTTGCTCTGAGTTATAAACGCTTAAGCATCGCAGAATAAGGTCGAAAATCGCTGATTTCGGGAATTTCGCGATTTTCGACCTTATTCCGCCATCTTTAAGCGTTTATAGCTCAAAGCAACGTTAACCAATTTTAATGAAATTTTCAGCATGTATACAACTTACTTCAATCTATAAATGGGTTTTTTGAATTTCCATTACAAGCTCACAAAAAAAAGTTTAAAAAACGACCTTTACTATTTTCTTCGCTATTCCGACCAATTGCAATTTTTTCGAAAACGACGAAACACGTCACTTAGAAAACTAATCCTTCTAGGTCCTCAAAAAAAATCAAGTCGTTAAGACCAATTCTAAAAAAGTTATGCAATTTTAAAAAGTGTCCAAATACTTTTTTTACTAACTGTATATGGAGGGTTCAGAAGGCAATCAGTGTAAGTCCAACTGTTCCTGAAAATGAATTCCGTAGTTCAAAATCCTCTTCATTGTTGAAAATTTCAGTTGATGAATCAATTAACTCACTACTTTCATACGTAACCAATAGATGACGGTACTTATATTGGCCACGGAATTACTAACAATAAAGCTAGGTTTGCTATTCGGCTGAGTAAAAATCTTGGCCGATTTGCACATTGGATTACTCGGCCGAGTACTAGAATATGCGTTCAGACTGGGCGAGTGCTCGGTCCAGTGGGCTCACTCGGCCGAACACTCGTCAGGTGTAAACTCGGCATAAGTAGGCAAAATTATTCAGAGGACAATCAGTGTGAAGTTGTTTCGTGTAGACGGGTACCCGACGCACAATGCGTTGATATGTGGACAAAAAATGAAAAATCAAATATTTTCTAAGGCGATATTTATCATTCAATATTTACATCTAGATGTTCAGGAATCGAGTTTGTTTATGATTGCTACGTAATTGTACTTGTTTACGATCTTATTTGCAATCTTAACCTAGAAACTAAGTACTTCAAGCATCAGTCGCAAGTCATACGCGGTAGAGTTACTTCCCTATTTCTTTTATTTAGATCTTAAGAATATTTATTAATCTTGGCTCACATTATTCATCATGGATTCTACTCTTATGATTGGATATGCGTGCTTCGAAACTATTGCCTAGACTTATGGCCTTACTGATCATTAAAAAACTTCTTAGTCCCGAGAATGAAAATTTTATTTCAACCGAAGTTTTAAAAAATACGTAAAGAAACGTATGCGTGATTTTTTTATATTTGGTTCGCCTAACTTTAGACTTTATGAAAAAAGCCCTTTTCTGCTACTACCTGCGACTATTCGAGAAATAATTTTTTTTTATGAAGAACTGTGTAGATCAAGAATTCTAAGACAAAGCAAGAAATTTTTGAAAAGTGGCTTTGTTCTGCACCAAGAGACAAAAAAAGAAAGTTCGAAACATCCGATCTGCTTTTTCCAATTGTTTATACGATATCTACCATGACTTTTCCAACCTGGATGCTGTTATTCGTTTTAAAATAGCAGTCAAACGCGATGCTAGTGATAAAAATAATTTGATAAAAAAATGTTTCGAACAAAAGTTAGTCAGTATTCAGTTGACAACAAATTGCAGAAGTAAATATTGATAAAAAACTTTTTATTCAATAAAAAATCAAGATCACCTCAATGTTTTTAACGAAACTGTATATTTTATTATACGCCAATCGATGCATCTTTATACTCTCTTTAAAAAAGTATTACAATACTCAAGTCGAAAACCGATCAGTTCAGAAGTTATGAGTTTTGTCCCGAACGCCCATATACTTCGACACACTGTGCGACGGGTCAAAAAGTAAGAGCTCTAGTGTAAATCACTTCAATGTCGCATCAACTTTACGGCTTGTTGTTTGGTATTTAAAAAATAATTGTAAAGTTCGCATTCTTTGTTATCAGAAAATCATCCTCTTTCTGATAGAGAATCCGAATATTTACCTGATAATGAACAAAATTTATCTGATTGTGATGATTATAAGTGAAATGAAAACTTCAAAAGAATTTGTCATAATTATATACGCACGTTTATTAACGTGTATTTTGAATATAAATATTAAATTTGTGATAATATTAATGTATATTTTAAAGATACTTCGGAATATGCTGTAAGTAGTGAGGTCGGGTTAGAGAATAACGAGGACTTATTCCAAATTTTTCAGTGGACGTTTGACATAAGTCACAATTTTTTTATCCAATCTGATTTCTTTTAAAAGACCATCACGATTTTCTTTTGTTTCTCTCGCAGTTAAGTTCATTTAAGTATATGTTATCTTAAAATAAAAGTAGCTTTTTGCATCTTCACCAGCATTCTCATTTTTTACAACTAATTTGTAAAAACCTCATTTATATCGGTCTGAATGCTAATGGACTTACACTGATTGGCTTTTGAACCCTCCATATATCGTAACTCTTGTACTTACGAATGTGTGGAGAATGCATGGAAATGTAGAGAAAAGAGTTGAAGAATTTTAGGTATACAGGTAGGCTAATTAAAATTTTTTTTAAGGAATACTGAAATGAATAATAATCCAAACAACCAATGCTAACTGTTCACATTTTCTTTTACACCAATTGAGGACCTTGAAACTGTTTATAAAATTATTGCTTTTACTTAATATTAAAAAGAGAACAGTAATTGAAAAATATATATTTTCACACAATAAGTAGTAGTTACTGAGTATGATAAGTTTTATTTCTATTTTTGGCAAATTCTTCAAATCTGGAGCATTCGTATTGCGCAAAACAGTATGCAGACTCAAAATTTCGGATTTGCATCAGACGTACACCAAACGATGTAGAATTTTTACATACATTACACATCATAACGCAAAAACTGTCAGAAATGGAGCTGCACCCCTCTTGCTGCAAGGTCCTCAATTCTGTCCATACCATTTCCACATACAAACCAAAACAAAGGATCTCACAACATTTGCTACCACCTTCAGCTCCAGTAGGTACATAGGGGTAAAGAGTACAGTGGTTGGCCACCTGACAGCGATTGGCCTTATTTTGAGAAATAAATGAATATAAAGAAATACCAATGTCGTGCCTTTTTTTAATGAACATATTCATATTCCTTGTACTTTCTTGCTTCGGATGTAATCAATATTTCTCCACTCATTATATACTGTGATTATATATAAAAGCAAATAGGATGACTCAGCTTTGAAGCTTGGAAATTACAGCCATTTAATCAAAAAACCATAAGAGTACAGTTGAAAGTTTGCGAATAGTTTAATGTATTTATGATATGTATATCTCTTATATTCGGTATATATCGATAAATAAAAGTTGAAACTTTATAAAAGAATTATTTATTTGTTAAAACAACTGTCATATGAATAATGTTGAATGATAGTAATTGCCCGCGCGGCCAGTGACCGGTTTCTAACCATGTTAATGGTGAAACAGTAATTAGCCCCCTGTTCAAAACAGAAACAAACGCGACAAGTACATACTAAATAAAATATATCCATTTTTATTGCATAAGTTTAGTCTTATTTCTATCGCCAAATCAGGTAACATTTTCTTTCAGGTTATATTATGTATCAAATAGCGGCCAATCACTGTCGAACCGATTGGACAATTACTGTCTTGATCATGCCAATAACTATACTTCTTCGTAGGAAACATATTTTTTGTATATTTTTATACATTCTTGATTTTTTTTTTATAAACTCTATTTATTTTTAGATTATTAGGGGTTTTTCGTACTTATTTATATTGATTTCCATTTCAAATTTACTAAATTCACATTTATAATTCATTATTTATGTGACATTCTTACTTAAGTGGCCAACCATTGTACTCTTTACCCTACTCAGAAACTTTAAACATTTTTCCCTTAGAAACATTATTCTACCTCTTCAAATTATTTCTTCACCAAGAACCACCCCTTTCCAAACCACCAACCCCCTCCCCTCGGATAATTCCTCTCTCATTCAACAGTCCCACTTGACAAACAACAAAAAAAAAATAATACAGTCTTAGCTGGTAAAGGGTTCAAGCACGTCCTCCACGTCGCCCAAGGAGCCCAGGCGCCCGTACCAAAATCAACCCCCTGCCCCTCCCCAGTTCCCACGTCGCTCAGCGTCCCATTAAAGACGTCTCGAGATCAATTAAACAAATAATGCGGCTACTTCCTGAGCGTCGTTTAAACGTCGTCGGCATACGGATGTTCCGTGCTCGTGTGTGTCTGCAGCAGGGGAGGCACAAAGGAGGGAAACAGCGGAAGGGAGTCGTTAATCGGTTGGGGTTCGATCCAGAGCCACTACCCCCTCTTCCCTTTAGCATCTGCCAAGTTCGAATATCCAGTCCCCTCAGCGCCTCTTTTTCAGGCCGTCAGTTTTGGAAGGAAGGGGTTGCCAGCCAAGAGGGTAGTCTGAGTACATAGACGAAAGAGGAACGAGGGGTGGGTGCACGTTACACCCTTCTTTCTCCGACCCCCTTGTGTCTGAACGCTCGTACAGGGACTGACCCCCTCTTCCCCTACACCCTCGTTGGAGCTTCCTTCCTCCACGATCGCGGCGTGCAGATAGAGAGGGCGCGCGCCTGGATTATCTGGGCACTTCAATTCGCCCCCAGGATCATCTGTATGCATGTATGTAGATGTTAACGAAACGGGGGAATTTTATTAAATTTTTTGGTCCTTATTTCGTGGATGGAAACTCGTTATGGCGTGTTACTAGCGAGGTGGTGTGCAGCCAGGGGGGTGATACAAGATTTCTAGTGGTGAATGATGTGTCGTGTGTGGAATATTTGGAGGGTATTGGTTTCTTGAGATTCGTTGTGGATTTTTGGCAGGTTTGAGGAGGTGGGAGTGATTGTTTCTGTGCGCACGGAGCGGAATATGTTTTGAGAGTGAAAGATTGAAGGGTGGTTTAGATTTAAAGGTACAGGAAAATTTGTAGATGTTTGAGATAGTAGAATTGTAAGATCGTGAATTTTCTTTCTTTAAGTTGTCGAGGATATTAATATTTGTCTATTTAGGATAATTAGTTTGTTAACCCTTTGAATTCGGGCGACGTAAATATGCGTTATATCAAATTAATAAATATTTATGCGAAAGAATTGTTTTGAAAATTTTTGTTTTGAAATTCCCCGGATTCAAAGAGTAAATAAATACGGACTACTCGAATGAAGTCTAGGCTGATGTGGTTATTCTTGTATAGAAATAATTAACAGTGTTTGCGAGAAGCGCTGTAATATCGTTCGGATATGTCGTATTAAAAAATAATTATTTTTAACAAACAGCATATTGATAGAGTATTTCGGAATTATTTTCCAAGCCATTGGGGATTCCAAATACTGTTCACATAGAAGTTATTTAATTTCAAAGGGGAAGTATAATATTGAACATCAACATTCTGTGATATTATTGCTCGCAGAGACTTGAATGAATGGGAACCGATGGGATTAAAAGTGCACTTTATATGTATATCTCGTTAAATTCCTCCATGAATCTCACCCTAACACATGTGCAATAAAAATACATAATTCCAATACAAATTAAAACCTCCGCGAGCAAGTATTAATTCCACTCTCCAAATGCAACAACCCATTTTCATATTTCCAATTCAAATCTACGTCCGCAGATTCGACGAGAACCACACAGCATGGAGCATACGAATCATACAAGTCACACACCCACCCGAAAGTAAGAGATTCATGAGTTAAAATATCAACGTACAGGCAAGAGATGAAACGTGAAACTGACTGGCAATCTCCACTGTTTAAATAAATGAAAGAATAAAGCCAAGTTCAAATATAATAAAGAATTATATTGAGCCAAGAGGATTCATTACCCACAAAATATAAATGCAGATATGTAATAAAAAAAAAAATACAATAATACTATTAAACCATATATGAGCATTAAACTGGTACACCCACCCCTAACGTCACAGAATTGGAACTGAAATAAAATGAAACGAGATAACGAGGTAATCCTGAGGCGACAAGCATCAAATTCCCAGACACGATTAATTTGTCACCCAGACACAAAGTATTTTATTTAAACCCGCTTTGCAGCCACGCCTCGTCTTAATTCCGCTCTAGCACGCCTCCTCGACTAACGCGAGGATGATAATTACGCGATCTCGAAGAGCGCAGCAATGAGATCGCGCCAATTACCATTGGAATCGCGTAATTGTGAGACCCCGCTAATGGCACTAATTAATTCTTCAGGTGGCTACTTAAAAATTTCAAGTGGGAACACATAGCCCAGCCCAATAAACCCGGGAGAGGTAGGGAAATGAAGGGAAGGATGGCGTATCCTCCTTTGTTTCGTTCCCTTTCGAGCGTATTTTTTCATGGAAACACCGATGCTCCAAATATACTGATTATGTATTACAAATTAATGTGGGGATAAAAGTTTTAGGAGAATTGGTGTCACTGTGATTTTTTTAACCGTTCAGAAATAACTGGGGGCGTGTTCTTGAACACCATGAGACATATTCGGCTATTGTAAGAGAGGAATCACAAACCATCGTTTAACATTAAAATATTAAGGAAACGAAATTGAAATGTACCTATTAATTTATATACAATCTTTAATGTCTCCTAATGTCCTAAAAAATTTCGGCTACAGAGAGCTGACTTTTAACTGGTGACATGAATTTTTATTATTACTAATGGTGACGTGATGCCAATTTGATATAGAGACTTATTTCATTTATAAAATTAGTTTAATGGTGTAATTTTCTGTTTATTATGTGATTTTATTGTATTATATTTTCCAAATGCAATATAACTTTTTGTAATATAAATATCCAATAAAAAGAAGAACAGTCCCGTCCTCATTGTAAAAATACAGTCACCTTTGGCGCGCGGAGTTATTTTGACGACCCGTCACCAACTTAGGGTTAATTATTTGTAGTCCTATCACAAATTTTATTTAACCCTCGGTTGTCAGACTGGGTTAAAATGATCCACCATTTGACTTTCAGACAAAATATCTTTGAGGCATTATTGAAAATGGTACTACTGTTTAAACATGATAATACTTTAAATCAGGGATTGAAAAAGTTCTGGAACTCGTATGTTAAAAAAAATTCTGTTAGAACTTGTGTTCCTGCGCAATTTTTAATGAAAGAAATGTTACGCTCAGGAACTTCTTTAGAAAGTGTTTTCATGGAACAGATATTTTAGAACCTATATAATAAAAGTTCCATGGAAACAGTTATATTAGGACATTTATTGAAAAAGGACCAAATGATAAGGAAAAGTACTAAACTAATAGGTACCAGTTTTATTTAACAATATAATATCATATACTTTATATTTATTTAATAAAAGGTATGAAAATCATAATATAAGTAATTAATAGTTTCATAAGAAGTATTGAACAGAAAAAGAACTTGTCAAGAATACTACTTAAATGAATTTTTTTGTAACTTACATGAACCAAAATACATAAAAATTCTACAATATCTGCGTAGAAATTATGTAAGTAGGTAAATATTACATATAAATAACACATTCAGAATCATCAATTTAACTGTAATAATTATTTCTTATTGTTGTAGTAGTAATCATTAAATAGTATTCAGTATTTGTTGTTCTTATTATAGAAATTTTTTTATTTTTATATTTTATAAATTTCATTCCAACCAAGACTTTAATTTTGAAGAACTTTTACTTTATCGGTTCTCATGGGAACTTATAATGTGAGAACATTTTTAAAAAAAGCACCACGGTCCAGATTTTAAAAAGAACCTGTTGAAAAATTCCAGGACTCTTTGGACCCCTGCTTTAAATGTTAATTTTCAACGATGAACATATAATCAGCAATGTTCAAACTTTATCTCAGAATTTCTGCGACTTAATTTAACAGACAATTGTTAAACAGCAGCTGATTGAAAACTGCCTTGGATCGAATCAACCCAGTGTGGCAACTACGTTCGAAAAAATAGGTGTGACAACCGAGGGTTAATACTAGTCAAAACTTTGTGACCATTTTTGTAACTCCCCGTATAACGCATCTTTCATCGAGGACACCCTTTTTATCAACCACCCCAAGCAACGCAGTTACACCTACAGATTAGATTAGACTGATACCAGCACATTGCAGTGCCTCATTTCTGCACAGTACCTATTCACACTTATATTATTACCTCCTGCCGCAATAAAGGTCCGTTGTTCCTATCACAAGCACCCCACAGATTAAGAAAAAAAAACGAAGCATACGATCCCCATTACAGCCTTTTTCCCCAGAACTCGCCCCTTTCCGCTCCGATTTCCGCAAAAATCGTGGGCGTCAAGCGAAACGCTTCGAGTGGCCCACGCATACTTGTTTTGACAGCTGTAACACGATCTATAAAGATCGTGCGAGCACGTGTAGGCTGAAACCGCGCGCTCTGTTCTAAGTCTTGTAACAGGAACTGCGCGCGGTACATACATATTACATACAGCGTTGGCGGTTGCGTGCAGCCCAATCGATACGGCCGTTTACTCGCGTGCATAATACATGCTCGCGAAATCGAGGCGTAGTGGAAGACGAAAAAAAAAAAGAGAACAGAGGAGAAGAAAATCGTTTCCACGAAAATCGTCGACGCGAGCGCGCGCAGTGCGCGGCGCAATAAACGTGCAGGCATCGAGGGTTGCTGGGCGTGGAGGGGGTGGGACCCCCTCTAACCCTACGCACGACGATGCTGCTCGTCGACCCTCGTTATTCAATCGAAACAGAGCATTACTCATTTATTGTCTGGCCCCTGCACGGGTTTGTACCCCTTGCACCCCCAACTCTTGTTCGGCGACGCACGAGGATTTCGCCCGCCAGTTGCGACACTTGCAACGCACTTTTCAGACGACACACGCTCACGACGCAGAGAACGATCGCTGGACAGACGGGAGTGAGATCGTCGATTAAGGGGGTAGTCTCACTCGCAAGAGCGAAAAAGACTATTCTTTAGGATTTTTTTTTATGGACAAATATATGTGCAATCAAAATAATCTATTGGTATATTGTTACGGGGTGTTCAGTGTATTGTTTAATATTTTTTTAGACATAAAATAAATGGTCCACGTCAAGATATAATACACGTTCAATGATGGTCTATATGAAAACGCTCCTCGTTGATACACTAATATCAGGGTAACAAGTTGATCTGTAATTAATATCTTGACATTTTATTGTTTAATATGGTTATGTCCAGTGCTGGTACTAGGATCAATCTTATTCGCTGAAAAATTTCTACATCGCAGTCGTTGAATGATGGAAAATGGAAATGCGTATAGAAATTCTGGACGTTTTTGTTAATAAGAAAAAAGTATTTCACGTTTTTAGTTGATTTTAGTAACACCACCGAACATAACTCTATTAAACAATAAAATGTCACAGATCAACTCGTTATCCAGATATTCGTTTCACCAATAAAGTACGTCTTCGCACAGATCATCGTAGAACGTACATTATATCTTTATAGGGAACATTTATTTTATGTCTAAAAAGTTATTAAACAATACACTGAATACCCCATAACAATATACCAAAAGATTATTTTGCTTGCACGTATATTTGTCCATAAAAAAAAATCCTAAAGAATAGTCTTTTTCGCCCTTGCGAATGAGACTACCCCTTAAATAGGACGATGGCATGCGAAGGAGATCGAACGAGTTGGGGCGTAATTCGTGGCAGGATTGGAATGGGGATGATGCTTTGGAACAGCGCGGAGTAAATGATTGAATAATATACAGGGTGGTTGGAGTGACTTTTTGGAGTGAGTTTTCTCGTTAACCTGGTGGATTTTAATTCTTCCTACCTTTTCCTAATCTCAGATGGAATAGGAGGTACTCGGGGATGCATTTTTTAGGGTCTTCAATGCGTTGTAAATATATATTTATTAAAATATTTAGACTCAGGTGCTCGATTCAAGAAACAGTGCACCCCTGACATTTTGGACGTTAGAGTTTCAGAAAATGATTCAACTGAATAGACCCAACTGAACAATTCTCATGATATTGAAAGAGATTCAGATAATGCTGACTCGTAGTGTTAAAGAGATACTTGTTCAGTATTTTATTTTGTTATTAAATATTTTTGTTAAGGGGTTATGCCTACCTGCAAAATTCGGAAAAATGGATTTTGGGGTTCTGACATTTTTTTAAAATACATCTCAAAAGTATTGTGTGAAAATTTCAATTTGATCTGTCCAAAATTCGCGGAGCTGTGCGAGTTTTAGCACAGGTATGTCCTAGAGGATGTAAACCTAACTTAAAACTTTAAACATGTTCTTCTCGAAACTACATTTTCAGAATCGGTGACCAAAATATCTCGAGAACCGCTGCATCGAATGAATTCTGCTTTTTTAGGCTTATTCTATATATAAAAATCTGGTCCTTAATCGTGGCTTTTCATTTCCGTTACGTAGTTTCTATTTTACAGATAAATAATGAGCGATTTTTGTGGCGAAAATCGATATTTTAATTTGAACAGCCGCCATTTTGTAGCAAATTAATATTTCGGGATAATGAACGATTAAGGACAAGATAATTGAATATACTAACTAAATTCCTTCGAATTTTTCATTTCGGATAAATCAGGTCAAAGTTAGAGTGATCACCGCAAACTACCGAAAAAAAAATCGCTGCCGGGAGATCACTGATATTTCTTTTAGTTATTTATATTTTCCATTGGAATAATTACTACAAGTAGTATAAGATGTACAGTTTCGAATACATAAAGGTTTGTTTAAAAAAGTCTTCAAGTTTTTCCCCCAAAAAATCCCGAAAATACTTGCGTTTTCAGACCTTGCAGGTAGGCATAACCCCTTAATAAAGACTGAGTGTAATAGATTACGTGTAACAGATTACTTTGTTTTCCTCTAAAAATATCCATGCATTTCTAGATTTGGGAATATGGACCTGTGAGGCCCAACATGTGCAATGGTGTAATTTTAATTTACGTGTGCACTGCCGAATAACTTGATCAATGTTAATTCTTATTACTTTATTAACCTTCCTGAACTCGCGTGTTGGTCTCACAGACCGGCGAATACAAAATACGTACATTTTTCAGAAATCATGAATAGCCCCGGTCCCCCGCGCCTTGTACCTTCCTAAATCGCTCTTAGGATGGCAACAGTAGCTTTCCGCACACTTTTGTACGTTACACCCTTTTGATATGATATTCCATAGATTATCAATATGATATATGATAGAATATGATATGCCAGGATTGCTCTGTTTCGGTGTTCGAAAAAAATTAGTTCCAATATTTATAATATCATACTTATTATATTTTATTTTTTGTTAACATTTTTTTAGTTTATGAAGGGAAAGTTGATTATTTATAGTACACCCGCGGAATGTAGTTTTATGTTCAAATTATTGAAGACTGTTTCGGAAGACTACTAAAGAAAGAAATATATGTTTTCCAAATTAGTTTGTGCCTTTTTTTATTGTATTATAACCCTGAATAAATATTAAAAATTAATTTTATGGAACTATACAGAATAAATATCATATCTTCAACGCATAAAACACGGTCTCACAGACCGACGCGAGTCATTATGCAATGAAAAATCACGCGAATTCAGGAAGGTTAAGTTCAAGTTGCACATTTTCTATAGCTTCACTCTGTTTCTAAATATATTAATTGAGGTACTCGAGCTGAGATAGTAGTATTCAAGGAGAAATGGGCCCTGAAGTTCACATTCCCCTTCCTAGTCCGATCAATTTTATATCTTATTATTTTTTCCATAACCATGATAGAAGTACGCAAGTACACTGTATTTGGGGTGCCCCACCCTGTTACTAGCGGTTGGGGTACTCAAATGTTTGCCAGAATTTCCACCGTAAAAGGTGAATAATATTTCAAGTTTGCCAAGCCGAAGGGGAGAAAGCGGTATCGATTCACGTCGTTGCAAGTGTGCCCGATGAAAGGTGGTCGGAAACGAAGAACCGGCCACGGCAAAACGCAACAATAAATCGACTTCCGGCGGTACGCGTGCACCGTCGGAAGTGCGTTTAACTGCCGCACACGCTGCGGGCCCATCACGTTCAAGGTTTATTGCGCGCGTTAAGCCAACGAGCGCGGGCTCGGCGTATGCGTAATGCCAGAACAACGAGAAAATGCAAAAACTGCGGGTAGGTGTAATGAAGACATTATATAAATTAATGCAAAGTCGAAGGAAACGAAGATGCACGAATTACATTGAGGCTCTCGCAGCTGCTGGTCTGTGCAGTTGGTAGATCGACGATTTTTTTTATAAAAAATGAAATCAAAACTGTAGAACAAATTTCTTTCTTTACAAAGTCTCGTTTTTAGGAGAAATGATTTTGAATATTTGTTAAGAGTAGATGCACTTGATTAACATTTTGTACTTGGGTTTATATTTGTAATAACTGTAAATATTGTAATATTTGTACATGTTATATAATATTGTAATATTTGTAAATACTTGTAATATTGGTAATATTTGTAATATTTGTAACGTTTATAAATATTGCTAATATTCGCATACTTTGTTACATAAGCCAGTTGATAGTGTTCACAAACGTAAATAACTGATAAATGCTGAGATTACGTAACTTAAAACACAATCAAGTAGGTACACCTGTGCCCAACAAAAATATTTAACGAAGGTTCGTATAGTAAATCTGTACAAAACTTAATAAGCCGAATATGTAGCACTAACATAAAACTTAACGTGCAAAGGGTTACTAGAGACCTTAAGCCCCTTTCACGCGAAACCTTCAGAATAGATGCACTATTTAAGAAAAAACATTGCAAATTGTAGATAATGTATGAATGCTCCCAAAATACCAATGGTGACCCACAAAAATGTCTCACGCGGCACTAGTTTGCTGAAAATCGATCTCGACAGTCGCTTGAAGCCACGATAAGCGTCGAGTGCCGCACAAGAGCGACACTAAAAAGTACCAGTTCGTCGACTTTATTTATAACGAGCCCGTGAAAAAATAATTGTCGTTCGCCAGAATGAGATTACTGCGTCGAGTTGTGTGGACGCGTAAAAATGGCATGCACGTGCTAACGCAGAGCACGTGACATTAAACTCGTTTTGCTCGTGACTATTAATAATACCCGCGAGCAGCCGTGTTACAGAATGTATTATTGCTCGTCGTTTGTCGCGACGCCGACGGTTCCTGCATAATCGCCTGTCACGACTGATAGCGCGGTAATAACGGCCCTGGCTTCATGAGTTTCAGCAGTCTCAACGACACTAGTGAGTTACCTACTTCATCGGAGAGTGTTTCGGAAGCAATGAACGAAGAGGGGCACTACGACGGTTCAAAAATTAAGTTTTTATGTTTTTAGAGCTTCATATTCTAAGGGTACTTAGGGTAAATGACCCAATTACTGACACATTAAGCGTTGACGCTGACATTATCTTATAGTTTTGTACTTATAGACTAAAAGTATATGTTGTTCTTGTTATTTATTATTGTTTAATATGTTTACTTAATGAAAAAAATTTGGTGGATCTTAAAACTTCGATTTTCATGTATAAATTCATCAACTTCAAAAATATGTTACGGGATCTATTACTGACACCCTTCAAATGTATTTGACTGAATTACTGACACCCCAATTACTGCCAGCTAACCTAATACTATTTATCTGTCATTTTAAGGTTACGTCGCGTCATGTATATTAGCAACTACTGCTATGACAGTAATACCAAAATGCTTGAAACGCTTGTACCAATCACTGTCACCCAATTAATAAGTAAAAAGACCTAATGAATCATTGAATTCGGATCGTTATTACTTTCTATGATACTTATATCATTTAAAATATTATATTTTGTTATGTTAATAGCTTAAATTATACAATTACAGCATTTTCATTAACGCCTTGTTTTCTCTTCCGCTAGTAAGAAAGTCATCGTTTCCATTCTCCTAATATCCGCTTAAAAGTTTTTATCGTTTTATTCAAATTAACGAAGAAAAAATTAAGTACTGTTTTTTGTATCGTATAAATAACGGTTTGAATTGTATGCTAAATTTTTTTTATGCATCATTTTATAAGATTTATTCGTTATTTTACGTAAAATAGCTTAGGGTGACAGTAATTGGGTAGGTGGCAGTAATTGGGTCCTTTACCCTATTTAAAACAGTGAAGTATAGCTTTGTTGTAATACGGTGGATATAAAATTTTGAGCGCTAAGTCAATGATGCTTATGCTTCTTCAAATTTGTCAGTACGATTTTATAGAAGTTACTGATTCAACCAATTTGGAATTTTGATTCTATGTTCATGGTAAAAACATTTTCATAGCAGGCGCACTTGGCTCGCGATTGGTATTTCAGATATTGCCACTTGGCAGAGACAGTTTTGGTTTAAGAAATGGAAAGTAGGGGAGGGTTGCCTATATCGTACCACTTAAGACATTTTACGTTATACTTCATATTTGGTACTAATTTGAACGCAAATGACTATTGAAGATTGAAGCTTGATCTTTTAGGTAAATACTATTATACGCTTAACCTTTTGTTCAGAACAAATTAATTTGTTATTAATCGTTTTGTCACATACTGTAAAAGGTACGATTTAGGCAACCGGTCTCCTAAATCGTACCCCCACCTAAAAATAATATTAATAACAAATTGAGAAGAAAATATTCAACATAAAGTAATGATTATTATATAGTTACATATACGTATGTATATGGATCACACACAGGCCACAATAACTACATTAAACCCGCTTTTAGAAAAATACAAAAATACAGGACAAAATTGCATTGTTTGATTATATTATCAGGTAAAATAAACTGGTAAAAAGTTACATCAATCATACCTGATTTTTTTAAATGTTTATAGCACGCACAAAATAGAGTGTAAGCTCAAAAGGTTTTGTTTCTATTTCTTATTTCGCATTTAGTACTTGATATTTTTATCATCAGATGTCGTTTATATTCATTAATTGCTGAGAAATTGATGAGGTACGATTTGGGTGACCAGTACGATATTGGCAACTCTCCCCTATATGAGTGTATAAAAAGTACTAGCGGCGAGTCATTAAAGTGATCAATTTTCGTGTGAAAGGGTCGTACTTTTCCTCTCCGACATGCACGAGTTTATTTTGTTTGTCTAACACATTTATTTAATTTTTCATAGTACTCTCAGCGTATATAACGAAAATCTTTTATTACCCCTCCAATGATTACTTGTTCTCAGAATATAGTAAAGTAAAGTATCTTAAAAATTACACAAATCTATTAACATTATTAAAAATATTTTTAAAAAATAGTACAAACTAGCGAGTATCACCTTTTACAACTTTATTATTTCGATGGTTCCAAATTTTGAAACTTTCACTTTTTGAATAGTTTAGAATATTTTGATCATTATTGTTAGTTCATATGTATTAACATTATTAAACCAATCAAGAATTCTGACGAACTCAAAGCTAAGAAATAAAGTCAAAGCAGATTAGATTGAACGTTCCTGAGAATAAATGATACCTTGACAACCCTCCAACCGTCCACATTACCCACATTAATTATTAGACTGCGGATGTTTATGCAAATGCATATGCTTTGTTAAAAGGCATACATCGCCCGATATAGATAAACACTTTCGATCAAATTAAAGAGGTTCGGCCAATTTTTTTCTCTTAACACCCGAAAATAGTACAATTATTAATTTTCACTCTTTATTTTATTTCTGCAAAGAGGCAGTTGAAACTTTTAATGGAAATAATGTTGTTGCAATTGCAACTGCTCAGAATGTTTTTCAACAGACAAAAGTTGCTCAAAATTTAACATTTATTATTTATTTACCGTGAACAAATTCAATAAAAATAGACATGGCATATTTTACGTGCATATTTGCATATGCTTTTTTGCATATGTTACGTACACAAACATCCACAGTGTATATTAACTTAATTGTATCACTTCCAAACAAAACCTTGACTTATTCCTGCTAAAGCGACGCAATCGCAAATTTGCTACCACCCAGAGATTAACATTCGTATGCCCGCCACGAAGGCACCAGGTCTGCGCAGGTGGCAATCTCCTGGTCCTGATTGCCAATTAACGGTTAACGACTTTAACGACTACATGCAGCGTGTATAGTCGCGCCTATTTAGGGTATCTCTTAACTGATGGTACAAACAAAACATAATAATTCTGCACGAGAAAGTGAGTAAAAAATGTAGAATAAAATTCTTTCATAACTGGATTCATTGTCCAGAAGTTTGAGTTTACAGAGAGAGCTTTCAACCCTTTGCATTCCAACCACATCAATCATTAATTAACCAGAAATCTCTAGATCAATACTGCGCTTACTATTTAAATACGCAACTACGAAATAGAAAAATAACATAGTTCGCTGATTTCGAAATTCATAATTCATTAGACCCTTGAATTTACAGGGACGAGTTAACTCGCCCTTTGACAATATCACTTCTCCTGGTAAGACGAGTTAACTCGTTGATAGAAAATGCCACGTCACCTAGCAAGACGAGTTAACTCGTTGATAGAAAATGCCACTTCACCGAGCAAGACGAGTTAACTCGTCAATAGAAAATACCACTTCGTCGGGCAGGACGAGTTAACTCGTCAATAGAAAATACCATTTCGCTGGATAGACGAGTTAATTCATCATTTAGGAATATATACCACTTCACCAGCCAAGACGAGTTAACTCGTTATTTGGAAATACCACTTCACTCAGCACGACGAGTTAACTCGTTGATAGAAAATGCCACTTCACCAAGCAAGGCGAGTTAACTCGTCAACAGAAAATACCACTTCGTCGGGCAGGACGAGTTAACTCGCCAATAGAAAATACCATTTCGCTGGATAGACGAGTTAACTCGTTATTTGGAAATACCACTTAACCGGGCAAGACGAGTTAACTCATCAACAGAAAATACCACTTTACCCAGCAAGACGAGTGAACTCGTTTTTTATTTACCACTACCCACTATAGACCACTTGCAATAAAAAAGAATGTGCCGGTTAACAAGTTAATCCCACGAACCATAGATTCTCCGACTTCTCCAAACCCCAAGAATATCAGCACCCAACTCCAATCGAAATGATGTGCCTCAGAGGCATTCCCCTGGTGAAAAGGGTTAACACCCGCGCCCCGTAGCGGCCTGTATTCATAAATTATTCAGTTGGAACGCCAGATACCTTCCAAGGGTTAAACACGTGCACGATGTTTCGCACGACGGTAGCGGCGACACGTCGGATTAACAGTATCGTTTCCTTCGCGGGCGGAAGTCCCGGGGCGCTCGTATGCGCGGTGCATCGATGCAACACGGTCGTGTGGCGAGCCGTGCAGCGAATAGGTTCGCGCGTCGCCACCACAAAAATGCATCTTATCGCACGGGCGGCGGAGAGCAGCGAGTGCCGCACGGTCCTCACGGCTTATCGTTATGCGCCGCCTTTCTTTCCAGCCACGAATGCATTAAACCATCCGACGCGCCAACCGCAAGATCCACGCATCCTCGCCGCGCCGCTAACCATACCCGCGTCCGATTTATGCTATCTTTTCACGATTAATTATTGCTTAGCCACTTCCGCGTGCATGATACGTCGCGCCTTATGCAACGCAGAATTATCGCGGCCGTAAATAATGCGCGTAGAGACAGGCGTGCTGGGGATGAATCTAATGGTATTCGTGAGATTAAAAGGGAAATGCAGAAGCATTCAGAGGTTGTGGGAAAATTGCTGATTGGGGATTTTGTGGTTAAGCGTGGCAAGAATGGGAGGTCCTGTGGCGGGGGAAATAGGTATGTGTTAGATGTGACGGAGGTTACGAATGCTGTGGTCTGATGAAGATGATGGATGGTGGGTATTGAATGCAGATTTGTGGGAGGGAATTTTTTCGGGGATCGTGAAGAGGATTGATGTGAGGCGTAGGGTAAGAACAGTGAAGTTATTAGACATTAGGCATCTTAGGTGTGGCATTTACAAATAGAAATCTTGAGCCTTTGGAATTTTTGTCGACGTAATTTTGTGTTCATAAAACTTAAAAATTACACTTTAAAACTTGAACCAATTCAATTTATGCAGTATATTTAATGAAACTACTTACAATGCAGTATTTCAGAATGAAAGTATTAAAAATCGTTCATATTATAAAATAACCTGACAGCGGTATATCCGTGAAAACTATTAACAAATCCAACCATCCTTAAGTAACAACTAAAATATTCTAAACACCAATTTCTAACCATTTCAATCGCCACAAACTTATCCATCCCTCGCTTCATTAATCAAGCTCCAACGTTAAAGCATTCCTTCCTCCTCATTACTCCATAGTTACATCTAAACGCAAACCAAAAAGAAAAAGAGGATCGAATTTACTCGCGCGTTAAAGGACGTTCGCGCGTGAACCTGCACAAGCGGGCAACGAGGAAGACGACTAAAGAGAAAGGCAGGGGAGGGAAGGCAGTGAAATGAAGCGAAAAGGAAGAGCAATGGTGCGCGCGAGCTCGCCAACGGCACACACTGAGATGACGTAAGCGCTGATTACGCGTCGCTGCAACGAGTGCATGCCGAGGCTGCAACTCGCGTTGCATGTGTAACGTTCGCAGAATGCGGCAATGCATCCCCTCCCCCCGCCAACGATTGCAACCACCTATCCCCTCGACCTCCTCACGCTGCAGCCGTTTGATCGCGTGTTGGTGCGTATGAAGCACGTGTCTGCGTTCGTGTATGAAGGACGAGGCCTTCAAGTACGTACGGTACGTACGTAGAAGAAGAGCATGGGTAACGTGTTAGCGGAGATCGTCAGCTGACAACGGAAGACAAAGGGACACGGGAAACACGTTCGTGGATTCGAAGAAGGTGAAATTTGAATAAACTTGAATTTTGAATGAAGCTGAAATTTAAGTCAAGTTAAATTTGAATAAAGGTTACATTTGAATAAAAGTTAAATTTGAATAAAAGTTAAGTTTAAATAAAAGTTAAATTTGAATAATAATTGAAATTTAGGTTAAATTTGAGTATAGAAGGAATGTGAGAGTTGTAAAGAAAGAATTTAAAAATTGTAGAAAATTTGCAAATTGGGGGGAAATGATGGCATGAAAATTCGAAACTTGGAGAGTGATATGGAAAAGCTTTCAGAATTTGTGAAAATAGTGAAGTGGAGATTTGAAAATTAAGAAAAGTGGTATCCAAAAGGTTTGAAATTGAAAAAGGATGTATTAAGAATATTTAACGAGAATTTTTTTAAAATTGAGGCAGTTGGTTTTAGATACAGGAAAGTTCAGAAGGCATTGTTAACACTATTCCTACCACGACCGGTCAAATGACCGTTTTTAAAATTTCGATTAGAATTTCCTATATAGAACGAAATTGAATCGCCTTTAAACTTCACGATTTTTCCTCAAATATACGTACAATACATTTTTCAATATTCACTTCTTTTTTATTGTTTATTCTTTGAGAAAAATTTGTAGTCTGTCTTATCTACCACGACCGGTCAAATAACCGGTCGCGGTAGGAATAGGTATACGTGAAATATCGGTAGGAATAGTGTTAAAGACAATGAAAAAGATATGAATAAAACAGAGATAGCTGTCATATAAAACGAAATTTCGAGGAATTTCTACCAGGGAGAACATCCGTTCAGAAGAAAGGGGCACCACTCGAGAAATTTGACAAGCACCTGTAATTTGCAGTTTCGTCATTGATAAACGCTGGAAATGTACGGGCGCTAAAAGAAAATTAAAGGGACAGAAAGGAGACGAAGGGGCTTATTATTCGCAACAGAATGCGAAACGGCGATAAAACGTACTCTTGCGAATGCACCTCACGAGGAAACTAAAGAGGACCATCAAATCACTATGATTAAGGTGCTCCCGATAATTCGATGTAATTCGCATTAACACCTTGCAGACTTGCTTCAGTGGACAAGTTCAAAAAAAATTGCAAGCAACAATATTGTCGTACACTAAAAAAATCTTACAAAAAATATAAACACCTTCCCAGAATACTGAATTAAAACTCCCCTCAATTTACTGGTGAGTTCAAAAATATTTAATTTTACACCGAAGAAAGTAAATCAAAACAAAATAAAAATCTACTACAAAAGTCACGTGTCATTAATTCCCCCCCACTAGTATGTAACTAATTTTATCAAGTCTATAGCACTATCTCCTTTTTAGATCCAATTATCAAAAATCGATATTCATACACGTATCCAAATATTAACCATTTTTCTTTATAGATCTATAAAGCTGTTTCATACATAGTTGGGTTTTATTTTCCTTTGAAAAAATTGTAGAAGAGTTCGATTTTGCTTTGAAAAAATTATTGAAGAATTCTACGTTAAGAGACACATAATTATGTATCAAATCTAAATCGTTTAGAGACATAATTAATGTAATTTAGCAGCAAAAAATATATGAGATTCATAAATATTTCAACAAACTGTGAATTTTCTTGATCTCTATTTAAATAAACGGAGTATAGTATCAGAAACGTGATGGCTCTATTATCCGAAAATTCGTTTATCCGAACGCTTATGCTTCTCTATTAGTTCGGATACGGAAGGCTCTATTGTGTTTCGAAAAATAAATGAAGCAGGCTAAAAGGATCAACCCTTTCGGAACACGTTATTGGACGATGTAGCGTGTCGTTCGTTTCTCGAACGGAAGGCTTTCCCATCCCTTCCAAGACACGAATTACTCCACTTTTCTCCAGGTGGTTCATCCTTTTATCCTCGCCACAGCTCGCGGCATTTCCCACGATCACAGGCAAGTCCGACTTAACGCCGACAGCAAACACAGGTTTCCTGCGGCTCCGTTCGACTTCCTGTAATAGCGTGCGCATCTCCCGCCTGTACGAAAACCATTTAGAACGGGCATAAAAGTGGCAGAGGCCAACAGCTGTCGCCTTGACCTCGCTCAATGGTCATCTTGCTCCCTGAAGAAATCGTATCCGTGAATTTCATTTCCTGACTACTCTTTTTTACTCGAACGTGTTGCATCGGAACACTTGGCACCTCTTTGATAATCTAATCGTAAGTACAGTGCTATGTGTTTTATTTCTTTGAACAAAATTGCCGGAGTTTTCTTTTTCTTTGAAAAAATTGTTGAAGAGTACATCTTTTTTTTTTTTAAAAAACTTTAGGAAAGTCCTCCCTTTCCTTAAAATATTTTTATAAGTACTCTTTCTATTCTCGAAAAAAAATTTAAAAAATTCTGAGTTTCCTTCGAAAAAGCTTTAGAAGAGTTCTAAAAAATTTGGAGTTCTATTTTTCTTTGAAAAATTTGTAAATGAGTTTGTAAAAAATTGTAGATGAGTTTTCTTTCTCGTTGAGAAAACTTTAGAAAAGCTTTTCTTTGAAAGTTTATTACAGGTGTTCTATTTTCCCGCAAGAAATTTTTAAAAGAATGCTGATTTTCCTTTGAAAAAGTTTTAGAAGCATACTATTCCTTGCAAAAAGTTAATAACAGTTCTCGTGTTCTTTGAAAAAAAAAAGAAAATCGGAAAGCCAAAAATACCACCTAGATTTCAAAATCAGTTATTACCTTCAATTCGTATGAAGAAACCTCTAAATCACTGTGAATAAGTGACTGGAATATTCCAACATTAATTGCAGGCTAAGAACTTTGAAGAGTCAGACTATAAAAGGGAAACAGGTAAGTTCTTCTCTGCCGTAACAGGAGACTGAATGTTAGACGCTAAGTGAACGTTACATGTGAGAGATGCTTAATGCCAATGTCCAGAAGCTGTCTCCGTTTTAAATAAAATAACGAGACGCGTGTGAACGAGTAGGAATGCATCTCGTAGCTTGACAAATTTATAATAGCTTTTAGGCTAAGCGTGTTATTAAATTATCGTTAATTTGACAGCCCTGGGACCACCCACTTAATTGACCAACACGTCTCGTCCAGCGTGATACTTATATCCGTTGGGAACGAGCTACACGAAAGCGCAAGCTCGAGCACACGCGAGGCGTGCTCAGAGTTGCAATCGCTGCAATGTTACCCGTGCAACCTCTCAAAGGATTATCCTGTTTCAAGCTTCGAATGCCATTATGCGTTTGCTCGTCCTTGGCTCGAACAGCTAGCTCTAATGCGAAACCAGAGAAACGGGTAGCAAGTAGATTTATTTAATTGAAACTGGTCGAGTTCTTTTAATGGATTCTAGTGGAACTTTTCAGTAAAAATTGAAAAGAAATGATGAGAACTTTTGAACAGAAATTGGCGCAACTTTTAATAGAAAGTGGAGGATTTTTTAATAAAAATTGATGAAAGCTTTCAGTGGTATATGGTGGAAGTTGAATATTATCGTTTTTTTTTTTTAAAGCGACAACGAATGCAAAGTTTGATTGAAAAGTGATGAGTATTTACAGTAGAACCTGGAGAATTTTATGAATAGAAACTAATAAATTTGTGACGTTGAAATTAAATAAAAACTAGACTATTATATTCATTTAGTCAAATGCAAAATATGATGAACACTACTTATATAACTAAAAATTATGGGTCCATAAATACCACATGCGCAATCTTTTTTATCAGCCCCCTTTTAGTTACATCCAAAGATAATTTTACTGCCACTTTATCACAATTTAGCAACACAAAGAATACTTTGTTTCCCCTTCTTGCCTTTCAAGCCACAAGGATACATTAGACGTTAAAAATTCCTGTCCTTTCAACTGCACTACAAGACTGATAATCTCGACCATTTGTGGCAAGTAAAATCGTCATCGTGTTGTGGGAAGAAGACTCGAAGAAGAATGAGCGAGATGACAGGCATTACATCTACAACGAGCACGCACGAAATTGGCCTTTATATAATGAAGAGAAAAACAGCGTTCGAAACGCGACGAATGGGAGAGAAAAAAGAAACGAACAGATACGGTAACATGTATACAGAGCAGAGTTGCACAATGATAGTCTTATGGTCAAGGTTTAAGCCTTTGAACACGGCTTACGCAACGCATCCGGGCTAAGTCCTCCACGCTGCAATTTGCACTTCCGAAGTTACGTCAAATCGCACGGCATGTGTGCTTGTAGTGAAACATATTGCACAGTGGGACGACTTCCACTGGAATCCGGCGCGGACAAATTAGGAAGAAAATTACATTCTAAAGGAAATGAGTTCCTATGCAGGATTCATCAGAATTAATAGTGAAAGATGAATCAAGGAACTCTGATTCTGTAGAAGATTAATACGAGGCACTATTTTCATGGAATAAATTAAAAGGCAGACAGTTGCCCGGTCATAATTATTAAGTAAACAAAACACTAAGAAAATTGTACCTTTTTCTGTTGACTCGAATGGATATATCACGAACTCTTAAGCAAATAGCTTTACTGGCTGATGTATTCGCCATCTGATTTATAAAATTTTTGTTTGTGTGTTACAGGACTGCGAATTTTTGTAGAGCATGAAATTGTGGAGCTCTAGATCTGGTCAATTATAAGGTACTGTAAGTGGAAGAGAATCTGCCTTCAGAGAAAGAATTAATTAGATTAGATTTGATGAACTTAGTTGTACTTTTCTGGAAACCTTTACAGGGTCATATAATCTTCAAAGTGAAGCTCAGAATTTCACAAAAAAAGCTTATAATGTTTCCAAGAAGAGGGTCACGAAGTCTTCAAGAAAAACTTACCGAGCTTCGAAGAAGAAGCTTAATAAATCTTGAACATAAAACTCGCAAAGCCCTCGAAAAGCTCATGGTGACACCAAGAAGAAGCTTTCTGAGATGCCAAGATCTTTATCGTCGGAGTTCCTAAAGGTTTGTACGGCCCAAAAAAGCTTGTAGGTTCCAAAGAAGAAGCTCATCAATTTCAAAAGAAGCTCATAGTCCTCCCAAAAAACACACACGTCTTCCAAAATAAATTCCCACAGATACCTAAAAAAAATTCATGTAGGTGCCCCAAAAGAAATTCACAGGACCGAAGAATAAGCTACAAATTGCCCAAAACCACGCGATATCTCAAAAAGTTTCCTCCGAAAAAGAATACCTGCGACTGATTTACGAATGATCAGTGGAAGCGTGAAGGTCCTTAGCCTTAGAACACGATCGCGGCTGCCTGCCGGCTGGCAGCCAGGTCGTCGTAGATATCTAGACAGGCCTGCGGGAGAAACAGAGAGAGTCCCCCGAGAAAGGGAGAAAGCGACCAAAGCCCATAGAGAAAGAGAGAGAGAGAGAGAGGAAGAGAGAGAAGGGATACCATCCCGAAGAAAGAGAGAAAAGTAAAAGATCGGTCGGTTGGTCCGTGCGGGGCACAGGAAAGCGGCGTGTCGGTGGCTGCGGCAGCGACCGCGGGGCCCGCCTAAGCGAAGTTAGGTTTCAGTGCACAACACAAAGGGAAGGGACACGGCAAGAGGCAGCAGCACGGGGGTGGGCAGGGGGGACGGTTAGGGGCGCCATTCGAGGGAGGGCTGTTGAACTTTCAGGGTCACTCCCGCGGGCCCTCGCGCTAGCGAAAGAGAAACGCAAAGGGGGAGGGAGAGAGACACCGAGAGAGGAAGAGAGAATGCACGGGACGGAGAGGGGAATCATCTCTCCGCGAAGAGGCGAGGGAAAAGGTACTGGGTCGACAGCAGCTGGAGGGCAGAGGAGGGGGGCCCAGAGTCGCCCCAACACGAAAACTCACTCCTAAAACCGTCCCTGGCGACGAGCCCTCTGGGCCACGGTTCGACCACCCGAACCCAGCCGTCACGGCCCGTATTCCACGTCCTCGGGCCCAACCTCTCCTCCGTGGGACGCATAGAGTCCCAGGGGCAACGGTGCACCAGGGGCTGCCCCGCGCTCCTGTTGGGTCTTCGATTCGCCGCACGAAAGCGTGCGGAACCAGTTTTCGGTGGCCAGAAAAGGTGGACCGATCTGGGGCCTACGGGGCCTTCGCCCCCCCCCCCCCCCCCACTGAGCACCACGAAACGCACGCGCGCGCGATCGCGTCTACGGTGCGTCTCGAAACTGGCGCTCGCTACGATCCACGGAAGGTAGTGAACTCTCAGGGCCGTCCCGTGGCTTTGCCGCCTCCCCAAACGCCCTGCCCTCCGGAATATCGTCTCCGTTTTCAGCCGCGGTCTCGCGGAGATCGATGGACACGCGCCGCTGCTTCGGCTGAACGGTCCCACATGGGGGGAGGGGGGAAGGTGCGAAGGCAGAGGGTGTTGTATGGTGAATTGCAGAGGCATAGCAATGGTATTGGTGTAGCAGAAGGCCGAAAATGGTGGAACTTGCTGACGGGAAGTCAGTGCTGCTGAAGTTGGGAACTAAAAGACGCGTTGGGCATCTAGTTTGAGGCCCTAGGGTGCACTGGAATGTGATTAAATAAACGCAGTCCTGTCATAAGTGGCGAAAATCTTATTTAGTGATTTGCACCTTTTAGTCATTATATTCTCTGCAAAACGCAATAATGCTATTCTTTTTTGCAGAGATGTAGTGACTAATCTGAAATCCACTGGAGTGTCTAAAGGAATATTCTCGAGGGAGAAAATCGTTAATTGTGCTTTTCACTATTCTGTATTTATCGAAGGGCTTTCGTTTAACTAACTAAATAAATAAACAGAGACATCACAGAGCTGCACTTATTGAATCTTGTAAAATAATAGAATTCCAAAATATGTACACAGCGTTGAATAAAAATATCTCTGGTCAATCACCTCGCACATAAATTGAAGTGCGAAGGGTTAAAGGGTCCTACTGACTGTCCTGCTGCATGACATCACCATATCTCTGCTAGGCACAGTACATCAGCCTCGGTATATGCGTCCATGTGTGTGGCTAATCGAGATCGAGGCGGTTATTGTTGCGTCTGTCGCGCAGTCTGTCCCCCAAGATGGAAATAGAGTATCGATCGCATGTTTGGGGTACGTGTGCGTCGGTTGCGTTTCGTAGGCGAACGGGGGATGAAACGCGTGTAGCTTGACTGCGTTTTAAGTTTGCACAGAGAGGCCACGCGAGGAGAGAATGGGGAGGAATTGTGAAAATTGCGAGATCGAGTAGCCCTCTGAGGGAAGATTTATTCATGAACGAGGAACCCACAGTAGGAAATTATGAGAATGTTAATCACTCATATATGAAGGGATGTATCAAATCAGTGAACGTGGAGTTCGTTTTGGTGCAGAATGTTAACAAACGAATCGCTTGGAATTTTAGAAAAGCTAGAATAAAGTATCCAGAGATCTCTATTGATGGGTTACTGACCCTTGATCACAGTTTCTGAAGTTTTCTTAATTATGTAATCATAATTCCCCAAATATGATAAAAATTCTTACTCATTATTCCTCGCAAATATAGGGTAAACGCACCAATAAATGAACACTTAAGGGTAGTGAATGAACACTATTATAAAATTATGTTTGCAGCGCGATTGATTCCACGTGCTACAAAAATTGTTTGGATACGAAGCAATAAATTAAAAACAGTCTCTAATTAATTAGTTGCTTATTTTAATAACTTATTTTACTCATTTTAATAAAAAATGCCCATTCACTGGTACGTGTTCATTTACTGGTACATCCATACTACCCTCTTTTCCCCTCAATAATCCAATATGAAATCCTCAATAATTGTTCTCAAATTTTGTACAATTAATTTTCTACAATTTTAGAAGCAAATTTCCCCAAGACCAAAATCTATTTATTTTCCACTGTATTAATTTCTCGTCCAATAACTTCGCCCCCCCCCCCCCATGACTATCATCTTTCACAAGAGCGTGGACTGTGGCTAGACACCGGGAAGAGCCAAGGGTCTCTGTATAGGTGGAAACGAAGGTGCACAAACGAGAGACGCATCCGAGCAGGCAAGGTGCGCGCCTGCGTTGATCAAGCAGGATGGCAGGGCAGGAAACTAACTGTAGTTGGTGACTAACTTCAAACAGGATTCCAAGAACATGCCGGAAATCGTTAACTCGAGGAGAACCATACGTGTACTTATGAACATTTGATTAGGACGGAACATGTACCAGAGTAACGTGACTACGAATTTCTCCTGGTACAGGGCGCCCCATGAAAGTGGAACCAACTGTCTCGTCAAAAAGATTGAAGATACCAGAAGGGTGATAAGATAAAGCTGATTCACGGCTTTCGATGTTTCGTGTTTTACTTTCACATTGTAGTGAAGTGAAGTAGTCCCCCTTTTTATCGTACTTCAGCATTTTTCAATACACTCGTTGATGCAATTAATCATTTTGTAATGGGAAGTGTAAAGTGTTGCGAAACATGATTAGCTTTAAAGATACTTTAACCTACTTAGTGAAATGTGTTTGTAACAGAGTTGAGCAAAATGTAATCTAATCACAACTTACGATAAAACTGTAATTGCGTAGTTGATTACACATTATTTTCTGTAATCGTTAATGTAGGTGGTTGACCACAATTTTATCAACTACCTAAATTAACGATTACAGAAAATAATGTGTAATCAACTACACAATTACAGTTTAATCGTAATTTGTAAGTTGTAATTAGATTACATTTTGCCCAACTCTGGTTTGTAATAAGAAGTCGAAGGCTGGTAGTCGATACTGATAATCTTTTTTCGTGGGGGTATTATATATTTATTCTATATTTTATTCTATACTCAATCGACACAAAAAATTTATTAATTATATTAAATAATGCAGCCAACAAATTAAAATACGAGTTTAACATAAACAAGAAAGCAAAAATTACATTCTTTTTAATAATAATCTCCTATTATAAAGTATTAAAATTAAACTGAAAGTAGTTATAGTGGCTGCAACCAAACTTTTTTAAATACTTATTTAAAAAATTAAATTCAGCAAAGTAGAATTACAATACCTCTCAGACTGGTCACATTTTTTGCAACATAACAAAACTACTAATGCATTTCACTAATATCTCTAATCCCTCGTTCCATAAAACACCCTTCAGATCAATTTTCACAAAACTCCCCTTGCGCCTTTTAATTTTTATCAAAAGACCCCACTAATTACAAAAATCAAATTTTCACCCCAACCACTCCATTTTAGAAGCATCACAAAACCCCCGAGTACACCCTCCCTCCACTACCCGATTATGCTACCGCGGACTAATTAAATCCCCCGAAACGTTCACTACTAATTAACAGTTTAGTTTCAGCGAATTGTCAATCAGCGAGGCAATTTACTTCGCGTTACTTCGAACTCGGCCAGAACTCGCTCTTCAGCTTCTTGCCCCAAGCTGGCATTTAGATTCCACGGGGGCTTCCCGCTATAAGAAACTGAAACGAAAACGGGCGGAAGACGACGGCGGAGTGTACACAAGAGGAACCTAGGTTCAACGACCCGCTCGGTCTCTAGTACCTGTATCATCAGCCCAGGCCAGGGCTCTCCTCCCCGGCAGAGAGGAGACGCGTACTCGTGCCTAACTGTGCGTACGAGCACACATCCTATGCGCTCTCTACGCGCGTCCCTGTATTCCAATATGCGCGGGGGAAACTAGTTTCGCGTGCAAATCACTCCTGTGGGATGTCGCGTGGTGTTCACCTCGCGAAACTTCCAAACTGCTCCCTGATCCTTAGGCGCAATTTTTTTTTTATTAAGAAACACAGTGAGGGTTGTATACTTATCCCCAAGTTTTTGTTTACGATAGTATGGTATTCTATTCTCAAAAGGCGAAGATTTGGTTTCACTTGGAGATTAAAAAGATGTTAGGTGTAGGTATAGGCAGAGTTGGGCATTAACTAATTGTAAGTAAAGAATTATTTAAACACTGCATCAAATATAAGTTGCTTTAGCTTTAGAATATTTGATGAATAAAGTTAATTGAGGCATTTGATGGAAAAAGGGCACATAGGCCTATGTATATTCCTTAAACCGTTTAAATCGACTCAGGTATATGTTATATATATATCTAGGACATTACTTCTCTCGCGTTCAAATTAGGTAAATGCTGTTTTATTACGTAGCGTGATCGACACGCAGCTACATAGTCGCTGAGCGGACGCGCTACCGTGCTGTCGTGCAATAAGTACTTTTGTTTCATAGAGGATTTTCTGTAAGCGAGAAAATATGGAAAGTGAAGCGAGTAACGAATCCGCAAGGAAAGAAGCTAATTTAGGAAAGAAAAAATTGATTTGTAAGACAGCTTGCTGCAAAAAATCGAAGATATTAATACCTACTTAAAACATAACATTTTTTGTTTATTTTTGCGCTTCATTTTGTATTTTTTATTTAAGCAATGTATAAAAAATGGGCAACGAAGCATGTAAACAAAATTATGTGTAAATAACTAAACAAAGAAGCAATTTTGTTACGAATTTACCATATTTACGGAAAAAGGGCACATAAACCACTTGCTTAAAACTTATAAATAAAGACACATATCATTTTCAAATCATGACTTCTGTTTTCAGAACGTTTGAAGGACACGGTAACTACATCCTTAAAAAAATTGGTTTTAATTGCATTATATTGTATTAAGTTATACTGTAATGAAAACTTTGAAATCGATTTTCTTGAAATGGCATTTTGGCGTATGTGCCATTTTTCCATCAAATGCCTCAATTTTTTTATTCGTCGAGCGTTTCAACTTCAACGCCGAATTTTCAACATTAACTTTCACTTCTATTTGAAATTTTTATTTAAATAAAATGTTTGCCCATCTCTGGGTATAGGTTGTAATAGAAGTTGTTGTAAAGTTTTGAATTTTGAATAACGTTTTGTTTATCTAAACGGTTACTATGGCGATATCATATCGCTAAACGACTAGACTGTATCTATTTCAAAAGGAATAAAATTTGTTTTTAAGAATAGGTACTAGGAGTTAAGTGTTCTACCTTCAAGTGTTTGTCTTTAAAATACTAAATATAGAATAATTCTATCGTTCAGAGACGATTTATTTTCTGTTTGAAATTGAACACAAGCTATAGTTACGTAAGGTGTAATACTGGTGGGTACTAGCTATGTACTAATAGATTGCTACTAGAATATAATGAAAGTTTTGTTGTTAAATCGAGCGTATGGTTGTTCCACAGCGCGTCGCGTTAATCGAATTCTTTTTACGAACGCGTTTTTTTCTGGTATGAATGCATAAGTGACTCATTGACCGTCGGATCTTTCATCGAACTCGAGCTGGGAAGCAGGGGGCACTGATCCTCAACTCGTTCAACAACACTGTGGCATTGCCTGAATGCCATGGTCAGTGACCGTGAGATCAAGAATTTAAATTCTACGCTGTCTCGCCTACTCTTTGCTTCTTTTGCGCCTCATTGTCCAGAATTTCCTGGCCATGGCGGAGGGGCGAGAAAAAAGAAATTGAATTTTTTCCCACTTTCGACTGTTCGAATAGTGGCATTAGTATTTTTTAAGTAACAGATAACAGTGCAACAGAATTATACGAGGCTAAAAATATATTTTTGAAGATAAAAGGACTGCATTTTTTTATATTACATTACTCGATATCTGTATTCTTTTTTAATAATAACTTTGCTGCCGAGAGGCCCTTTTTGGTCTACCTATGCATTGAAAATGTGACTTTAATTAGGAGGATGTTGAATTCAATGTTGAAATAAGGTTCTCTTTTCAGGGATAATGTAATTTAACTAACGTAATGTAACGATAATGTAATTTAAAAAATTTAATTTAACTAACAAACAGCATATGCTATTTCGAGAATCTGAGATTCATAACTATCGATCATTTTCTCAATATGAGTCGCAGTCACGCATTTCTGTGCTTGAAGGTATTTTTCAAGATGCCAAATTCGAAGAAAATATTAAAAAATGCGCTTTCCTTAAACTATGATGAAATTATATTTTCGAATAAAACTTTGTTAATAAGATCAAGGTCAATGTGAATTTCTATTAAACCTTTCCATCTCAAAACTCAGAACACTACGACAATCTCCAAAAATATTACACTTAAAAGAATCTGCCAACTATTCCAAAACAAACCAACATAATTTTTCTACAATATAATAAAACTACATTTTTCAAGGAACGCCTCATACAAGAATAAATAATTCCAAAACACCTCAAGCTCTATGCATTCTCTAAAAAAACCTGAGCTCATCAATTAATTCCCTTCATTTCCTGGAGCGAATCCGCTGGTACTCATTTGTGTGTTTGTAAACGGGACTTTAATCCTACGAAACGGTTCCACGCTTCCTGACGTTTCCTGCATGTGTTCGCCACTTTTTAAGGCGCTTTCATGCATCTGGTCGGACAGGACAGAGTCGTGTGTGCACCCACAACACGATTGTGCAGCGTGGGCGTCGCAGTGACTTGCCCCGCTTTGAAACTCGACACCTCTTTCGCTAAACACCGGGGACGACCCGTACGTGGGCAAGGTAAACACAAGGGAGAGTCTTAAGGCGGGTACACATTTGTTACAAAACAGAGAATGAAACCTACGCAACACCTCCATCGAGCTTACATGTCTAATGCTATTTGGGGGGGGGGGGGGGGGGGGAGTAAACGCTTTTAAAATGTCATATGGTAGTATTAAACTCGTTGCATAAGATTTTACATACTTTCAAACATCGAGCTAGTGTAACGAATATAGTAGATATGCCGAAATTTTGGTGTTCGATTTAGATTTGAAATTATCCACTTATTCTGAAGTAGCATATGCCACAAAAGCTACTGAAGCTGGAATATTAAGGGGAGGTTCTAGTCTAAAAATCGTTTTTTTTATTTCATTTTTCGAATGTTCAACCTTTTAGGAATGCATGTTTAAAAGGATTTTTTGAAATTAATAAAATTCCCAAAATTATAGGCATTTGAGTAGCGGCAAATGTATGTAAACACCTGGCCTATCTCTTTTTATTTTGAAGAATATACTTCTGTCTGGTGGATAGAGCAGTAAAATTTAAAAAAAACAATGAAAATTTATCATTTTTAAAGGCGTTGAAAGTACGAAAAATATAGGGAAAAAGTGTCAAACTTCAAGTGTCGACATTTTCTAAAAAAAAAAACTTCTTTTCTGGTCTAGTCCACGAGCGGGTTTCATGTTCTTTAATAATCTGGCATTATTTTTTATTTCAGACCAATGGTTTAGGTGCTACAGATTCCACCGGTTTGGATGAATTTTTTTGACGCCTCGACTTTAACGACTCCCCAGTTCCGTCTGCAATGATTAATTATAAAACAAAAAATATATTTCCCATTAAATTATATGTAGTAGTTTTCATTTAATTAATTCCTAAAGATCGCCTATTTTTATGGGCTCCAAACCGGAACAGCCCCTTAAATGGAGTGCAAAAACACAAGGCTGCAGTTGGAAAATTAATGTATCCGAACGAGAAATTCCAAAGTCAATTGAATAACCTAATTTTCGCTTAATAAATCCCATTTCCCTCTTTTTATCCCTTACACCTCCTTTAAGCAATCGCACATGTTTCGAGTAATCAAGAAGACACCAATCATTTAGCGTCATTTAGGGTGGCGCAGATTTTAAATCGAACAAAACGTACTACAAGAGCGCAGACACGCGAGCGAGCACTTAGGGAGGAAACGCGATCGTAATCACGAATACATTATAAATATCGCGCGCGTAAGACGAATTGTACCAGGTCAAGGGACTCGAAATTAATTGTGACCGAGAAGAGGAGCAATTCCACGAGAATTAATCCTGGGATGTACGGCAGATTCGAGGAGCCGCGGACTGATCGAATGGCACGTGAAACGATTTTAAAGGGCGCGGTAATAACCGTAAACGGCCGCCGCTCCTCCGAGTCGTAAACGCGGGTAATTCGAACACGGCGAAAGGGTGTCGCGTCGCGTTCGTGTCGTCCCGCCTTGAACTTCATCGCTGCATTCCATTGCCCCTTCTGACATTACCCAGTGGATTGAATTGTCTGTTGCATCAGAGGGGACAGCAGAGATAACGGAGGAAGAGGATGCACGAGGCAAATAAGGAAGCGATAAAAAGTAAAAAGTATAAGATTACGCGACAATATATTCATCTATATTACGCTACTCAAAGATTTTCTTACACTTCATTCAAAATTCTGCGGTGTAAAGGGTTCAGGCTGGAGTAATGGTACTTGAATGGTGGTTTCTTTTAATTTCCAAGCATACAGGGTGTTTTACTGAACTTGGACACTCGAAATTTCTCGCTACAGTTGCAGGGACTTCGAAGGCTTACCTAAATACAAGCGCCTATTTTTGGAAATTTAATAGCATCGTCAAAATCGAACCAGAATTCAACTACGTGCACTAACATGAGCTTCGAATGTCGTTCGGCACAATTTCCTCAGCTAAATATAAGTAATTCCTAATGTTCCAACTATTTCTTACGTATTAATCCGTTAACCAAGGAAGACGAGTTAACTCGTCATTGATATTAAAAAATTGCGACTATTGCGAAGGAATGCAGATATCACTCGTGTCGTATTACTACTTTATTTGCCATTGTTATACACACGGTAAGTAAATTAAAACAAAAATTCATCTGCTTGCTAATAATATTTTTGGAGTAAATTATTTACTTAGCGGTGAATCCTTCTGCCTTTAGTTTTACCATTCTATTTGTATAAAGCCACCATTCATACCTGCTACGGGCAAGAGTTAACTGGTTTTTTGTAATTTTTCATTAGCCAGCTAGGGAGCAAGTTAATTAAAAGCTGTGCCGGTTAACAGGTTAACGTCATCGGCAACCGCGGAAATATTTACAACAGCGAGGCCAAACGGAGCGCCCCGTATGCGTTTAGCGACAATGCGCATAACGCGCGTGCACGCG
Organism: Andrena hattorfiana; assembly: GCA_944738655.2. Classification (NCBI taxonomy): domain Eukaryota; kingdom Metazoa; phylum Arthropoda; class Insecta; order Hymenoptera; family Andrenidae; genus Andrena; species Andrena hattorfiana. Next base: position 48,918,572 of record OX122889.2, read on the forward strand.
CATATCGCGACCCAGTTTTTCACCTGTTAAACGATTCGCGTCCAACAGCAGTTCACCAGCACCGGTATATTCCTCAGCCTTTCGCGCGCGCATTTTCATCATAGCCGAGCTTGGCATTTACGCGACTTGTTGCATTGACCTACTCTCCCGGAGGCCCGTGCAGCCGATTAATGCTACAACGTTATATTGTTTCCACACGCTCGCTAGCCTCCCGTGACGCGCACGCATCGGCGTCCCGCCGTTTTCGTGAACCGTCATTTCCAGAGTTACGCTCGCTTACGTGTCGCGAGAGGCAGGGAAAGGGGAGCGAGGGAGACTTTGCTTTCAACGGGAATCAAGGTCCCGTCAAGGTCGCTGGAATAATCGAGAACGACGCTCCCGATGTGCCCTCCCCGACCAGCACGTGACGAAGCCACGGGCACGAGAGCTTTGGCGTAATGCGCGGCTTGTATTCCATCGTTGGAACTTTCGTTCCACTATATCGGGAATTATCGCGTATCGATAAACGGTACGGCGAACGTGAGAAAGAGCCTATACGGGTCAAGGTGACTCGAGGGATGCCTAGGTGAGTCTCGATGATGGCAATGTACGAGTGATTGAAAAGGGAACTAACAGTTGATAGGGTTCAATCAAAATGGCGAACTGTTCGAAGAATTTTGAATCAGGCATTGTGATAATGTTAGAAGTATTTTAGCTTGATTATGGCTCTGTATTTATCGCAAAGTGTGTATTATGTAAATATTTAAATTACGAAATATTAGTGTAATAAATATATTGTATACATTTATTTTGCAATATACGTTTTTTGGTTCGAGAATTTCGTATGGATAATATTATGAGCTTGTACGTATTTTACAATACTAGCACATTTTATAATACGTATTATATTACATTATTAACAATTCTACGATTGCATAATGTAGTATAGTACAATATATTCCAATAAACATGTACTGTGTATATTATTATATTATACGCAATGCACACTTAACATAGATTATACTATTTCATAATTAAAATATAATCCTTTTCAAGCGTTGAAGAACGAAGCTAGTCAAGAAAGGTGTTCCATATTCGTAGCACAGGGCGCTTGCTCGTTTAAGGGTCGAAGGACGCGCCGAGGGCGTACACGAAAGCGTCGTCCCCGAGGCATCGATCGTACCCCTCGACAAAAATTTCACTCGCCCGGGCTGCCGATTCGACAGCGTCGGGCCCGTGGCGATCCATAGTCTACGGATCGTTCGGCTGTATCGCGCGATGCACCGTTAAACGACGCGCGACAATCGATCTCGGGGCAAGCGAACGCGGCACGAGCGGAGAATGAGAAAAAAAAGCACACGCTTTCCCGTTCGAGTAGATAGCCGTGCAAGCGTGCCAACCGAGAGGCGAGCGCGATGACGCGCGCGCAACGAGTCAGCCAGTCAGTCAGTCAGTCAGTCAGTCAGTCAGCGGGGTTCACTCACCATTTAAATCACCCAAGGTCCGGTGGAATTTAAATCTCAATCAGCGCCCAGGAAGACGCCGCGCGTACAGCGCGTGGAAGGTCGACTCCACGGTTCGCTGGACGCCTCGCCGAGATGGAGGGGAGGGTGAGAGCTATGCTTGGAACGAGAATATCACTACACTGGCAGTGCACAAGTTCACCGACTTCCCCGTTTCGATCGCGCACAGAATCCGAGAAGACGGGTCACGACCGTGCACGCAACGTATTACGATCCATCTCTCTGCGATGGCGCGCGCGCGCCGAGAGAAGCAGACGAAGCACACGAGGGGGAGAACAAGGCCGTCGGCCAGCGTCGATGGCAGTGTAAACGTGTCGATGCACAAAACGACGAGACCGACCCGGAGAATAAACCGATGGTCACCACCGTCCGGCACGAAAGGACGCGACCATGCGCTCCGCCGCGCGAAGCGGAGCACTGCCAAACAACGGGGGCACAGCGGCGGGGTCCCGCGAAGCTTAACCTCACTTCTTCCTCGGCGTGAAACGAGCACTTTACGGTTTCCTTCGCGGCACTAACCACGCGATAATCGATCTCTGGATGTCACGGCACAGAGCCACTGGTTCCCGCACTGAACTCGCAACTTTAATCGCGACTTGCTTCTGTATTTATATTATTGTTCGTCGACAGTTTGTATGTGTTATTACTAATGGCAGTGATTGTTACAGAGAAGGAGAAGGTGCTACGCACGGTTACCGCCGGACAGCACCTCCCCCACTGAAGGCTCACACGCAACTGACGCGGCTGGCGCGAAGGGCACACGGGGAATTAGACGAGGACGGTGGTGGGGACGCTCGGGGCTCGGCGGAGGGGAGGACGATGGTATTGCCGCTGCACGGGCACGCCGAGAGGGGAACGAGTGGCAGTGGATAGGGGGATCGCGCATGCGTAGTGGCCCTGCTTTAGAACAGTACCGCGACACTCGTCGACAAGCCACCGCCCGATGCACCAACCCCGTGCGTCACGGTATGAACTACAGCTGTCCGCGGTGTTTCGATAGTGCGCTTATCTCGCAGCGTTTTCTCTGACATCGCTCTGCGACTCTCTTCAACGCTCCACTCCGCTAACTTCGCGTCGACGCGTCGGAAGTTTCATTAACGGAGCAGAATAAACTGAAGTGGAATAAATTTTGCATTCATTTTCCACGTCCTATATGAAAACGTAAGAACACATAAAATTACAGTCACAGAATTACTGATGAATCCTGTAGCTTTAAATAACCATTTAAAAAAAAATATATTTCAGTCTTATATATGTAAGTGTTGGTGGGAAAAGAAGAGAATATTTATTTGAAGTAAAAATAGTGGTTGAGGCATAGGCGTGACGACGAGAATGGGGAAACCCGGGAAAGTAAAATAAAAGAAGGAAAGGAAATTATTAAATTCCAATATAACTTTTCACTTAGAAATATAATGCTGCCTAACGAATGTAACCGTTTCTCGCGTTGAAACGCAATCGTGCCTCCCTCCAATTCAAGCAAGTTCGAGGTAACACTACGCTCGTTTTAACACGTCTGGGATACGATCGAAATAATAGACGGCTGCGCAAGAAACTCGTATCCATAGTAAACGAGAAACGCCATTCTCAGTGCTGTTAACGAATTGCGTCCCGAATTACCGCGGCGGAGACCTGCCTTTGCTAATCTGTTCCTCGCATGCTCGTATCGCTTCGCCTCTCCGCGCGAAAGAGAACGTCGCGCAAAGAGACCAAGACCTACATAAGTGAGGCGTAATAAGGCTCGCCGTGGCAATCACGCTCCTCGCGATATGCAACAATAAAATCAATTTCGTATGCCACACGCGCACAGGCATGTAATTAAAACCATCAATCTAGAACGATTTTCAATCGTTGGCCATTTGGAACACAATCGGACGAGTCAAAAAGACGAAACTTTAAAACTTACACATCAGATTCTCCTTCAGAGCACTTGTGCTCATAAGTGCATTAAGGAACACAATTAAATGTGTGTGATTTCCAATTGTAAGTACTTATACAGGGTGAGTCAATAAGAGATACCATCTGAAATAACTCGTTATTTATTGGTTTGATCACAAATTGTTTTATGTGAAATATATTGTATTTGGTGGGGCTCGTCGAACATACAAATTTTAATCTTTTTATATTTTATACTAGATTTACTACTCGGCTTCACCCGATATTTAGATTCTGGTATTATAAAAAATAATTTTTTTTATTCAATTCTTTCGGACAATAAATTTCTATTTATCTTTTTTATGTGAAAATAGTCACATTCGTCTGAATTAACTAGGCATAATGAGCTGGGACGCCTTTCGTGACCCCATAGTTTACCGTTCGAAAGTTTTTAAGCAACAGACAAACACACAAACACTTTCCTGCTTTACATATTAAGATTTTCTGAGGTATCAAGATGACTCTAAGTTTTTTAAATAGCACCGCATATTTTTGTTAGTACTGTGTTGTAGTGGATACAAAGACCAATTCAGTGCCCTATAACAGGGTTGACTAACTGGTGGCTCGCGAGCCACCGGAGGCCCCTTCGACTTGCTGCCACGCAGAACGGCCCCCTCCATAACCTACGAAACTCTGACTATCGCAGTCGAAAAGAGAAGGAAAGAAGCAGGATCGACTGCGATCGTCAGAGTCTGGTCGGTATGGAGGGGGGCCGTTCAGCGTGGCAGCAAGGCGGAGGGGCCTCCGGTGGCTCGCGAGCCACCAGTTAGTCAACCCTGCCCTGTAACAAAGTGACCTTCAGCTGACCTTCGACCAGGCGATTGGAGCAGACCAATTTTTTATTTGCTCCGCTCTGACATCAAAATACTTGCTCCAGTTCCGCTCCTGATCCGCTCCAGCTGCTTTTTTTTTTTAAATAAAAATTCTTTTAATACTATCAACCAGTGATCTTTCATTTGCAGCGAACCCCTCCTTTCTAGCTTTTCATTTTCATACCGGAAAAAATTCATAAAGAATGCCTCATTTTCGGGCAAAGAAAGTACTATGCCTCCTTAACACCGGACTGCGCGGTTTCACGATATAATATTTTTTTAATGATGAAAAATTGGGAATTGGTATTTATTAAAAACATTTCCTTCGTCTGCTCTTATAAAATGAAAGAAAATTCAAATAATAAAACAAAATTTCGAGCAGTGGAGCAGTAAAAATTTTCCGCGCTCCGGCTCGGCTCCTGCTCCGGACAAAACCCCATTGCTCCACTGCTCCGCGCTGCAGCTCCGAGCTCCACTCCAACGCTCTGCCTTCGACCGTTTAAAAACGTCACGATCACCTTAATATCTTACAAAATATATGATATAAAAAATTAAAATTGGACGAATACAATATATTTCGTAGAAAACAGTTTCTGCTAAAATCAATAAACGTAGCGAGTTATTTCTGATGGCAGTTCTTATCGATTCATCTTGTACAAAAAATTAGTAATAGAAATGAAATTTACACAGGATATGAATGAATATTTCCAGAATGTTTTAAAATTATAAATTTTGGACACGAAATATGGATTATTAAGTATTGCTTTTCTGAAATCCACCCTAGTTACATCAAGTTTACTAGTTGGTCTATGAAAGGGCCAGGCGTAAATACGGCTATAATAAAAAAAAATCAATTTTATCGTGAAATGTTCGAAAAGACTAGTTTTCATGTAATTTTCCGTAATAATACGGGACGATGCCAACGGCGCAGTGTTCGTCTATAATATTCTACGCAACGAAAATCCACTAGGGACGGGTAATGTTCAGGTGGATCGAAGATACGGATCGAAAGATCCACTGTTAAAAAACAGCGAGCGTTTTCTGCGAAGATACATCGCCCCGAGCGCCATGCCCCTTTCTTCCTTCCCTTCTTTTTGCCCTTTAACCTTGCGTAAAGGGCAATTTTGACGGCGCTCCCAATATGGATTCCCTAGAAAACTCGAACCGGTGGACTTTCAACTTTGCTTCGAAAACTGGAGACCTTTGAAACAGTTTCTAAATTGCAGTGCGTAGAGTGGAGTACTTATTTTCCATTTTGTACGTGATTATTCGTGACAGCGATACCAGAGCTACGATAATTTGAATAACATATATGCTGGCCTATTTCCATTAATTTTCAAATCAGCGCGATCTATGGCCTCTCGTAAATGAAACGAAATTTTGCAGGAGTTATATGTTAATCTTTCGAGCGTCTGCATTGGTGTTATCCGTTTTATGCCTCGTGGAAATTGCGAATGAATATTCTATTTGCGAATGCATATGAATTGGCTCTCTTTTTTTTCTACGATCAACTTGTATTTGCTTACTTTTATGTAAAGTGTGGATAGAAGTCTAAGTAGTTATTCATTTGATGAGTTCGAGAATTACAATTGTTTTTGGGGCACAAATTTACTACTTCGTTTCCTTGGTGCATTGATGCACAGTGAAGAGTTTGCCCGCAATCGTGGCCAAAACTAATATCTTTAAATCTAAGGTAAACTGTTGAAATAGATTACAATAATATGACTCTAGAAAAATAATCGTGTAACTGCGTTTTTAATGAAATTTTTTAAATTATACTGTTATAATACAGTGGCGTGCAAAAGTATTCGGCCACCCTTTAATACACAATAACTTGTTTAAAATTGGTCCAAACGACTTGAGTTTTTTTGCGAAGCTAGAAGGATTAGCTTGCTAAGTGTCGTGTTTCGATGAAATTTTCAGCATGTATACAACTTACTTAAATCTACAAAAAGCGTTTTTTAAATTTTCATTGCGGGCTCAGATAAAAAAGATTTGAAGAAAAAAAAACGACCTTTACTATTTTTTTCATTATTCCGACCAAGTGCAATTTTTTTTCAAAACGACGAAACACATCACTTAGCAAACTAATCCTTCTAGCTTCTGAAAAAAATGTCAAGTCGTTTGGACCAATTTTAAACAAGTTATTCTGTTTTAAATGGTGACCGAATACTTTTTGCCCGCCACTGTATGTTTAAAACATTCAATTATACGTGTATACTTTTATAATATACATAAAGCACATTCTACTTGATATTTAATCGTAAATAATATTATTGTATAATAATATTATTATAACTGTTATAATACAATGTAGAACATATGCAATAACATACCAACATCTTTTTAACTATAGAATTAAAAATTGTGGACAAAATTAATATTTACAATTGACTAAATTCAATCAGAACTTCTTCTGTGACCTTTAAAATTTACATTAAAAATTAAATCGAAGGTTGGTCTCGCTTGCTACACGACTATTCGCTCAATGAAAGAAAAACATATATAGGTCTTATATTTTTATCTTAAAAAATAATACAATTAATGTAACTATGAATTTCGAGCATATTAGATGAGAATATCAACATTGAGAGATTATCTTGTTAACATAATTTCTAGTTTTACCTGAAAAAATGCATTTGCTAAAGTTCTGAAATTGCATATCTCTTAGAGAATTGACCTGGGATTTTATAAATCAAGTAAGATTCACAGATTCTTAAAATTAAAAAAATTTACTTTTTGCCATGATTTTCAGGCAAATTCGCCAGTGTGTGCCGGAGAGGTGTCCCACGCCGATGCCAGTATTATTACAACTATGTATTATTTTGATTGGAAAAAATTGTATATAATTTCTTCATCGCATAAATCAGACGTATATAAAACCTGAATACATTTGGTTATATAGATTTTTCTACAAAAAATTTGAAGGAAAACTCATTTTATTCCCGATCCAAATGACTCTCCTACCTTTTTATTTGATAATCTAAAGTACATTTAACTAAAGAACTTATTTGTCTTTACTTTTAATTATTAAATCAGATGGTCCTCCTTCCCTGTGTAAATTCTGCGCTCATTCGTACCCCTTTAATCGATTCAATGCACAAAAAGTAACCCCACAAAACCACTCGCCACAAAAAGAACACGCGATTGAATAATTCAGGATTACCTAACTACCGCATAAAGCACAGAAAATCACCAAATCTCCATCTCCCTTTCAATCCATAAATACAACATTACATAAAAGTACAATTCCTCAATTATCCCAAAATCGTATCCAAAACTTGAAACAATCAACCTTCTACAATACCTAAAAAATCAACTACCCCACAAAGTTATATTAACTTCCATTTATTAACACCATTTTCATTTATTTTCACCCACCCTAGTAATCAGTCGCGCCAGCACCCACACTTCCGAAACGCCTTGATTAAAAATATTCAACGATATCGAGTTTGCTGTTCATTACTCGGTTGAACCGCGAGGGCTAACGAAGAACGGGGCGAAACGGTTAAAATTATTCTCACGTGTGTCTAAGCGAACGAGGGAACGAGCCACAATAGCCGTGGACGTCGGCGTCGCGAAATTGCACATCGGTTTTTGCGGCAGGGACGACCGCAAAACTCTCCCATAAGACACCGTAGGTAAATAGGGCTCGGCCAGTGAGCCTCCGCAGCGGCTGAGTTACGAAGAATCCGAGTCTATTATTATGAGCATAATTGTCTGATTATACGTCTCTGATCTGGCGCGTCCCTATGGAGAGTACGACGGTTATAGCGTTTCGCAAAGGCACGCGTTCGTCGAGTTCTTGCTACTGCTCTAAATATACCCATAGGCAGGATTTTTCAGTTGTTACAACAGGGTTTTAGTAAGCTTCCCACGACAGGTGTTAATTTCAAACCAAATCGTTACGATGAGAACAATCGAACCGACAAGACAATAAACCTTGCTAAATTTTGTTAAATTAGGAAAAGTGTACAGAGTCTAGCGTAACAAGTTTGTTAAACTTGAACGATTGTTTCAGAATTGATAAATGATAAAATAAGTTTGTACAGAGTCACTCTCCTTTCTGAACGACTGATAGTTTCATTCTTTCTTAGAGAAATTGGACAAGTATTAGCTACAAAAACTTAATGCAGCAATTTTCAAAATTAATTGCGCTGCTGTTTCTAAGCAGATATGCGACCATGCGTGGTTATTTTCAAGATTTACTAGTAGAATCATAAGTGTACAAATACTATCATAACTTCCAAATTCTTGTTTTTATTGCATTATTTTTTGTAACGCATTATGAAAAATTGTTAATTTGCGCATGGTTGCTGTACATAGTACATTATTAATGGAAACAGTTTTTGTCAGTGTATCTTGTTTGTATTAAACTTGTTTGTATAAAATTATTTTAAAAAAGCTAGATGTACAAATCCCTTTTTGAACCAATGTATTAGAGCAGCTGCTGTATTTACACAAAGTGTGATATTTGGTACAGATTGAATACTTTTCACTGCTCTTATTTAAAATATCAAAAAAAAAAAAAGTAAAATGAGTTCTTCAATAAATTTGCAACGTTTTTCACAAAATTGTTCCACGCAGAGTAGGTGTATTAGTAGGTGGATGTATTACTTTACATTTACGTGAATGAATCTGTGACTGACTGTAAATGTACAACACGTAGTACCTATGTCTTACTCGATCGTGTTTTCGAGTGTTGGCGAGTTTTGCTTTACAGAATCTTGTATTTGTGTACCTTCATAGGCGGTGCTGAAAATAATCACCTCCAAGCAAATGTTATGCGATGGTGTTTACAGAGTGGTCAACGAGGTCGTCCGCGAGGTTTCCAGCGTTACTTGTAGGCGGTCGAATGGAATTAGGCGTAATACTTTAGCTTGGTTTATTAAACGAATTACTAAGACATAAAACTCGCCATAATTTGGAAATAAGGTCAAATTAGATATATGTTTGTATGAACTTCTATTATCTTTCAGTGCTGAATGTACCCTTACAGCACTTGGTACGATACATCTTGTATAATTGAGCTAGGCAAGTTTAGGGATGTTACTGAGGATAACATTAGTAACGAAAGATAAATGTCTATAATAAATAGTATCTTAATATATAAAGCAGAAAGTGTTTGTGTGTTTGTCTGTCGCCTAAAAACTTTCAAATGGTAAATTCGGGGGACACGAAATGTATCTCAGGTCTCAATGCTTAGCAAATCCAAATGAATGTGACTAGTTTCACAAAAAAAATAAATAAAATATTTTTTTATAAAATCAGTATTTAAATTTCGAGCGAAGCCGAGTAGTAAAGCTAGTATTTAATATGAGTGTTCTTCTAATGTTAGTAATAGTACACCTTCAGCTTCGTGCTTTCTATATTTCAAGCCCAATGGGCGGAGCAACGGCCAGAAATGGAGTGGTGGGGTTAGTCAGATTGTGTGGTGGGGGTAGTTGCAGTCGGGGCCTTGAGGGACCATTTTATGTGGTTCAAACTATAGCGGAAAACAAGACTACATACTATACACAATACAATATATCTATGTATTATTATTATTGCACGGGCATATTACACTTTAGTTAACAACGATAAGAAATATAAAAAAAAACGAAAAAAAGAATTACATACAACCTAAAATAAATTCAAAGTATCCCCAGTATCCAAAAATTCCCGGCACAAACTCTGTAAGCTTCTAGTATTAATCAAACCGAACCCAAACGGATTAGTAAGCTCAAATCCCAAAACCAAAAATCTGTACATCTCCTATTTTTAACCTCAATAAACGCATATCCTCTATATTTACCATTGCTAACATTAATCTCTGGCACAGATACATAGAATGACGTTACACGCGTATCGCGTATCATGCGCTTTTTTACTTCTCGCCTAAGTGTGTAATCCACGATTGTTACCAACGTATCAACGACCCGATATCGTGGAAAAAAAAGCAGATCGTTGAACGTACAATATTACATAACGCTCGCGTTACACGGCCTTCCAGCGAGGATGTTGTTTCCTGCATTCGAAAAACTCTATTTAAAATTCCTATTACCATTTCAAATGAGAAGGCGGAAACGGATGCGATTCGTTATATATAGGCAAATACGCGAGGGAGGGTGGCGGCTCGTACGTGTAAATATAAATGCAGTACGGGCGACGGGGCGGGTGAAATTTCGTGGCGGGCCACAGGATAAACGAAAGCTTCTCCTCCCTCCCCCCACAGACCGCCAAAAATCGTGTCCTCTTTGTTCGAACTGCGCCACCGTCGAAACTCCACGTTTTCCCTTGGCGTGTTTCGTTACGAAAATACACTCGCGACGCCACTTTCCTCTTTCGTTTTTCTCGTTTCACGCTCGCTCGTCTTGAACAGAGAAATTTCACCAGTGATCCTCATTTTTTGTCCCTGAATCGCCTTTTTAATGCCGCAAATTATTTATTTAACGATGTAATTACCGAGTAATTGCGAGTAAAAGCACTTGAGAGCGCACGTATTTTGTAATAGTAATCTTTTAGCTACTATAATTGAGGATTATATAAAATTATTATTTTCATATGGGTTACTTAGACACTTGGTCTTAGAACCTGCTTATTCTGTAGACCGAACTGTTACACGCCGATTTTGATGAGGTTTACGTAGATTATAATTCTCAAAAAAATATTTCACAAGGATTTTTTTATAGGCGACCATTCATATCTAGGGGATGAAATCAGCCCTCAAAGTTGGGGGTGAAAAACACGTTTCCCCAATATCTCGGAAACTATGCGCTACGGAGAAAAATTTTTCAGACGAAAATGCTGTATTTTTTATAACAAATTTAGTCACGCAATCAGATACACAATACGTCAATTCGTTTAAACAATATACTAAGAAGTAGTAACTTTTCAATGAATCTGATTACGTGGCTGACTTTGTTATAAAAAAATACATCATTTTCGTCTAAAAGATTTTTCTCTATAGTGTATAGTTTCCGAGATATTGGAGCAAACAAACGTGTTTTTCACACCAACTTTGACAGTTGTTACCGCGAAATATTTTTTCGATAACTATAGTTTACATGAATCTCATCAAACTCTGCGTGTAACAGTTGAGCGATGTCCCTTGTGAGTATGGAGGAAAGAAATTAAAGTAAAATAATTTTGTATGGCTCATCAACGTTTAGAAAGCGGCCACGTGATTCCTTGGCGAAGGTCATCAATTTGTGTGAAATTTTCATATAATTATTGCACACCGTGCACAACAATGTGTCAGACGCATAAAATGCACTTCTCAAAATTCTGCCAGAAAATCGAATTCAAGGTTAAAGGGGAAAGTTTGGAAGGACAAAACTTTGAATTCCATTTCCCCTTGGAATTTTAAATCGATTTCCCTATGCTTTTAACGAAGTATACACGGTATGTTCTACGTATATGCAAAATCGGCGATAAATGGATGACTCGAACCTCGTGCACTTCCCTCGCAAGAAAGTTAAAGCGCGTGCAGTGTTTGCCTCCGCGGTGAATGGAATAGATAACGCACGGCGAAGGTTAGTCGCATAAAAATAAGCACCGGCGATTGCAATTACTTCACTCTTGAAGTTACGCTGCGGCCATGACGCGGTTCCATAAATATCGACTTTATGTGACCGGTTAATTAAAACAGGGGGAAAGCTGCGCGTGAAGCGCGTAACCTTTGTGTAATCGCATAGGCTCGTTGTAATATCATTGTTGTGCAATCTAGGCAGTTGAAGAAAAATTAATGCTGATTCCTGATAAGTCCAAGTAGGTACTTTTTGCTTCTGCTGTATTCATTGGGGGAAATTAAAAAAACTGGGTAGGCACACTCTAATTATTTACCTCGGAAATGAGAAAAATTGCAATATTATGTAACACACTAATTTATTCAGGTAACCGAGGAGCTAAAGTATTAAAAACAGGTTGCAAACTAGACCTTCGAGAGACTAAATTAAATTCACACGGCTACTGTAAGTCAATTTAAAACAATAAAATCAAAATGCAATATGCTTACAAGCTACTGTAACAAAGCTAGAACAATCAAAGTGAATTACCTAAAGGATCAAAAGTAAAATTCGACCCACAATAAGGAATAATGACTAAAGTGGTCGATTTCCAGCGAAATATCTCTGACAATATTCAAAAGCTAAGCACAGACATCATCCCCACCGTGCTCCATGTTTGCCCACAGCAAAGTGGAGCAAAAAGAAAGTGCATTCGTCAGAATGGAAAAGACGAAAATTCCAGCCGAGTGGTTCGTTACCAAAATACACACAGCGTTGCCGTGCCATTTCGTTTCCTCAGAGGCTTCTTTCTTCCGAGAGGAGGGACCCGACTTCCAGCTCAGATTTAATTATTTTTAACGAAGAAAAACGCCAAGGCAGGCCGTGACTCGGACCAGCAATTCCTCGTTCCTCGTCTCGTTCGTTGGATCACGAATTTATCTGTTACACGCCTGCCCCTCTCTCTGGGAAAAATCAAGGCGCATAAATCAAAGATATTAATTGCTCGCTGATACGAAGCAGCGCTGCTCCAAATTGTCCTAATACTGCCCCCCTCCCCCCCCCCCCCGTTATCTGACCTAATTCAGTTTCATACGGAAACACTGTCAGTTTCCAGCAGATCGATAAGTCTACCAAAGTGGATTGGTTTTATTCGGATCGAGAGGCGCGGAAAAATCGACTGATCGTGTTTCTGTTAATATGGAGTGATTTGGAGTGAAATGTGAATAGAAATGTTTTGATGGGGGATTGTAAAGTTAATTTTCAATTCTTAGAAAATTCAACTTGTGCAATTATGAGATTTATTGTGGAATGTGGTATTTATTTTGAGCGCCAGTGGTCATTCGGATTTTTTTTTTAAATTTTATATGTACGGTAGACAAGATGTTAGGGACACCCTGTATGTATCGTTGAAATGTCGATTGCAGAAGCTTAAAGGGTTATACCTAGTCAGGAGGCCGAAAAGTGGCGAATGTTTATGAATTTTTTGTTGAAAAAGCGGAAGCATATATTATTACAGAACTTTGTGCACTTAAAAGAACAACATTTAAAGAACATACGGTGATTTTTTTGTAGAAAAATATTTACATTTATAATAAAAATACAACAACATCCAAGAAACCTTGTTAAAAACGATGAGCAAGATATCTCAAAAACACTGCACCAATCTTTCTGAAATTTTGTCAACTTAAAAATTATATCAACGAAAAATGGCTTCATGGTTATCACTAATAGCCGTTTTTCGTTAATAAAATCGAAACTATACAATGAAAAAAAATCCCTCCGTCATTTATTAGATTTTTATATAAAAAGTAAGCCCACAAAATTTCAGAAAGATTGATGCTGTAGTTTTTCAGATATCTTGCTCACCGTTTTTAAAAAGGCTTCTTGGATGTCGTTGTATTTTTATTATAAACGTAAATATTTTACTACAAAAAAATTACCAAATGTTCTTTAAATGTTGCGCTTTTAAGTGCAAAAAGTTCTGTAAAAATATATACTTCCGCTTTTTCAACAAAAAATTCACGAACATTCGCCTCTTTTCAGCCGTGTGACTAGGTATAACCCCTTAAAAAGGGAATGGTTTCTGAAAATTCCCACTCCGCTTAAGAGACTGGCAATGAGACGTAAATCTGTAATGAGAGTGCATAAGGTTCGCGTGTCTAAAATGGTTCAAATTTAGCAAATAGTGCACACGTGTATAATACTGTGGTGAACCTCTATAAAGCACAACCCAAAATCTTCACAATCGAAACGAATTGGAAGTATTACCTTTCCCAAGAATTAAATCGTAATTACGTTTGCAGGGGCATCGTTATCAAGAGTGGTGAATCTACGTTTTCTAACTTTTAATTACACCTGCCATTAATTATTTCAATCACTTTCCTTCTCTCACATAAAGACACAGACACACACCGTCTACAAAATACGAAACTTTCAGCTCGATTATCTTGCAAAATATTAATACACATGATATACTCTAATGTGCCAAATTTTGAGAAAATCTATAACTCAAACCTCGTGCACTCCTCTCGTGCTCGAAGCGCGCGCGTTCGCACGCGTGCAGGCGCGGCTTAACGGTCGCGATGCCCGTTTTTACGGCGGACTCCGCAGGAACTTTTTAAGGATGGCCACAGAAGAAAATGGCCAGTTATTCAGCCTAAGTGGCGAGCACGATCGCGTTAGTCCTCGCTTATCAGATGCCAAGCCACGTGGCCGTAACACGCACCCTGTTTTCACCACGTGTTCGTGAGATGCCTGCGTTCCTCTCGCAACGGCGCCCGTGCCAACTTACTTTCACGACATCTATTACAAATGGACGTGAATAAATTGTTGCACAGCACGGTGCCACACTTCGATCGGGAAACACGGGGAATCTAGGTTGAATAGCCAGCCGCAGTTGAATCTCACTCATTTATAGGGTGAACGAATTTCAACGCTGACTGCACGATGACGATCTATTACCACGCGTAAATCTAAGAAGTAGGTGTTATTTTATATTTATCATTGATAGAACTATTGATGAAAAAAGTGAAAGGAGATAGAGGAGGAAAAAATCGTACTGATTGTCAGTAGAGAATTTTGAATTAATATAGGCACTTTGAAGTAAATTTAAGAGATTATAGAAGATCTACGATATCTTCTGCTAGATCGGTATGGAAAGAAAAGGTTACAATAAGAGCTGTAACTAGCCACTTCAGCGTAATTGTTTGCTAATTAATCAAGGTAATTAATCTTTTTTCAATAGAAGTCAACATGTTTTATTCCCTGGATTGGAACGATAATTGAAACCCAGAACACTACAAAGATCAGAGATATGTTAATTTCTATCTACACAATTACTCTTATTTGCTACATAGTAACTATGCAGTTATATTTCCCTCGAATTACCAAGGTGTTGCAATTTAAACCGTGCGAACTTAGAATATGATGTGAAATTTATTCCTATTCTCATGGTACCTATGTAGCTTTTTTGACTTCAAGATACTCCAAAGCCTAATTGCAGCTAATAAATAAATTGATACATTTTCCAACGCTTCGTGAGTCGTCACATAATTCCATTTTAAAAAGTACTGATAACCTTGCTGACTTAAGGGGGAACACCACTGTGACGGCCGGAAAAGTAAGCCATTTTTAAGAATTCTTTCAGGAATAATTTACACTTTTCATAAAAATGTTTTATTACCTACCTTTAGTACAATGTCTTAAGAGAAAATAATAATTATAAAAAAACGAATAGGAAAACATGCATAGATTTTAATATATTAATTAATCTTCTAGATCAGCGCTGTCCAACTTGCCTCCTGAGAGGCAAAAGCCGTCCCCACCATCGTCCGCCGTTGCCATGGCGCAAAGACGCCGCCGAGTCAAAGTAACAGTGAACGTCGATTTCATGCGTGGTGTCTGAGCTTCCTTGTCTATGGAACTGTCACGGTCTCCTTTTTAGCGTCGCGAGGTTTCTTTGACAACAAGTCACGTTGCTCGAAAGAAAGGTTGGAAGGGGAAGCGGGCGCGTGAGGGGCCCCTACGCTGGACAGCGCTGTTCTAGATGGAACAGCAGATTCGAAATCAAATTTCATTTTCTTTTTTTTTTCATAAACTATATGAGTGTGTAACTAGTTTTCGTCGCACATGCCGATTTCTTAAATAAATTATTTTTGTAGAAATGGTGCGCTTTAGAAAAAAAGTTTCGAAAATCCACGAATAAGATGGACAGTTTTTCGAGCGTATTTAAAAAAAATTTGTTTTCAATCAATGAATCCGTACGTACAACGAAAACTACACTCATATAGTTTATAAAAAAAATGAAATTTGATTGCGGACCTACTGTTCCATAGTTACACATCCTACCGGCGCGCGTGAGAGGTCTAGAAGATTAATTAATATATTAAAATTTATGTATGTTTTTCTGTTCATTATTTTTTTGTACAGTTTCTTAAGACATTGTACTAAAGGTAAGTAATAAAATTTGTATATGAAAACTGTAAATTATTCCTAACAAAAAATTCTTAAAAATGGCTTACTTTTGGACCGTCACAGTGGGGTTTCCCCTTAAGGATGTATCAGACCTATCTTCAAAATGGTACCAGGTTGATGAAAATTTATGAGATTGTTCTTTTTAATCTTCCTGATATGCTATAAACATTTTAAACGAATTCACTAAACGGTTGCTGAATTATAACTACTTTAATTTTCACTGATTTTACACATATTTTTATGGAAAGAGACGAGCTGGACAGATAAAACTGCTGAAAAAATGTTGAAGAAATGGTACCAATGTTTCCAATTTTTTTGAACATGTAGTATATGGCTCGATGAAAATATCTGCCGAGTTTTAATTGTTTTCGCTACACCGTTTTAAAGAAATAAATTATAACTTGAGAAAATTGTGATTTCGGGTCATTTTCACTGTCAAAAGTTTAGCAAATAATGCTTAAAAAAGCATTTGTAAAGTGAAAAGTACCTTTCTAGGAGTAAAAATAAGACTCCGACTGTCGTTCGAGTTCCTTAAATTTATATTTACTATGCGTAAGGCGTAGATAAAATTTATATAATTAAATTATAATTATAATTAATTAAAAGTAGATTAAATTTATATTTACTATGCGTAAGGCGTTCAAGTATTTCAAATTTCATATACTTTTGTCTAATATTGTACGTCCGATACATCCTTAAAAAAATTACCTCTCAACTAAACTACCCCCTCAGCGTATTTTCTTCGCAAAACTATGAATCTTTTACCAACATATCCCTAACATAAATCCAATAAAATACAGTTAACCCTTGGTGGGCGAATAGTTTGATGACACAATGTATGCAAACTTCATTTTGACCCATAATTCCATTCATCCACATCTAAAAATGAGCTTTTATATTAGACTTCAATCCTATCATGACTTACAATCTTTATGCTTTCCAAGAAATAATATTTACCAAAGATTGCAACTTGGTATTTAGAATGGCTCTGAATAGACACCACATCTGCCACGCGAGTTTCGAACAAACTATTCCCGCTAAACGGCCCTCCGCATAACCAACAGATATCCCCGTTAATCTCCAGCTCGGTTAACGATACCTAAAGGCGCCTTTCCAAACGACTACGCGTATCGCCGCGAGTGCACAGCCGAGCATCGCATAACTTACCACCTAGTAAACATTATTTACCAAAGAACTGCCCCGCGGGAATTCGATGCGCTGGACCGTGGCGGGGCACTGGAAATCTTTATCCTCCATTTGGAACGGGTGCATAACTGATTTCTTTGGTGCCGGCGAATAACATTCGCGCAGGAGTCACTGACTCCCAGATGTAACGTGGCGGCGACTAATTTTAACTTCCGCGCTGGCTAAATGAATAAAAACAGACCAATCGAGATGCGTTCGGCCCGAAATAAAAGCGACGCTTTTTCCGCGAGGACGGCGCAATCCTCGGCGGCACGCTCGGACGCTTGTCACGGGCTGCTTTGCGCGTTGCAAACTGGGCTTAATTACTTTGGGCGCGAGTCGAAGCGCGGCGTGTCTCGCCAAAATTGATTTTTTCGTGTAAAAGATATTTCAGTGTCCTAGGAATGTTTGTATTTATGCGTAACACTGAATCTTTTGTGATTTAATGGGGTCACGCGTATTTATTCATAACCGCGTTGATTTGTTTGGCAATAAAGGGCACGAGAGCACGCAACAGGGAATCCTCGACCGTACAGAATGATTTGACGTAATCAATGTGCTACATTAACACTTATCTCCACCCCGAAGTTGTTATTCGCTCGTTATCAAAAATGTAACAGAACTTCGTTAGTGTTCCACATTTGTTCGCCTGCTATCTGCGTAAAACCGCGTTCCCACATGTGTAACTCGTGCCACGGAAGACGTTTCGAGCTGTTAACCTTTCGAGAGTTTATCCTGGATATAATTGTTATGTACGTGTCTATTGTAGAGATTAGATTAAACGGCGTTTTCTTTTTCTTCGCAAAGACTACATACGGTATTTATGATACACATATGACTTCCACCTGTGTAACTTACTTTTACCTTCCATTTTTGTTGTAGCCTAGTTTGGAACATGACCAACTATCATGACTGACTCAATCTAACGAAGCGTTGAAGAAGTTGAAAAGTATCGCTCAAGAACAACACATGTGTTGAATGTATCTCTATAGGGTCCTATGCTGAGCGTTGGACAAGTGGGAACGTGGCTTAACGTTCCCAAATTCCACTACCAACAAATAGAGCCCGCAAGTATCTTAAAAAAATATTATACATCTTAAATTGCAATTAAGGTTTATACAGAAACTGACTTTTCAAAAAACTGGTTTTCGAATTCCTCTATTCCCAAAAAACCTGTTGAACCGATTTTCGAATTTTCACAAAAAAATATAATTAAAATAGTAAATAAATATTTATACTTATTTTAAAAAATTTCAGTTTCCTTAATATTATAGAATTACAAAAATATAACAAAATAAAATATACTCTATCTGTACAAAACCAAATAAAAAAAAAACAAAATAGCTAAAATCCGTACAAATAGATACAATTTTTGAGTTTATTTAATATTTATGGATCTACAAAAATATAACACAATAAAATAGACTGCAGACAAAACCAAATGAAAAAAAAAACTAAAATAACTTAAATCCGTAAAGAATATAAATCTTTTAAAAACTGATACTAAATTATAAATCTTTATTCCATTTAGTATTTTTTCTGAAAATATGAACTCATGAAGAATAGTTTTACAGTAAACTGTTGCCTACTACAGTATTCTTGTGTTCAAGGCAATTTCAAGCCTTAACGTTTTTAATAAAATAATTAATTCATTTCTGCGTATCAATTCTAGCCCATAAAATTGATTTTTTAAATTTAAAACCCGGTTTTCGGATTTTACAAATTTATAAATAAAAGTCGGTTTTTAAAAACGGAGTTTAAAAAATTGCAATATACAGAGTGAGCTACCTGAAGCAGCAATTACAAATATCTCTCATTTCCTGGTAATACGAAGGAGAAATATTGTCGAGAGAAAAAAGGTTGAATCTAGAACCGGAAGACCCTGAAAAACACAAGAGAATACTGATCCAAACAAAAAGTAAATTCAAGCAACCGCGATGTACTCAAAACTGTGACCCCTCGTCACATTATACGCTCCCTTGAATCAAACATTACTTCCTCGAACTCCTTCCTATTCACATCACCTAGAAGCAAGAAAGACATATTACCTGTTCAAGCGCAATAAGAAAGAAGAGCACGCATTACGAAATCGATCGAGATGGATTCACAAGGTTCGAGCCGCCTGGATGAATTCAGACGATTTCGTGGCATTATTATGACCTGCTGCGAGAGACTGCGGAGGAATAGTCGACGGGTGCGACGGATCGAACGCGAGTCGGTCCAATTCAACCGGGCGAAGCGGCCCGGCGAAGGAAGGAGAGAGAGAGAGAGGGCGTGACGCGAGCGGAGCCGAGACAGGCCGAGCGCATCCGACGCGGCTGAACACGCGGAACGCGGGAGAAGGAAGAGTCGCTGGTTCCCTCGAGGCTGAACACGGATGAAACGCGACATGCAACGAAGGAACTATGGTCGTGGAGTCGCAGGTCCGCGGGTCGTGTCTTTCCTCGCCGGTGTATTGAACTTGGTCCGCGGGGTCGTTCAACTCCGCGTAGTGCCCGGTGACGTCACGTGACTCGCCGTCTCCGAAGAGCGGAGGCAGGCGATGACGTGGCGCCCGCCCATTGGCTGCAACCTCGCCCCGCTACACAATTACGTCACGGCTCGCGGAGGCACGGACCCGTCCAGAGCGCTTCCACCGCGAGTCACGACGTCACGAGTGCCAATGCCGATAAACCCGACGCGCAGCGTGCATAAACAAGCGCGCTGCTCCATGCGCGAACAATAGGAGCACGCAAATATCCTTTCCCTCCCCTTTTTATTAAACGGAGCAATTTTCTTTAAATCAATTTCTCGTTAGTTTTGCGTATAACTCATTATAAGCGCGCTGGGTAAAATTTGAAATAGTTTCCGCCAATTGAAACCCCATTTATTCTTCAAATCCTGATCTCTAACAAGGAGAGGTTTTCAGGTAGCCGACACCGATTGCTTTAATTTTTGGATTGGTATGTTATAGAGGACAGAAAAATAAGATATACGTATTTTCTTATATTCGCCCGTTTGCATGTTTAGAGGTTTAAACCACGTCTCAAAGTTCAGAAGAAGAGGTAGTTTCTATTGTTAATTTAAAGAATATTACAACACTGTGTTGAATAAATGTTCATACAAATTTCATTTGCGTCATAACTTGCTGTATTCTTGTCGTCAGTCACTTTGGTTCCTCTTCTTATGAGCTTTGAGGGGTGGGTTCACCTCCTAAACATGCAAACAGGCCAAAGTAAAAAGGCACCTATTTCTTATTTTTGTCGTCTTGTAAGTTTCATGAGCCAGAAAGCTCCCCTGCGAAATAAAAATCTCAAAAATCATTCCCTTCATGGGAGGACCAGCTCATTCCTACTCCAAAGTCCCAGGGATCAAGGAACACGTCCTCAGACGGTGGTTTCCCAAAACCCACGGGGGTATACCTCATTTCACGATGCACCTCACGAATGCAGCACCTGTCGCGAGTGGTACAAACTGCTGCCTCTCACGCGACGGGGCAAACAACGACCCCCAGTGATTTTTGGCTGCAGGAAATCGCAGAAGCGCCGACGGTGAAGAATAACAGAGGCAGGGGCGAGCAGGAAGCGAAAGGGAAAAACGGGGGTGCAGGGAATGCGCTAGCCAGTGGACGGTTTCCTCGGAGAGCTTATGCCTGACAGGGGGTTACGTTTGGTGGGCTGGCTAACTGTCCGGTTAGATGGCCGACTGGTACTCTTGCTGGCCGGTTCACTGGCTCTCGTAGCTCGCTGCCAGAGTTTGTTGACTCTCGGTTTCAGCACGCCGGCTGACCATGACCTCGCCGAACGATCCGCGAAGTAATACCGAGACGACTCCCTTGGCCGGCCGCTGACGACGTCGTTGGTCCCCGTTGCGCCCCTCCGCTCCCCCTCCCCCGACGGTGTAACACTTGCATGTGGCGTGAGAGTGCACGGCACCAAGGAGGAGCAACGGTCGTTGCACAATCCACCTGACACTTGGAGCTGGTTACCCCAGCTGCCCACTACCTTGACAGGAGCGACCATGCAACTGGAATTTCGACGGAAACGCGGCCGCTGTCTAAGAATAGGGGTCACTGCCATCCGGTTGCTACTTCGCCGACGCATAATTAGAAACGTTAAGTTGCTACCAGCGGACCCAGGCGCCAAGTGTTGCTCGACGATTAGGCAGCTCGTGGCTTCGTTTGGGGTCTTTTCAGCGGAGACATTATTTTTCTTTCTTTTTTGAAGTAGGGCTGTCTTTCCTAAGTGAACATGCCCAAGTACGGTACGGGTGTACCTTGGAGAATCGATGCACTTATTAGGCTCGTGGGAAAGTTCTCTTGTTTTTCTTACTCGCTGTTTGCCGTGTTGTAACGCGATCGAGCGATAAATAATGTATGTGATGATAAATAAATTGTTATCCAGAACTAGCTGCATTTTCGCTGTTCTTCCTCTGCTAAATGCTGCGCTTTGTACACAATCGGCCAATTAATCGGCAAACACGTTACCAGCGGGAAATGGAATTCGCGGATCAATCTGAATCAACGATTCCACATTAATCGGCGAAATCAGAGTGGCCAGCGTAATGTGGACCCGTAAGCTGCTGTTTGCGCGAATGATTCCGCGAGCGTGGAAATTGTGCATGAGTTACTGGATCGTAACGCGCCTCATTAATTAAAACGTAATCACATTTTCAGCTTTGTAATCAGAGGTAGCCATTTTTACCCCGCAGAGCAATGACGAAAGAAATATTTGAAAAAAACTATGGAAAGGGAATCGGAATGATTTGGCACCGAACATTTGCAATAGGAGCACGCACATTACACGGAATGCTAATTGCAATGCACAAGGTGTAACGCGAGATGTAGAAATAACTTCAGACATTAATACAACGGTGGAGGGATCACTTTCCTATCTGATCTTGTTTCTGAGGCTTAGCTGTTTTCGCGTGGTACTCACTTGTCCCGCTTATCTTTCTGGAGATCTCCATTAGAAATTTTCAACGCGCGGTGTTCTTGCTAAAACTGGTGGCCCGAAATGATTCATAGAACGTTATGAAAGCGCTTACAAATAGGCAGCAAGATCGTGCACGAGATACGAAGCACCGATTGCAAATATCTACGAGAAGTCAGTTACGCTTGCTTAGGTTGTGACGCGAAAACCACTGTAACTCCAAAACGAAGCTAAATGTGGTAAATGTTTATGGGAACATTTTTATTTTACATTCGCGTGTTGAATTTCGGTAGAGTTGCGCGCATGTTTTTTTACAGTCGTGGTATATTTTGAATATTAA
This sequence comes from Andrena hattorfiana, assembly GCA_944738655.2. Classification (NCBI taxonomy): domain Eukaryota; kingdom Metazoa; phylum Arthropoda; class Insecta; order Hymenoptera; family Andrenidae; genus Andrena; species Andrena hattorfiana. The sequence goes on from OX122889.2 coordinate 48,941,213, forward strand.
AATTATAATGTGGATCTTTGTTGAGTTGGGGTAATGGACTTTTAAATGCGGTAAGTTGAAGTTTGGTACAACGTCGCAGAAGTTGCTGTGAAGTTTGTAGTGAATAAAATGGAGTTTGTTTTTAAGAACAAGATTTGTTATATAAATATATTTAGTTACTGCATTTGACTAATTTTCAGTCTATTAGCATTTGTTATATTTCTTTATTACTTTTGGTTAGGTTTTGTATCTTGTAGGCACTGCAATTTTCTTTCAGTAATTTTATTATTATTAGTTTGTCTGTGATACGTATAATGTATATTGTATATGCAGGGTGAAAAAAAATTGGTGCCTAAAAGTTCACGAGGTTGAAGAAGTTTTGTATATCAAATTTCAGAATTATTCAATTTTAAGGAGTATGCTCGGAGTGCGTGCCATCCACCCCAATTCAGGCCTTTGCGTTTACATATAGGGTGTTTATAAATATGTGGGACAATATTTGAAGGTCGGATCTACTCGTCAAGATAATAAGAAAAATTGGTAAACGCAGATTTCCGATAATACTTAGTTTTGCAGTTATAAGCAGCATTTTCATATTTCCTAAAACACAGATCCGAAACGGCTATTAAAGTGTCATTTAACGAAGTCCAGCTGTGTTTCTGCGAATTGCTATATTGATTATCATTTCGCCTTTATTTGTTAAAGGCCTGAAGGAAAGGATATAAACGAAAATATAGTATATTAGGCCAACTGACGAACGCGCCAGTCTGCTAGTTGCCCTTTAATAGACATTTTGTGCCGGATTTTACGGAATATAAAAATACTTATAACTGCAAAACTAAGCATTATCAGACATATGCGTATACCAACTGCTCCAATGAACAAACTAAAACGCATAATACAAATAATACAATGCAGCACCTTTGCCTGCTCTAAGTATCATGGACTTCGATCATACCCTGTAACACAATTCCAAATTGACACTTTGAGTGGCTCAAGATTTTGAAAAATAAGACTTCTGTATAATGAAATATATGGAAAACTTTTGTATAATGAAACAGCGTTTTCAAAGTAAACATTAGGGAACTCTTGCACAATACTTTTACTGCGTTCCAGAAGATATCGACGTGAAATTATGCCGAAATTGTACATAGGGTGGGAAGCCCTCGGCGTAAAAACGCGCCAACGCCAAAGTGTTTAGTAGATTTCTGGCATTACACAGGGCACTTGAAGTAATGATGTATCGAAAATTTATGAATTTAGGTCTGGATTCCGTCCTGGATGTCCGCCTCCGATTGCTATGATTCTTGGATATATTTTGGAGGACCGAAAAATAAGAAATGCGTATTTCTTTATTTTATAATAATAATAATAATTTATTTACGACGAGCTCGTTAAGAACAAGAAACACGATAATGGAACAGATATTTATGGCTCATTTGCATAATTAAGGGTGAAACCACCCCTCACAGTGCATAAAGGGTACAAAATTGTGTTGAGTAAAACTTGACACAAATTTCATTTGCGTCATAACTTGCTGTGTACATGAGGTTCATGTTGTCAGTTACTTTTGTACCTCTTCTTATAAACTTTGTGGGTAGTTTCACCCCCTAAACATGTAAACGGGCCAAAATAAAGACACCTTTTTCTTACTTTTCGGTCCACTAAAACATACAAAAAAATTTTAAAAAAAATTAAAACCGACTTCACGAAAAATAAAAATGCGGTAAAAAGTAAAAAATAATTTTGTTCCTAATTTAATCTAGGCCTTTCATTTTTTGTATGTCGGCGCCTCATTATTTGCACTGTATAAATCTGGCGTCGACTTAAAAAATTGAGAGTCGTAGATTAAATAAGGAACAAAATTATTTTTTCCTTTTTAGCGCTTTTTTTCTTTTGAAGTCGGTTTTACATTTTTTTAGTTTTTACTTTTCAGTTACTTAAGTTATATAACTACATTTATTTAAATAATAAAGTCGGTTAATGAAAAAAGATATCTTATTTTTTGTGTAACTTCAAAACTACTTAACCGATTTTGATAATTCTTTCTCCACGACCTAAGTTGATTGAAGCTAAACGAAATGCAATAAGCTCACGAAAATAGGTCCAGTAATTACGAAGAAATTCGAGGATAAACATAATACATACTAACATACATACGTACACATCGAAAGTAGAACCTCTTTCATTTTGAAGTCGGTTAGAAACCAAAGCAATCGAAGGCGGACACCTAAAAACCTCTCCTTGTCAGTGAAAATGTTAAGAAAGACTTAACCATAAAATCATACACTTTCTCCAGCCCTCCTAGTACCTACACAGAACAAGCCCCCTCGAAGTTTGCATCCCCGTTTTCCGTCTGCCCCACAATTTCCTTACCACCCAACAAACCAGCAATACACCTAAACTCAACAATTTTATACCTTTGCCATTTTCGAGTGCTCGAACGCACGACCTCGAAGGACCTCGAAGGGACTGGAGTCACGTGCATGCACGAAGGTCGAAGTTCTCAGAGAAGAAAGAGGGGGATCAATCATGCTGTTCGGGGCTGCGTGGAAAAAAAATATTAATCTCGGGGGAAGTAGCCGTATCTGGGCCAGGGAATATCGATCGCGCGATCTGGGTCAGAGCTTGCATGCACCTTGCCGGTGCACGTACGCGCTAGCGCGGCGGGGTGCAGCGGGCGCGCGCGAGTGCAGCCGGTTGTGCGTCGTTTGAGCAACGGGCGCACACGTGCGCGGGGGCTGGCGAAAAGTCTCCACGTGCAAGCTACCTACCTGCAGGGGCCAGCGGCGCGGCCCGATAAGGGCGAATAAATGCTAGCCACCTCGACTGCTAAGGGACCACTTCCTTTAGTTTAATTCCCCCGGCCAGGATACACGGCCAATGAGAAGATAAGCATTCAAATTAATTGCCCGTTGTCGTCTCTGAATTTTATGCCGCTCGCGTACGCGTTCCTTTGGGCTTTCTCGAAATTGCTTGCTCGAACGCCGCACCGCCGGGTATTCAGTCGGGCTCGCTGGATATTTATCGATGCGTGCGTTCGAAAGAAATTCGTCGAACGTGATACGAATAATGAGAGAGAATTTTTTTGTCTCTTTTGTTTATTTTCTTCGGGCCGATGGAGCAACCTGTTGTTAAGGTAGAAGCATGCTAAAGCGCTTTGAGAAAGTCTCCGAAAGTACCGGGGGTTTGGAATAAACTTGCGGTGCTACTGACAGCTTGTTGGAAATTTATGTTTTATATTAAGATACTGTTTTATACTGCGCTCTATTTGGAGGAAATTTGTGGCATTATTAATAACTCTAGAAATTTGAATAAATGGGTCACGAATCTTGTGCATATTTTTGGTACGCCGTATCTTCATCGACCACTTGCTTTCATTTCCACATTGAAAACGATAATCCAATCAATGCACTGTGGAAAATCGTCAAAACTTGAAGTTCAGTATTATTGAATTTATTAATTAATATTGACGAATATAAAGTCACAGAGTTATTAATTGATATAGAAACAGAGAGGGTTTAATAGAATATATCATTTAATTATCGTTTCAGTCAGTATCAGATATTTATCAGGCTATAAAATAATTTTATCAGAGAAACTTAATTCAGAAATTCATTAATAGGAAAATAAGATAATTATTAAAGGAGGAATGAAAAGGTCGAAGGTACTTCAATGCAATTTAGCTACAAAAATAAGTACATATCCCACTTATAAATAAATTTCAGACTATAAAATTCGAAGGCTAAGCAGAGCAACAATTATTTCAAACAATCAAATTTCACGAAAAATTTGTTTCCAAACGATTATACTTAAATTGCAATTTAAATACCTTACACGTCTTCTTCTCTACTTTTTACAAATATAATTAATCAATATGAATTTTTGAGTTACGGAACATAGATATCAACCACAGAATTTACATACACAGTGTCGTTGCACCTCGTTTAATTTTAATCCTTGTATTAGGATAGAGATGCCTATATTGGACCGGCTCCTAGATTGGACCATTTGTATATCTCGATAAACAAATATATCTGCAGCGGTTTTTTTGGCTATATTGATTTAGGAAGTGGAGATGGAACTTGCGAGAACAGTGATACGGTTATTCATTAGTTTGTCGTTCACCGTCGTCGAAATATAGAAACACGTGGTGCGCGATCATTATTTTTCGTGCTATATCCAGTGAATTTCTTTCTACAACTTATAAGTACCATAATTTTAAACGATACTAGTGTAAAGTGTGCTGTCTTAGCTGCAACTTCATATCCTTATTTTCCCATATTCGTATAAGTATAACAATGAAAACATATCTTTTTGATGTAACCAACAAGTTGCCTAATATTGGACCATCACTAGTTGCTTGAATTGGACCGGTCCATTTTAGGATACAATCTATGTTATGGTAGCGAATAGTTAAAATCATACTAAAAAAAATTAAAAAACAATTAAAACCGACTTCAAAAAAATAAAATGGCACTAAAAAGTAAAAAATAATTTTTTTCCTTATTTAATCTACGACTTCCATATTTTTTAAGTCGGCACCAGATTTACACAGTGTAAATGATGAGGCACCGACTTGAAAAATATGAGAGTACCGTAGATTAAATAAGGGAAAAAAATTATTTTTTACTTTTTAGTGCAACTGTATTTTTTTGAAGTCGGTTTTAATTTTTTTATTTTTAACTTTTTAGTTTTATATGTATTGACACAACATGGTGAGGAGATATGTGCGTACGTACATAAAATAATAATAATTAGGTAACAATAGTCTTTATTATTAATCAGAACTGGCAAAATATTGCGCCAATGTTGATGCAGTGTAGGATGGGACCACCGGGGCCTCGCCCTCTTTCGAATAAAAAAAGGATCATCAAAATCGGCCCATATTCTGGGAAGTTATGCGGGGACAAATATAAAAAAAAACATCAAAACAACGTACTATTGCACTACGTGCACCGTAAGATGCTTGTTGCTACCTGTTCTATTTTTTTTTTCAATGCCCTGATCAGTGTTTTTTAGATTGTATATTTAAATTCATTGATTTTTAGGAGCGGTCCAAAGTAGGAAACCGGTGGTCCAAATTACGAAACCGGTTGCCTGGAATGAACCGAAGTCATTAGTTTAGTTTTTTGAGATATTTTAATCACATATTTTATCAACACACTAAATACATGATAAAATCTACATAAAATGTAGATCTTTTTCCCGTTTATGTTTGCTGTCTTCAATGTGTTATGTCCGTGTAGGAGAGAAAAATAAAAAAGTGGTCCAACACAGGCAATCTTCCCCTATACAATATTCTCAGAACAGACTTTTGATGCTCCGAGAACTGAAGCAGAAGTGTCATACTTTATTCTTCTGCCATCAGAAAGAGGACATCCGAGACGTAACAGGCACATCCTCCATAAATGCATAATTGGATAACCGACGAGTAGAACTGCGACAATTAATATTCCAGATGACTGACAGTGACGAGAAAACTAATTACCACTCTATTCTTGCCTTCTAAAAACGTTCTAGCTGACACGTACGAACAATGATCCCCAAACCGCAGTTACCATGCGCACGCTAATTGCAGCTAAACCCAGAATCAATTTAATTAAAACGTCTTTACACCATTACTACAATCTCCAAAGAAACAATTCCACGTTACTTCTGTCAAGGGAAATGGAGCGTGCAAAGTTCGCAAACACAAGATGACCATTCGCAAAATTATTCGCGACTGTAATTTACTTTGAAGTATTAATAGATTCGCTAAGAAAGTGACAACTATCGCGAATCCACTTTCCGCGGCTACTAATCTCTCCCAGCGCTCCCCGCAGCCCCTCGCAAACTAACATCACACGCGTCAAGAGAAATATGGATCATGTTAACGTCAAGCTCGGGCTATTGGACACACTGCCATACAATTTACCCGCGATTGTACAGCAAAGGGAGTGCACGTAGCGTTAGAAAGTGATTTTGTAGTACATCATTTATCAGGTTCCGTGTCACGGGGACTTTGTACGACTTCTCGCTTGGAACCTGTGGATCAACGATGGTCCACGTTGACAATTTCATTATGCACGCTTACGATATACGGGGCGTCTCGGAATTACGAGGAGGGTTTATCGAAAGATCATTACACGAAGGACCACCGGCGACTGCACGAGCAATAATTAATCACATGAGAAATGGGAAGCTGAATTATTATGTTCTCAAGTTTGTAGGGCTGTCTGGCGAGTTTAACAGGCCAAGAATTAATAAGCGACGTCGAAGTAGGTGTATCTTTATAGACCTGTTAATTTTTTTGACTTTCATTAGCCCACCGCGTGACGTTTCTGTAATTCTAAAGCACCCTGTATATTTGACAAGACTCTGAAGCTAACGAATACCTCCAGACAAGCTGATATGATTTATTAACTGTGCTGAAATGAACGATGGATACAAATTGAATGGAAAAGCGGAGGTAACGAACGAATATTCTCGTTGCTGAATGGCACCGTTTCGAAATGCCCCTCGAGATTTTCGAGGCTTCACGCCTCTTTGAGCAGCGCTCGACTAAACAGCAGCCGGGGACATTTGTCCGCCATGGCGGAGTACCGTTGAGTCACGTGCAACGCATAGAGATGCGTTGCAGACGATCGATTTTACTGCTTCTCCTTCCACGCACGTGCTCGGCCCGTCCGTAGTCGCATATTCGAACCAGGATACGTAACCGATTCTCGTCACCCACCTACGGAAATTCTTTCCAAGCTACGTACTCGAATAATGCAGTTACAATAGACCCTGGATCATATCACTTTCGCCTGAGCCCTGTCGCATAGTGGTTTAAAATGCGATTCCAACTGAGCAAAATTATTTTTCTCATTATTTCTGCTTGTACGTACAGTAGCGGACAAAAACGTTACTTTTTCGAACCACTCTACTTCTATTACTTTTCAATATCAACTCAAAACAGCAGTGTTTGCCTAATATACATATTCTAAAAGAGAATTAAAAGCTGTATAAAAGCCAGTTACAGTTGAATTTATTTAACTAACAAACAAAAACCCTACATAACATTAAACGAGACAGCACACTTTTAAAGCCAACAAAAAGTTACCACTTTTGGACATTAATAAAAAAATCGAATATTTTTGGGGCACCTTTTACTGTTAGGACAACCTAAAAAGTTACTAAACGTGGTAACTTTTTTGTCGGCCCCAAAAATGTGTTACCCCGGTCAATGTCGTGTAACACTTTTGTTTGTCAGTTAAATAAATTCAACTTTAACTGGGTTTTATACAGCTTTAAATTCTCCATCAGAATATGCGTATTAAACATACCACAGTCCCAAATGTACGCAAAAAAAAATAGAACAAATTGAAAAAGTGGTAACTTTTTTGTCCGCTAGTGTATATATACTTTAAAAGTATTTACTCATTTATTATTTTTAATGTTATTTCTACTTATTTGTGATTATTTTCAGCTTGTTTTTCTGTATAACTAAAGATACAGATGTTCTCGATAAAAGTTAATACTTGCAGATTATAATCAATGAGTTTATTGGAAACTAACAAAATACCCCCGCGCTTCGAATCGGGCCTAAGAGATTTTAAGAAATCCATGAAAACACATTTCACCCCTTTTCACTCCCTTAGGGGTTGATTAGGGCAAAATGCTGAATCTGGTTTTTAGGCATTTATGTGGGTAATGTTTGTAAGTAAAAACCAAGGAATCCGAGAAAACATATTTCACCCCTTTTTACCCCCTCTGAGTTGGAATTTCAGAAAATCCCTTCTTATTGAGCACCTACGTCGCAAAAGGAATATACCCTCCGAATTTTATGTTTCTAGGGCAGCGTTGCCTCGATGGGCAGTCCGAGAGCACGAGCATCCATCGCGTTTTCCAAAGCTAGCGTAGAAAAACGACTTGAAATCAGCCTATAACCACAAATCAAATCAATTTAATCGCAATGAAATCAGCATGTAACGGTTATATGCTGATTTCAGGGTACGAGCCTACACGCACACTACTAGAGTTTTCCCCATCCGTTACAGGCCTGTAACTATATATTATAGTGTCTCTAAACTTGACTAGTTTCGGGCGCCCCCTTTCACGCGAGCTTTGGAAAACGCGATGAATGCTCGTGCTCTCGGACCGCCCATCGGGGCAACGCTGTTCTAGGGTCAGCGGTTTGGGCTGGGCGGTGATGAATCAGTGACACAATAATTATATAAGTATAGATTTACAAATAGGAATATCAAAAGGTAATTCGTCAACATTAACATCGGGTGTGATTGCTCTATTGGTAAATCCTTCGCCGCCGAATGAAGAAGACAAGAATAAAATTAAGAATACATTGCAGAAGCTTGTACGTATTTATACTATATGTTTGTAATAATACTTCCTACCAAGAACCTATAATACGGACACAAGCAGATAATATTAAGTTTTATCAAGAACACCTGTATTATAACATAAACACATTAAATCATCTCTTACATAAGAGAGACGCGTAACGAAGCTATAATTACAGACAATCAATGACGTAATATATTGAGACAGAATATTTTAACCCTTGTATGGAGATTGAGCCAATTTGACTCAATATTGAGTCATACATCCTCATCCACGCCATGTTAAGGGAGGAAGCCACTGTGACGGTCGAAAATAAAGGCTATTTTCAAGGCATTCTTTTCTAATGAAATGTAACTTTTTACGAAAAATCTGTATTACCAACTGAAAATACATATATTTAACTAATATTTTATGCTTCTAGATTGAAAGAATTTTGGGTAGTATAGCCACAGCATACCATAACGTTAAGCTCAGCAAAAATTTTCAAAACGTTTTGAAAACATTTTGAAATTGTGCAGGTATATTTTTGAGACCCCAAATATTATAAAATGCACAAAATGAAAAACCTAAAAAAAAAATGGACTAAAACTCCTTCATATATTTAAATAACTAATAATCGTCAATAATAAATAATAATATTTTTTTATTGTAGAAATTGAATAAGTACTCAGAATATTAAATCGTAATAATTAAATGAAATGAGATTTATTTCCGCATACTCGTTTCTGGTAAATATACGATATTGGGTCACTTTGATAAAAATTTATTAACCCGTGTAACTTTAAAAATTCTGTATAAGGCTTAAGGGGAACTGTCGATCGCAGGCTCGCCCATCCACCTGTGGATCTGCCATGGATCTACCGTGGATCTAATAGTCAATAGTCGTTTAGTGATTGGACGTGAGAATAGGAGACGATTGCTTAACGAAACTGCAAATACGCGGCAAAGAATGGTCGTTGCAGGATCAGAGGGAAAAGTAACTGTACACGGTCTGCCATAGGCGCTTGCACACACAAAATAAGAGGATCGATATCGTAAAACAGTGGCGCGCATATAGCCGGCCGACTGCATAATAGAGTGGCGGCTATAAATATTGCAGGCACCGATACAATGGACAATACACGAGCCGCGCACGTACGGCAGATTATAAACTGGCGAGTCACGCGTCGTGTGAATCACCCTTAGGGAGATTCGTCTCCGCGCCACGCTGGGGGAGGGTGAGAAGTTGGCGAAAAAAGGTTCGCTGACCGAAGGAAGGGGTTGCTGGCAGGCTCCCTTCGTGTCCGAGGACCGTCGGGCAGGAGCCTCTAAAAATACATTTCCCATCTACTTCCTGGTACGACAAAGTTACTACTTGGCGGGATAGGTTGCTTCAGGGTTAACGGTTCGGTGCGCGATGTGACCAGATTCGCGAGATTTTAATGGTGGACAGTGCGAGTTCAAACGTGTGTGTGACTTCTTCGTGGCTCTTATAATGTTAATATAATTGATGGACGGCAGGGAAATATAAATAATAAAACAGTATATTTATTACGATAATTACGACCTCCTTATTGTAAGAAAATCGAATACACTATATCATGGCCGCTACTATACTCGAGCTAAGTAAGTACTGTATATGCTAGAAATAAATAAACATAACATTTTTTATAATAAAAAATATATTTTGAGAACTCTCTAATGATACATATTTCTATCAAAGTTTCACTTGTTTAGTCCTTTTCTATAAAAATGTATATTTGATGTATTTACCGATATATTTATATTTGATACTTCAACAGAAATATTAATTGCTGTTCAAGAATTCAATTACCCCACATTTCTATTATCATTATGTATGGCACGGAGTACCTAATTGTAAATCAGCCTTTTTATCGAAGAAAAGCGTTTTTAACGTCAGTTATGTTGAGAAATCATAGCCTTTTCTCAATACTTTAATACTTTTTGTTGTCAAATGTTTCTATTACATTAAGGAGTTAGATCACCTTGGCCAGGTCAAGAAATATCGCATCTTTGAGAATTTATTTCTAAGTGACAAAAACACTTTTGGCGATAAAAATTTTTCAATGAAGATGGAGACATCCTTAAATAATATATACAATTTTTTTGTTCAAATATCAAAACATTCCGAAAACTTTAAATGCGTTTTTCTCGAAACCACGTTTTCCGAAACGGTGTCACGCTGTAATTTGATCAAAACTCTATGGATTTTTATACAATTTTGCACAGATGTTGTTAAATGTGTTCTCTATTGTCCGACGGTCAATTTTTTTCGATTAGGTGAAAAATAACAAAATACCTACACTTTGTAGCAGAAAACTCATTTTCATGAGTAAGAAAATGGATTTTATTTACGCATAAGTCAGGTAAAAATTAAAATATCGTATTATTATTAAAATAATAATTTAAAAATATTCCCTTTTTTTAGTATAAACTTAATAAAGATCAGTTTTGAAAAATAAGTGTTTTTTTTCTCAAAAGCCAGGGGGGCAACTGCCCCTTTTGCCCCCCCCTGCGGTCGCCCATGTCTTAAGTCTATGATTTCTCAGCCTAATTTGGAAAAAAGTCCAATTTTACAATTGCCCTGCAATATATACATTAAGTTGTACATATATTTTATTCCCCGAAGAAAGACTCGTTCAACTCCCGCAAACTTTCAAATCTTCAAATTCACGCGGGTGCTATGAACCTGCACTGCGCAGATACTATTTTACGCAAACTGTTAACCACTCTAATTTTTAAGTTATACCTTTTTTAAGAATGAATATTATGCTCCTAGTCGTCGGCATTGCGCACGAATTAGACGTTAAACGATTCCTGCGAAAGGAAATAAAACTCCATACTCGGTAGTCTATTTCCCCGCGCCGTAAACGCGACGAACGTCGTGCGCGTGAGGTCACGTGACACAGCGGTAACAAAGAAATAACTTCACGGTACGGAAACAGCGATATTCATTTTGCCGTCGATACATCAGCGAGTGGCGTGCGCCTAGCCATTTTCTCTTCGCAATTTCTGTTACCGACGAACCCGCGCGGCACTATTCGTGTAATTATCGCGATCCTAGCGCGATGCCGTATGTTCTCTATGCAACGGACTAACCTATCACGCAAATGTAGCAAAGCCTGATTCCTGCGGATCCGTAGATGCGAGAACGCGGAAAAATAACACGAAGAATCTTAACGAGCGATCATTATATACGTAAACACCAACGTCTCCCACGATTATTCAGCGTGTCTGGACACACAATATCGCGTTTCGAATCTACGCAGACGTTCCCATTTAACGTTTCGAAGTATTTCGAAATGACTCGGCAATTCAAAGCGATGAACTTACCACCGCGACAATTGCAGCGTGCTACATAATGAGATTTTATGAGGACTTTAGAAACAGCGTAACGAGATTCCTTCGACGCGATTTATAATTCATTTTTTTGCCGTTTTAGAGCGATCAAATGCATGGCTGCCATCTGCGCGGTATCGAGCGACCCGTTCCAGTTCCTTTGCTCGCTGGATACGACTTCGCGGTTTCATTTACTGTTGCGCGGCAAACGAGGAGGAGGGAAAGGGGGGAAGTTGCGGAAAAGAAGAATAGAATAACGAGCAGAAAATTTTATATGAACTTTTTACAAAGCACAATGCTGTGTAGTCGCGAGGGAAAGTCGGAATTAGAACACGCGAATATTTAAACGAGAATATTCTGCTTCTTAAAATCTTCACTGAATATCGCGGTATGTGCTTTCAGGCGAATAATTATTTTGCGATCTCGTTATTCGATTAAAAAAATTTATTAATTGGTACAAGAGAATTATAACATTTTCATACGCGTAATAAATATGGAAAGGGTCGCTCGAGGGAATCCGATTAAAACAGAAACGGATTTTTATCTTCGCTGGAATAAATTAATTATGCTACTGTTATTATAATGTTAATTTGCGTTTTACTCTGTTTGTTACGTTGCTTATTACTACCTTGCACACTCTACTGATTATTTATTGTTTGGTTGCTTTGTTGCTTTTACTGTTATCTACTAGGTACTACTTTTAGTTAGTTTTAGTTTTAATTTTAGTTTAGTTTAGTTTTAGTTTAGTTTCAGTTTAGTTTCAGTTTAGTTTCAGTTTAGTTTTATTTGATTTAATTATATTTAGTTTAGTTTTAGTTTAGTTTAATTGAGTTATAGTTGAGTTTTAGTTTAGTTTATAGTTTATAGTTTGGTTTAGTTTCAGTTTAGTCTTTCCATCTTTTACTTCTCTAATGCCATTTTCTGACACATTATACAGAGGTTACGCATAATAGGAGCTACATCTGGGCCTCGCCCTCTGGGACCACCCTACGCAACCAAATTGGTATAACAAAGACGGAAAATAAAAAAATAAAATAAAAATAAATACGCTAACATTAATTGCACAAACAGTACGTAACTCGCCAGGCATAGAATCCTGTCGCTTTGTTCGAATGCTGCAAGTCAAATAATTGTCGTTACGCACTTCCTACTAAGCACACCTGAACGAACGCTTTGAAACCCAATATATCCAAGGAAACCGCCTCTCGTATCCGCAAAGAGAGGATTTTCCATTCAATTTCACCCGCTGAGTAAGTTTGCGGTTTATCGAACGAGATAAAGGCGAAAGACATTCTGCCCTTCCACGTACCGCCATATAATTGCCGCGTTTACTTCCACATGACGGCACACGGTACAAATTGCGCAACCGATCCCCCCCCCCCCCCGTAATCTGTATCGATCCATTACCTAACGTTCAACTAGAAAGAATGAACTGACTGAGAAAAAACACGCTCACTACGAGACTGATCCCGGGCTACGAGAAAATTGTCTAGTTACTTTGACGTCTCAAGGTCACCAGGCGATTCCACGCCCCCTGCACGGAACCCAGCACACTTGTGCGACGCGCGCCAACACACGACGGCGGAACGTAGTAGGGCTGATAAAAGTAAATATACCCGATCGCTGCAAATTGGATAATTAGCAGTTCAAGCGAATACGCACGGACTTTCGATTAATTTTCAAGTTCTTTGGGGGGATTTAGTAACAAGATTCTGCAAACTTGTAGAGCAGAAAAAATTACGACGAATAGTAGGGGTAAAGAGTACAGTGGTTGACCACCTGACAGTGATTGGCCTTATTTTGAGAAATAAATGAATATAAAGAAATACCAATGTCATGCCTTTTTTTTAATGAACATATTCATATTCCTTGTACTTTCTTGCTTCGGATGTAATCAATATTTCTCCACTCATTATATACTGTGATTATATATAAAAGCAAATAGGATGACTCGGCTTTGAAGCTTGGAAATTACAGCCATTTAATCAAAAAACCATAAGAGTACAGTTGAAAGTTTGCGAATAGTTTAATGTATTTATGATATGGATATCTCTCATATTCGGTATATATCGATAAATAAAGATTGAAACTTTATAAAAGGATTATTTATTTGTTAAAATTATACATATATTATGAAAAAACAGGGGGGCCAACAACTGTCATATGAATAATGTTGAATGATAGTAATTGGCCGGACGGCCAGTGACTGTTTTTTAACCATGTTAATGGTGAAACAGTAATTAGCCCCCTGTTCAAAACAGAAACAAACGCGACAAGTACATACTAAATAAAATATATCCATTTTTATTGAATAATTTTAATCTTATTTCTATCGCCAAATCAGGTAACATTTTCTTTTAGGTTATATTATGTATCAAATAGCGGCCAATCACTGTCGAACCGATAGGACAATTACTGTCTTGACCATGCTAATAACTATATTTCTTCGTAGGAAACATATTTTTTGTATATTTTTATACATTCTTGATTTTTTATAAACTCTATTTATTTTTAGATTATTAGGGGTTTTTCGTACTTATTTATGTTGATTTCCATTTCAAATTTACTAAATTCACATTTATAATTCATTATTTATGTGACACCATTACTTAAGTGACCAACCATTGTACTCTTTACCCTATATTTGTTTACTTAAAGACAGTGGAGTTTAAGTGCGATGTGTATATGCATGTGTGCGGAGAACGCACATAGGCGTTCAGTTGCTATGGTTAAGAGATGTGGCTAAAGTAGTGCCGCACGCCGCATACGCGGAGCGCGCAAATTGTCGGAACGCAAAGGGTTGAGGAGTGAAAGCGTCCTCAATTTTTAACCGACTTCAAAAAGAAAGAGGTCCTCAGTTCGGTGTGTTATACAACTTAAATAACTGAAAAAAGTAAAAAAATACAAAATCAAAACCAACTTCAAAAAAAAAAAAAATGCACTGGAAAGTGAAAAATAAGTTTTTCCCTTATTTAATCTACGACTCTCAATTTTTTTATGCCGACGCGTCATCTTTTCCACTGTGTAAATCTGGAGCCGGCTTAAAAAAATTGAGAGTCGTAGATTAAATAAGGAAAAAACTTGTTTTTCGCTTTTCAGTGCATTTTTTTTTATGTCGGTTTTAATTTTTTTTTAAAGTAGATTAACGTGGATTACATATCCGAGAAAAGTTTACAAATTAATTAAAAAATGAGGAATAACAAGTATTGCGTATTTGTGTATTTGATTATTAAAGGTATATAAAATGTGTGCCCCTTGATTTCTCCAGCTGTACAAATATTCCAAACTTTCTAAAAATCAACATCGATCGTTTGGAATACCTACATGCGTGCGAGCGTATTTGCGGGAACAAAGCGCGCCTCCATTTACACGTGCTAGTACAGAACGGGGATTACTCAGAATATACACGAGCCCTAGTAACAAATGCGTTGAAAGGGGCTACTGTGAAATTCGCGTCAGCTCCTCGTTAATCACACAACAGATGAAAGAGCGTTATTCGAGCTGGCAGCTTTTTAACGAATTGAACTTTTCGCTTTTTACGTAAAAGCCCTTGCCTTCGAGCACACAAGCGCCTGTGATCAAGCCAAGTGAAATTCGATCCGTCTGGCGTGCGACTCGAACTACATACCGAGTTTTCCCATCCACCATTTCTCAATGGAGGCTCGGTTATTTGCAGCATTAAATAAATATCATTTTAAACGCTCATCTCGAAATTGTATCGAGAAAGAATTTCCTCCCGCGCGATTCAATAAAAACGATAGGGCTTTGAGGGCTTTTGGTCTAGGGGAAAAGTCACGGGGGGCGGGAGGAGTCAATCACAGAAATTGATAACGGTTACGCGCATCGCAGCCGAGTGGAACACCGAGAGATCGAAAGGGAAGTTTTCTGCGAGCCTCGTTCCACGGGAATCTTGCCTCATCCGAGTTAAGGAGGGTTGAACAGGAAATCGATATTCCCACTCCTGACCGTCTACAAAACCGATTGCCTGACAGGAAACGTCAAGTCAACAGTAACAATATCTGTCGCGTACTTATTTGCGCCGAATTTCCAGGCGAAACAAATGTAACCAGCAGTGTAACGCGAGCGAAATGTATACCTACATACATCCGAAGGAAATTCCAATGCCCGCATAATAACGTAACACCGACTAGAACGAAAATAGTATGTATCTACAATCGTTCAGGAATTAAATGCATCGTGGAAACCAACGTTGGTAATTCGTGAGGTATGGCCCTGCGATTACTGCTAGAATTCGAGTAATGTAATTTTGCATTTTTAACGACGTTCGCGTTCTCACGACACGATGATATTGTTAGAATACGACGGCTGAACATTTGACCTGGTCACTGACACGACGCTAATCGAGTATGACGAATGTAATCACGTTAACTGATACTTGATGGTGCTGCAATCTTCTGGGCTATTTCGAATCGCCTAATGAAGGATTAATGAGAACGGTCCAATCGCTGAATCCGCGAAAGCCAGATGTCAGTCACATTATGCGCGCACAAACAGTAACATAACGAAATTCGAACACGTCTGTATCTCATTGACGTCGATTAAGGTTAAATTAGATTTCCTGAGCGGCTTTATTAAGGCGGTTGACGCGTGTTATAATCAATACCGTCACCGAAATAAGCTCAAATTCGATCACAGCCATAAGCGTCTTCGGGCTGACTATATGCGCAATGATGCGCTTATACGCAGACTGGCAGTTCGATGATAATAAAATGTCTGGTCGCGTGTGTCTTACGTCAAAGTCACGCGTGAAGCACATAGTACTTATTCGGGAAACAGTTTATAAAAAGCAGCGGAAGCTTTCGTCAGCTAAGTAACAGGAAATTACGAATAGAGGAACTTATTGCCGCAGTTATAAACGCAACGTTTGTGGGAGAAATCTAAATTACCATTTCGGTCGCTGAAACAGATGCGTATTTGGCCTATTATCCCCTTTCCCCTTCTTTGCTAGTTCGCCATATCTACACCACGGCCCGGCACGTAGGCACTTTCCGTTATTTCAACGATAGGGAATCAGGGCCATCTACCGTTCAATTCAATCACTAACGAATAACTCAGTTGATAATCACCCTACGTAACGATCTGCTTTACCGGGAATTGTGCAGCGTTCTGCTTTAACGACAGCGAGTAAGTAGGTTAGGTTACCAACGGAATTTAGCGCGAAATTAAAAAAAAAAATAGAGAATACACGGGATGAGAACGATGAACCCTGTGTGTACACCGTTCAAGGGGCCGACGCCCCCTTTTCAAGGCGAACTACTCTCATGAGAGATTACAACATTTTTCTGTACACACACTTTTACTACCAGCGTTTTGCTTTCGTTCTCCCAAGTCGCAGTGCAACGGACACTTCTGGAGCCTGATAGTTTAATACTTCGATTTTTTTTGTTAACGCAAAAAAGGTAAAGAAAAAGCTAGCGACGCGAGAATGGACAAAGTAATATAATGTACAGCTCTTGATCAAATTACATTAGGCAGTTAATTCGAAATAAAAAAAATTATGACCACCGATATATCATCATTGCAAATTTCATATTAAAATTGATCGTTACTTGGCGTACTCCTAAGTGTCGAAAGAACATAGAAACTATTGAAATCACGTGCGCGCAGAATATTGAAAAGAGACCCTACAAAGAGCGAATTCCACTTACACCCATAATCGCCCGTGCCCACGACTGTAGGATTTTCTAGTTTCGTAATAAAATGAATTTCATGAATTATATGCTCGTGTTTTCGAGTCGTAATTTATAGTTAAAAGCCTGTGTTTTTCCATAATGACTCTTTTGCAGATTTCTCTTCTATATTTCAACAGATTTTCGTAAATTTTTTAATGTCAACCGCTGGCATTGCGGGCGATTTGGGCGTAAGTGGAACTCGCCCGAAACAATTGCCTGCTAAATAAAACAATTGCAATCACTCACCATTGAAACGCGTTGAAGTGGTAGTAAACAAGCCCCTGCCCGTACAAAAACGACGCGTCTTTCCAGTAGTCTCCCTTGAGGGAATAAAATTTCTGGTACGCCGACATGGCTGTGAAAATAGGAAACCAAATATGGAAACCAACATCGTACAGAAACTGTAAGGAAAACTGAACGCGGATCGTCAATTACCTTTACTATAATCTTCCAGCAGCAAGTGAAAATGCCCCAGCTTGCAGTACGTTTTAGGATCGATACTAATTCCCTTGTCCTCCTCGTCGTCTTTCGGTTCGTCTAAATTCATTTTCGTACTATCCGCTTTCCTACGTTGCTTCTCAGCCTGCGCCTGAACTAACATCCTCTCTAAATATTTGATTGCACGTACGACTAAAGCTTTCTTCTTCACTTGCTCCGGTGAGTTCAATTTCAAGAATCCAAACTGCCGACTGTGCGCACATCGAAAAAACAAATGCACTGATGAAGAAACGGTATATATAGGCATCGCGCGTTGGCCAATGCCATTGCGCCCGATCTTTTAAAGCTACAGACATATTTTAAACGAAATAAGCATCGACAAGCGCGAGTTGTCGCGCCCGTTAAGCAAAATCTCGCGCGACAACCGGAGCCCCCCGAAACGAAAGGGAAGTTTCGGCCGATGGAGATCATGGGAACGCGATAGCGTATCAATCGAATGTGGGACGATCGGACGCGCGGAAAGGATGTCAGTAGGTTGCACGCACGTCTAAACGAGCCGATCAAATCGCGCGGCTATTCTGTCAAATAACTTTCTAGGTTATATTTCAGGGGCCAGGCGGAAAGTAACGCGACGGCTGGGGGAGAGATCGGGGGACTGGCGAGATAATCGGCGCTACGAGGTCTGTTTACTTCAGAATCACCTGTCTAACTCGGATAGTATCTGTAATTCTTGAGGAGTCAAGTTGATGTCGTCAGTCTCCTGGGCCATTTTCGCACTCGGTAAATAGACTCAATGAAAACAGAACGGACACATGTTTGCACGCGGAGCAGGCCGCTTCACACGAAAGTCCGGGTGTTTCTCTCGATTCGCGCCCCCGACAGCTTGTCACCTCATCGGAACGAGAAGCTTTTGAAAGCGGCGATCAGGTTAAACCAGGATGGCGAATCACGCGACGGAAGACCATTTCCACGGTTCACATCGACATTGTAATTCCGTGGCCGAAGAACATCGGCCCCGGCCGCACGGCCCCACGGCGGCGGGAAAATCAAACGCTCCCGTCGTTCTGCGACGCATAAATTAAGTGCCACTCGACCGCTGGTAAAACGATCGACAAGGAAAGCAGATTTGAACTTGAAACTTCGCGGAACCCGCGAGAACGGGCGCACGAGCTTTAACAATCATGCATAAACGCGAACATTAAACAATGGCGGGATTGTTTATTTGTTTTACGGGAATACCACCAGGGAATTTTCTTAGAGCGATAGGAATAGTGGTAAGAAATCCACGATATAAGAAATAGTTGTGAAGAATACCTCCAACAGATGATTATCCAGACTTCCTTTCGCATTGTTACCGTTAATTTTCGCAAGATTACGCGCGAACCTCGCGACACTTCGTGCTTTTAGTAGCTGCATCTGCCACCGACGGTTCCGTAGCTGCTTCGTTGCTGCTACGCCATTGCGTTCTTTAAACCGAACAATCGCCGTGGGGTGCCGGATATTTCGATCTGTCAGATCGGTTCGAGTGCACGAAGTCGGTTGAGTTTCGTTAAACACTTGGGTGATTTGCGAATTAGGTGAGCTCTCCACGTATAAATACTAACAGTCATGAGATATTACATAATTTAGGGACGCGCCTGAACATTATCATGCCTAAACTGCACAACAGCACCCTCAAGTCGGGAGCAAGAAAATTGTTCAAACGGTAGACCTCTATTGTTTTTTATTTTATTCTGGCATATTACTATTCTCGTTCCGTGACCTGTCCGTCCATCTCGGTAGACCGTAAACGGTCAATTTCGAAACTATCAAACATTTCCCACCGCGAGGCATATATTATTAGAGATTCTTGGCAATGGAATCATCGATATATTTTCGTTCTGACGAATAGTCGAAGGATGATTCCCCTGCCACTTTGTTATTTAAAGACGTGAAAATAGCGCGGCGCGTACTTGATCGTTTGCATGGTATTGTTGCGAAAGTAACAGGGTAGCTTTATCGTTTGTCAATCGTCACGGGGCAATTTGAAATTACTAATTTTCAATGCGAACCCTTGAAATAACGATCTGCTTTCAGAGTTAAAATGAGCATTCCCGTGACTAAAAAGAGCAAAGACGACGCGAACAAAGAAGAATGTAGCCTAGACGTTTCGAAAGAAGCGAAAAGTATGATAGACAAGATCTTGGGAGATGTGAGCAAAAAGTCTGCCACTAAACAGATTATTATTGGCACATCGTCAGGATGGTAGGTATCGGCGCGTGAGAAACCTTCTTATATTTCTCTAAATAACGCTTAAACTGAATCAAGCTGATTACCAAGACAACAGTCTTTAGAGTATTACACATCTGTACAATGTTAACGTAATCCTATTCAGAGATTTCTTGGTAAATATACTCGGATATACTCGCCCAACTTCATAGAAATATTTCACGCAGGGTGACTGGCTTCGTGACAATGAAAGTCGGAAAGATCGCAGCGTTCGCTATTGGCGGTGGTATTATCATGTTGCAAATAGCTGCGCACCAGGGTTACATAAAAGTCAACTGGGATAAGATACAGAAGAAGGCGGAGAAAATTTCAGATAAGGTAGAAGAGAAAGTCACTGGCGAAGGGCCAAAATTCATGGACAAGGCAAGAGTAACGTTACTATAAATTTCCTGTTTGCTTTTTTACGTTGGCGACCTAATACCTGTGTGTGTAATGTGCTTATTGTTTACAGGTAGGAGCATGGTGTCAAAACAATTCGCTTGTGGCGTCAAGTTTCATTGGTGGTTTCATTATTGGTTTAGCGTCTTGAATGAGAAAATGTTTAATTTTTTACGCGCACAGTGGACAATGTGTTCTCGTTCCTTTTTATATTAGCATTATTCTGTTAGGTATAATCTTTTACTTCCGCCGATACGCAGGAATCAAACGTTTTATTTATTATTTAAATTATTAAGGTCGTCTAAGTGTTACGCTGATTTCGTTTCACTTCTTTAATACATAAGTTTCTGTATGATACGAACATTTACCGTATTATACATCGTGTACATGTGATTTAGATCTAATAGTTCTAAAAGTTTTATACGCTTTGCTATCGTTTAACGCTTGGCTAATAATTGCCCACGTATATATGTACAAATTTATGCATCGATTCGCCTGCAGAAGGACGATAGAAATAGAATTGATAGATACATTGTAAGAAATTGAAGTTATAACTTGCAATAAACAGAGTGATTGGAATTTGGTTCTTAATTTCTTTTCGTACATTTCAAGAATCTATCTTATCTCGAGAACTTACATATAAGTGCTTTGTGTAAATTTGTATGTAACGCTTGTAAACGTACTTTGAAGTTGTACGCGTAAACAATCTGCTTTAGTAACGAAACATACTGTTTCAGGTCGAGAGATTCGTTGACAAGAAGTTGGATAAAGCTGAGCAATTGTTGAAAAACGGAGAATCCCGTACACGACGCTGGTACCAGACTGTTGCTGGCGATAACTCGTTCAAGCCTACAGAATTCCATTTCTTTATCGCATCTTTCGTAGCTGGTTTAGCACTTGGTATTGCTACTGGTAAATAGATTAGAGTGAGCTGCGTTCTAAATGCGGAAAAAGAAACATAGGTGCTCATCCGGAGAACATTATCAGCGTTGTAAACCTTAATAACAAAGTGTCGCGACGAACTGATAACGGGGATGAAAAGTAGAATCGATGAATTTACAGAGTGGATGATGAAATATACTCAACTGTGTATACAAGACAAATGAAAGTCGTAATATACCTACTTCCATTATACCAGAATTTTTGATAATTTTTTTCATGGATTAGCACAAATTTCGTTCCAATTTTTAAATGCAAGAACTGAAAAAAAAATAGAAAAGAATACTAACAATCGTGTGCTTACGATTAAAAATGGTCTTTGTACGTTTATAAATTAACATGAGTTACGAGTATATGTTGCTAATAAAAAGTCGTTCTTTTATCTTTAATAACATGTTAATTGCTTTTGAGTTAGTATGTAGAAATTGTAGATAGTAGATAACAAATCTGTTGCAACGGATATAATGAATTTATATCTATTCGGAATGCAGCAAACGTGTCAATGCAACCGTCTCAGTGATCGCATCCCTAGGGCATAGACAGTAGGGCTGTTCGAGTACTCGAATATTTCGTCGTAAGTAATTCGTCGTTACTGCCCTGTTTTTACCATGCGTAATAGTCCCGCTCACTATCCCCACCATTTCTTGGAATCCTTCGGTCGAGAGTGAGAGAACGAAAGAGACGACGGCAACTTCGTGTCAACTGTTTCGTTCCCTCTCGCTCGACTCTTGGGTTTTCTCACTCGCGGCATCGGCCGCACGGAATAGTCTTAGAGCATATACTACTCTAAGGGAATAGTGTCCGCATCGCGTTATTGTCCCGCCGCCAGCCCCGTTCGTCGGGTTATAGTCTAACGACGAATTACTGTAAACCGGCAGGGAAAGTGCTACGACCAATCGCGTGTGTCAGATCCGTGGGAGCTGCGCAGATCGGTCGCAAATCGGTAGAGGCGTCGGTATGCTCTTATATGGAACGCAGTTTAGTCGGTTCTCTTCGAGCTGCTCGAAAAAATTCGAGTACTCGATTCTTTGGAGCCGGTCGGTTTTTCGAGCCGAGTCAGGCTCGGCTCGCTTTTTTCGAGTACTCGAACAGCTCTAATAGACATTAACATGATCCTTATTTCATTAAGCCTACAATGGCTACTAAGAAGTAGTGCGCAAAATAGGATACATTGTAAATGTATTATCCTCCAACATTTCATCAAACGTGTAAAACGTATTACTGTAGTACTAGATTACGAAACTTGTTTCGTTACGCTATTTATTACATAAGCCATATTTTTCTGCCATTTTCATATTCACAGTATAAAATGTGTATGTACAGTAAATGATAATGTCAGGATATGTGTTTTCAGTCTTATTGTGGCATATACTTAACATATATTTTCGATTCAGGTTTACGACATTCTTGTTTAGCTCGCATAGAATTTTTAATTAATTCGATTTACTAAATGCTTCAACGTGAAAATATATAAAAAATTGAAAGATTCGTGTAGTGTAAATGTACCGATACCCGGACGCTTAAGGGGCTTAAGGAGTAGCGGCGAAGTTTGTCTCCTAATTTAATTTGTAAAACCATCATGAAATAAAAAAATGTTGAAATTAGGGCTGGGACTATTCGAATAATTTAATGTTCGAATATTTTACAAGTATTCGAATGCTACGAATAAACTTCGAATATTTGAGTATTCGAACGTTATTATTCGAATACTGATGTATTCAAATACTATTCGAATACTGATGTATTTGAATAGTATTCGAATACTGGGATATTTGAATAGTATTCGAATAGTAGTCGAATACTTGGATATTCGAATAGTATTCAAATACTTGGATATACGAATTATATTCGAATACTTGGATATACGAATTATATTCGAATACTTGGATATTCGAATTATATTCGAATTATATTTGCCAAATAATTGAGCAGCTGAAGTATTATACCGAAAAATTCGACAAATAGTCCCAGCCCTAGTTGAAATGTGAAAGACAACGCAATATTATACTATCGGAAACTGAAAAAAAGTTTATGTATTATAATAGACGTATTTATTAATGAAAACACGAAAACACGCAGATGTCCCAGTAACCGGACAACCGAAAACTGCATGTCCCAATACCTGAATTATATCGTCCCAGTAAGCGAACAAAAAGCGCTAAAAATGCATGTCTGAATTACTTACATTCACGAAATTCTTGTACCAGTAAATAAACTTACACTTGTTTAAAAAAATATTAATTTTCTTGCAAATTTAACTATCTTAAACTAAATTTAAATCTATTTACTATTATAATAATGTATTATTATAATATATAAATAAGAAATGCTGTCAATATTTTCTTAATAAATGACAGAAGTGTCTTAACAGAAGCTTAAGAAACTTCTCGAAATCTGCTATGCGTACGAAGTGTGTCACAAAATATTATTTCTATCTGACGATTTTTAATTTTCTATAATAATGATTTTAATTAATATTGCTAAATACTCGTGCATTATGGTACTATTTTTTGTTTTTAATTACATTCAAAATTAAGCTTAAAAATAAATCAAATTCGCATTACTGTTCAGGTACTGGGACATGGCCGGGCACTGATACATTTACCTTAATACTGCCACGTTCGTAGCAATTATATTTGTAGATAATATGTACACCGCGATGTTTGTATGTACAAGATAAAGTTATAAATATAATTTGAAAACTAAGCATCGCTTATCACTAAACAAATATGTTTCCGATTAACGTTATTCTGTGTACTAAGCAAAGATTCCAATTGTGTAGAAACGTAAGTTATAATAAAATTGTCACTATATAAAATAATAATGCTTCTAAAATCTCTTGAGGCACTGCATTATGATAGTCCTCAAACGCCTTCTAATCTTTTGATCGCCGTTACAAAAGATGTGCGTGGAATTGTCCCCTATTTGAATCAGAGTGTCCTCGTCTTGCTGTAAGTACAAGTAACGAATAAATATCGTAGAGGAATTAACACTTGTTCATTATTCAGTAAGCACGGTTCTTACCAAATGAATACTGGTAGCAGTTGGACTGTGTTGCAACTTGGCCCCTTGAATCCCTTCTTGATTCAGCTTTTGAAGTAATTCCTGCGGGTCCACGTTACCATACTCGTGTTTCCTCTCTTTAAGAACTTCCTCTTTGATCGGTGCAGGCGAACCAGAAGAGACTTTACGTTTTCCAGTGGGTCTATCTTCGATACTCTAAAAATACGATCTTTATACTAATCTCTGAATTAAATAGTACTACAAATCTACATACCTTTATCGTATACACATTATCCTTAACTTCCAATTCACCAGTGACAGAAGCAAGACTCAGACCAGGTCGAATTTCATTTGGAATTATATTTCCAGCCAGCTCCGGCTCGATAAATACTCGCCCCTTTTTCCTCTTCAAAGGCAACTTTATGACTTCGCCTCGTTTAAAAGTAATCAAAGGTTTTTCCTTGAATGCATACGAAGAATCAAGGAATCAACGGTGCGATCAAGAAATATGGCAAGTAATATGTAAAAACAACTTACTCCTACAGGCTCTATAACAAGGTCTGTCCTGTGCGGTGCAGTTATTGGTGGTTGCGTATAGCATTCAGGTATAACTAAATGTTCTGGCTTTAAATCTCTAATTAATTTATTAGCTTGAGTAAAGTTAAGGGAGGTATCGATCGGACAGTGCACTGCTTTCATCGCTAACGGCTGGAAAGGTGCTAAAGCATCCAAATATGGGAAATCCGGTTCTGAAGGAATAATCGTATTACCATAAAATGCCTGTACACGATATAGGTATCAGGATGTAAAAAATAACTGCTACAGTAAACGTACCTGTAAAAATTATCGTGTGCTGCGGACTATTGCCCCATAGCTGAACAAAATGAACCGCATCGCCAAACCTGAGGCTGGGGTGACCGCAGAACACCACGCAAGGTTGTCTGTAGTCGGAACTAAAACCTTCGGCGTACGTTGACGTGAAATGTTTCAACCTAGCATTTTTAACAAGGAAAGCATGGGGAAATGGTTCTTCCGGAAGGTAAACCTTATTTTGCTTGTTTGTTGATAGCCTGAAATGAAACTGAAATAAATAATCCAGATGATTTAATTCGAATACAAAACCTACCATTCAGCTAAGATGTTTGAGTACGCTAGAGAACTTTCAGCCACCGGTGATATGAAGAACAAAGGGACTTGTGAGAAACCTGATTTGTCCAAATGAGTGCTGAGGCACTCGAATAAATCGTACACAACACCAGACGGATAACACGGTATTAGCACGCATCCACCAGTTCTAAGCGTCATCGCTGCGAAATGTAATTCCAGTGTAAGCTTCCAGTCGAAAGTTGAACGATTGAATTTCTGCACGTACCAACAGTCATACAAAGCTCCCCGAGCATAGTATCTGGATTAGCAGTTGGCGTTTGAGTTAAGCCTGTTAATATCAGCATATTGGCATGTTTTAACGTAGCTTGTTCCATAGGACGTGGGTGAGTAGTTAACGTTGAAGATCCGCTAACAAATGCAACTTTCTCGTGATCGCATGAAATCAACCAATTGCTACTGCCCAAACAGTATCCAGAACTTATAGGAGTAACCGTTAATGCGCCGTATATGTCCTGTAAATCTGTAATAAGTATCTGCTCCGAGACAACGATCGTGTTACGTCAACTTACCAACTTCTGATCATATCCGACTGTCTGAATGTAAGCTAATGCAGTATTAACCGCTGACATCGAATATATATGTTTCCAAGATTTCGGTTTAAGAGCATCGGCCAGCGGAGGAGGCAGAACATGCAGCATCTCCTTCCAATGCTTCGCTAACGTCGCCCTTGGCGTTTGCTCGATAAACTCTACTAGCTCCTCCATGAAAAATCGTCCGATTTGCAGCGTCGGTTCCGTGGCATAGATAATGCCTTTGAAACCGGTGTGCTCTGTTACGAACGGTACAGCCAGCATGCAGGTATAATTGGATATTAAAATGGCATCGATTTCTGAGAAATCTACTATCTTCTCCAAAGGTGGAGAAAACTCGGGAGTCGAATCTACGAACACTCTGCCACAGCATTCCTTCAATTCCTGAAACGTGTAACATTTACGGTAAGATCAATTTAATACACGCGGTACAGGAAGATATGTAAATATACGAACCCCTTCTATTTGCCAGTCCTGATGGTTATCGCGCGGAAGCCACGATGGCAAGGAATTAAACTTAGCGCTAGGGACCATGGGCATTGGCATGAAGTGTAATATGGACTGCATGTTTAAACCGCAGTCGAGCATTAAAGTAATCCCTTTGAAACTCAAAACCAAACATGGCTTTGTTGGCTCGCTTGACAAACAATACTAGAAATATAATAAACCTTAAATATTTAAGAGGTTCTGTTGAATGATTAACAGTATATTTATAGCTCGACATTATAATAAAAGAAATTATTAAGCAATAATTCGTATTATTATACTATAAAATATTATGACTATTGTAATTACCAATTTCATTTTAAATGCTGTATTTCCATTGATTTTTAACTAAATAAACACTACTGTAAAAGAAAAATATTTCCATTGAATACAACACTGGAAACATAACCTCCTACACAAGCTACGCCGGTTTCAATACTTTTAACCAGACCCCACGGGAAATGTCTTCCAGAGTCCGGACTACGCACCGTAACGCATGCGCGATGTCGTCAAACCAATCAACGCTAAGATGGCAAACGAAACAATCACGTCGCTTGGCTTGACTTGACGGTAGCGCCGTTTCGTTTACCATCTTAGCGTTTTTGGTTTGACGTTTCGCTCATGCGTTACGGTGCGTAGTCCGGACTCGGGAAGACATTTCCTGTGGGCTCTGCTTTTAACTGACTTAAAAAAGGAGGAGGTTATGGATTCGATCCATAGGGTAGATGTCCCAATTACCATGCCCTGTTCCAATTACCGTGCCTTTGTACTTAAAGAAGCCGTACAAAAAAACTCGCATAAATAAATAAGGAAAGAAATTTTTTTAATTAAGTTAAACTATTAATGTATGTGTTACAAATGAGAAGGTTCCATTTTTAAACAACTAAAGCATGGTAAAAAAAATTCAAAAATGTATATGAAGATTTCGATGGATTTACCTAAATCCTTACCGGAAACGGTAAGGAACGCGTACTTTACAGAAGTGAATAAATTGGTAATTATCATGATTTGCACTTATGTAAAGTGTTTATTATATCATAAGAGGTTCAAATTTTATGAAAAAATAGCAAAATGAGCACTTTTGAAACGTTTCCGTATTTTTAAAGTGAATCCGGTAATTGGGACAGGAATGTTCCTATTACTGTGCCCCTCGGTGCCCACTGGCATCGTCTGTAACTGCTAAATCTAACCTTACTTTTGTTTCCCAGAACGGGTGAACAGAAATTTATATTTGCATATTTTGCTTTTGTAATGAAAAGGTCATATTAAAATTACATAAAAGCACCTCTCGTAGAGCACAAAAATGTTTTGAACTGTTCAAAGTTGAAAGACATAACCTTACCGCGGGAACGCTATTCAAAAAAGGGCACGGTAATTGGGGGCACAGGAATAGGGACAACGCATTTTTCAGGGCACGGTAACTAGGACAAAAACATGTATTTTTATTTCAATTAACGAAATATGAAAAATTAACATTTACAACCCGAAAAAAAATGCCTTAATAAAGAGAAAAGTTCAAAATACAAATAATTCAAATAGAAGGGGGCGATGCCCCGATGGTCCCACCCTACACTAAATAAATCAATATTGGCCCAATATTTTGCCAGTTATGGTTAATAATAATTTATATGTTTGTCCCCGCATAACTCCTCAGCATATGGACCGATCTTGATGATCTTTTTTTTTATTCGAAACGGGGCGATGCTCCGGTGGTCCCATCGTGCACTGCATCGACATTGGCCCAATATTTTGCCAGTTATGATTAATATAATTTATTTATATGTTTATTCACCCATAACTCGTCAGCATATGAACCGATTTTGATGATCTTTTTTTTATTCGAAAGAGGGCCATGTCCCGGTGGTCCCATCCTACACTGTATCAACATTGGCCCAATATTTTGCCAGTTCCAGTTAATAAAAAAGACTATTGTTACATAATTATTATTATTTTATGTACTGACGCGCATATCTCCTCGGCATGTTGTGTCAATATATATAAAACTAAAAAGTTAAAAATAAAAAAATATAAAAAAAATAAAATCGATTTCAAAAAAATAAAATTGCACTAAAAAGTAAAAAATAATTTTTTCTCTTATTTAATCTACGAGTCTCATATTTTTTAAGCCGGTGCCTCAACATATGCACCGTGTAAATCTGGCGCTGACTTAAAAAATGTAAATTAAATAAGGGAAAAAATTATTTTTTACTTTTTAGTGTAATTTAATTTTTTTGAAGTCGGTTTTAATTTTCTGTTTTTAAATTTTTTTAACCTAACTGTTTTCTATCAAATCAAACAGATTTGATTTTATTTACACAACGCGTAGGAGGCATACTGCGTAGTATAAAGATATATACAGCAAATAAATTGTGCACGTGCCTTCAATTTTATCTCCCTCTGCTGCCACTTGCAAAAATGTGTGAAGTGATTGTACTATTTAATGGATATTCCACAAAAATTGAAGGCGGGGCGATGAAAGCAAATTGTTCGTGTACTTTAATAAAAGCATCGAAAAACATTATCATTGATACTATGACTGCGTGGGATCAAGAGAAAATAATAGAAGGTATTAACAGCGTATGCAAATTCTTTATAATGTTTTAAACAATGACTTTGTTTTAGCTCTCAACAGGTACAATATTACACCCGCTGATATCGATTACGTAGTTTGTACTCATAGTCACGCTGACCACATAGGAAACAATAATCTCTTCACAAAGGCGGAGCATATAGTTGGGACCTGTGTTCATCGTGGTGAAATATTCTTTGAAACAAATTTAAAAGACGGTGAAGCCTTTTACATACGTTGAAAGTTATAATCATTTTGGGTTACATAACGTATATGGATTTAGAATTATTTTAATTACAGAGGAATATAAAGTCTGCCCAGAAGTTAAAGTAATAGCAACTCCTGGCCATACGTCGGACGATGTTACAGTGTTAGCTGAAACTATGACACAGGGAAAATCTACGTGTTTCGCTATAACAGGTTTTGCTAAGAAATATACTAATGCCTCGAATGCTCGGAGTAACTTACTTTTTTCATTGTCATAAATTTTTTTAGGCGACTTGTTTGAGAAAGAAGAAGACATCTTAGATCCAACAATTTGGCAGGAATTAGGAACATTGGAATTACGGAAGACTCAGGCGTGTATGAGATCGTACATAATGGATATTGCGGATTTTATAATACCTGGGCATGGACCAATGTTTCGTGTCACTGATGATATAAGAAAGATAGTCAAGGACCAAATAATTACATAATATTCTAATAAACATGTACCCGAAGTTCACATGTTAATAAGAGTTAAAACAAATGTTTAAGGAAGGAGAATCGAAGACCTTGCAGTGAGAGGGGTGCAACTAGATCTTTAGCAGTTGCGAGTAAACTGGAAAAAACTGTTTATAAAATTATTGCTATGACGTAATATTAAAAGGAGAACACTAAATGAAAAATATACATTTTCACAGAATAAGTAATAGTTATTGAGTTGATAAGTTTTTATTTCTATTGTGAGCGAATTTTTCAAGTCTGGAGCTGCACCTGTCTTGCGCTAAAGAGTACAAAAATCGGTCGCTTTTTGATGACTATGCAGAGTAAGGAACACATTTTATTGATTTATTGTTGCTTTATTAATCAAATATGGAAGAAATACGTCGGCATTTATTGTAGACATAAAAAAAATAACTATTCTTGCGCCTGCTCGCCATCATTATCTGCGGAAACATCCTCATCCTCAGTCAACGCACATTTGAGAGGCTTGCTTATTAGGTGTGTGGAACGTAGTTGGTGGCTAACTGCATTACGTCGTTATAGTTTGCCTTTTCCAGTGGCAAAGTAGCAATGGGGACATTCCATGCGAACTCGGACAGATTTCGGAGTAAGTTTTCGTAGATTGCTGAAATTTGAATATGTTGTAGTCTTTAGTGATATTTAAACGTACCTCAAAGGATTTTTCAAAATTTTGAAAAATGTCGATTTTACAGCTGTTTGAAGTTAAGTGCTAACTTTTTGTTAATACATTATAGCTATGGAAGTAGTAAACGGATGGAGATGAGCTTTACGGTGCTTATAGAGAAGACATTGAAGTTTTAAGAAAAAATTATTTCAGTTTAAAAAAGAAAAATTTGAACCATTTTTGTGCAATTATGTTAAACAAATGCAGGTTTTTAACATCGGGCGCGATTTTAAAAATCTGAAAAAAATGAGAATATAGTTCTATCCTTCCCCTTGATGGACAAATTTTCAAAAATATGGACATTTTAAAATTGGCCCTGTAAAAATTGCCGAAAGTTAACGCTGCGTCAAATCACACCGGTTCGACTGGCTGAGCCGAGCGGTACTCGCAGCGGCCAAGCGGCTATATTTGCTATTCTTATACAGTGTTCTCGAATATGGTAAGTATTTGTAAAAAACTGAAGAAGGAAAACTTTTACTGTTTTTTTATACATAACATAATACGGTAACTCAATTTTTTATGATCGCAATATTTTCCTTAAAACGAAGGTGACCCTCAGTTTTTTTTAAATAGAATACTATATATTTGATTATCCAATATGAAAGCGACTGTCAAGACAAATTCAACCATATGGTATACTATGACCATCAAGGCTAACATGGTTAGAAATGAAATAAATATATCGAAC
This sequence comes from Andrena hattorfiana, assembly GCA_944738655.2. Lineage (NCBI taxonomy): Eukaryota > Metazoa > Arthropoda > Insecta > Hymenoptera > Andrenidae > Andrena > Andrena hattorfiana. The sequence goes on from OX122889.2 coordinate 48,972,405, forward strand.
TATCTATCTAGTAGATTGAATTTCATCTTTCATTCCTACATGTATAGCCTTGATGGTCATAGTATACCATATGGTTGAATTTGTCTTGACAGTCGCTTTCATATTGGACAATCAAATATATAGTATTCTATTTAAAAAAAACTGAGGGTCGCCTTCGTTTCAAGGAAAATATTGCGAACACCAAAAATTGAATTACCGTATTATGTTGTGTATAAAAAACAGTAAAAGTTTTCCTTCTTCAGTTTTTTACAAATATTTACCATATTCGAGAACACTGTATAAGAATAGCAAATATAGCCGCTTAGCCGCTGCGAGTACCGCTCGGCTCAGCCAGTCGAGCCGGTGTGATTTGACGCAGCGTCAACTTTCGGGAATTTTTACAGGGCCAATTTTAAAATGTCCATATTTTTGAAAATTTGTCCATCAAGGGGAAGGATAGAACTATATTCTCCTTTTTGCAGATTTTTAAATCGCGCCCAATGTTAAAAACCTGCATTTGTTTAAAATAATTGCACAAAAATGGTTCAATTTTTTTTTAAACTGAAATCATTTTTTCTTAAAACTTCAATGTCTTCTCTATAAGCACCGTAAAGCTCATCTCCATCCGTTTACTACTTCCATAGCTATAATGTATTAACAAAAAGTTGGCACTTAACTTCAAACAGCTGTATAATCGACATTTTTCAAAATTTTGAAAAATCCTTTCAGGTACGTTTAAATATCACTAAAGACTACAACATATTCACATTTCAGCAATCTACGAAAACTTACTCCGAAATCTGTCCTAGTTCGCATGGAATGTCCCAACGTACACAGTGGATTGTGAGGCTCAATCGATATAGATTGTACATCACTGGTTCGGTGCAAGGAGACAGATGCGGATCTACATTCGTATTGCGCAAAACGGTAATGGATGCAAGTCCAAAATTTGCAATGAATTGTCCATTTGTTTTCAGATTTGCATCAAACTTGCGCCAAACGATGTAGATTTTTTTTACGAACACTACACGTCGTAATTAAAAAACTGTCGAAAGTGGAGTGGTACTCCTGTTGCTGCAAGGTCTTCAATTACGAAGAAGAATTTTATTTATTTATACCATTGACTAATCTGTTAAATTCAAGATACTTTGAATTTGTTTTTACAAATACTTTATTAAACACTGTAAAGTGTAGTACATAGTATCACAACATCAGTATTCTATATATGTATACATATCAATAATAATTATTACATAGCGTCCAATTCACAAATATATAGAAAAGATCGTTTTAACTGCTGTTCGCCAAAATCCTGCTTCTTATGCAACATTGTAAGTGAATGAACGTAATTGATTTTGTATAATTAAAGTAATTTGCTAGGTAAATAACTGTAATTGTAAAAAGAATAGCATACAGCTGCGTTTTGAATATTCATTTCTAGGATGTAAACTATGTATCTGAATATTTTTGTTAATGTTCACAGCCAACATCTAAAGTAAGAGTCCATGTATCTTTATATTCAGTATATATGTGTATTCAACCGTTTATATCCTGCTGTTAATAAATCATATTTAAATACACTTGTACATTATGTACACGAACATCATTACATATGAAATGATAAACAGATGTTCGACAAGTTAATATATTTATTAAATATTGCCATTGATGGCAATGCGATGACAATATCCTTCTCAAGAATAAATTAGATTATACTTTGCAATGTCATTCTATTCAGCTTTTATATTCATTTGATCTCGTAATATGTACCTTTCTTTTTTGTAAATAATGCCATACATTTGAACCATATTAAACTTTCACTTGTAGTAGCTTTCGTAAAAGAGATTTATAGCTTATCTCGCAACACTTCCGACGTACGAATTTTGGCACTGGTCTTAATCGCCGCATATAGAAATTTTTTTCAAGTACATTGTTCTGCCCCCGTTCGAATTAACTTACATATCAGTTATACACTCTTCAGCTTTCAAAAATGCATATACAATTATAAATTATAAAAGGCATGTAATCCGTGTATCACCGTACACCAAGTGTCCTGCACCTTGAATGCAAACGTGATTGAATATGCCAGTATTACAATTGTAATTGCCACTCTTATTAAACTACTGCAAAACACACTCAAATACAATAATTTGGCATCGTATGATTTTTGAAGAACGGCATCTTTAGCGTAATGAAATTTAGAAATAAGAGCATTAATATTAATAAAATTTTATACAAATACTTTAATTTCAGAAAATCAGTATTTTCGGATTCTGGTCTCGTATGCTCCATTACGTTCGTTAATTATTATACGTGAATGCATAATGCCTATTTAGGAGACGTAGATTGTTGTCACATTATCTGATTCAACAGGGCTTCAAGACAAATTTCTTCTGTAATAATTACAAGCCAGGACCTCTACTGAATAGTAGACTAATAGAATAGTTAACTAAGAATCGTAACTGTACATTTAACAATAAGCGTTATTTGTGTAACGAACTTTACCAAATTTAGTACAACCAATAAATGTAACATACGCTTGAACATGGTACACACACACACGCGCACATACAAGCTAAATTGTTTAAGAATTTCGATACTCGTCTAGCCTTGTATTAATAACAATCATAGTGTAATAAATAATTTGGAAATAAATAGTAAGCTTCATAAAACATTCACTCCAATAATAATATATTATATGTAATGGTTAAAACTTTGTTTTTTTTGCAATAACATTCATTAAACGAAAAAGGCAGCTGATATCGCAAACATTTTTCAGAGACAATATTATTGGATATAATAGTTAGCATGGATCATGAGTACTTGAAATAAATACATTTATCAGTTGCACATACAATATTATATATTTAGCAAGATAAGATTATTTACCAATATCAATTAGTCTTTATAAATGTCTGCCGACCAAACCTGGCAAGGCGACGCGTGTGTGCAGCGGTAGTGGTCCCGGACTAACTTCTCCCATCACAGTTCCCAGCTGCCCCATAAAGTATTAAATACATCAAGAATCCATCTCTAGATTCTCACACATTATTTGGCAGTACACCAAATAGAATAATTAGGATATCAATTTTGTGTATGTAAAGAATTCCTAATTAAAATGATTCTTCAAAGGAAGTGGGTATGACGAATATGCAACTAAAGAAATTCAATGCATGGAAGAAAATTTGTTCTCGCAAAAGGGCCACGATAAGAAACATACTGCTCTGTCGAATAAGGAGAAAGATTGCTTGATAACGACTTTGTCGTTATCTTTCCGTTACTTAATTTTAAGTTATTTCAATTCTGCTCGATGAAACGATCCAATGCTGTGCGTGCGACTATGATTTATCTATGAAAATATGTTACGGTGCGCCAGATTCTACTTTGCCTTCTCCCCGTTATTCACTTTTCTATATGACAATACTTACATCGAACAGTTTTCTCGTCGATGCATTTTCTTGTCCGAAATACTGAATACTTTCCAACGGAAATAAATACCGGAAAAATATGACCAACATTTATAGAAACTATAATACAACAGTAATATGGTTCGACACCAACATTGCATACGCACGTACCTAGGTCATGATTTTCTCACTAAATATTATCTGAGGTATCGATTACAATGTATCAGAAAGCATACATATACATCTTGTATCATTTTAAGAAGTAACGAAGTGACACAAGCTAGAAATCAAATATTCCGAATAAGAATTCATGTAAAACTAACAAGTTAAATGTTCATGGCATATTAAGAAACAAAGAAGGCGATAATTAATACTTAGATAACATAATTGCAATGAAATCTTCAGAAATGTATACAACTCTCGCTATCGATAAACTATGTTAGATTCGCTTTTACAAATGTGTTCTGTTTGGGGAGCTCCTTACATGTGTCTGTGGAGGAACCAAACAGAAGTAAACGATACAGACAAATTAAGGAAGAAATGAAAATAAATATTATAATATAAGATAGGTAAATCACATAGAATTCAAAGACACTTCGTTATACCTGTTCGAACATAATCGTAAAGAAATCATCAATACCAGAATAAATTACTTGCCGATTGCACAATAAAATTTTATGTAAAGTATTATGTGAAGATCGTGTTGTGTATAAGTCTCGAATTGATTAGAAAACTACTTATTCCAGATGGAAATGATACGAAACTGAATAATGTATGTACTATGTCCTGCTTGTGCTCGATGTAATAATAAAAAGATGACGACATATGAGACTTAATTATAATGATATATGTGAATTAAAATATTCGTGACGTTATGTCAGAAATAAGTCGGTAATTAAATGTGAGAAATTAAGGTATAGTGGGTATGTAGTAGGGCTGGGAATATTCGAATAATTTAATATTCGAATATTTTACCAGTATTCGAATGCTACGAATAAACTTCGAATATTTTACAAGTATTCGAATGCTACGAATAAACTTCGAATATTTGAGTATTCGAATGTTATTATTGTTAATACATCGGTATTCGAATAGTATGGTGTGAAGTGGGTCAAAATTAGCTTACAAGATTTTACCCTGACAAATGAACCTAAAGAACTTGATTTATAATTCACACCATACTATTCGAATACATCAGTATTCAAATACTTAAATATTTGAATAGTATATCGAATATTTAAGTATTCGAATACTTAAATATTCGAATAGTATTCGAATACTTGGATATTCGAATTATATTCGCCAAATAATTGAGCAACTGAAGTATTCGAATATTCGAATACCGAAAAATTCGACAAATAGTCCCAGCCCTAGAATGTAGCGAGAAATATTTTACTGGAACGTGAAGAAAGCAGACACACAGAAATTGCTTTCTGCGGAAGTTACTTGTTACTAACAGCGTAAGTAGTGTGCAAGCGGCAACTTAAGAACAGCATTCTTTGTATAAAAATAAATAATACCTGAGTAGTGATTTGGTTTCTCATGCAATGGCATTCAGTAACCGACAAATTTCAACGAAATCCTTTGCCGGTACAGCTATACGTGAAGGGAATGTGGTCAATGTAAAACAAAACCATAAACGTTACAAGGGGTAACAACTACTCCGTAAACCTCTTGATAACTTCACTATTTCGGTGTTACTAAGTTATAAAAGCCTACAGATCCGTTCGATATTGAAAATTATGTTTAATGTTCAATTACAATATTGAAAAAGTTTGGTAACTTCGCGTGAAATTTTTCATTTAGATCGAAACTCTGTCGAGCCCTTCGTTATAATTATTCTACCTTCAAAGAACTCATAAATATGTACATACATATTTGAAATATTTACTCTTTATGTACAATACATAATTTGACTTTTGTATTTTGCGTCCACGCTAAAATACATCACACTAAAACGTCAGCAAGCTCAGAGCGCAGAGACAACAAATAAATATCTTTTGCTTCGATATTGTTTCTGCACCTTATTGCTAACATTTCAAGAAAGCACAGTTAAGTGTACACTATAATATTAATGTTATGATCATTTAAATAAATAGACTCCATTAAACATGTATGCGATTTCAAAATGGCAATTCATTAAATAAATATATCGAACTAACGTTTTGTAACTTGCACACGAACAAGGAAATGTTAGCTAATAATGTAGACCCTGTTCAATATAAATGTGAATATTGAAAGTGAAAGTATTCTTAGAGAAAGTTCTCGTACACGCAAAGTAATTATTTTTAATCGTTTCTCCTGCCCCACGTATGCAAAGTCTTTAAAACTAATCTTCTCAAAATACTATTTTCAATAGCTTCTGTCCCATTACAATGTTCGTAACGGAATAAATCCATCCATTCCAATGATTCTTAGGTCTTCATCATCATCATCATCATCATCATCATCATCATCATCATCATCATCATCATTTCTTTTTCTCTAAAAAAATCGGTAAGAACGCGATCAAATGTAGACTAAAGAAAGTGCTTTAAATTGATAACAAAAAAAGGTAGGCAAGAACACAAATTTTTGCTGGTACGCAAGTTAAATCAACAGAAATATCCGCTTAATGTTTAACGGTACAGCTGCGTCACTAGACATTAAACATAATTTTCGAATGAAGAAAAATTGTATGCGGAAGTAACGAATAAAATGAATACTTTAATATTAACAACTAATCTATGTTACATGGATGAGGAAGTGTAAAAATAAAAAAGAAACTGAAGCATCACGCATGTCGATTTCAAATAAATTCTAATCAATTAATTCGTCAATGTGTTTATTACAGGTAAATAATGACTAAAATAGTTGCATACATTTACTCTATTTGTAAAATAACTTTAATAAGAAGCCTGAATGTAAGGCCATGCCTATAGAATCACACATTTCAACTCGAGTGTATTTCATAACAAATTGTCTTTTTGTCAGTGTAGAAATATGTACTGTTAGTATCGTTAGTAACCCATAGAATCTAAGTATGATAAACAGCGATACACAATATGTCTTTCCGATTTACGCTAACAAAATCGTGTTCGAATAAGAATTAATATGTATACTTACTGTACGCGAATACATTTTACAACTGCGTATTATCGACTACTGTTCAATTGTTCGCGCCGTGTGTATCACCGCCTTTCAACAGTGAAGGAAAATAAGTTTTTTCATGCATATTCGATACATTTTATATGAAAGAATTCAGCATAAGCAATCATTGGTGAAGTTAGACGAAAGCGTAGTCGATTAGTGAGACCTATGTAATTGCCGTAGAAAGCTCAAGGCATTGAACAGAAACATAAGTATTATAAACCTAGCATTGGAAACGGTACTTTCATATAAAATGGAAAGTCTACATTGTACAAGTGTTTTTAAGAATGTCCGTACCTATGTAAATGATATAACAAACGGATAATTTGAAATCGTGTTTTTAATATATAATTACAGGAAAATCAAGTATAAACGACAAACTCATTCATAGCAATGTATGGAATGTTCCCACACATGGAAAACTTTTGTACAGAATTTAAATACTTAAATTTCAATTCATTACTTCTACCTTCTGTGTAAATTAAGAATTACATAAGGTTCATCTGGATTAGTGGCGTCTGTGCTGTTAGGCTGATAGCACGGATTAATAGTGTAATTGAGATTAGGTTGATGAAAACTCACCGGTTGAACACTCCTTCGTCTATCCATTTCGCGATCTCCCAGACAAAAATCTGAATCCGAGTCCGCTTTTCTAATCGCTTCGTCCTGAAGCATAAACACCTCGATATCTTAGAATTTTAGTAAATCCGTTGCAACGCGCCTCCTTTAAAAATACTGCATTCTACCTGAGTCATTTGTTGCGTTGTTGTAAGAATCCTGGCTAAAGGACCGCAACAAACTGGTAGCGTTTCCAATAACGTAGGCCTGGAGTGAGTCAAGAGCGGTTTCATGTACCGCGTATCGAAATCACCCCAGATTCTGGCAAGTAATGCTTTTTCATTAGGTTTTGTGCCGCTGCCTTGTAATGATCCATCCTGCATAGAATTATACTGTGAAATGTGAAGGATATCTTGATTATCCATCCTGTATGATCATGATACTTTCTTTAAACGCAATTAAGGTACATATTAAGTGAAGGAGTTTTTGCACACCGTTTGGATAAATAAATCGTAAGTTACGTAAAAATAATCTGAGGATTACAGTGTGTGTACAGCAATTTCATAAAATGTTGAAATTGATCAAAGCTTTTATATAACAGAACATTTGGTGTTATTATTAGGTACCAACGAGCATGCTCGATTGTTCGTCGCTGTATCGATATACCCAGTTAATTATGTTTGCGTATGTCTTGTTAATGAATATAAATGTATATATATTTCGTATGATACTAATCATCAACATACAGAATGGATAACAAAAATATAATACGAAAAGAAATACTTAAGCACATGCAGTTAGCAAATCGAACTGATAACTTAACGGGAATAAAATCATACTTTCAAATATAAAGCCAAAACTCTTGGAAATATTATGTGATGCAATTAATTTGGTTTATAAATATGTAGTTAAGTATATAGCTAAAAATAAATATATAAGCACCTGTACGATTGTTAGTACAATAATTTAAACTATTTTCAACGTGTTAAGTCTAGTAACTAAAGAATGAACTAAATAATGGTTTCGTAACTTTCAAAAAGAAATAAATATCTCGTACGAAACTCAGAGATAAATCTTATCTCGAAGAATTGCAAGTGGTATGTATGAATAATAGAAAGTAATGTGTTTTCAACGACACGTTTAAGTAATTCGAATATATCAGAAACATTGTTCTTTGCACTATTTTATCATTCTCGAGAAGCAACGCATACATCGCTAAGATGCAATAACTAGTGGTCACTGCAAACATTTTAATAAGATAATTTTTACTATATCTCTATCTCAAATCTAATTACCTTTTACAGTTTCATTAATGACAGAAAGCAACTCGTATAATGCTATTCGTAATACACAAAATCGACAATTTATATTTATATGCTCTATAGTTACGTAAAGAAAACGCGAAGTATACGCTGTAAATAACCACAGGACCAAATTAATTGAGATGCAAGAAATTTATAATTTCGTACGCATGTTAACTGCATAAACTATTTGTGACCACATAAACAACAGAACTGAGTTTTTGAATTAATGTGAAAACATACCGGAGGACTTCTCTCCCTACGCATGTCCAGATCTCCAAAGCCACCTTCGCCACCAGACTATTAACATTACCAAGTTAAATTCCAGTATTTTCTATATTAATTATTAAGTGCGTTTATTTAGGACGAACAAAGCATTTTCGTAAGTTTCGTTACAGTATAACAGACATGCTGGACTTCTCAGGAAGTTAAGTTCTAGTGCAGGCTGTAATCTTAGTAGTTCTTGTGCATACGTAACCCAATATTACTCAAGTGGAACTATAAGAAACATTAGTGAGCGTGTAATTCCTTTACAAATATAAAAATTAAAACTCCGGGCATTTCCGACCATAATGTTTGGTATCAAAAGTGCGGGCCGTAGTGATTCAAAGACACCTGGGTACAAAGGATAGAGAAAAAGAGCAGTATAAGAAGAATCTGAACGAAAGCATTCATGCGTAAATATCTTTGTTTTTAAACCCTTCCGAGGAAAACATCATTACACTCTAGATTTTAGATCAGTTTGTATAAATCAAGTAGCTGTACATTAGGGTGGCTCCTATTTTCGACTTCTGAATTTTCTTCGGAGCACCCTCCAGAATAGTTCCAAATAATTAAAAAAAATCTGTATAAAGTTTGAGCTCGATCGGATAACGGGAAAGAGTGCCCCTGGGCCCTTAAACGTTTAAATAATTATTTAACAGCTCGCGAAGTCGATTTTATATAATATCCTCCAAGTGATTCATTGAATAAAAAAATATGTCAAACAAAAGTTGTAGTTCCGGGCAAGGAGCATCTGTTATGTTCTATTACTTTTTTTTCGTGCGATAAACGGTTTTCGAAAAAGTCCGAAAAACTAAAAAAAACTTTTTTCCCTCAAATTTTGCAAGTTTAAATGCTTCTAGAACACTTTTTATTTATGAAGGCGAACAAAAAAATGGAATTTTTGTTTTCGAGAACTATTGTTTAAACATTTAAGGGAGGCATATAAATATGTATGCGAAAAAGATAAAAAAAATTTCTTCTTATTTTCAGTGTTTGATATGTCATGAATGTTTCCTGAAAAATTGGGACCGAAATTCGCAAAAATATCGAAGATATAGGCGTCAGAAGTGAGGTATTCAAATGCATTTTTCTCGATATCATGATTTTCTAACATGTTATCCACGATTACTCAAAAACTATTCAACCGATTTACTTCAAATTTTGCGTGGCTATATGATACACTATTACTCAGGTTTTTGACAGCGCCAATTTTTTATTTGATTCGTAGTTTCTTTTTTATTGCCTAAAAAGTGCAAGATCCCATGTCCGATTTTTTTGAAAATTTTGAAAATTTAAATGTATCTTGAACATTTCTTATTTATGAAAACTAAAAGAAATCTGTATTCTTTATTTTCAACCCCAAAGGTTAATGCTGATTACGTCTCTGACACCGATGAGTACACTTCACTTCGAATGTCTATATCTTCGGTATTTTTGCAAATTTCGGTCCCAAATTTTCAGGAAACATTCATGACATATCAAACATTAAAAAATAAGATTTTTTTTTATCTTTTTCGCATATTTCGGTATATGCCCCCCTCTTTAATGTTTTAAAAAATAGTTCTCGAAAATAAAAATTCCATTTTTTGTTCGCCTTCATAAATAAAAAGTGTTCTAGAAACATTTAAACTTTCAAAATTTGAGGAAAAAATTTTTTTTTTAGTTTTTCGGATTTTTTTCGAAAACCGTTTGTCGCACGAAAAATGTAATACAACATAAAAGATGCTCCTTGTCCGGATCTACAAATTTTGTTTGACATATTTTTTTATTCAATCAATCACTTGGAGGATATTATATAAAATCGACTTCGCGAGCTGTTAAATAATGATTTAAACGTTTAAGGGCCCAGGGGCACCCTTTCCCGTTATCCGATCGAGCTCAAACTTTACACAGATTATTTTTTAATTATTTGGAACTATTCTGGAGGGTGCTCCGAAGAAGATCTTGAAAAATTTTTTACCAAGAGTAAATAAGAGCCTCTACATACATTTCGAATAGATGGTTCATAAAGTCAGTCTGTGATTTGTAGTAATTAACTTGAATTCAAGTGAATTTATTAGCACCGATATGGACCAATTGTAAAATTTGTAAAACTGAATAGAGTAAAATAAATGTACTAAATATGTTTTGATATCTACAGAGATGCTTTCTGATATCAAAGTCTAAATATATACGTATAGTATAATCTAAAGGACATCAATCTTATTAAAATTTTGCGTTTGACAATTTCATTCACTTTTCATGAAACTCATGATGTAGAGTAATCTTAAGTGTAACAACTGTTCTCTAATTGTTGTGTGTCTGGTTTGTTTCTCTTTTGTTATTTTTACAGATTATAAGACAAATAAACCGACGAGAATTTGTTCAATTTCAGTTTGAGATTTGATGTTTATATTTACGTATAACACACGTGTGTAATGTGTTTTATTTAAATATTTTTATTTCGTCGTAATAAGCGACAAGGGTAGAGATGAACGCACTGTATAAACTAAAAAGATTTCAAAGGACAATAAAAGATTCTATTCTTCTAAAGTACATATTAGCAAGGTACAAGAAGCTGAACTATATATTTCGGTGGCTATATTCTGTTTTCAAGTAGCTATTGCTAAATATTGCGATCAGTGCGTTTATATTAATAATTTGTAAAAGCTAAATCTAAAGTAGAAAAAACATGTTAGTGCAAAGACACTTTCATATTAATTCTGTGAAATCTGTGCTAGTAATTTCAATTTTAAATACTTTGAAGTAAAGATGCGATACTTACACTTCGCATTCCATTATGCGATAACCCTTCTATTTCTTCATCTACTCCGACTCTGAAATACAACCACCGTTGATTATAACAAGTTTGTACGTGACTGCGTATTTCTGTATGACTGATTACATGGAAATTTATTCGACTCACGGTATATTGAACCAACTCAGGAATTGAGTTGTCGCTCCACCTTGGAAAATCACTGTCAAAATTACAATTAAACTAGTTGTTGTTAACATAGCTTGCCTAGCATCCGACACAGTATTCCTAATGGCTAAAGCGAAACTCATGGCTCCGCGTAATCCGGCAAAAAATAACATGTGTTGATAGTTGAGCGATATCTTGGGTTTTCGTGCCAAGTTTAATATAAAAGACAATGGATACACGTTAGCTGCGCGACCTAACAACGCACAGAACTGTAATGCACCGGTTAAGGATTTTATTTTGATGATGTACGGTGCGAGATATTAGTTTAAGGGGGTATTCTACCCAAAAATTCCATTTTTATTTGATTTTCTAATAGCTTAGGGTTTCGAAAATATGTCCCTAAAATATTAAGGTGAAATTCGAAAAACTCCCCGAGTTATAGAGGCTTAAGGCCGCAGCGTGACCGGCAGTCGTTCCCTCGACTCTTGTATCTAAAGAGGCTATGACTGCCAGCAGAGAAGAGAGAGCTGCCCAACATGATTTTTTTGAAGCTAAGGAAGGTTTTTCCTCTACGGTCCTGGTATGGGACATTCCATGCGAACTCGGACAGATTTCGCAGTAAGTTTTCGTATATTGCTGAAATTTAAATATGTTGTAGTCTTTAGTGATATTTAAACGTACCGTAAACTAGGGTGACTTTGCCCGTCCAGGGTGACAATGCCCACTTTTCGGAAAGAAAATTTATTTTATTTTATTGCGAAGTAATTAGAACATATGGTGTTTTGTAATCGATAGCAATAATTTCTCCAAGATCAAACGAAAAAAAAATTGCGAATTCAATCATATGGTAATTTTTCAGTCTGAGTAAAAAAGTAGGCAATGTCACCCGGCGGACAAAGTCACCCCAGTTTACGGTACCTCAAAGGATTTTTCAAAATTTTGAAAAATGTCTAACGTCTAAGTGTCTAATGTCTAAGTGCTAACTTTCTTTCAATACATTATAGCTATGGAAGTAGTAAACGGATGGTAATGAGCATTTACGGTGCTTATAGAGAAGACATTGAAGTTTTAAGAAAAAGTTATTTCAGTTTAAGAAAGAAAAAAATGTTTATGCAATTATTTTAAACAAATGCAGGTTTTTAACATCGGGCGCGATTTTAAAAATCTGAAAAAAGGAGAATATAGTTCTATCCTTTCCCTTGATGGACAAATTTTCAAAAATATGGACATTTTAAAATTGGCCCTGTAAATATTGCCGAAAGTTGACGCTGCGTCAAATCACACCGGCTCGACTGACTGAGCCGTGCGGTACTCGCAGCGGCCAAGCGGCTATATCTGCTATTCTTATACAGTGTTCTCGAATATGGTAAGTATTTGTAAAAAACGGAAGAAGGAAAACTTTTACTGTTTTTTATACACAACATAATACGGTAACTCGATTTTTGGTATTCGCAATATTTTCCTTGAAACGAAGGCGACCCTCAGATTTTTAAATGGAATGCTATATATTTGATTATCCAATATGAAAGCGACTGTCAAGACAAATTCAACCATATGGTATACTATGACCATCAAGGCTATACATGTAGGAATGAAAGATGAAATTCAATCTACTAGATAGATAGTTCGATATATTTATTTCATTCCTAACCATGTTAGCCTTGATGGTCATAGTATACCATATGGTTGAATTTGTCTTGACAGTCGCTTTCATATTGGATAATCAAATATATAGTATTCTATTTAAAAAAAACTGAGGGTCACCTTCGTTTTAAGGAAAATATTGCGATCATCAGAAATTGAGTTACCGTATTATGTTATGTATAAAAAAACAGTAAAAGTTTTCCTTCTTCAGTTTTTTTTACAAATACTTACCATATTCGAGAACACTGTATAAGAATAGCAGATATAGCCGCTTGGCCGCTGCGAGTACCGCTCGGCTCAGCCAGTCGAGCCGGTGTGATTTGACGCAGCGTTAACTTTCGGCAATTTTTACAGGGCCAATTTTAAAATGTCCATATTTTTGAAAATTTGTCCATCAAGGGGAAAGATAGAACTATATTCTCCTTTTTTCAGATTTTTAAAATCGCGCCCGATGTTAAAAACCTGCATTTGTTTAAAATAATTGCACAAAAATGGTTCAATTTTTTTTTTTCTTAAACTGAAATAATTTTTTCTTACAACTTCAATGTCTTCTCTATAAGCACCGTAAATGCTCATCACCATCCGTTTACTACTTCCATAGCTATAATGTATTGAAAAAAGTTAGCACTTAACTTCAAACAGCTGTAAAATCGATATTTTTCAAAATTTTGAAAAATCCTTTGAGGTACGTTTAAATATCACTAAAGACTACAACATATTAAAATTTCAGCAATCTAAGAAAACTTACTGTGAAATCTGTCCTAGTTCTCATGGAATGTCCCGTATAGCAGATTAGGGGAAAGTTACAGCTAATAGTCGTTATCTACCGAAACTTCAATCGTATAGGTCATAACTGCATGAAAAACTAAACGCGTTTTTCTCGAAACAAGTTTTTTAGATCGGGCGCACATTTTTTTCAAAAACTACTCGACCGATTGAGTTGAAATTTTACACACATTCAAAGTGAATGTATACCTATAGCCCGAACTAAAATTATATCAATAGTTTTAATACAACCTCCCCCACACCTTGTTTTAACTCAAGAAAAGTCGACAAAATCAAATATCAATTTTTAAACAGCTGCGATTTCGGTAACAATGTCCGGACTTGGTTACATCTAATTCGGGCGATAACTACAGTCATATAGATTAAAAAAATCTTTGGTTCTTTCGGTTCAGATGACTATTACGGCCGCAATTCGTGCGCCCGATGGGGCCGATTTTTCATGACATGACCTGCGCTTCAGCGTGTAACTTGTACAAATTTCAATGTAATGCATTCCAAAAATTTGTGTTGATAGTTCAAACACTACTAAATATGCGTGCAAAACCCCTGCCATGCGGGTGCGATAGGTTTTCTAGAATTAATTTCCAAATATCACCTTTAAAAACGAGTATCTAGACTAGAATACCCCCTTAAGGAATAATACAATGAATTAAGGATACAAATCCTGCGAAAATAAATCCTGGATCAAAGTGATGTTTCGGGAACGTAAACATCGAAACACCGATGTAACTGAATATAAAATTCTCAGCTAAGAAGTTTAAAAGTTCAAACAGCTGTTTCGTTCGTTGGCGAGAATCCGGGCTTAAGTTATTGTACGTATAATGTGCTTGACATATGCCACAAAATAAGACAGCCACCACACCTGTACACGAATGATTATTTAAAACAGCAGTGGTGTAATATGTTTCGTTAATGAAGTTTTACCTGTAAGATCAGATGCTTCGGCAATTAAAAAAGTACTATACGACATCAAAACAAATAACGCCGACTCCAAAAGTGGAAAGTCTCTCACTCTGGTGAATTTCGTTAACAAAGCAGTGATACAGCCCATTGTAGCACCGATAAATAACGATAGACTGAATATTCCAACAAAATCACCGAATGCTTGGAAAAATGCTACGGTTTCAAATCCGCCCGAGCCTGACTGGTAACGTTCTCCATAATTTTGTATGGAACTGTAATACGTGCAAACGTATTAATAAACATACTTTTGCTGATTAAAAGCTTTAATATTATTCTATATACATACCCGCTAAGTACAATTGCGACTGCGTCGTTTAAGACACTCTCTCCGAACACCAAAGCATATAAATTCACATCTACGTGTAAATCGTTAAAAATAGAAATGATTGTCAACGGATCCGTAGGTGATATTAAAGCACCGAAGTACAAGGTATCCAAAAATGTGAATGAATCGGAAGGATGTGGTATTAATTGGACAAACACGTACATCAAAGCTCTGAAAAAAAGAAAGCAGCGTGTGAAGTATATAAGATTAAACAAGTAACCCATTGTGTTCGCGAACAGAATTTTTCCTTTAATCTGCGGCTTACGAGAAAAACAATAGATAAACTTAATCTAAATGACCTATGGACGCATTATTATCGGAAGAAATACACAATACGCAAATTCTAAATAGTGCAGATAAGCTTGTTATTAAGATGAAGAAATGTATACGCATTTATTAATCAGATAACTTGGTTGTAATTAACAAGCGCATACCCAATAACAAACGCCGATATAGTTGTCCCAATTAAAGCGTACATAAGGATTGCCCCCAAGTTTCTAAAGAAGTATTTCTAGAATGAAAAATTACAAAAACGAATTACACTGCACATTTCTTTCGAACAAAGGTAAACAGTGTACGGAGGTTTTACTTACGCGTTTCAAGCTGTAACCAGCGTGAAAAATTATTGGTGGCAAAATGATGTTGAAAAATATTTCAGGATCAAAGGTGGCCTGAAAGTTGCTTAATTACTTTCTTTTCGTGTCCTAGTTTTCAGAAATATACAGATTGTTCAATTGTTTTATTAATACACTATACCTTCAGGTCAATCTCATTATCCTGCTTGTAAATTTCTCCTCTGAACGAATAAGCAAACGTTTTATTCGTAATGATACCACCTCCTTTATCTTCTGGAAAACGTAACCACAACGTATCCGGAGGAACTGATTGATTATATCTGCTGCTGTTGTCTGGCACAACAGGCATATGGAGGATGGTGCTACTCGACGTGAAACCATAACGAATTATTGCTCCTATAATTAATCCTGAAACATGCCCAGTCTTGGGTTATAATTAATCTCAAGCTTCTCCAAAGTATCATATAACAAACCGGTATTATATTTTCATCCAGGGAGGAAAGTGTCCTTAAGAATTTACATAACTGGAATTCTCATTACATAAGTCCCTTTTATCTGACCTGATTAAATTACAAGTAAATTCTGCGACCGATAAATCGGTACAGTAATTATTATTTTACTCATTCCGATATTAAAAGTACCACATCAATGTGCTCTTTAGAAAGAAATTTTACCATTCATTTTGAAGCGACAACAAAGGGTTTGCCCAAAATGTTCCCCTCACAAGGGAAAATCCCGAACCCGGAAATTCAAAAAATTCTGAAATTTTGTGGATATGTAGGGCATTTCCTCCTGATTACAAAACCATTTTTTATTGCTGCCCAAATTCACTCTGAGGGGGTAAAATTGACACATTTGAATTCCGGATATTTTCCGATTTTGCGTTATAACTCGCGAAGTGTAAGAACTGTAAGTTGCCAAGTGATATTTCTAATTAAAAGAAGTAACTTTTGTCTTGAAACCATTTTTCTATCTCTTAAAGTTCGCGCGTTACAAAACAAAAGTGGAAAATAGCCGAATTTTCAGCGGTTAATTTCGCCCTCTTAGTGTGAATTTGGGCAGCAAAAAATTGCGTTGTGATTAGCAGGAAATGCCATATATATTCACGAAGTTTCATTTTTTTTTTACTTTCCGAGTTCGAGATCTTTCCTTGTCAGTTAACTACGCATACGTTTACCTGGCGAACAGGTAAGCTTTGCCACAATTACACTATTGTTTTCAAACGATGTTTAAACATAACGTCACGTTGTGGTTTAATTCAGAAACATGAGCTTGAAATGGGCGGATGTTTGACGTAAATATTTATATACAACAACAAAATGACAAAGGGTCTTCTATAGCTATAATTGCCAAGTAATATCGACGCTGGCATAATATGCTGTAACTAATAACTGGAATACGTTAATACTGGCTATAGCAGACGACTTACCGTAAATGACAGCTAGACCAGTTTCATGGAGGAACCTAAGGCGACGATGCTTAAATGTCCATATTGTTAAAACAGTTAATATCAATAGAAATGTATATAATAGGAGGTTCAAGCTGTCAAGCCTGTGCAACAACTGTGCCTTTGCGTCTAGCGCGATGTCTGTCGCGGCCCCGTTACACGATTTTAACAAGAAAATACAGAAAATTAGGAGGAGAAAAATTCGTACGCCACATCTCACTGCCATCTTTACTTCACAACCATTTCCTAATCAAACTGTCAGTTTCAACAGTATGACCAACTGCGTTAATGATGCAATAGATACTACACACTAGTGATCCTCTAGGGAGTGATCGGTATAACCGCAGCCATTTTGAAGCAAAACCGGAAATAACATAACCTAAACATTCATTAAATCGTCTGCTCTCCAAGCTGGTCGTTTATCTATCTCTTTCTATCCGTATTTCAGTCTCTTTCTTTTTTACAGTTTCTTTCTTTGTC
Organism: Andrena hattorfiana; assembly: GCA_944738655.2. Classification (NCBI taxonomy): domain Eukaryota; kingdom Metazoa; phylum Arthropoda; class Insecta; order Hymenoptera; family Andrenidae; genus Andrena; species Andrena hattorfiana. Next base: position 48,990,165 of record OX122889.2, read on the forward strand.
TACTTCCGCTTTTACTACAAATCGCAGCAACCAATCAGCGACGATACACGTTGTTCCGATTACTCTCTAGAGGATCACTACTGCACACAGCTTAAACAATTGTGGCCGATCGAGATTCAATTGCATTCGAGCTTACCAGGATTGGCTTTTTCTCATCGCTAATAGCGAATTCGGACGGTCGCATTGGCGCGCACTGAGTGCGACTTTTAGCCAATTGGAAGCGAGAAAACTCGCACTCAGTGCGCACCATAGACATATATAGACGGAGCAGAAGCTGTGACTAATGAAGAGGGGAAGGTAAGCTTGGAGGGGAAAAGGCAGAGGTTCAGATACAGCCTGTCATACAGGCACGTCGGTTAGCTTCGGAAGCATTCGGCATGCATAACCACTGCTATCCGATTTGCCTGTATGACAGTCCCCTTACCGCGAACCTTGCAACCCCCCTCAGCACACGCTCCGTCTATATATGTATATGGTGCGCACTAGTGCAGGTTGCCGAATCTGCTATAAGGCTATAACCATGGACACAGGAATATAGGGACGGAGGAATCGTTGCATTGGGTGATCTCCTTGCGGGAGGGGCGACGAGGTAACATGCGCCTTCTTTCTATTGGTTGCTGCTTCGCACAAGGGCAGTGATGTGTAATGATGAACGTTTGTCGTGTCCAGGGATCGGCGGGCTTCAGTTACCGCTTATGGAAGGGGAAACACCTACAAGAGCGGTGGTTATGGCCGGTATTCATAGTCGCTACTTATTCTTAAGCAAATGCTTAAGCATTCGGCATCCTTTACTAGTTACCAGGTTAGTAGAGGATGCCGCATGCTTAAGCATTTGCTTAAGAATAAGTAGCGACTATGAATACCGGCCTATGTATCATGAACTGTGCCTGCGGTACGGAGCATGCGTAGAATGCAACCAGTCAAATCCAGGCAGATGAAGGTGCTCCCCCCCCCCCCCCCCAGAGGTGTAAGATGCGAAGATTTCCGACTGCAGCGCCGCCTGCGGTGGAGTAAGGAATCTCAGCTTGTGATATCTCCGCTCTATAGAATAATATTCTTTGGTAGTTTCGTGCTATGCAAGATGCGAAGAATTGAAGATTTTCTACTTCAGCGCTCCGCTTGTACATTGTTGGTACTACATTACGCGGGTTTTTTTGGCGGGATACCGTAACGAACATACGCGAACGTAGAGTAACCGTCATTCGTAGTGCTGTGTACAGTGCGTGTGGTTGGTTATAAATATTTAATATTTCCAGCTGGTGATCGTCCATCTTTTGAAGGCATCAACTAAACAGGTAAGTATTTTTTTTTCATTAATTCATATACTTTCCTCTTCTTTTTTTTATTTATCTTTTTCCTCTGTCTGTTTTTCTGGTTTTTGTCATAAATTCTCCTACAGCGAAACGCAAATATATTCCGAGAACTTTTCTTCGACAATGGTTAGAGCGCGATGATTTTAAACCTTGGCTACAACGCGTTTTTAACGACGACTCCAAATTTCATTGTTCCGCGTGTTGTAAAAATTATATGATTAATAGCGGGTTATCAGAAATAAAAAATCATTTTGGTACAAAATCACACGCCGAAAACGTTTCTAAATTATCCGAACGTAACAGTGCTGCTTTTGATGATTTTGATGTGAGTGATAGTCCCGAAAATATTTTTGTCGAGCACAATATTCCATTTCACATTAGTGCTTATTTAATTGGCCTTCTGAAGGTTATATTTCCGGATTCATATATAGCCAGTAAATTAACCTTGAGCCGCTTAAAATACAACAAAATTATTACAAACGTGCTTTCTAAAGTAGAAGTAAGTAGAATTATTGAAAGTGCTCGACATTATAAATTTTCTATATTTGTTGACGAAAGCACAGATATTTCCAACGTAAAATGGCTCACTTTTTTAATTAAATACGTAAATTCGGAAACTTCTGCAGCTTTTACAGAATTATTAGAATTATTAAAATTAGACGCCATAGATTGCTCTGCAGAAGGTTTATTTTCTGCATTTGAGAAAGCATTGCACAAAAAGCAAATTCCTGTGCAGAATGTAATTGGACTCACATGTGACAATGCATCAGTGATGATCGGGCGCTTTTCCTCATTTTGTTCAAAACTTAAAACGAGGTGTCCTTCATTAATAACAGTCAATTGTATTTGCCATTCCGCGGCATTAGTATCTAGTAAAGCATGTTCAGAAATCCCAAGTTATATTGAAAAATTTATTCGAAATTTAACAGTTTATATTAATAGTAGCGCCAAACGGTCGGCGAATTTTGCTAATTTTCAAGAATTTGTTAATAAGTAAAAAAAAATTTTAAAATTGTGCGATACGCGTTGGCTAGCCATGCACGCTTGCGTAGCACGCATTCTGGAATGTTGGGATTCGTTAAATCTTTTTTTTATTTCGGAAGTATTTGAAAATCAAAAAAACGATACGGCTGATAATCTACTTTGTGATATAAAAAAAAATAGAAACAAAAGCTTATCTTTTGTTTCTTAAATATATTTTAAATTATTTCAATTCCTTCAACGCGTTTTTTCAAACCCGCAAGACAGCCGTTCATTTATTATATTCTAAATCTAGACTTTTGTTTCAAGATTTGTGCGGACATATTTTAAAACCAGAATATTCAACAATAAACGACTCGATGTTTCACATAGATTTTTTTTCCGGTAACAATTTGTTAGACTTGAAGGACATTTGCCTCGGTTTTGAGTGTGAACATTATTTGAAGGATCATGTCGATGATAATACTTTGCCCCAGGAAACGTTTCTTGAAATTAAAAAATTTTGCTTAGCTTTTTACATTAGAGCCATTACCGAGATAATAAAACGTTTCCCTTTAAAAGATACATTTTTAGGCAGTTTGCTAGTTTTTGATTTTAAATTAGCACTTTTTGATAGTAATAGAGACTGTACCTTGAAAAATTTAATTTACGTTGCACAAAAATTAGGATCTTTTGACCACTTAAAATTAAAAGAAGAATGGAATAAGTTGTATTATACTTTCGACAAAGTGCAATGTCAAGAATTGTCACAGCTGTGCTTTGATGACATATAGGACCAAATTAATTCTGCGAATGATAAAGATAACAATCTTCTGTTCCCAGTCTTGAAACAACTCGTGAATGTTGTAAGGAGTCTTCCTCACTCAAATGCAGAAGCAGAAAGAATTTTCTCTATTCTGACCGATGTCAAAACTTGTAAAAGAAGTAAACTTAGTCATGATTCTGTAAATTCCATTGCCGTGATTAAAACAGCTTTTAAAGCCCGCGGAGAAACTAGTTCTACAATTTCGATTGGCCCAAATCATTTTACATTAATGTCAAGTAATAATTTATATTCGTAGCCATTAGTTTCGTTTTTATTCAAATTTTTAATAATATTTTGGAATTAAATTTGTGTTTGTGGTTTATATTTGCAATCGTTTCGCTTTCTATCTAAACGTTATCTTTTTTCATTCTTACTTGATATCTATTCATTTAATATTTCTCAACCGATTTTTTCCTCTTTTCAAAGGTGCGACATGCTTAATCACTTAGGGACAAGTTTTTCATCTTTATAATGTTTAATTTTGTTTGACTTTAGATATCTTAAAAGTTTCTTCAATAAAATGTCTTTAATATATTATTCAAGTAAAATTCGTAAACTCTTCTCAGGATCTTATATATGTATAAATACTGTTTCTATATGTTCATTACTTCTCATATTTTTGCATTCCTTAATTTTTTGAATATTATTTCATTTCATTTCTTCTCATACCTTATGAACTCTTTTTGAATTCAAGATATTACTTTTAGTCATTCTTTTTGATTTCTCCCCAAGTACATGGAATTTTAAATGAATGTTTTTAAAATTGTGTCGCAACTATTAATGCTGCGTGAACTTTTCCTTCCTCCCTACTGTGATATTGTGGACAAAGCATGTGACACCATTTTTTCCCTCCCTATGCGTCTCTGCCTTGTCGTGGTGGGTGGGCTTACGGTACGCCTTATAGTTTACATATTACCTTATAATTTTTGGTAATGTTGTGTGATGCATCATGGGCATGCAATGACTCTCTCAGAGATGTTTTATTCAAGTTATTGCAGTTAGATATGTATTTTGTGAAATGCATGAACGTACTTAACTAAAAGATGACGCTCGTTTGCAATTATTTTAACAGTATGTACAAGTATTACATATTATATTAGATTATATTGTAATAATTTTTTTTAGTTACGAAATAGTCCTGGTATGGCTGACATCCACAACAGCAGTAACAGAACAAAAACCGAGCACAATAAATGGTTACGAAAATGCAATGGAAAAGCATATTGTACAATTTGTAAAAGTAATTTTAAACTTAATAACATTCCGCGGCACTCAAAATCCAAAAATCATATGCGTAAATTATTGAATATTGGAAAAGTGAATTTGCATTTACCTGATTACATATCAAAATGTACCGAAGACAAAAATTTGAAAAAATCACTCAATCGTATAAAAAAAAAGTTCAGCAGATTGTTGATAGTGAAACTTCAAGAATTTGATATATTGGATGCAAATAGCGTTTAAAATATGTATGGAATAGTTTTATACGACAAATTATTTGAACTGATTAGAAATACCCTAGTAGCATTTCTGGTTGGCCAACGGTAACCAACAGTTGGGAATTAGTTGGGATATAGTTAGTGTGTTTGCCTACAAATTCCCAACATAGAGCCTATGGCAAAAAAATTACGACAATGTACCAACGAATATTCAATGTTGGGCCTACAATTATTATGGTTGGTTAATTAACAAAAAGTTACAACAGTGTGCCTACGAATATTCAATGTTGGGCCTACAATTACTATGGTTGGTTAATTAACAAAAAATTTTCACCGACGATTAAATGACATCTTATAAACGTCAGAAAATTTTATTATATTCCCTGTTATTATATTCTAAGTTGTGATTTTTCTTTTCTTATTTATAAATACGTAATGTATTTATGTATGTGAATACATAAATGTGAATACATAAATAATTGAAACGAATGTGAAATTTTAAGGAATGAGTCTAAAGGTCGAATGATGATATTTTCTAGAATATTTCGCGTCACTGCACAGTTTTTATAAAATATTAATACTAGTTATGTAACTAGAAATTAGAAGTGTTTACAAGGAAATGTGTTGGGTAAGTGCGAACAGCGGTTGCTTCGTAAGCGGAAAGTTTGGGTTCGATTCTCCTCAACCGCGATTTTTTTTTCTTAAACCAGGCCTGAAAAAGACGTGTTTACAACGTCTTTTGAAGATCTTTAAGACGCCTTCTGAACGTCTTTAAGACGTCTTTTGGAAAGAATATAAATAATTGAGCAACAGTAGGAAAGCCTACTTTGGCCATCTGTTGTTGGCCCAACCTGAAAAAAGTGCCAAATCTAACTGTTGGCCAACTATTATTATGTGCGTGGCCCAACTGTATGCCAACAACAAATGCTACTAGGGTAATTACTTTCATATAACTATACAACGTATTTGCAATGACGTCCATAAAACAAAATATTTTATCAATGCTACAACTCTTTTATTACATTCATTTGTTAGGTACGAAATCGTAATTGGTATTTGTGATATAAACGACGATTACATTTCGAACGATACATTGCAACAAATTTTGAAATGTTTATATGGACATAATCTTCTATGGGAAAACGTTGTTGGGTTATTAGTACTAAATAATACGTGTATGTCAGAACAGTTGCGTACAATATACCCGAATCATCCAACGAACATAATGAACATTTGTTTCCAAAAGTCTTGTAAATTACACCACAATGCAGATATTTCTGATTTATTTATTGCACTAAGCGTTGAAAAAGTTTTATATGAAACAGATAGAAAATGTGGATATCCAATTCTTGAATTTGCTTCTAATTTTAAAAAAATTAATTTGAGCTTGCTAGAAATTGAATGGCGACAACTGTATTCTTATTTCGATGAAAGTGAAAAAGCGACATATAAGCGTTTACATTGCGATAAAATGTGGAAAGAAATTTGTTCAAAGAAGAACACAAACAATGATTACGAATTCCCTACATTAAGACAAGTATTACAGATCATTTTCTGCTTTCTTCAATGCACAGGCTGTTAAAAAAGTAATGGTCATCGCTTATAGGGATGAAACTAGACCTTTGGATCGGTGCCATCAGTGAACATTTGTAAAAAAAAGCGGGCCGCAAAATTGTTTACAAAATTGAAAATTAACGTTAATTTTTTTTACATCAACGTATTCTACTCGACGCGTAGAGAAAAAGTCTGATAGAAACCATGTGCCGGAAATGTACCGTTTCGGAGCTATTAAATTGTTAACATCTCGGTAAATTGAATGTGTTGTCGCACTCACACCACGTTGCGGTGTGTGAAAAACAAAGTGAAAGACGTTTCGCTTTCTCACTCATTCCCGTTTCCTCTAACTCGCGTTCACGTCTTTCCCTAAAAAATAGATATAGTACATATGTATGTTATAAATGTGATATGTAAAACTAAACCTTCACTTCATAAGCCCTATCGCTTCATCCTATCATACTGTTATTTACTTTTGCATCACATATTGTATATAACTATACATATAGATACATACATATATAATACATCGAAAAAATTATTGTCAAGCTGATTATCCCATAATTAGTGATGGGACTGATACCAATACTATTGATGATATTCAATCAATTCGATACCAAAGTACAGTATTGTCTCCGTATGTGCTCGCTGGTCGGGACCGGCGTTGAACTCCTATCGTGAACAGATCCCTAATTCCGAGTGTTCGTTTCTCGCTCCTTTCGGGCCGAAGGGGGGAGTGAGATGGAACGCTTTGCGTGCGCGACGGGTGCGAGCACAGATGGAATCGTGACTGCTCGACGCATGCGCGCCACGGTCAGATAGCCAGGCACGGCACGAGTCGTTTTTGCGCCCTAGGCGAGCTTGCCAAATTACGCCTTTTATTATAATATATTTATTTGAGATTATTGATAACCTTACTCTGAATTTTTATTCGTAGTTTAATCCACTTATAGTACAACTTGTAATATTTAATTTTAAAGTTTATTTTCAACAATACCAGTAATGAAAATATCATTTTGCACCTCTTGTCGACTTTCCGCCCTAGGCAGTCGCCTAATTTTGCAGAGTAAAGTCATAAATAATCTCAAATAAATGTATTATAATAAAGGGCGCAATTTGACAAGTTCGCTTAGGGCGCAAAAAAGGCTTGAGCCGGGCCTGCGTCACGATTTTGCGATGCGGTTCCTGTGCTCACCGTAAGCGCTCGCAACCATCGCGTACGCCCGTCGTGCACGCAAAAGGACGGAGTGTCACGGTGCCCGAAAGACGGAGGGAGACAAAACAACGCGTCGTCTGTCTCGTACCGTCCTCGCTCGCTTTCAGTGGCTCTCGCTCGCTCTCGTTCCATCTCGCTCTTGCCTTCGCCGGACAAGAGTGAGACAGAAGTGGTGGGGGTAGCGACGAACACCTATCGTGTACAACAAACCGAGCACATACGGAGACAATACTGTACTCAATAGGAAGTATCAATACGCATCGAAATTTTCGGTACTTGGTATCAACTATCGATACCGATTCTTCTTCAACCGATACCATATCAATATTATACCGAATCAAAATCGGTTTGATACTTTACAATAGTATCGATATTCGTTTGATACGTTACGAAATTATTGATACTTGTTTGATACTTTACGAAATTATCGATACTTGTTTGATACTGTACGAACTTCTCGTTATTTATTTGATTATTCTATGATCAGATGGCAAACCTGTTATGATATCTATTGGATATATAAATATATAATACCTGCTGCATGCTTGTACGAAAGTACCGGTTTCGATTTGCAATTTAGTACTTCACGAAAATATTATTTATTACCAATGATGATTTGATAATATAACAATGAAGTAGGAGTAGGAATAAATATCATGAACTACCTATATAATTGAATTTTTATTACTAAATTATGTACATATACATTATTCCTTAATGTGTAGAAATTTGTGCATTATACAGTGTTATTAAGAAATAATATTTTGTTTACTTTATTATCCTACTCGTACTTCATTGTTATATTATCAAATGATCATTGGTAATAAATAATATTTTCGTGAAGTACTAAATTGCAAATCAAAACCGATACTTTCGTACAAGCATGAAGCAGATATTATATACATATTTTCAAGTAAATATCAAATAGATATCGACATTTCCAGGTAGGTATCAAATAGATCTCGATATTTACGTGTAGGTATCAAACAGGTATCGATATTCTCGTATAGGTATCAAATAGGTATCGATATTTTTGGGTAGGTATCAAACAGGTATCGATACATTCGCAATATGTAAGTATCAAAGAAGCATCGATTCCTTTTGACACCTTTGACTTTGATATGTATCAATACCAGATTGAAATTTGTAGAAAGGTATCGATACGTATCGATACGGTATCAGTCCCATCGCTACCCATAATTAAACATAATTTATACAAATGACATTACAAAATAATTTAAGAGTATACATACTGTACGTATAAATTTAATAACTTTTAACATACCTTTATATGTACATATTTATTGATTTTTTTGTCTTCTATAGGTGTTTAATAAATATAGAAAGGAAACAAAAAACAACACAGATGTGCATTAATTATTAATTATGTCAATTATTTTATACGAAAATTATAAGAAAATAAATTTTATTCAATTTTAATAAATTGTTCTCTGTAATAATTGTAACTGTACAAGTAAGTATCGGTGCCCATAGCGTAAGCTAAAGCGTCTATCGTCAATGTCAACGGTTTATTGCAATTCGGATCTTGCAAAATCCTACGTGTATCGTGAACGAAAATCCTTTATGAGCGAAAATAGGGAAAAAATTTATTTAACTTTTTTACGTAGTATTTAATTCCCTGTGAGATTCATTTAGAGACACTACAAACCGCTTTGTCATTATAGAGACAAGGAAAGTATTCAAAGTACATTATAGTTACCATATAATAAATGTTCCTATTATTTTTTAAGCACGAGCGCTCGTGTGAGACTGAGGCTTATCATAAGTTGTGATAGTAACGAGGTGTCAACTCGGCTGTGTTTATACCTAGTAAACATTTATAAACCTGTTATGTATTTTCTATGGCAAAATAAACACATTTACAAAAAAAGCCATTGCCTAGCGCTCCCGACTAGTAACCATGAGGCCGTCAGTTCGCATCTCACTGTTGGCATTATTTTTTTTTTATTCATTTGAATACCTACACCTTTCACATGCAAAGTTGATCAAATTCGTGCTAATTTAAAATAAGATGTGTGTTTTTAATTAAAAGTGATGTCCATCTCCTGGGAGGTGGAGCATCGGTATACATCGTCCACCCATACATATAATAGATGTTTGCATATCTGTTAATTAGCACAATAATAATAATGCCAACAGTGAGATGTGCGAACTGACGACCTCATGGTTACTAGTCAGGAGCGCTAGACACTGGCCCACGCTGTTCGTTGGTCATTGCTTTCTATCAAATGTATATAAGGGCACTCCACATTTTTCAAAGCCGATTTTCTCGAATTTGGTGCGTCTTACTGCTTTGGGAAATTAAAGTCCGAGTGAAGACCTTCAGGTACACTAAGTATAAATAATTTCTCAGGTGGACAGTCCTGAAGGTCCCCTTTCTTCTATCGGAGACTGCTTTCAGTGCTTCCGTGTAAGGTTCCCTCATGCGAACTGGTCCCGTGCGAGGATCTCCCATGCGAGGTGATGCCATGCGAGGTTTTCCCGTACGAGGATCTCCCATGCGAGGTGATGCCATGCGAGGTTCTTCCGTGCGAGAGGATGCCATGCGAGGTTCTCCCGTGCGAGAGGCTGCCGTGCGAGAAGATGCTGTGCGAGAGGATGCTGCGCGAGATGATCCTGTGCGAGATGATCCTGTGCGAGGTGATCCTGTGCGAGGTGATCCTGTGCGAGATGATCCTGTGCGAGATGATCCTGTGCGAGGTGATCCTGTGCGAGGTGCTCCCGTGCCCGATGATGCCGTGCCGGATGATGCTGTGCGAGGTCCTCCTAGATATTACTAATGAAAAGACAAAATTAGAATAAAGAGTAAATGTAAGATAACTACTCGAATGTAAGCATTCCTATAGGAACGCTTACTATTTAGCAAAACAAGATATCAAATAACATAAGAAGAGGAAACGTATAGGAAAGTTTTCCATCGGAGGCTGGTTTGAATACCCCCGTGCGAGGTTCTCTCGTGCGAGGTGATGCTGTGCGAGATGATGCCGTGCGAGGTGCTCCTGGGTATAACCGATGAAAAGGCTAAATAAGAATAAAGAATAAACGTGATATATATACGCGAAAGTGAACACTCACAGAGGAACGCTAACTATTTAGCTGAGCAAGATATCAAGTGGCATAAAGGAAGGCAAGATACAGAATTTTAATATTTTGGACATTTTTCTACCGTAGGTTATTTAATAAATAAGGACGTGGTCCATATTACTACCCTCCTCGATATTTCCACCTTCTGCCTTACAATTAAGAATCTCAGAGTATGAAATAGCATAATAAAGAACGGTTAAAACATACATTTTTAAAGTGGCTTGTCCCCTCTCCTGTCGGAAGCTCGCTTCAGCCACAATTGAATACTTCGCTCCGTCTCCATCCTATTCCCCGTGGCTTTGCCTTTTTCGGCAGCACCTTAAACAGAAATTTGGATGAAACATTATATTTAAGTTAGAGAATAATAAATATTAACAACAGTAAAATGAGAATGACATTTACATACCTATTATCAATTTCGCCACCAAGGAATTAGTAAACGGCCGTTTCCCCTTTCGCCCCAGCCAACTGTATTTTAGGGCCAATTCGTTGGCCATTAGGGGGGTCAGCATCCTCTTCACACAGTTATATATATTCGATCCTCCGTACTTGGCCAATTCATTGACCTAAAATTTAAGAATTACTTAGCATTAACAAAGTAAATATAATTTCATAAAAACAGCTTGAAACTTTAGATATTTTTTGCATTACACATTTTCTGCAAAATACAATGACCTATCCCCACCATAATTTTTTACGAAAATAAGTTTAAACACGACATATGTAAGTATTTTACTTACCGCATCTTCAAAATCCTCCCGATTTTGTAAAGCATCCTCTAGCACATTCCACTCCTCTACACTCTTCAGTGGAAACTCGAGATCGTATTTAGAAAATAAGGAAGCTTTGCTTTTTTCGGGAGCATTCCCTTCAATTTGTTTATTAATTTTTAATAAAATTTGTGAATTATCCACTTGCATAGCCCGGAACATGTGCATTTAGGTCGCCAGTTTTTTTATTAAGTCCGTAAGGACTGTGCAATGTTTGCAACAACTGTCCGTTTTTTCTGGAAATTATTTATTACATTTCAATGATGAAAAAGAATTTCCGCCTAAAGTATCTTTATACAAATACATATATAACATATTATCTTACCAATGATGCTCCCGTGATGCGAGGTGCTTTCGTGCGGGGTTCTATCTGGCGAGGATCTCCGGTGCGTGGTGCTCGCGTGCGTGATGCTCCGGTGCGAGGAACTCCCGCGCGAGGATCTATTTTCCGAAGATCTTCGATGCGTGGTGCTGGCGTGCGTGATGCTCCGGTGCGAGAAACTCCCGCGCGAGGATCTATCTTAGTAGGTAAGCTATGCCGATTCTGGATACGGGTGGCGAGGGGGTGAGGCGGGGCGGGGGATACCGGGCGCGGGAGCGAGGTGTGGAGGGGGTACCGCGCTCTTCCGCGCGCTGGGTGCGGGGGTGAGGCGGGGAGGGGGGTACCGCGTTCGTAGGTGAGGGGGCTGACGTCACAGGGGAAGGGGGATTTCATAATTTTCAAAATGGCGTTCGCCGCCGTGCAATCTCCGTACACGTGCGGGGATCGGTGCGCAGGCGCGAAAGACAAGGCGCGAAAGGATGTAACGCGGATGCTGTAATTCGACACCGATACCTATTCGAGATTAATTAACATAAATAGCCCAACCGTCTCACGAAAGAATGCAACGTCGCCCTCATATAAACATCCGTCGACGAAATGTAATTCGACACCCTCTGAGCGATAATTATTCGGGTATCGCCCAACGTATTTTGAATGAAATAACTATTCGAGATCAATGCATAATACGGCAAGAAGTCTTCCGAAAGATAAGGAATCATGACGTGCGACAGGATGTAACGCGTCGAGGCGCGTACGTGCGTGCTCCGCAGATGCTGTAATTCGACACCCTCTGACACAGCGCGAAGCGATAACTATGCGAGATTTATTCATCTAAACAGTACAGCTGCCCCATGATCATCATGTAAGAATGGGGCATTGCGTTCGCGTAAACATCCGCCTACGAAAACATAGAGCGATAATTATTCGAGTTTCGTTTCGAATATTTCAAAGATTGGGACCGCCGTGACGGCTGCGAATGCCCTTATCGCGAACGGGGGAATCCGATACACGTGGTAACGCAACGAGTTAGTGCGACTTTACGTTACTCGATTGAGGTGCATGAGAGAAAGAGCGATAGAAAGAGAATTCGATGATCATCGCCATCAATGCTGCAATATATATTCATACATTGACGTGCACGTGTACGTGAATCTGTATAAAAGCAACGTTGGTCAGTCCTGCGGACTTCATTACACCACGTACGCTCGAGTGCTAACAAGTATCGTTCGCCTCAATTTCTTCGTCGATCAGTATAATCGTATATTGCAGATCAAAATGTACAAACGCAGCTTCAACGATTCATCCTGCGCGTCCGGCAACGATGGCTGTTTCCCCAATAAACATCAACAACAGTCCAATATGAGGTACGTACGCGTTACTATACACTTTTCACTTATTTTATTCGCATACTTTTTCACTGTAAACGCAACCGAACAAAGTATTAATTCCGCGTATACGTTTCTTACAGTTCTGGATCCGCAACACCAAAAACAGCGAAAACGCCAAAACCATCAATCGTGCGAATCCTGGGGCGGGATTACCCGTTGACCTCAACAGCGTATAAACGGCTCACGATAGGAATTCGCATTGGCATGGATTCGTGTCGTGTCGAGATCACCATAGTCGACAATAAAGGTGGCGAGTTGAGCTTCTCAATGTCTACGTGGAAGCTCCTACTGCAAAATATGACTGACATTCTTAAAAAATTACGCGACAACGTAACAACACCCCAGACCCACATCCAAATTGATCATTTGCGAATCGAATTCACGCGCATGCACAATGATCAACTCGTAAAAATCACCGATAATCGCGTTACCTTATACATGACGGAAGTCACGATGCGAAAACTGTTCGCGTATGAACATTGCATCGATCATATGTTCACTTGGTTGACCGAAAATATGTATTCTGTAAGCAGTAAATATGCTGCCTTCGTGGAAGTTTTACGTACCGCTTCCGTATCAACGAATTATGTGAAATTAATTTCTGAAAGCGAGCACTTCGAGAAGCATTCATTGATCGATTGTGAATTGTTAGCATTGGGATTGCAATCCATGTTACGCGATGTAAACCACGTATCATTATAGTACATGCATATATATGTTTAATAATAAAGGTATAACAATTTTCAAATAAATATTATTTTTTATTCAAAACAGTGTGTGTTTTATTAATGTACATCCATCCATGCGTACTTAAATTATAAAATCAGTATTTGCGTAAAAATAACGTTTGTATGGGAGGGATCTTCTTGCTCGCGGGTAGAGGAATCGGTCGCCGTTGTCATTGTGCTCGTCTTCGCTGCAGTTCCCATTGCTATTTAAAACAAAAAAAAAATTGTTACATATTCGTTTCTCTACATATAACGCGCAAAGTAGATGCAATGCGTGTGTATGACTCACATTAGGTGCCGCTACGTATATAATTCCATACTTTATGGACATTCTCCAGCGCGCAAACACCGCCGTCGTTGTGAAACGCGCATCGTGAGGAATTCGTTGAAGCCATCGACTTCAGGTTAGGAACGTCGGGATCCACGGTGTCAGGCGTGATACCGCAATAATCATCGTCAACGTCGTTGCCGCCGTCGTCCTCAACGGTTCGAGCGTTGGTTATCTTTTTCCCCTTCGGCTTGTACACATCGCAGATATCCTCGACGATTATGTCCGGCAGTAGTCGCAGCATCCAGGTTTTCTTTTCCGCACCTTTCACGATGGCGAAGTCGATGTTCGCGAGTGCGCTGGCGAGCAGTTCCGGAAGTTTCCAGTATGGAACGCAGCCATCAGACCAGCGGAGACCGTGATGATGCTTCGCGAGCCAGGACGCTTGACATTTCTCGAACGAATTCAGATGATTCCAGAAGTATGGCGGCTCGAAGATCCAGTGGCTGATCGTCGACGTTTCATCGATATTGCTGCTGCTGCTGCTGCTGCTTGTGCGAATCGCGATCTCTTTCACGACGAAATCATGTTCGCTTTTGAAACCTTGCATGTCGACAACGGCGAACATCGTTATTCGTTTAAGTAGTAGTAGCGTCGGTGACGAATCAGTAACTGCGGACTTTGACATCTACATCATCGTTTTAAAACAGTAGTAGTATCCGCAGTAGTAGTAGTAGTATTAGTAGTAGTAGTAATAATAATCGTTCACGCACGCACACTACATTAGTTTGCGTACCACGTTGGTTAAAGGGTTGTATTCGACTATACGATCGTGTATCATCAAACAGTACCCAGTAGTATTAGCGGGAACATTTTCTTTGAATTCGAAATCTATTCGCATGTTCACCGTGGCGCTCTTCAACGACTCGTTTTGCCTAGAACAATCTATGACTGCGATAGGCGCGTATTTACGGAATTCGATTGCGTTCAGCAACGGTTCTCCGTGACCATAGTACGATCGACCGAACTTCGCGTACATATCGTACAGGAGCGCGTATTTATTCTTATCGAAATCCAAGTTTAAGTCGTCGTACGGATACGACTCGGAATTTAGATACAGTCGAACGTTCATGAGATGATTCGGGTCGAATTCACCCGCGCATTTATTCGGGTTATTCTTTCGATCGGTTTGCGTGGCGAATAGCACGAATCGAGGTTTCTCGATTTGCGACGTAGCTTTTACGGTCCACGTGTGTTTCGTTGTCGCTTGCAGTAACGGGTACTCGTGCAAGCTCCACGATCGGAAACTCATCGCGATCGGCCGGCCGCTTTCCAGGATACGCAGCATCGACAGTTTATTCACTTCCTCCAAAACGACGTAGGGCATACGCCACTGCACCTTTCGTATCTCTAGTCTCGGTATTGCAGTAGCGGAGGTGCAGTGCATCGCGTTCGAATCTACTCGCGATCGTATAAGGATCAGCTCGTGCCGCGCGTTCATCACGATGTGTTGGTAATCCTCGCAGAATCCTAACAACACGTTCAGGGGTACGCAGAAATTGAAAGCACCCGAATGAAAAATGTCGTTATCGTAATCGATGGCATAATTCCAACCAGCATTCGCGAGCACTTTGCTTCTATCGGCCGACAACGAAACGTAATTTTTCAACGTGGTAGTGATTCCTGGATTTCGGCAACGATCGATCTCGACACCGTTCAATTCGTATCGAATCTCATCGAACATGAACGCAACGCAATTATTGTCTAGAACAGCGGTCGCGGACGTTGTCGGACCTGCCGCGTTCTGCGCCGTCAACGTGCCACGACCTTCGATGTAGAGAAAACTTTCGCACGGAAGCGTGTACAGATCTTGCTGCTGTATGGGGATTCTTATCTCGTCGCTATTGTCGAACGTCGTGTTGGCGTACGGATTATATGTGTGTAACTCGATCTTCGTGATACGATTGTCGAAGGTTGGCGTATTCGCCACATCCAGAATAATCGACATCGTGGTTGCATGTCTAATAGGCAACGATGAATCCTAGCGATCGTAGGAAACGTGCGTTTCGGCGAGTCAACGACTTGCTTCTCCTTATGGGTCCTCTTCTTATCGTTCCACCCGTCTTTATTTTTCTACTTTCACCTATCGATAAAGGGTCGCGCCGATGACGCGAGACAGAGACGTCGGGAGTAGCAGCTACAGCGGCGAATGATGATTCGTACGTGTGATCTAACACTAACATACTACACACGCGCGTATACACGTGCGGTCACGCTAGCCTATCGCGCGGACGTCGTTGAACGTGCAAACGAATCGTTATTTCTTCGCCGCGAAAATCTATAGGACGATCGTATTGATCGACGATGCGCAGCGTTAGATCGTGTATCGCTCGTGCGACGATCAGCAGGTAAATGACGTGTCGCGGAGTTTCCGATATCTTATGTCCCGGCGGCACGCGAGGTGAAAATTCGTGGATAGTGTGTACCGGTTTATCGTTGCTGTACGCGCCGGTAGTTACGTTGCACGTTACTCTGATCACGTTAACGTTTATAATATTCACGGGTACGTCGGACTCGTGCCAGATTCTCGGTATTAAGACACGATTCGGGGAAAATCCTAACAACGAGCCTACATTGTTGGGTTTCGTAAAGTCTACGAAGAACGAACAGTACATCTCGCTTTTCATGGTGTTGTTGTTAGCTCGTAGCATTAGAGGGTACTTGTCGTCATCGTCGTTCCCGTTGTTACCGCGTTTTCGAGGATATCGATCGAGTAATCGTTGCTTCAGATACTCGGCGATAGCGTCTAATTCGTAGGAACCGTGGGGGATCGTAATGTATTCATGAGCGACGTCGACGATGGAGTTGTTTTCGGTGTCATAGTTCACGACGAAATAGAATTTATCGTTGCTCGAGTCGATGTTTGGTATCGTGTGAAACGTCTCCAAGTCCGCGAGTCCTAATTCGTATTGACCATCGCTCAAATCTATCGGTGGAAAATAGTTTACCGTGAGCGCGCTGCTGCGACCCGTTAACGTGAGCGTGAACGACATATCATAGATTACACTCGCGAGACGGAGAGAGGGGAAGTGACGCGCGCGTACGAATACTCAGCAATTTATCGATATTATATGTCTTTATTAAAGAAAATATGGATTGCCATTACGCATGGATACATTGTAACATAATCTCAGCACACACACACACACACCGTTATTAGTACGTATGCCATAATTCCATAGACTTTTGCTGTAAAAATTGCATGCATAAGCGACCGCAATTCATCTCGTCGAAACGTTGAAAGCGGTTGTGATTGTACGTGATCGTTGTACCGCGTCCGAAATAGTAGATCAATTCCGTTGGTGGTCGCAGATTCCCAAAACTATCAAAGTACTGTACTCGTGGTCCACGTTTCGCGTACGCGACCCAATGCGTACCGTCGCCTCGATTCTCGTCCAGATTCGCGATACCGCATTCGTTGGTTCGTACGCGCGTGGGAAGCGTGTCGCGCATAAACACCCCTCGAAAGAACGGAATGCTGGCACACTCGCGCTCTAATTGCAGGTTCGTCATAGGTTGTTGGATTACCGCCGCCACCGTCGCCACGCGCCTACTCGATCGGCGTTTTTTTTTTCTTCGTTTGCACTCGTCGTTGGCACCGCCGTCTCGGGTTCAAGCCCGCGCCACGCTTGTACGGTGTCAGATGCATCCCTCGCCCTTCCATCGCCCGATGATGACGCAACGTCTCTTCCAGCTGTTTTCGAGACGCCTTCGAATCGTTCACCGCTTTGGTTATACCAGCCGCTCCACCGGCCAATGCCCCGATAGCTGATAAAGCGGGCAGCACGAACGGGAGAAATTGAAGAAAGCCACCGCGTTTCGCCACTCGTAGATTACGATGTCGTCGTCGTCGAGGATGTTTCCTTCCAGACTTTCTATGTTTACGTTTCGTCCTTCTCGTACCCATGCCGAGTTTAGTCTTAGCCTTCATAGTTGCCCACACTCCAGTCGCTACGGCTTTTTCACCAAAGGTCGCGTCGTTCGCGAATACTCGTTCTCGCGCTCGTTCGGCTAACGCACGATCCGCCTCGTGTCTTCCCTCTAAATCCTTTCGACGAGAGTACGCGATATCGTGGTCCCGACACGCTGCGTCCAGGGGATTCACACCTTCGTCGCCACGAGCCAATCGCTTTAGCAAACGCGTTCCCGGTCCGCAGAACTGATAACCCGGAACGTGTAGTTCGAACGGGAGACGGTTTATGATACCGTTCACGAGACCCGATCCAGTCTTATTCTTTTCAGATTCTTCTTCCTCTTCAGATTCTTCTTCCTCTTCTGATTCTTGCCTAATTCGTGAGACGTCGCAGTCGTTGACGCTATCATATACGTTAGAATAATTACGATAGCTACTGTAATAATAATAATAATAATAATAATGAACGCGTACGCACGCTTAGCCGATCACAACGATAGTGACCTGCGCGACGCGTGTCACGAATATAAATAGTCGTGCTTCGTCTGACGCGCGCGAGTATCTGAGAAACACCGCGAACATGCGATTCGCGAAACAGTCGAACGTTATTCGCGTAACCGCGAATCGAATGCTCGAAGATGATAGGGATGCGAGTCGAGCGAACAGACACGGCCCGTTGCTGCCGAATAGCGTGCGAGGTGTGATTTGTGGACCGTCAGGGTGTGGAAAAACGAACGTGCTTCTAAGTATGCTAGAGAGTCCGAACGGTTTGCGTTTCGAGAACGTGTACGTATACTCGAAATCGTTGCATCAGCCAAAGTATCGTTATCTCGAGCAGGTGTTGTCGCTGGTCGACGGAATCGAATACTTTCCTTACTCGGACAACACTGAGATCGTTCCACCTAGAGACGCTCGGTCCGATTCGATCTTCGTGTTCGACGACGTGGCGTGCGACAAACCGAACGCGATACGCGAATACTTCTCTATGGGTCGTCACTCGAACGTGGATTGCTTTTATTTGTGTCAGTCGTACGCTAAAATACCTAAACATTTGATCAGGGACAACACGAATTTTCTCATACTTTTTAAACACGACGGCACGAACTTGCGCCGCGTGTACAACGATCACGTGAACACAGACATGACGTTCGAGTCGTTCAACGACTTATGCGCGAGATGTTGGCGTCGACGATACGATTTCGTGGTGATCGATAAGGATAGTTCCATGTACGAAGGTTGGTATCGAAGAGGATTTAACGAGTTTGTCGTAGCTGGAGGACATCAGTAAACCGCGAATCGTTCATCGAGCAACACGAAATGTCTAACGAACCGACGACGACGACGACGACGCCGATAACCACGAGCAACGTCGACGCGAAGCATTCGCGAAAACTTCGTCAACGAGACAACGTCATCGACGAGAAGGAACGATACATCAAAATGGTACGAAACGCCGGGCCGCGGACACAAAGGTGGAAATCGCCAAAGTCAGCGACGTTATACGTAAAAAGTGCTTGGCCCTGAAAATTGGAAAAATGGATACGGAAGCGGCTGTGGATGCGAGCACGCGTCCCATCGTTGAACCGTTGAAACGATTGATCGAGAACGCGTCCGCGTCGAAAACGCACTCAACGCCTCGATCGCGACCCGTGAATAGGAAACACGAATACGATCGACAACAATCATCGAAGAGATTTCGACCCGTCACTCCGTCGATAATCAAGGAACATCCGAATAACCTTCCAGATTCTAGTGACGACAACGACGACGACGACGACGACGACGACGCTGACGACGATAACAACAACGACAACGATAACATCAACAACAACAACAACGACAACGACAACAACGATGTAGACGAAGTTGTCGATGAAGATAATGTTGTCGATGATGTTATTGATGATGATGATGTTGATGATATCGTCGATGAAGACGATGAAAAAATTCCTGATGATGAGACGTCGGTAAAGGCTTACGATTTGGATATGGTGCGTAAACCCGTCGATGATATCGAAGTGTATATACGGAACGCCAAAGGACCCTTGTCGCGACAATACCTACGACTGTTCTTCACCGACAACAGGAGACTAATCGATGATGTGTACGGCGTATACTTGGGACCCGACGAAGATCTAATGATCGGCGATTCCGTGCTCACCATCGATGCGGACGGCGATGACATTCACGTGAACGGAACGCGATACCCGGGGACTCGGGGTTTGTACGAATTGTTGTTCATGCGAGAACCCAACCAGCAGACGTGCACGGACGCTGGTTTTCGCTCGTACCGACGCATCTTGTTGTCGACGAGCGCGCATAAGCAAAACCATTCGCCGAGCAAGCGCACGCTGGGTAACAGGGGGTACAAGTATAAGAAAATCATATCCCAGGTGATCGGTGGGGTGCGAACATCGAGTGTCAGACGCGTTAGGGGCAACGTAAGCGGCGTGGGCGGCACGGGCGGCGCGGGCACGCGACAAGGTCGAGGATTGCCCATCGACGAATCGATGACGGTCACCGATAACGCGATCGATTACGTGTACTGGGACGATCCGAACGAATTGGTCGATAGGCCTGGATTGCTCGTAGCATCGCGCGTGGCAGGTCACACGGGTCACGATAACGAAATCGCATCCATCGTGGAGGAACTTCGCGAGGACGGGCGCATCTTAAATTGAACGATCCGATGATCGTCGCGTCAGTAGCGTTCGCGCGCACGCATCGTTATGTCGGTAAACAAGTTTGGCA